>CM060305.1:39981319-40138819 GCA_030674185.1 Monoplex corrugatus | reverse complement strand
CTTCCGATTTATGACATCAGATTACACAAACCACAAGGTGCTGTATCTTGTCTCAGATTTTGCGTAAGGATGCGACATAATCGGTCCTAGTGCTAACCCTAACCCCAGCCCTACTCCAAAATCCGAGACTATGAGGATAATCTTCTCAAGATAAACTTCGATATATAATAAATGTCTTCATTTACACTCTTCTTGAGCAAATACATAAAACGTTACAATAATTTTGTTTTCAAAGCGTTCAGTTGAATACGAAAATATGTGGTACCAATTAATCTCAGATGATATAACGAAGAATACTGCATTTTTTTACAGATATTTTGAACTGAAAGTTTGATTCTTTTTTGAGACACAAATTTTTCATTTAAATCTTCATGAAATCGAATCCATGATGCTAATTCTAGCGAGTTGTAAGCATCTTTTACCGAGGTGTTAACATGTAATTCTACGGAATTTTCAGAATGGAGTGCACCGGATTTAGCTGCTCTGTCAACTACGTTGTTGCCGTGAAGACCAACGTGAGAAGGCACCCAGCATAAACTGATTTCCGAGCCATTTATCTTGAAACAGTGTATTAGATGATTTGCCTGAATTATTAAATCAGATCTTGTGTCTGTATCAAAAGACTGTAAGGCATATAATACAGATTTTGAATCAATAAAGAGAACTACTTTGAAAGACACAGGCCGAAGGCTTATTAAATAATGCAACGCTTGAACAACAGCGACCAATTCTGCTGTATATATAGATACATTTGCCCCAATGAAAAAAGACTTTTTAATGTTAAATTTTGGAACATAAAGCGCTGCTCCAGCGCTCTGATTTGCTAAGACTGACCCATCGGTAAAAATGTGGAGGTGGGTACGGTACTTTTCATCGATGTGTTCACAAACTGTGGATTGCGTAATGTTGACATTATCATTTTTTTAACGTCTGCATAATCGAGATCAAACGTGGCCTTTAGCATTTCCCATGTAGGGATAGGCGTTAACGTTGGTTTCTCTGCTATTTCATCCATAGTTATGCTGGATTGTTTGATCAGGTCAGATATGTAAGTTGCGGTTGTAATTTGTGATGAAATGTCTTTTGCTCTTTTTGGAAAGTCAATATCAGACCTGATTTTAATTTCTTTGCTCACAAAATTATTTGCTTGTGAAGTAGTTCTAATTGCAAACTTTGCTGTAGCTAGCTCACGATGGTTGTTTAGAGGTAGGATTCCAGCAGCTTTGTACGTTACCAGAGTAGAAGCATGAGTTGGTACACCTAGTGCAATTTTAAGACTTTTGCAGTCCAAGCTCTGAATCTTTTTTAGTAAATATTTAGGTGCATTGAAAAAAAACTTCTTGCGCGTAGGATAATTTAAATCTGACCAGCGCTGTTGACAGATGAATCAGTATATTTGTATCCATTCCCCAGGGTAATTTGCTTATTATCTTTAGAAAATTTAAGGTTTTTCGTGCTTTTGTTAAAATGTAATCAAAATGGACATTCCAGCTTAATTTCGACGTGATGTAAACTCCCAGAAATTTTACGACCTGTTTGTAATTTAACACTTAACCAAGCAATTTGAAAGTAGGCAAGTTATTTGAGTTACCACCAGGATCAAACAGCATCATGTTAGTTTTTTCTGCCGACAACGACAGACCATTTTCTAACATATAGTTTCCAAGGTTATCGAGATCAATTTGATACAGTTTCCTGATGTAATTCCGTGTTCTCTGTGTGTCTTTTTTAAAGTGATATTCATCCGAGTGCATATATCATCAGCATACTGTACTAAAACAACACGATTTGAAAGAGCTTTAGGAAGATCCTGTATAAGGATATTAAATAAAATAGGTGCTATCACTGAACTTTGTGGAATCCCCATGTCGAGGCGTCGTGAAGTAGAATAACTAGCTCCCACTCTAGCCTGTATTGTTCTATTAGCTAAAAAAGATTTAATGTAATTGTACATATTGCCAGATAAACAACAGATTTTAGCTTGAACAATAAACGTTTATGCCAAACTTGATCGTAAGCTTTTTTTTACATCAAAGAAAGTAGCTAAAACACTTTTTCTGCGGGCAAACTGTTGTTTGATCTGAGTTGTAAGTTTAACCAGGTGTTCAACTGCAGATCTCCCTTTTCTAAAACCCGCCTGGTTTACCGGAATAACGTTATTTTTATCACAGTAGTGTAAAAGTCTGTTTAAGATCAATCTTTCCATTAGTTTACTCGTGTGGGACGTCAATGCAATGGGTCTGTAACCGTGAACAATTCACATTATATCACTGTTTGTTTTACTGCAGAAAGCTTTGTTATTTTCTACCAAATATGTTTACACAAGGAAACTATCTTGAAAAGCATTTTAAAGAAGTAATATCAGATCAAGTTCTGTTAGTTAAAATATCAAAATCATTGGTTCACAGTCCTGTTAATGCGTTACTTTAAGGTTATTATTTTAATTATTATTATTTTATTTTGTTTTGTTTTGTTTTTTATGACGATTTTTCTTTTCCATTTCATGTTAGCGTTGTTCTAGTTTCATTTCTCTGTTCATCCATATCCTTTTTCTTAAGACCTTGCCGCTTCCTTGTAATTTTTTTCCCGTCTCTTACTCGGTTCCCCTCTGACCCCTCCCCCCTCCTCCGAGACCAACATGTATGATATTTGTAATGCCTGAGACCAACATGTGTGGTGTTTGTAATGCCTGAGTGGTACCAACATGTGTGGTATTTGTAATGCCTGAGACCAACGTGTGTGGTGTTTGTAATGCCTGAGATCAACATGTGCGGTACTTGTAATGCCTGAGACCAACATGTGTGGTGTTTGTAATGCCTGAGTGGTACAAACATGTGTGGTACTTATAATGCCTGAGACCAACATGTGTGGTGTTTGTAATGCCTGAGACCAACATGTGTGGTACTTATAATGCCTGAGACCAACATATGTGGTACTTATAATGCCTGAGACCAACATATGTGGTACTTATAATGCCTGAGACCAACATATGTGGTACTTATAATGCCTGAGACCAACATGTGTGGTACTTGTAATGCCTGAGACCAACATATGTGGTACTTGTAATGCCTGAGACCAACATATGTGGTACTTATAATGCCTGAGACCAACATATGTGGTACTTATAATGCCTGAGACCAACATATGTGGTACTTGTAATGCCTGAGACCAACATGTGTGGTACATGTAATGCCTGAGACCAACATGTGTGGTACATGTAATACCTGAGACCAACATATGTGGTACTTGTAATGCCTGAGACCAACATGTGTGGTACTTGTAATGCCTGAGACCAACATGTGTGGTGTTTGTAATGCCTGAGACAAACATGTGTGGTACTTGTAATGCCTGAGACCAACATGTGTGGTACTTGTAATGCATGAGACTAACATGTGTGGTGTTTGTAATGCATGAGGCAACATGTGTGGTGTTTGTAATGCCTGAGACCAAAATGTGCGTTGTTTGTAATGCCTGAGACCAACATGTGTGGTACTTGTAATGCCTGAGACCAACATATCTGGTACTTGTAATGCCTGAGACCAACATGTGTGGTACTTGTAATGCCTGAGACCAACATGTGCGGTACTTGTAATGCCTGAGACCAACATGTGTGGTGTTTGTAATGCCTGAGACCAACATGTGTGGTACTTGTAATGCCTGAAACCAACATGTGTGGTGTTTGTAATGCCTGAGACCAACATGTGTGGTGTTTGTAATGCATGAGACCAACATGTGTGGTACTTGTAATGCCTGAGACCAACATGTGTGGTACTTGTAATGCCTGAGACCAACATGTGTGGTTCTTGTAATGCATGAGACTAACATGTGTGATACTTGTAATGCATGAGACCAACATGTGTGGTGTTTCTAATGCATGAGACCAACATGTGTGGTGTTTGTAATGCATGAGACCAACATGTGTGGTACTTGTAATGCATGAGACCAACATGTGTGGTGTTTGTAATGCATGAGACCAACATGTGTGGTACTTGTAATGCCTGAGACCAACATGTGTGGTACTTGTAATGCCTGAGACCAACATGTGTGTTACTTGTAATGCCTTAGACCAACATGTGCGGTGTTTGTAATGCATGAGACCAACATGTGTGGTACTTGTAATGCCTGAGACCAACATGTGTGGTACTTGTTATACATGAGACCAACATGTGCGGTACTTGTAATGCATGAGACCAACATGTGTGGTACTTGTTATACATGAGACCAACATGTGCGGTACTTGTAATGCATGAGACCAACATGTGCGGTACTTGTAATGCCTGAGACCAACATGTGTGGTACTTGTAATGCATGAGACCAACATGTGTGGTACTTGTAATGCCTGAGACCAACATATGTGGTACTTGTAATGCCTGATACCAACATTTGTGGTACTTGTAATGCATGAGACCAACATGTGTGTTACTTGTAATGCCTGAGACCAACATGTGTGGTACTTGTAATGCCTGATACCAACATTTGTGGTACTTGTAATGCATGAGACCAACATGTGTGGTACTTGTAATGCCTGAGACCAACATGTGCGGTACTTGTAATGCCTGAGACCAACATGTGTGGTACTTGTAATGCCTGAGACCAACATGTGCGGTACTTGTAATGCCTGAGGCCAACATGTGTGGTACATGTAATAATTTTTTTTTTATTTTTTTTTTTTTTATTTATATAGCGCAAAATCTTGACAAAATCAAATCTAAGCGCTGAGCGTATACATGCATACATACCTACATACATATGAGCGTATACATGCATACATACATGCTTACATACTTACATACATAAATCTAAGCTGAGCGTATACATGCATACATACATAATACATACATACATACATACATACATACATGCATATCAAGTGTGAGTAGATGTCGCGCCAGCAGGCAGCAAAAGTGTGTGTGGTGTTTTACAGTGATTTTATCGTGGTTCTATTTGGTTTTATGCATTGAATTTTGTATGTTTGTTGCTTTGAAATCCGGACACACGGTGATGTAAATATTTTTTTAAAATTTTGAATATTTTACCAGATAATCCGATTTTAAAGTTTTTATACCTACTTTTCATCATTTTAATTCAGCCGCTCAAGTCGGACATTTTATCTGTGAATTGTGTTTACACCTTAGCCTACTGTGTTCGCCCAACGCTACAGCTTCCAAACCTTTGTGTTCTGCGTTCTCTGGATTTTAGTGTTGTGAACTGACCAACCCACACACCAACCTGCAAGTGTCTTCCTCTCCTGCCTGGCTCGCAATTATGGACCCGTCTTTTATAAAACAAATTGGACTGACACTTTTTAAACACAGCAAATGCTACCTCGGTGGAGGCGTCTACCAGCGCATACGTACATTGGGGCTGTGTAGCAAGCCCCGCACTGCGCGATCCTGTCGTGGTGGACGTCTCCACCGTCTTTGGCACAACCTGCCTCCTGCCCGACGCCACTTTTCGTCTCCTGCTTCTTCTTCTCCTCCACTGCCCCTGCCCTTGACCTCGCTGCTGCAAGCTTTGTCTCCTCCTCTGCCGTCTTCGCCTTCGCCTTCTGTCCTGATGGTGCCGCCTTCGCCTTCTGTCCCGCCGGTGCCGCTCTCGCCTTCTGTCCCGTTGGTGCCGCCTTCGTCGCCACCTCAGCCGCCACCATATGACTGTGATAGGCTGAAACTATGCCTTTTTAATGCTCAGTCGGCATGCACTAGTGACAAAGCCGATGTTATTGCTGACTTTGTCGCAGATGAGCATGTTGACATTGCTTTTATCACGGAGACATGGCTTAACCCCCTTGGTCACGAACCTATACTTGCTAGCCTCACTCCGAGTGGTTACAGGCTTGCTTCTTTCCATCGCTCATCCCGAGGTGGCGGTATCGCCATCCTCTACAACGACTCACTCCATTCCCGCCTATCTTTCTCGCAGTCTCTGCCTTTCTCCCATCCTTCTTTCGAGCACGTTGAAGTATCCTTCCAATCCACCCCTCACCCCATCACCTTCTCCTGTGTCTATCGACCCCCACCTAGCTCTGCCAACAAACTCACCACATCCATGTTTCTCTCTGACTTTGACCAATTGCTTGACCACTACTGCCTCTTACCTGGAAATCTCATCATTCTAGGTGATATCAATGTCCACTATGACAACACTCACCGTTATGACACAAGACATATCATCAACTCTCTGTCCAATCACAATATGACTCAACACATTTCTGAACCAACCCATCAAAAAGGTCACATTCTTGACTGGATCATTTCTCGTGATCATCACAATTCCGCTACTGACAACTGCTTAGTTCTTTCTACCCGTCTAACTTCAGCCCTTCCATCTGACCACTCTGCAATTCTCTGTTCTCTCGACATTTCTCCTCCTTCCCGTACCATGCGCACAGTGACTCGACGCAATCTCAAATCTATCGACCTCTCCACATTTTCATCTGATGCCTCCCGTCTCCTTTCTGAAAAGTCACATAACCTTGCCGATGAATTCTATACTACTCTCCACCATCTTCTGGACACTCATGCTCCAGCCACAACCCGTCTTTTACCTGACCGCCCCCCTACCCCCTGGCTCACTCATGAGATCGCCTGTGCAAAACGTGCCCGCCGCAGAGCAGAGCGCCGCTGGCGCAAATCCAAACTCACTGTACACAGGCAACTTTTCCAAGCCTCTAAAACAAAAGTATCCACCCTCATTGCATCAGCAAAAACAAGCTATTTCCAAACCAAAATCCTGAATGCCTCTTCTTCAAAAGAACTCTTTACAACCATGAATCATCTCCTTGGCACACGAAAAGATTTACCTCTCCCAACAAAACATACAAATGAAGAACTCCCATCTGTATTCTCCAACTATTTCACCACCAAAATACAAACTCTTCGTGACAGGCTTGACAGGACACCCTGTCAACCATGCCCACCTGACCCTTCCTTCTCTGGCACACCTCTTACTACTTTTACCCCAGTCTCACAAGAAGAAATTCTCAACACAATCAGATCCATGTCGTTCAAAACCTGCGAACTGGATCCTCTTCCAGGTTCTGTTTACGCCGACTGTCTCCCTACTCTCCTCCCATTCATCACTGACATCATCAACACTTCTCTTCAAACTGGAACTGTCCCAGATTCTTTCAAGTCTGCTATTGTTCACCCTCTCCTCAAGAAACACAATTTAGATCCAAATGAACTGAAAAATTACCGGCCTATCTCTAATCTCTCTTTCTTGTCAAAACTCCTTGAAAAAGTCGTCCTCAACCAGCTGAACTCTCACCTGTCTGCCAACAATCTCCTCAATCCTTTCCAGTCAGCCTACCGCCAGTGCCATAGCACTGAAACTGCCCTACTACACATTCTCAACAATCTCCTCCTTGCAACTGATACTGGCAAAGTCTCTCTCCTCACACTCCTTGATCTGTCTGCAGCCTTTGATACCATTGATCATGGTATTCTCCTTTCTAGACTTCATCATACTTTTGGCATCTCTGACATTGCTCTGTCTTGGTTCACTTCATACCTATCAAACAGAAAACAAACCGTTCTCATCAATGGCACTTACTCTCAACCTGCATACCTGACCTGTGGTGTTCCACAAGGATCTGTCCTTGGCCCTGTTCTTTTCGCTCTTTACACCTCCCCCCTGTCCACCATCACCAACTCCCATTCTATAAAACACCACTTCTATGCTGATGACACCCAACTTCAAGACAGTGACTCACCTGATAATATACAGCGCCTGTTGACTCGCACCACTGAGTGTTACTCGGACATTAAGAACTGGATGACACACAATAGACTTCAGCTTAATGACGACAAAACAGAAGCTATCCTCATTGGCACCCGTCAGAAACTTTCTCAGCTGCCTCCTCTTTCTCTCCCATTATGTAACACATCAGTCCCAATTTCTGATTCAGCTAAAAACCTTGGTGTCTGCATTGACTCTACCCTGTCCATGAACAACTTTGTTTCTCAAACTGCCAGATCCTGCTACTATCATCTCCATCGTATAAAGCTGATCAGGAAGTATCTCTCTGTCGAAACAACTGCAAAACTCGTTCTCTCCTTCATAATGTCTCGCATTGACTATTGCAATTCACTCCTGTCTGGTCTTCCTGCCTCCACCATTCACATCCTACAGCGCATTCAAAACAATGCTGCACGCCTTGTACTCAAAAAGAAAAAAGCTGACCACATATCTCCTCTCCTGGCACAACTTCACTGGCTCCCTGTATCAAAGCGCATACAGTACAAACTAGACACCATGTGCTACAAAAGCCTCAATAACGCAGCCCCCGATTACCTGTCAAGCCTACTTGAGATCTATGTTCCCTCACGTACCCTCCGCTCTGCCTCTGATCCTCTGACTCTTCGCTTTCCACGCACTAAGCTCAATACCTATGGTCCATGAGCCTTCTCTGTTTCTGGTCCACTCTCCTGGAACAAACTTCCTCTCTCAGTCCGTCAGCAACCTACTTTTGTCTCCTTCAAGTCCGCTCTCAAAACTCACCTTTTCTCTCCTGCATAAAATCCTAACCTCACTCAACCCTCCCCTCTGCAGCCTGTCTCCGCTCGGAGGGAATCACATGGTTATAATATATAATTGTATGCTATGCTCTCTATAATTTTCCATTGCTTTTATTCTTGCTTTTATTGCTTTTATTCTTTCTCCCCATTTATAGCCATGCGTGCGTGTGTGTGTGTGTGTGTGTGTGTGTGTGTGTGTGTGTGTGTGTGTGTGTGTGTGTGTGTGTCTGTATGTGTGCGTGCGTGTGTGTGCGAGCGTGCGTGCCTGCGTGTGTGTCTGCTTCAGCGCTTAGATTTGATTTTATCAAGATTTTGCGCTATATAAATATTGTAATTATTTATACATACGTACGCACATGCATACATAATAATTACAATATATTTATATAGCGCAAATCTCGACAAAATCAAATCCACGCCGAAAAACACACACGCACACACCACGCACCACGCACGCACACACACAACACACACACACACACACACACACACACACACACACACACATGCATGGCCACAAATGGGGAGAAAAGAATAAAAGCAATAAAAGCAAGAATAAAACCAATGGAAAACCACAGAGAGCACATCATATACAATTATATATTAAAACAAAGTGATTCCCCTCCGAGCGGAGACAGGCTGCAGAGGGGGTTGAGTGAGGTTAGGATTTTATGCAGAGGAGAAAAGGTGAGTTTTGAGAGCGGACTTGAAGGAGGCAAAAGTAGGTTGCTGACGGACTGAGAGAGGAAGTTTGTTCCAGGAGAGTGGACCAGAAACAGAGAAGGCTCGTGGACCATAGGTATTGAGCTTAGTGCGTGGAAAGTGAAAAGTCAGAGGATCGGAGGCAGAGCGGAGGGTACGTGAGGGAACATAGATCTCAAGTAGGCTTGACAGGTAATCGGGGGCTGCGTTATTGAGGCTTTTGTAGCACATGGTGTCTAGTTTGTACTGTATGCGCTTTGATACAGGGAGCCAGTGAAGTTGTGCCAGGAGAGGAGATATGTGGTCAGCTTTTTTCTTTTTGAGTACAAGGCGTACAGCATTGTTTTGAATGCGCTGTAGGATGTGAATGGTGGAGGCAGGAAGACCAGACAGGAGTGAATTGCAATAGTCAATGCGAGACATTATGAAGGAGAGAACGAGTTTTGCAGTTGTTTCGACAGAGAGATACTTCCTGATCAGGCTTATACGATGGAGATGATAGTAGCAAGATCTGGCAGTTTGAGAAACAAAGTTGTTCATGGACAGGGTAGAGTCAATGCAGACACCAAGGTTTTTAGCTGAATCAGAAATTGGGACTGATGTGTTACATAATGGGAGAGAAAGAGGAGGCAGCTGGGAAAGTTTCTGACGGGTGCCAATGAGGATAGCTTCTGTCTTGTCGTCATTAAGCTGAAGTCTATTGTGTGTCATCCAGTTCTTAATGTCCGAGTAACACTCAGTGGTGCGAGTCAACAGGCGCTGTATATTATCAGGTGAGTCACTATCTTGAAGTTGGGTGTCATCAGCATAGAAGTGGTGTTTTATAGAGTGGGAGTTGATGATGGTGGATAGGGGGGAGGTATAAAGAGTGAAAAGAACAGGGCCAAGGACAGATCCTTGTGGAACACCACAGGTCAGGTATGCAGATTGAGAGTAAGTGCCATTGATGAGAACAGTTTGTTTTCTGTTTGATAAATACGAAGTGAAAAAGGAGAGAGCAATGTCAGAGATGCCAAAAGTATGATGAAGTCTAGAAAGGAGAATACCATGGTCAATGGTATCGAAAGCTGCAGACAGATCAAGGAGTGTGAGGAGAGAGACTTTGCCAGTATCAGTTGCAAGGAGGAGATTGTTGAGAATGTGTAGTAATGCCTGAGACCAACATGTGCGGTACTTGTAATGCCTGAGACCAACATGTGCGGTACTTATAATGCCTGAGACTAACATGTGTGGTACATGTAATGCCTGAGACCAACATGTGTGGTACTTGTAATGCATGAGACCAACATGTGTGGTACTTGTAATGCATGAGACCAACATGTGTGGTACATGTAATGCCTGAGACCAACATGTGCGGTGCTTGTAATGCCTGAGAACAACATGTGTGGTACATGTAATGTCTGAGACCAACATGTGTGGTACTTGTAATGCATGAGACCAACATGTGTGGTGAATAATGTTGTCTACCTGTTCTTTTTGCCCTCCTCAAGCTGATGAAAAGCATTATTTAGGTCAAATTTTAGAAAGCCTGGCAGAACCATATGATCAGAGATGAAATCATCTATGTCGGTCTTGGGTGCTTTTCACTCTTTATTATACAGTTTGCCTCTGTCATGTCTACATGGACTTAAAACAGCATCTGTTTCTTCAGTAGGACTACAACCATGTCCAGACTGATCTACGGCTGGGGTCAGACCTTCAACCTTTTTGATAAGTCCATCGTTTCCATTTTCTTGAGGGTTTTTCCCCCAAACATTCTTCTGTGGCACTTCTCAACCGTTAGTACAGAACTCTCAAAGTATAGCTGAATGTTTTTTTTTCATGCGTAGTTATTTCAACCAAAAATTACTTCTACGCAATCCAAAAGTCTCATCAAACTGATACAGTCCCACAGTCATAATAAAAGTAAATAATGATAGCATGAATCTAGCAGAAGAGTATACAATCCTATCTGTAAGCCAGGAGAAAAACAATTAAACTAAAACACTTTATCCCCCCAAATAACTGCAACTCCACACATTTCTCCCAAACGTAGAATAACAAAATCCAGTCCATCTTTCGCTCATCACAAAAAAAAAAAAAACTAAAATGGAATACAGTTTAATCTGATTCTGCATGATTCATACGAACACAATGTGACATAATTAGAGTATATTATTCACTAGTTGTATTGAATTAGGATTCATTTAAGAGAAGGAGACTGTTTATTTGTTTTCAGCACGATAGCAGATGGCGGGATTCGTGAATGAAACCAGTAAAGAGATTCTGATGCATGAGAATTGCCCTCATAAGACTACAGAACTTACAAGCTACCATCATCATCATCGATACTACTGCTGCTGCTGCTGCTGCTGCTGCTCTACTACTACTACTACTACTTAGTCACCACTGCTACTACTACTAATAATAATAACTACTACTACTAATAATAATAATAATATAATCAACAATAATGATAACAATGATGATGATAATGGTGGTGGTGGTGATGGTGGTAGCAATGTACGATATAAAGAATTTACATGAAAATAAAAGATTCTTTTCTGAGCGTGAGAGACGCACGATTCGTGTCAAGGGAAACAACTCGCATTCAAGACTCGAAAAGTTTAGGCTGCTTTAATAAAAGTTGTCTACCTTGTATAGTTTCAGTTTCGTTAGCATCCGTACAGGTTCCAAATTCCTTGAACATGTTGCGCTGTCAAGCTTAAAAGTATGATGTGTTGTTTTACATACTGTTCTCAAGCAAGAATGTAGGTACATTGATCGATTACTGACCTGTTATGAATACATTTATTTGAAACTTGTATGTTTGTCGCATGCACGCAAGTCACTGGGCGTGCGTGTAAGCCTATATATGCTCGTGCCGTGCGTATGTTGTGTGTATGTGTGTGTGTGTGTGTGTGTGTGTGTGTGTGTGTTATCAATGGAAGTTGAGACAGAGATAGAAGACAAGAGAAGGAAGAAAGGAAAAGAGAGAATTTCCGTTAACGCTTGCAACACGAAATCGTGCAGACACGTTTGTATGCATACCAAGTCGAAGTTGTTGAAAGTCGACAGTGAAATTAATGCCATGTCGACTGTGTGTGTGTGTGTGTGTGTGTGTGTGTGTGTGTGTGTTCCGTTTGTTTCGTAATGCAGCAACACGAAAACGTAAATGACGAAAACATGACACGCACGTTCTTGCATTATACATAAACTATGTAACGACAGTCCAGGTTTATCTTTATAACTTTATGCCCAGAAAGCGAAATGGATAGTGAAAAATGATTAAAATGTTTCAGGAAACATCACAAACGCTTACCAATGTCAAAAGAAAACTTTTGCAAGAAACGTAACATATATATCCAAGCAACTGGACAAAATTGTTTTATCCATCACGGCCCAAACTGAAGACGATCAAAAGAGCAGGCAGAAAGACTCGTGCGGTAGACATAGGTGCCTGATGCAAAGAAGATAACCACCTGGTCATTGGCTTCCAAGGCTCAAAACTCACTGATGCAATCACTCCGACAGAAGACAAATGTTATAAAATTTAATAACAATGTTGTGAGTACACAATTTAGTAAACAGTTTCTGAAAAATTGGTTAAATCTGGGTTGTTTTTTCACCCTATCCTCACCCCACGCGCCCACCCCCTTCTCTCTCTCTCTCTCTCATACTCACACACACGCGCGCACGCACGCACACACACACGCACACACACACACACACACACACACACACACACACACACACGCACGCACGCACGCACGCACAGAGAGAGAGATAGAGAGAAAGAGAGCAGAAGGTCGGTCATTCAGGAGTCCACGACCTGGATGCGAGCCAGCCTATCCAAACGCTCGCTTAATGGGGGCTCTTCTCTTGGGACTTTCTGTTGTCCAGCTCTGACCGGAGTTTCTAGCTACTATACTGGAGATATGACTAGTATACTACATATCGCTTTGCTTGATACATAACTGTGCATTCAGTGGTCAAAGATGAAACAGTACCGGTAAATAGTCATGGAAATGCTCTTTGCTGGTCCACGAACAACAAGAACAGCAAAACTGGCGAGCCTTGCGGTCAAGCTGTAAGCTGCAGAAGCCACAACGACCTTATTGCTCTCACTTTTGAGAAGTCTGATTAGAAGCAGATTGTCTTCCTGATTATGTGGGTTTTTTTTTTTATTTTGTTTTGTTTTGTTTGTTTTCTTGTTGTTGTTTTTCCCTTTCCTGCACTAGGAAATGCCTCCCTTCCTTTATAGCTTCAGCTGCTTTCATTACGAAGCGTTTACTTGGAACCCAATGGATTGCTCCAGTGGACAAAGTCTTGGCAGAAAGCCTGCTTCTCTGGTGTGCCACAGAAAGCTGTTCAGTGAGACCTACAAGGAACTGATGTATGGCATCATTCGTAGACAAAAGGTCATTTGAAAATTTTTTATTGCCAGACAATGCGGGCCTTATATTGTCTTGAGCAATTTGTTTATCCACTGCCGGCCTGCTAAGCCAGTCACAGCTTCACCAGTGCCCCGTTGGCCAGCATTACCTGTTTTCACCTCCCACGACGAGGACGAGGGGTTGGGCTTTGGGAGGTCATTCAGGAGTCACGACCTGGATGCGAGCCAGCCCATCCAAACGCTCGCCCATCCTCAGAGCTCACGAGATGTCCCTTCTCCAGGCCACCCCCCCTGCTGCTGACAGACGACTGTATCTCCCCGCGACGCCCACCGGTACAAGCGGAAGAAAAAAGAAAGAAGACAATGCGGGCAGCAAGGGTACTTAACTGCCAGACAATGTGAGCAGCAGTGTACTTAGACTAACAATGTTGTCTATCTGTGTGTAGGGGGGGGGGGGATATGCAATAAAACTGGTGCACAACACCTGTCAGTTTTATGATTGGGCGCAAGCTTGTTTGTTATTTATTTATTTGTTTGTTTTTTCTGGGGTTTTGTTTGTTTGTTTGTTTGTTTGTTTTTGGTGAGGGGGGAATAGGAAGGACATGGTGATTTAAAGCATGTACTGTCATACTCTTGAAGAAGCAAGGCTGGGATAGTACATAGGCTTCAATGTGTACTATAAAATTGTTTCATTTAGGACTGATATAAATGTTTGTTTATGATTACTCACATACATGCTGAATTTATGAAGAAATAATGCTTCATGATATCACTGAAAAGAGTACTTTGACCGACTAAATGAAAATGCATGTGTTACAAAAACACAACAATTTCAAGAGCTTCGTACGTTTCAGTTTCACTGATGGAAAAATTTTTACTAGATCCCAATCCCAGGTGCAATTAGCTAATCATCTTGAATTAAGCGGTGAGTGTTCATTTTGTAACAGTAGTCATAATTATGATCATCTTTCAGCCATCGAAAGTCCGTTGTTGGACGTAGGCCTTCCCCAGCTGCTTCCATTCACTTCGTTCCATCGCTTTTTCTCTCGAGTTCTTTTCAAATCCATCTAGGTCATCTCTCCATCTAGTTTTCTGTCCTCCTCCATTTCCAGTGCCGTCTCTTGGTATCCAGAACATGGTTTTTGTTGTCCAGGGATTGTCTGTTCTCCGGGTGAGATGTCCAGCCCAGTTCCATTTCAATTTGTTGCTGTCTTGCACTTTCGTTCTTTCTCCGACCCACTGAACTGTTTTACGATCTTTCCTGGTGATACCAGGCATGATTCTTTCATGTGCTGGCTGCATGGTTCTTAATTTCAGAGCAAGTTTTTTCGTTAGGTACCATGTTTCTGCACCGTGGGTGACTGTGGGCAGAAAGCATTGGTCATACACTTTTCGTTTCAGGACAGCTGGAATTCTGTCATTCTTGAAAACCGAACTTGCTCGTTTGATTTCTTCCTTTTTGGAGGAGGATTCTGATGAGATGCATTGGCCTAAGTAGATGTAGTGGTCGACCATTTCTAGCGCGGACCCTAGGAGCTCAGTTGGTTTGAGCGTCGGATTCACATGCTAATGGTCGTGGACTGTCCCATCTTAACATCATTGTTGTTCTGGTAGTGTCAGCGTAGGATTAGATAAGGCCCCCTTCCCCCACTTCCCTGGGATGGTTATACCCGTCGGCCATAACACCTGAGGTGGGTGCCGACGTAAAAACTGAATCAAATCAATCAAAAATCAAAACCATTTCTAGCTCTTCATTTTCAATCATTACTTTTCCGTCTAGGTCTTCAATGTAGTTGTTGACCATAATTTTTGTTTTCTTCAAGTTTACTGTTAGTCCTACTTTTTTTGCTGCATTCGTTTAGTTCATTCAGCATATTTTGCAGTTGCTTTAGACTCTCCGCAAAGATGATAATGTTGTCAGCAAACCTGAGCTGACTGGGGATATTTTCCGTATTTTTCTAATGCCTTTTTTCAGTCAGAGTCAAGACTGCAAAAGACTATTTCGAGGCAAGCTGTAAACAATTTAGGGGAGCTTGTGTCTCCCTGTCTTACGCCTTTCTCTAGGTTGAATGGCTCAGAGTCTTTGTGTAGCCGGATGAACGATTTGGTAAACCTGTAGATATGCTGAAGGACGTTTACATATATGGGATCAACGCCCTGTTGCCTGACTGCTTCAATGGTTTTAGTCATATGATCAGGTAGGTGCAAAGTGTGTTTGGTGGTGGAAACGGTATAGAGAGCATTCACACATACTTTGCAGTTATTTACACTAAAAGTGTAACCATGAACTCCAACTGAAACATCAAAATGTAGGGATGGGTGTGTGTCGGGGGAGGGGGCAGGGAGTGTCTAATGAATGATATAGGATCTATAACTTTACAGCTGATCCAGGACATAAGGTTTAACAAATAAAGTTAAATGGAAAGAATTATTCAGCTTTCCTGTTTGTTTTTGGTTTTCAGGCTGTCATTGATCTAAACAGTTGTACCCAGCCATTTCGTCAGGTGTTAACCAAATTTCAGAATTTGTTCATTATATAAAATTGTCTACTGACAACATTGTATACATAGGTATAAATAGGTATAAATATAAGTATACCGTATATAGAGATAGGTCTTGAACATGGTGTTCGTCTGTCGTCGTCGACAATGACCACGGCTTCATGAAGTTGTTTTGAGTCAGTGTGTCCGGAGGTGACTGATCAATCCGATCCGGGCACAGAAGTAACGTCCACAGGTTGGACATCTATGGTCGGTTACTGTGGTTGAAGGGTTTGCAGCCCTAGCTTTCCGTGCAGCTCGTTTTTCTTGTGCAGATTGGATACGAGACACTTCTGAAGTGGTACATCCGGTTTTGATTCTTCTTCAGACTGTACAGTCGAGGGCAAGGTTTTCCCAATTCTCCCAGTCTATGTTGAGGGACTTTAGCGTTGCCTTCAAGCTGTCTTTAAACCGTTTTCTCTGGCCTCCAACTGTTCTCTTGCCAGACGCTAGTTCCCCATAGAGGAGTTGCTTCGGAATTCTGGTGTCAGACATCCGGTACACATGGCCAGCCCAGCGAACTTGACTCTTTTGAAGTAAAGTGTAGATGGAGGGGAGATTGGCTCTCTCTAGTACTTCTGTATCAGGGATCTTCTCTTGCCATCGGATATTGAGAATCTTTCTGAGGCTTTTGATGTGAAAATGATTCAATTTCCTTGCGTGTCTACTGTAAACAGTCCAGGTCTCACTGCCGTAGAGGAGAGTGGTGAGGACCACCGCTTTGTACACTTTGAGTTTAATTGTAGCCGAGATACCTCTTCTGTCCCATACAGTAGGACGCAGCCTCCCAAATGCAGTGCTGGCCTTAGCTATGCGTTTGTTGACTTCGTCGTCAATATGCACACAACGTGATAGGGAACTGCCGAGATATGTGAAGTTGTCGACTGCATGTAGTTTTGTGCCCTTGACCTCGATATTTGGTTCAGTATATGGAACACCTGGAGGAGGCTGATACATGACTTCGGTTTTCTTGGTGCTTATTGTAAGACCGAAGTTGTCGCAAGCAGTTGAAAATTTGTCCATGCATTGTTGCATCTGTTCACCACTGTAAGCATTTAACGCACAATCGTCTGCGAAAAGGAGGTCACGAAGAGTGCTGTAACTGCATTTAGTGGTCGCCTTGAGGCGTCTTGTGTTGTACAACTTGCCGTCTGTGCGGTAGCGTATATCTATGCCAGGGTCTTCTGGAGAAAATGCATCTGATAACATTGCCGAGAACATCATAGAGAATAGTGTAGGTGCAAGGACGCATCCTTGTTTCACGCCATTGCTGACTGGAAAGTCTCTGGACATTTCTCCGTCATCAAGGACCCGTGCCATCATACTATCGTGAAATTGTCGCACCATATTTACGAAGGCTGGAGGGCAGCCGAACTTCGCCATTATCTTCCACAGCCCCTCGCGACTCACCGTGTCAAACGCCTTTGTCAAGTCGACAAAGGTTGTGTACAGTGCTTGGTTTTGTTCCTGCGCCTTTTCTTGCAGTTGACGAGCAGCAAAGATCATGTCCACCGTACCTCTCTCAGCCCGAAATCCACATTGACTCTCTGGCAACAGACCCTGCTCAAGATGATTAGTGAGGCGGTTCAGCAGCACCCTTGCTAATATCTTGCCTGCAATGGACAGTAGTGATATTCCTCTGTGGTTGTCACATGATTGTTTGTTTCCCTTCCTCTTGTATAGGTGGACTATTGAGGCATCCTTGAAGTCTTGAGGGAGTGATTGACTGTTCCAGAGTGTTACAAACATCTCAGTTAATCTTTGTGTGAGCATTGGACATCCCGCTTTGTAGATCTCAGCAGGTATGGCGTCAGCGCCAGGGGCCTTGCCACAGGAGAGTTGGCCGATGGCCTTTGTGACCTCTTGTATGTTAGGTAGTACATCAAGTTGGTTGTTCTTTTCTATTTGAGGGAGGCGATCAATGGCTGCTTCATTTATTGAGGAAGGGCGGTTCAAGACACTATCGAAGTGATCCGCCCACCTTTCAAGAATTTCTGACCGCTCGGTGATCAACATTTCCCCATCCGCAGATAGTAATGGAGAGGTGCCAGATGACGTTGGTCCATAGATAGCCTTCAGGGCGTCATAAAATCTTTTCGAGTCGTGACGGTCTGCATATAACTGGATTTCATCAGCCTTGTCACTTAGCCACTTGTCTTGCATGTTCCTGAGTTTTGCCTGGACTTATCGGCGACACTCCATGAATGCAGTTTTCTTTGAATCAGACTTTGGGTCACACTGGTAGGCAAGATGGCGTCTGTGCTTCTCATCCAGAAGGGTTTGGATATGCTGGTCGTTTTCATCAAACCAGTCTTGATGTTTTCGTGTGACAGGTCCTATTTTCTCTAGGGCTGATGTATAGACATGGTCCCTGAAGACTGCCCACTCTTCTTCAACACTAGCATTACCAAAATGAAGGTCAGCCAGCTTGACGTTCAGGTCACTAATGAGGTTCTCTACAGTGGTTTCCTCTTTTAGTTTTGAAGTGTTTAGTCTCTTTGGTGGGGGTTTCTTGCCTTGAGGCCTGCGTTTTGGTTTGATGCGGACGTTAAGCTTTGAGATGACTAGCCGTTGGTCTGTCCAGCATTCAGCGCCACACATGGCTTTAGTTACTCGTACATCATCTTTGTCGGACTTTCTGGTAATGACATAGTCCAACATGTGATAGTCCAACATGTGCCAGTGTCTGGATCTAGGGTGCATCCATGTTGTCTTCTTTCTGGTTGCCAACTGAAATAGCGTGTTAGTGACGACCAAGTTGTGTGAGCTGCATGTCCGAAGGAGGAGTTGTCCATTGCTGTTGCAATTCCCTATGCCATGTTTGCCAATGATGCCTTCCTATGCTTCATAGTCGGACCCAACTCTTGCATTGAAGTCCCCGAGGACCAGAAGTTTGTCAGCTCTGGGAACGCTTGTTAGTAGAGAGTCAAGATCTTCATAGAACTTCTCTTTGGTCTCTTCAGAATTTGTCATTGTTGGGGCGTACGCACTAATCAGTGTGGCTTGCTTTTTGTCTGTGAGGGGCAAGTGCATCACCATGAGTCTGTCATTGTAACCTTTAGGCAGTCGTTCAAGGTTCTTAACTAGACTGGACTTGATCGCAAAGCCTACTCCAGCTTCACGGCGTTCTTCTTGTTTACGTCCACTCCAGAAGAATGTATAGCCAGCACCTGTCTCAGTGAGTTGACCTTCTTCAGTCAGTCTGGTCTCTGATAGAGCTGCAATGTCAACCTTGTAACGAGCTAATTCTCTAGCAACCAGTTCAGTTCTTCTATCAGGTCGGTCAACTTTGGCATTGTCTAGTAGTGTATGTACATTCCATGTACCTATGGTGAGTCTTGTCACCTTTCTTTCGTTTCTGTATTTTCGACCGCTAAATGGGATCCCTACCAGCCGCGGTATGCTGGTCTGGGTAGGTTGAAGCAGGCAATGTTTAGGGCACCTTTTCTAGCCCCTTCCTCATTCTAGGAGGTGAGCAGTGCGGGTCCTGAAGAGGGCTGCTCAGTCACTCAGGATGTTGCCGGGTTCCTCTGCTGCTTCGTTCATTGGAAGACGACCAGTGTCCTGAGCCGCCTGTGTGCAGGTTTGCGGCTGTAGCTGCCAGTGTATCCTCACCTACTAGGTCGTCGCGCCCCCATCGCCACAGGGCTTTACGGTTGAAACTTTCAATGTGAGTGTGAAGCCATGACATGCGCTGAGATTTTGATTAAAGTGTAGATAACTTGCGCAGCATCATCCACACTCTCTCGTCCAGGATCACCTGGATCCAGTGGCAGGACATGGTCAGGACGGCTGGAGATGATTCTGGGTGCAGGATTTTGCCGGAGACTTGACAGAGTTTGAACAAGAAACCGCCTAACGGGACTCCGCTCCGAATTTTCTGTAGGGGTTGTTTTCCTTAGCCTTTACTGATCCATCAGCTATCCACAAGGCAGTGGAAACGGATGATATTAGTCTGGCAACTCACCATTGAGCTACTAGACTCCCGACGGCTTAGCTCAATGGATCATAGTTGCACGCAAGCTTCTCTACCAACGACAAGGTTTCATCCACAGAGAAGAAGTCTTGAAAATAGGCCTTCATCAATTCATGATTATTTCATGCTGTTATGTCACCTACTTTTTATACATGGTATTTGTGTGTAAAATGATAAATGTGATTTTACGGCTGCTCCATACTTTAACTGTAGAAATTCTGTTTACTACTAAATAAGTAAAATATTGCTTTGCTATGCAGTCCCAACTACAGGTGCTTCAGAAACTACTGGGCAGTGATTTCAGTCTTGTACACTGTATATTTATAACATCATAAACTATCGGTATATAGACTCATCATCATTTTTTGTTTTTTGTTTTTATTTTCCTTTTTTTTCGCCTGCACACACACACACACACACACACACACACACACACACACACACACACACACACACACCACACACGCACCACGCACGCACGCACGCACGCACACAACACACAATATTACACACACAAACACACACACACACACACACACACACACACACACACAACACACACACACACACAACACACACACACACACATCATACATACATACATACATACATACTACATACATACATACATACATACATACATACATACATACATACATACCATACATACAACATACATACATACATACATACATACATACATACATACATACATACATACATGCACGCACGCACGCACGCACAGAGAACGCGAAATTACATCAGGAAGTTATATCAAATTGATCTTGATAATCTTGGAAACTATATGTTAGAAAATGGGCTGTCGTTGTCAGCAGAAAAAACTAACATGATGCTGTTTGATCCTGGTGGTAACTCAAATAACTTGCCTACTTTCAAATTGCTTGGTGAAGTGTTAAATTACAAACAGGTCGTAAAATTCCTGGGAGTTTACATCACGTCCAAATTAAGCTGGAATGTCCATTTTGATTATATTTTAACAAAAGCGCGAAAAACCTTAAATTTTCTAAAGATAATAAGCAAATTACCCTGGGGAATGGATACAAATGTACTGATTCATCTGTCAACAGCGCTGGTCAGGTCTAAATTATCCTACGCGCAAGAAGTTTTCTTCAATGCACCCAAATATTTACTAAAAAAGATTCAGAGCTTGGACTGCAAAAGTCTTAAAATTGCACTAGGTGTACCAACTCATGCTTCTACTCTGGAAACGTACAAAGTTGCTGGAATTCTACCTTTAAACAACCATCGTGAGTTAGCTACAGCAAAGTTTACAATTAGAACTACTTCACAAGTGGATAATTTTGTGAGCAAAGAAATTAAGATCAGGTCTGATACTGACTTTCCAAAACGAGCAAAAAACATTTCATCACAAATTACAGCCGCAACTTACATATACTGGCCTGATCAAACAGTCCAGCATAACAATGGATGAAATAGCCGAGAAACCAACGATAACGCCTATCCCTACATGGGAAATGCTAAAGGCCACATTTGATCTCGATTATGCAAAAGTTAAAAAAGATGATAATGTCAACATTACGCTATCCACAGCTTGTGAACACATCGATGAAAAGTACCGTACCACCTCCACATTTTTACCGATGGGTCAGTCTTAGCAAACCAGAGCGCTGGAGCAGCCTTCTATGTTCCAAAATTTAACATTAAAAAGTCTTTTTCATTGGGGCAAATGTATCTATATATACAGCGGAATTGGTCGCTGTTGTTCAAGCGTTGCATTATTTAATAAGCCTTCGGCCTGTGTCATTGAAAGTAGTTCTCTTTGTTGATTCAAAATCTGTATTATATGCCTTACAGTCTTTTGATACAGACACAAGACCTGACTTAATTATTGAGGCAAATCATCTAATACATTGTTTAAAGATAAATGGTTCGGAAATCAATTTATGCTGGGTGCCTTCTCATGTTGGTCTTCATGGCAACAACGTAGTTGACAGAGCAGCTAAATCCGGTGCCCTCCATTCTGAAAATTCCATAGAATTACATGTTAACACCTCGGTAAAAGAAGCTTACAACTCGCTAGAATTAGCATCATGGATTCGATTTCATGAAGATTTAAATGAAAAATTTGTGTCTCAAAAAAGAATCAAACTTTCAGTTCAAAGTATCTGTAAAAATTTGCAGTATTCCTCGTTATATCATTTGAGATTAATTGTTATGACATATTTTCGCATTCAACTGAACGCTTTGAAAACAAAATATTGTAACAACGTTTCATGTATTTGTGGCGAACAATTCACATTGTATCACTGTTTGTTTTACTGCAGAAAGCTTCGCTCCTTTTTACCAAAGACGTTTACACAAGGAAACTATCTTGAAACGCATTTTAAAGAAGTAGTATCGGATCAAGTTTTGTTAGTTAAAATTTCAGAATCATTGGTTCACAGTCCTGTTAATGCGTTACTTTAAGATTATTATTATAATTATGATTATTTTTGTTTTGTTTTGTTTTTATGACGATTTTTCTTTTACATTATTGATGTTAGCGTTGTTCTAGTTTCATTTCTCTGTTCAACCATATCCTTTTTCTTAAGACCTTGCCGCTTCCTTTTAATTTTTTTTTACGTCCCTTACTCTGTTCCCCTCTCAACTCCACACCCCCCCCCCCCCCCCTTATTTCATCCTCCATGCCATTTTTCCCCGTCTAATATCACTTATAGTGAAAAGACGTTAAATCAAGCAACGAACGCACGCACGCACGCACATACAGATACTTGTACAGTTTAACGTTCAGTTCAACGTTTTTGCTTCATCATTTACTCATTGTGTGCTTGTGGGGAGGGGGGGGGGGAAGGTGAGTAACTGTTGTAATGCAAGAATATGATCACATGCCCTTGGATGTTTTATTTATTTGGGGGAAATTTAGGCGATTGTGATGGTTGATACAAGTGGAGATAAACACTCAGGTTTTTGTGTTGACGGTTGATCAGTGCAAACTATTTAAAAAAATTCACTGTGAAAAAAGAAACGTACAACAATAGCTCAGAAACGTATGAAGTTGTACACACATCTATCCCCCAGATACTGAACAGAACTATTTGCACTATGCCAAACTCATTTCACAGATTTATGGAAAAAAACTTTATCTCCCAAGACCAAGATTAGACATATTTACCAAGATTCATTATCATCATCATCATTATCATCATCATCATGTACCCAGCCGCATGGCGTTGGCGATCATGGACCTCCGTACGAATCTATCCCTTGTCGCTGCAGGTACATCTCCCACCCTCTCTGTCCTTAGCCACCCTGCATGTCCGTTCAATATTTTCTCCCTGGGTCTGCCTGGTGTTCTCTTTCCCTCCAACTTGGACATATTTAAAGAGGCTTCCCCTTTTATGGTTTATATGTTTGAAATACATCGCCCACCAAACATTAGGTCATGCACACCAGTAAACAACTTTACGAAAGCATCAAAAGTATCTGCTTGAAATGACATAAACAATTATTTTAATTGTGAAATGACATAAAAATTATTTCAATTGACGCTCGTTTTCTAGTTCTGCATACACCGAAGTACTAAAGTCTATGTCAGCCAGATTACTGCACGTGGTTCCATGTTTATCTCATTTTTCTCTTTACTCTCTGCTGATCTAATTTGATGGTATTTCGCCATTCGTGGTATATTTATTGACACATACTTCTTTTACTTGTATTCTTTTACTTGTATCTACCTTTGTATCTTATGCTTTTGTAAAGCGCTTGACTGAGTGACTTATGAGGTGTCGAATTCTTTATAATTCATCTTTATATAACTTTCCTAACATATGGTATGTTTTTTGTTGTTGTTGTTGTTTGTTTGTTTATGTTTTTGTTTTTTTACAATAATTTCTGCTTAAATTATGTATGGAAATAGCAAAGACTAGCGCATGTCCAGTATGATCTTGTGCTACTATCACTGAGTAATAAATATTCTGAAGGGTTGAGGTTTGTCTATAACTGAAAGTTTCTTGCGAATTCTTGTAGTAAAATCACAACAATGACAGATTTGTTTCTGTCAATATTAACAGAGAAGCTTTGACAGATCTCACATGCGACACCACCTACAGTTGCTACGAATACTCAGAAATGTTAGCTAAATGAACTAGACCCAACAATCAACCATGAATCAAGATCTTTGGAATATTACTGAGCCAGTGACAAAACGTAGTGATGATGCACCCTTGTGTGTTTGATTTGAGAAATAAAGTATCCTGATATATTTTCTTTGTTTGGTTGTATTTTTGATAGCTATGTCATTAAGAGATAAGTGTACAGTATCAGGTGAATGTGTTTAATCATGTTAATACCGATCTCCGTAAAAAGAAAACCGTCAAAATCGGCCATGCCAAAATGGGATATCTAATGACTTGCCATAAGCATCAAGTGTGTACAATTGTTGCAAAGTCGGGACGCAAACTGGAAAGTATGAAACGATTAAACTATATGTTTGCCAAGAACACCTGTAAGTTTGAGTCAAAATCGAAAGTGAACTTGGTCGAACGTAATTTGCCATGTCGTTAGCCTTAAGCACCACTTCTTTCTACTTTGTTAGAAGCAACCCAACATTTTCATTTCATTAAATCGCAGTGTGTCACTGACACAATACACCTACCGATTAAGAAGTTTGGTATACATTTCTTTTCAAAATAGGAACACATCTTTTGCAAACTGTTTTCATGTACGATCATCACAACTGACATTTTGATGGCAGAATTTTAACACGCCAAGTGTCTCCTTCATTTACACTTTATATTTTGTCTACTAGGTCGTGTGTTCTACCCAGATGTAAAGTTAAGAGCAGACGATATCAGACAGGAGAAAAAAAGATAATGTTTTTATCATATCCGCCATCACAGATGACTCTTGAAATTACATTTATCCAAACTGTAATGACAAGAACTTTCGATTAACACTGTAGTGAAGGATGATTGCCTTGAAGAGATGCCTAAAACTTTGACGACCTCAAATGCACTGATCATCGAGTAGGTACTTCACAGAGAAACTCGTGGGGCTTTATTTTCCATCACTTTATGGAATTTCCGCCTATTCCACCGTCACCATTGACCTCTCCGACGATATATCCGAATAACATCTGACACTCGTTTTACGTGAAGGAACATAGCAGCAATCAAAGACTGATAAAGATTATCCTTTCCTATGACGTTTCGTCTTCTTTGTGATGTTGCTGATGGTGACAGACTTGAATTTTACATTTCAAACAATTACAGAAGAGTAATTTACACATTTGATTTGTTGTTTTTGTTTGTTTTGTACTAGTTTTAGTGGTTTGCTGTTAGAAATAATTCAGATGCTTTAACATTTTATAACTGCAGAACCAGAATTAGTTGTGATGATTCTTCTTGAGACATGATGGTGGATTATCAAAACTGGTGAAGGTTGCTTTTTTGTAAGTATAACTTAAGAATGATCCAACAATTGATTAATTTAAATTAAATGCCCATCTTCAGTCTTTTTCTCCTGTGTCAGTTTTCCATTTGTTTGTTTGTTTTTGTGTGTTTGGTTGGTTGTGGGTTGTTGTTGTTTTTTTTCTGTTTTTTTTTTCTTTTTTATCGAAACTGATCAAATAAATCATAATGATTTAAACAAAGGGGTGTTTTCCAGCTTGATTTCCGGATTTTCAGCAGAAATCTAAATCACCAAGATAAGTGTTTTCCTAAAGCTTTACCAGTCTGTTGTTTTTATCATTTGATGACTGATATTGAAGACTAGGAAAAGACAAGCAACATTTATGGGCCATTTTATGAGGAAAGGGGAATTAGAGCATCTGGTCACAACAGGAAAGCTAGAAGAAAAGAGAATACCAGGTAGACCCAGGGAGAAAATATTGGACGGACTTGCATGGTGGCTGAGGACAGAGAGGGTGGAAGACGTGCTTGCGGCAACAAGGGATAGATGCATATGGAGAGCCATGAGCGCCAACGCCATGTGGCAGGGCACATGATGATTAGGATAAAAGGTATTAAATCGTGTGATGCTTAATAATAAGCTGGGATTTTACTTGTTTCGTGTGTTTTGCATAAACAGAAGAGTTTGACAGGTTCTAACTGCTTAGATAAATGTTACAATGACAGATTAAATATAAACACAGTTTTAATATCAGATTCAAAGTATTCTTTATGACTAGATTTATTGTGTCATGGAACTGTTATTGTTCGTGTATTTCGTTCCATCTACTCCCCACCACCCGCCCACTCAACACACACACACACACACACACACACACACACACACACACACACACACACACACACACACACACACACACACACACACACACACACACACACACACACACACACACACACACACACACATTATTTAAAGTGATGCTGTATTTAAGAAATAGCTTTTTTTTTTTTCTTCAATTTTCATTTCTAAGGTTTGTGAGACTTGATTACTGCTAAGAAGTTACTCCAGTCAGGACTTATCAGTGAATCTCAGCAAATATATACACTACATTGGCTTAGTATGCCAACTTCTTTCCATGAAAATCGGAAGTCAGTGAATCGCTACAAATTATGTGTATATGTGCACTACAGTGGCTCAGCATGCCGACCTCTTTCAATAAACAATTATGCAGCTTTTGGGGGATAGTTTTTTTTTTTCTTATGTGAGTTTAATAAAAAGATGTACTGTGGTTTTACCATCTTGCTTTCTTTTAGCTTTTATTTCATTTGACTCTTTATTGTATTCATGTCTGCAGTTGTACAAAACTGGACTCCATTGTTCTTGTCATGTCCTTACTATAAAAAGAAGTGTAACAACTGACACTTGTCCAGTCTTTCAAGAAGTTAAAGTACAAAAGACAAACTGATAGCTTGTTGGTGTTTTGTTTTTCGTTAAAATAAGCAGGCTAATTTGTTGTATGCGCCTTAGCACCTGTAGTGGGTGATTGCATGATGTTTCAGTATGTATACATGATGCCTCAACATGATCTGGTGTCAGACGTGATGATGGACACGAAAACTGTACCACATTTTTCGGTTATAATCTGATAGAGCCCCAATGTTTATACGTTATCTTAGTAACATCATCCATCTTTCATGAAAGCCCTAGTTTCATGATCTTTCCTTTGCTGTTACTGTAGAATTTTAGACGTTTTTATATCTAGCATCACAATTGACTTTTCACTGGGTGATCTGGCTTTTTCCATTACATCAGAAAAAGTATTCAACAAGTTTTATCTATTCCTTGCTGTTTTCATGCAAGCAAATGATTCAGATTTACGAAATCATAAAACTTTTTGATTTCAGTTTTGAAATCCTATGGACTGTGACCCGTTGTTTGCATGACCTTTTGTATTATGGTTTTCTTTTTTAAATTGCCTCTGACCTCTTTAACCATTCGCATTGCTCATCGTGTGATACCTGCTCAAGCTTTAAAAATGGGAAGCAATGATCATACACACACTCATTGTCTCCCCATTCATATAAATGAGGAACAGGCCTTACAGAATTCGGCTTTTTTTTTTTACTTAACTACGCCCCGGGCCTAATTATAATATGTTTGTGTACACAGGAACTAGAAACAGAGGTCGCTGTTCATGACGTCATATCGGCACCTGAGAAATCGGTAGCTTGCTGAGGGACGGGGTTGTGCTTCTGTGTTGTTGGAGACCCTCAATGGTTTGTCATCACGCATTCTTTTTCCTCGTCTCTCTAAAATATTAGACGCGTCCTTAATTAGCAAGGCCTTGTAATTGTATGATAATTACAATTGTTAAATTGATTTATATGAGTAGTGAGCGTCAAATCACGCGGCAGTAACTCGTGAAAAGGTTCTGCTACTACAGTACTAGTCCAGTGCTAATAGCATAGTGAATTGCAATCGGTGAATGTTCATTGACAGTAAGTGTCAAATCGACAAATGGTTAGCGCTTTGTGGGACCAAAAAATAAAGAACGTACTGCAAGCTGATCTGCAACTTGCGAAAGACGTAGAGTAAATCAGAGATGAATAACGTCACCTGTAACTTGCTGTAAGCAAGGTATGATCGGATGTGTTTACGTTTTGTTTTGTTTTAGTCGAATCCGGGTCATGGTATTGTAAGTGCAGGCCTGTGCAAGACCCTCTGTTATCAGTTATGCGAGTGATAACGAATTTGTAGACCTAACCAGTCTGTCAGGCAATGCTACAAGATAAGAGGCTTATGTTGGATACTCCAAATTTCTCAGGAAACTTGGAAAATAATAATAGATCTGATGATAAAAAAAATGAAAATGAAAAGACTGGTTTCATGAGTAAGTTCAGGAAGCTGTGGACTATTTATTCCATTCCTTTCAGGGAGGAACATAGTACAACAGTAGGAAAAGTAGATTTATTAGGCCTAGTAGGAGAACTTGCCCTCATTGACTATTTATCGTATGTTAATAATATATTTTGCATATTACACTGAAGATAGTATAACTAGAATACATATGTAATGGGGATACATATATATAATTAGTGCATTTCATCCGGGTATTAAAAACAAAAACTTGTAACACTGTTTCTGAGCACAGAAGTTGTTGGTCTTTTTCAAACATGCACACATGCATATTTGTAGGCTAGCTGCACATATGCGTGTACGCACATGCACACACACACATATGATGAGAGATATGCATACACATAACTTGCACCAACATACACTACAGTAGACATCACACACTATCAGGGCTTAAAACATTCCGCGTCTGGGTGAAATTCCGCGATTTTGGTTTGTAAAAAAAAAAAAAAAAAAAAAAACGAAAGGAGCAAGGCATCTGTGATCGGCTTGCAAGCGTTCATAGCCCCCAGACCCCCCTAGTTTCAGTGGTTTTTTCCTCCTCCTGTTTTAAGCCCTGACTATACATACAGATGACACAAAATATGAAAACAATACCAAAAGGGATGAAAAAACTCTTCACTTACTTTACAAGATTATGAATTGAAAGCTGTATGACAGTTAAAGATAGTATTATATAAAATGTAAAGATGTGTTCACAAGGTTCAATATAACAAAATGTATGATGTATGAAGAGTAATGATATATCAGAGAATATTCTTAGTCTAGTTAAAGTTGTGACTTACCACGAATTTTAGTTAACACCGTAACAGTTAAAAAAGTTATCTTGTATGATTAAAGTTCACTTCTGTCACATTCTCTCTCTGTCTGTCTGTCTCTCTCTCTCTCTCTCTCTCTCTCTCTCTCTCTCTCTCTCTCTCCTCTCTCTCTCTCTCTCTCTTTTCTCTGTATGTCTCTCTCTCTCTCTCTCTCTCTCTCTTTTCTCTTTCTCTTTCTCTGAGTCTGTCTCTCTCTCTCTCCTCCTCCTCCTCTCCCTTCACTGTTCTCCCTCCACCTGTCTTTTATATCCACCATCTCATGGTCAGAGAGAAATTCTGAATTTTTCTATGTGCATCTGTAATTATCTCTTTAAAGTTTAAGGTTTATATGA
Organism: Monoplex corrugatus; assembly: GCA_030674185.1. NCBI lineage: Eukaryota > Metazoa > Mollusca > Gastropoda > Littorinimorpha > Ranellidae > Monoplex > Monoplex corrugatus. Next base: position 40,109,250 of record CM060305.1, on the reverse strand, counting down.
TATATAATAATATATATATAGTTCTGTCATTCTTTGCTTGAGGTCACAAAAATGTGGAACATGACCAAAAATTTAAAACACTTCCAATGAAGCTGTTATTTGGTATCTTTAGTCTTTACAAATTTCAAAAAGGGAAGCTGCAGCTAACAAGGTTTGAATGCAGCGGGATAATTTACATTTCTACTCTAAAAAGGTAACACGCATTACACTGGGACACTAACTTGGATAAAACTAAGAGATGTTATTGTAATATTTACTTACTTTTGATTTGAAGTTATAGAGGATGTTGTATGAAAGGTTTTACGAATAATTTGTTGATTTTTGTTTACATCTAATACTTCAAAAACTGGCATAACACACGGGACACAGTAACACGAGTGACCTACTCATTTATATTTTTCACAGTGCACACAAAAATAATAGTATTTCAATCATCTTTCACACACATGTACAATGCAAGAACAGCATCACTCTCACAAGTTTTTATTTCCCAACAGCCAAATACAGAGGAGTTGTGCAAATGTTTTCTTGAAAGGTAACTGTGTGACATGGGACACACTCAAACTAGTCAAAGTCAAACAAGAATGGAAAAAAAAAAAAAGTTTTGTTCTTCTATGTCTTTTAGTTGAAAGTGAAAGCCAGGTGTCTTCCAGGCACAAGGCTTGGTCACAGTTGGTGGTGGCACAATGTTTTTGATTTGGGATGTGGGATGCCAGGCCTGGTCTTCCCAAACGAAGACCCTTGCCCTTCTTGACCATGTAGTGAAGTAGGCAATCACTGCCCTCCTCCATGTCAACAACCTCCAGAATCTGACAAAGACTGAGACAAAACAAAACAAAAAGTCAGAAGTGAGACATGTTCTTCTTTTACCGGTAGATGTAAAATTTCTATATCAGATCAGTGTCCCTTGAAACAGAGTTACCAATGACCCATTATTGCCAATCATTGAAAGGATTCATGATAATAGAAGACAGAGTTAAAAACTTAGTATCTAAGCTCAAAACTACAAAATGGACCATGCACAACCACTGTTTGGATCATTATAAGACACAACAGGCTTTTTGCAGAAACTGGCGTATCATGGGACAGCAGACAACAAAGCTTGAGGCAAAGTGCCTTTTGTACTCAAGTGGTATTGAGCCAGAAATAAAAGTATCAGCAACACTGTTTGGTGAATAATCATCTAAAATCATTTTTCTTACCTTCAAACTCCGAAGATTGTTCACAAACCCTCTAAACAGGCGATGCTGCCGATACAAACAGCGAATCGACGATCGACAACGTTTGTGGTAACCGCGTTTCCGATTACACAAACATGGGACATGTCGCGGTTTTTATGTCCTCATGACCCACAGAGTTGTGCATTTTCATGGGAAACGTCATCAATCAGTGCATAAGAGCAAAGGTCACTTACACTAAAGTGTTTGAACGGAACTTTGGAAGCGCGTGGTGGAAAACGGTCTTAAAAGTTTTGAGGTAACTGTCATTTCATTTGGGACACAGTGAAAAATATCCGACCCTATTCAAATAGGAATGCAAAATCCTTCTAAAAATCACATTAGAATTAATTACTGTGATACAAACTTGCGTTCTGTATGGCTTGGGGTTTCCAGATTAGTTGTCAAGAAGATAGAAACACGCGACTTGAATGATGTGTGCACGGGACACACCATGTAACGCAGTTAATGTAATCTTTGTCGTCCGAATTAAAAAGCCAGAATGAAAATGTGATAATTTTAATCATTTGAACCGCTTATTAAGCTTATTGTTGTGACATAAGTACACTAATTTAGTTAAATGATTGACCTACTATCATGAAAACACACTTTTGAAAAAGTCAGGTTAGCCATGTCATAAAATCGGACGCCATTTTGACCACTATTTTTGGCATTTTGTTTTCATTTTCTCTAAAAATGTTCACACTACAATATCAACCTTGCTCATGCTGTTTCTTTATTATTTCACCAAGACAATCAGATTCATTTCACATGAATTGAAGCGAAACATATGTTAGTAAATTATGTTATTGTATGCTGACCCCCACTTGTGACCACTAGCAAAGAATGACAGAGTTGTATATCATGTGTGTGTGTGCGCGCGCGTGTGTGTGTGTGTGTGTGAACATGGGAGTAGCATATATTTCGGACCGCTATTGCTTTTTGCTGTTTTACACCCGAATCAAGTTAAAGTTTGTTGATCATTTTGAATTTTCTTCCATTCATGTGTTCTGGCATACTGTTCATGTATTCTGGCATATCTTGGTCAAGTCTCCAAGATGGGTGTACCGCCAGTAATTTGGGAAAACTTTTGCTCTTCTGTGCAGCATGCCTGTGTGTGTGTGTGGTGTGTGTGTGTGTGTGTGTGTGTGTGTGTGTGTGTGTGTGTGTGTGTGTTAATACTTTTACTAAATACAGTGCAAACAATCTAGATCAAAAGCATGCTTGTTGCATTTTACATGAATCTGTTACATTTTTAAAACTTTCATTGTAATAAATCGGACATTGACAAAACATGAAGTGAAATATGGTACATATAGCATGGTAGGTGTGTGGTCTTTTGATCTAATTTGTCATTCTGTCTCTAACCAGATTTTTCGTCCTAGTCAGACCACGAACTCTTGGGAGCCCCTTTGCCTGGGCTGTTGCCTTCTTTGAGGTTAACATTCTCTCCCTCACTTTGTGTGTGTGCGTGCATGCGTGTGTGTGCGTTTGTGTGAATACCACTGACCTTACAGGAAAAAGGAGTAAATCTAGCTGATACTAGTGATAGTCAGAAAAGGGGGGTTTTTTTGTTTTTTTTTCTTTTGTGCTGAAGCTGCATTGTCAAATATGTATATTACTGACATTGTTGTCAGTAAGACAGTCTTGAGATGGGCATGTTTGCTGTATGTAATACTTTTGCAGATGAAGTCAGCAAGTACAGCAGAGTTGCTTCCAAGGTGATTGTGCAAAATGCCTATGCAGAAAGTTGCTGTTCATCCCATGAATATAATGAAGGACAGAACTCAAAGAAGCTCTATGAAAGGAAAGGATGGAGAAAAGGTGAGTTAAACACTTTACCACATATGGAGAAAACTTAAGAAAGATGGGATGGGGAGGGTAACTATTTAGACAGTTGAGAAATGATGCTGTACGCTTGTCTGCCCTGTCTTTGTCATTAACCAACTGTTTTAGTCTGTTCTGTGTGAGAGTAAGTGTTGGAAAGGATCACATTTGATTTAGTAGTTACTGGTATTTCTTTAGAGAAAGTTTGTAGGAGCACATGAAACAAAGTTGTTTCTAAATCTAAACCAAACCATCTTTGATGTCATTTATTGTTTCATTTAATTCAAACTACAGTCAGGGAAAGAGTTTGTCATACGTTTGTGTATATATTATACATGTACATAGTGTTGCACACAGAGGCAGTGATTGAGTTTGTCATGAAGTGTATGTGTACACGGTGTTGTAGACATTTATTTGGGGAAAGAAAGCTGTTTTGCATGGGGTTTTTTTTGTATGTTACTGTGTTCATACATGTACATATATACAGCTGTGTAGTGTGTGCAGCATGTTAAGAAATTATCAGTGTCCATTTATTCCAACTGAAGTGAAATCATAGTGTAGAATAGTTCAAGTGATGTTTAGTTTAGGTGCATTCTTCGTGTCCTGGATGTCTGGAAATCATTACAGTAGACTAAGGGACGTCTCAGTGGCATGTTTATGTTTGCATTATGATGGTCATTTGAAATAAAATGTTTTAATTTGTTGTTCTTTTACTAGTTTTGGGTTTAATCGCACAACTATTTCTGAAAACAAAGTAAAACACTTCTGGAACTTCTGAAAGAATGACAGATTTAGTCATTCCCGGGACTCTTGTAAATGGTTGACCAATACAGTGTTTGTGATTTAATTAAACTAGTGTATATCAAAGTGAGTTCAGGCTGTGATAATGTGAAATCAAATCTGTATTTGTCTTTGATTTTGAACCTAATAAAAGCATTCTTGAAGAATTTGTGTTAGTAGAACTCATCCAGCAGAACTTAATGTTAGTTTGCGTTAGTAGAACTCATCCAGCAGAACTTGATGTTAGTATCCTTCAGTAGCAAAATGTTTAGTAGAGTATTAGGATCCTTCAGTAATGAAATGTTTTAAGATTGAAGTTTTCCTCCTTTCTCTTATGTGCACTCACACGCACGTGCGCGCGCGCACGCACACGCACACACACACACACACACACACACACACACACACACACACACACACACACACACACACACACACATTGTCTCTTTCAAAACCATACACAAACATGAACATATGTATAGTTACGATGCTTACATACACAAATACTCACGTTTTATTTGGGACCTGGCAGGAACTTTTCTGTATTAATACTATTATGAAAATAAAGATGATTTGTGGGGGTGGGAGGGGGGGCATTTGTATCATTGTCTGTGAGGTCAGATTATAAGTCATACACTCATAGTCAAAACAGAATAGTTTTTTCTTTTAATAGTAATAATAACAACAACAACAATAGTAATGATGATGATGATGGTAATAAGGTGCCAAATTTTGATACAGGAATCATACCATAGTCCACACTCACATCATTCACCAAAGCAGTCATCCAACAACCACCAAAACTCCAGACACAAATCAGGTGCAAATTCAGGGGAGGGCAGTGGGGCAGAAGAGTGAGCATGTATGGTGGGAAATCATTGTTGGGCAAAAAGGTATGTCTACAAAGTAGACTCGAAGGAAGACAGAGTTTGTTGAATAGACGGGGAAGATCATTCCACTTGTATGGACCAGACACAGAAAATGAATGGCGATCGACTGTTGCACATTTTATCGAAGAATTTATAGACAACTAGTATCAGAAGCAGGACAGAGAATTCGGGCAAGGGTGTACATTCAGAGATTGTCACGAAAACAAAAAAAGTGCAGTACCATTGATTCACTTGTAACATAATCTGTTGATTTTGTACGAAATTCTTTGAGAAATGGGTAAACAGTGGAGAAAGTGAAGCAGGGTAGTGACATGATTATGCCTCTTTTTACGAAGGGTAAGGTGGGCCACAGAATTCAGCGAGTTAAAGGTCATATCTCATTGGTCATATATTTAAACCTGTAAAGGACTTATAAAAACAAAACAAAAGTAAACAGAAGACTTTTTTCATCTTGACTTATGTGAAGTCAGAACCCATCATGTTGTTGCTAACAATGTCTCTGCTGAATGTTGGCAACGGCCATTTGTCTGTTTACTAAAACCAGTCAAAAACGTAAAACTTAAAAGTATTTATTTATCTATCTGTCTCCAATCTGGCTGCTTAAAACTATATAAAGAACGGGATTGTGCTTTCCATTTTGTACTGGATGTATGTAGCAGAAAATTAATTGTTTGGTTTGGTTATGATTTGTAGATGAGGGCAAGAGAGAAACATATGTAAGGGATGGAATTTTAAGCTGTATGTGTGTCAAACTGTCATATGGGGTATGGGGTACGTGTGTCTGAGTGTAATGCAATATTTGGTTCTTTATTTTTATACAATGGTTTTTTTGTTACTTCAACTCTATTACCCTCACATCCTGTGCATCAGCATCCGGCATTGTCAACCATGCTAGCAAAGCAAAAACTTAACCCTTCAATTACCTCAGCCTATCCACCAGCTTCCTGCAGGGAGTCAGAGGGTTAAGATTTTGCAGCTGGTGGATAGGGTGCAGGAGTCAAAGGGTTAAACCTTGTTCAGAGTCCAGAGCAGCATTAACATGCTGGAGAGCTCTTGAAATAATTATGACTACATATACAACACCTTGTCTCTCGCCTGGCATAAGCACTTCACAGAAGCATGAGGGACAGAGGCAGACACTTAAAAACAAATACCTGTTAGTCCCTACCACCATGAAGTCCCTACCACCATGATGAAAAGATGCATCATATAACAATGATGAAGACTTAAAATGAAATGTCTGCTGTCACATTTCATTTATACATGTAGATGATTAAAAAGAAAAACCAACAAAACAGAAAAAAACAAATAAAAAACATAGGTGCAGTTTGATGTATTTACACTTGAGAAATGAAAATGGATTTCAATAAAATATCACTTTCCACATAATTATCAGGTATGCAATGATGGAAAAAGAATTCTCATTCTCTCTCTCTCTCTCTCTCTCTCTCTCTCTCCTCTCTCTCTTCTCTCTCTCTCTCTCTCTCTCTCTCTCTCTCTCTCTCTCTCTCTCTCTCTCTCTCTCTCTCTCTCTCTCTCATACACACATACACATACACACCATGCACATACAACCCCCCCCCCCCTCTCAAATAAATTTGTACACACATGATAAACATTTGCATGAACTCATTCATTTAGACATACACACTTGCACACTCGCACACACTTGCGCGAGCGAGCCGCGCGCGCAGCGCACACACACACACACACACACACACACACACACACACACACACACACACACACACACACACACACACACACACACACACACACACACACACACACACACACACACACACACACACACACACACACACACACACACACACACACACACACACACACACACACACAACACACACACACACACACACAACACACACACACACACACACACACACACACACACACACACACACACACACACACACACACAACACACACACAACACACACACACACACACACACACACACACACACACACACACACACACACACACACACACACACACACACACACACACACACACACACACACACACACACACACACACACACACACACACACACACACACACACACACACACACACACACACACACACACACACACACACACACACACACACACACACCACCACACACACACACACACACCACTATTGTTGAAATCATGATTCACTGTTATTGATTGAAATTGAAATGATTGATCAGAGCTGAAATCAATTTGAAATCGTGAGTAATTATAATAAGTTTTAATGAATAGTCAAAGTCATAGTTATAGTAATTACCCTATTAGGAGTTGTAATGAGTAGTTATTGTGTAGGTCTAAAGTACATATGACATGTGTAGACATTTCTAGTGTTATGTTGTACCTTGTGATATATGTGCATTTTGTTGCTTCATCATTTATTTGGTTTTCCTGTCAGCAGTGAAACGTGTTGTACAGAAATGGTTAAGTTGAATGTGAGTATGTGTGTAGATTTTCTTAATTTGAAATTGTATTCAGTAGTGCTCACACTCCGTTGTAGTCAGTTGTATGTGTCGAAAGCAGTGGCACTCTTGCCTTCACTGTAACCTCTGGTTTTAGAAAATAACAAAAACACTTTTCTTTACCATAGATATGTTTACAGAACACATTTCGTATCAGTAGGCCTGTTGACAGTTAACTGATGGAGAGAATAACAGAGCAGGATTGAGGTGTTCATCTTAACATGGATCTAGAAGAAATTCAGATATATATATGTATATATGTATGTATGTATGTATCATTTTACTAAATGTGGACACTTGTAATGTGTTATAAGACTGATTTTGAATACAATCATTGGCAACTAGATGGTGGTGTTGCTGATAAAATGGTCACCTGCAGCAATAAAATATTTCGGAAGTTGGTTGTCATCGTATAGGAACGGTTTGAGACTTTATTTCTAAACATGCTATAGGCTACATAACTATTTTGTTAACTATTTAGTACTTAGAATATATTTTCACAACAAATGACAACATATTTGAAAAAATAAAAATAAGAACAAACAAGAACCTGACAGTTATAAATAAAACTAAATGGAGCGTTTTTTGTGTGTGTGTGTGTTGTGTTTTTTTTATATAACATTGCAGTTTTATTTTATGTTATTTCTACTTGCAGGAAAATAAGTGAAATGAACAATATCAGTCTGCTATAGATCTTATTTATGTACTGATTAAATATCATTGGTCTGTTACAAGTTCTTAAAATGTTAAAAAAAATAAAAATAAAAAAAAATAATAAAAAAAGTTGTTGTTATGCCGACTTTAGATGTATCCTTTTTCATAATAAAAACAGACTGCATAAGAAAATAATGAAAGAGACATCAAATGGATATATAATAGTGTGGTTACTGTATTTAACTGTTAAGTTGTTATGATGACTAATACTGTTTTCTTATGAATTATTATCAATACACACAGGGTGTACCTTTGTAAAATTGGTAATCAAACTATTCTTTATTTTCACTTTAAAATAGGAAGAAAAATCTTTTTCATACTATTGTAATGAAATCTCAGTGAATGTAGCATTTCGAACCGAGATTCAAGAGGAAAAATCACACCGCAAGTACCTTCCCTTTTCCTTAATAGACCATTTCATTGCAAAATGAAATAGGCATAAATACTGCCCTTTTCCTTGACATATTATTTCATTGCAAAATGAAATAGGCATAGATATTGAACTGTTGTCATTCATATGAATATTAATGGCAAAAAGAAATGATTGGTTGTATTTGTTTTGCGTTGGAGACATTTTCTGCACTTATTTGCTGTTGATCATCATGTGAATGGCAACTTTCTGCAGAAACTCCACTCTTTTTTTGTCTGCATAAGAATTACAGCAATCTCAGATAACTGTCAGCATGCCTGTTGTGGGAGACAAACATTGACTCTAATTTACCTCTATTGATATCAGTAGGCACTAATTTCCTGTATTGACACCAGATGTTAACATGAGCACTAAACTAATTTCCTGTTACTGACATATGGTGTTGGCTGTGTGTTGATGGTGTTGGCTGTGTGTTGATGCAGGTAGAAAAAAAGGGGGGGTGGGGGGTTACAAAAATATGTCCAAAATATTTTCTTTTGCTTGTAGACTGATCATTGACCATAAATTCAGCCCATTTGTGATGCTGCAAAATATATAAATTTAGATTGATGACCTGACCTTTTGACTTTGTGAAATGTGAAAATGTTTCAGATTTATCAGCTGTTTATTGGCAGATCTTTAACAAAATTTCCTGAATTGTTTCTTAACTAAGATACTGTATAGCTACCTTCATATGCAGATCTGTTTGTTGTTAAAGTGTGCTATAACATACCTCAAGTGTGAAAATTCTTGGTGCATGGTTGAAGGGTCGTGTACAAAAGTAAGTGTTACAGCTCTTCTTGACAATCGTTGTAAAGTGCAAATGAACCCTTAGACTGGCTGTGATTAGTGTGAATGTCTCTGTCCAGTGTGTACATCTTGAATCTTGATGGGAATGCTATACTAACAATCAGAACAGCATGTGCATGAGTGTGTGTGTGTGTGTGTGTGTGTGTGTGTGTGTGTGTGTGTGTGTGTGTTTATATATTTGGTCAAGTAATATTGATACTGATTCTACATTGAATAGCGACTGCGCATATGCCCATTCCTTTTCTACAATTTGGAAGTGTATGGATACAGAAGACCACATTTGAAAATTTTATTGTATGAGATTAAGTTACCTCAGCATCAGTTCTGAAAAGATTTTTTTTCCAACAGTCAATAAATTGGTCAATAATAAAGTTAGTGCTTTCAAACTTTGCCATTTGCTTGTCCATGCTATTGTCCATATTGCCACAAAAGTTCGAGTTTGTGTATGCTTGCATTCTTTTTGTAGGATTCTTTTTGTAATCTATACAAATGGCCAGTTCAAATAGTGTAATAGAGGAAGCAACAGGTCAGTATAGAATGAGTTTAATATTGAAATCATAATGTATATTTATGTTTCAAACTGTTATTATAGCATCTACAGAGATTGGTATTGACATCAAAGTTAACATTGATCGATATTGGAAGAGAAGAAATTCAGTTGTTGTTTTTTTAAAGTTGATGCATTTGTCCGTGTAACAGTAATCACTTAAAATTGCTCTTCACCATGTGTGATTTGTGGAATTTAACATAATCACCAGTAGTTTTTGCTTCATTACTGATTATGTATTGCCTGTATAACTATTATGCACATTAGTACCAGTGTTGTGCGTGTCTAATTGGATTGGTTATTTGAAATCACTGTGTACTTAAATGGAATTGCATTGAAACTCTGAAGTGTAATATTTGTTTGTGTTCATCAGCTAGCCTTGTATGAATGTTGTCTTTAGTCATGAATACATAACTTTTCAGTCATCATAAGTATTTGTAGTCTGTCTTTTTTCACATAGAATTAATATATGATTAATATTTTTACATACATTTGTTTGTAATCATCAGATTGCTAACTTGAATTCATTGTTGATTCAAATTCGAATAGTCCATCAAAAAATCACTCTGGAATTTGAATTAATTTTTATGTATGTTTTAGTGTAGTTTTTGTTTTTACATTTGTATTCATCCTTTTTTTTTTTTAAATTATCTAGTAAGATTAGACGGAATGGTCAGTGCCAGGGGCATATCCATAGGTTATGTGCATGAACGCATTACATGTGCTTAATTTTCTTTTCCAAGTGCTAGGGTCATCAAGATGTATACATTTTGAGATGGTTGATATAGCCCCTATATGACTGTGCAGTCAGCTGGGCTTTAAACATTATAAGAAAAAGACATCTGCAGGAATATCATCAGCTCTTGGTGCCTTTCCAGCTGTGTTTGCCTCAGGGCTTTGGCAATCTCGGTCGAAAAAAAACAATGCAGATGTTGTGATGATCAGGTCAGATTTTAGATTTGACAGGTTTTGTTTCATTCTAATCTTTATCTTCTTCTGCATCATCATCATCATCATGTGCCCTCCCACATGGTGTTGGCAATCATAGCCCACCATTTTCAGCATCAGCTGGACCATGTTTTGCATCAGCTGGGCCAGACAGTGAAGGATATCTTTTATGTACAGTGATAAATCATAAAAGTAAAGCACAAATTCATATTACATGGTTACTTGGCTGTTGTGGTCCGGCCTTGTCATTTGAACCCATGACCAGACTCTCGTCTGGGTAGGAGCTATATAGATATGAGGGTAACTAAACAGATATTCAGTTGACACAATAGAGATTTAAACTCTTGATTAGTGATTTACTACATTAGCTGTTTTGCTTTGGTCACTTTATTGTGTATATCAGCATGATTGTTGCTGAACTGGCTCCAGCGGTTGAAAATGTGTGATCAGTTCATGCAAGCTGTGGAGCAATGTGAACTGAAAAGTAGATCTGTGAGTCTCCTGGGTGAGATCATGCTCCAGTAGACATGGGGTTGTGTGGGGAGCTGCATGAATCTTTCATGGTCCTTGTCGCATTGTCAGTTGATCAATACAGAACCTGTAAATTTTGCAGGTGTTCAAGCAGAACATACAGGTCTGTTCCATTTCTGCCTTGTGGAAATGGCACTTTTCTTCTTTTTGCTTTGTTCTGTTACATATTTCTTCAGTTGAGGAGTTGTATGTGTTTGTATGATTTTATCACTTTCATATTTTGCTCTGCTTCATGTTAGAGTTTCTTTGTATGCGTCCTCTCTCTCTCTCTCTCTCTCTCTCTCTCTCTCTCTCTCTCTCTCTCTCTCTCTCTCTCTCTCTCTCTCTCTCTCTCTCTTTTCTCTGTTTCTCCCCCTCTGTCACTCTTCCCCCCCACACACACACACTCTCTCTCTTTTTCTCTTTGTTATTTTAATTGAACAGTTATAATTTCGTAGTTCTTGTGTATGTTGTGCTTTTTCTTTTTTGGACTCAGAATTGTTTGTGTGTATTCTCCCGTATCTTTCAACTTTTACTTTTCTACAAGGCCTCTTTGTTGACTACTCTTTTACTTTGTTTAGTATTACTTGTGTTTTGTACCTTGTTCTTCAGACAAAACACAAATTATGTCTTCAGTATGATGCATACACTCTGACTCAGTTGTGTATTGAACCATCTTCACCTCATACGTTTCCGTTTTTCTGTCTTCCAGTTTATACCAGGAATTGGTGTGGTTATTTTTTTTTCAGTATAGGAGACTGAAGTCTTATTAATCATGATACTGGATCAAAACAGACCTGAATTCAGTTCTACCATATTACACCTTTTTTTGAAAAAGGCAATGCATATGTGATTGTAAAAGGCATTGCGATTTGTTAATATGTGCTCTTGTGGTTGTTTTTGTTTTGTAAAAGGCATTGTGATTTGTTAATATGTGCTCTTGTCGTTGTTTTTGTTTTGTAAAAGGCATTGTGATTTGTTAATATGTGCTCTTGTCGTTGTTTTTGTTTTGTAAAAGGCATTGTGATTTGTTAATATGTGCTCTTGTCGTTGTTTTTGTTTTGTAAAAGGCATTGTGATTTGTTAATATGTGCTCTTGTCGTTGTTTTTGTTTTGTAAAAGGCATTGTGATTTGTTAATATGTGCTCTTGTCGTTGTTTTTGTTTTGATTTTCTTTTTATTTGGCAACAAACTGTTGAGTAAGGTGATGTAAAAGTCAGAAAAGGGGTGTGAAAAACTGTTACATAGGTCCTTATTCTAAACATTCTTTGGCTTCACATTTTTGGGGGGTTTTTTTTGGTTGTTTTTGTCGTTCTCCTCCTGTCAGCAGTCACCCTTCTGTTCTTCTCCCAACTGGTACTTTCTTTGAAACAAGGTTTCAGTTCGATGAAACTGAAAGAGTTGTCTTGATCTGAGTGTCTCAAAAACCAAAAACATCCTGATTAGATTTGGTCTCATCATGTGGCCCACTTGTTTATTGAACAAAGGATTTTGTAATGAAAGTAGATTTTGAGTGATCAAAGAAGGATCTGGAGATAATCCTGGGAAAGAAGCTAAGAATTGGTTGCAATGACATTTTGTTTCCCTTTTTGGATTTTTTGTCTGTTTGGGTTCAGGAGGTTATTTTATGTTTGTTGTTGCTTTTTTTTTTTGGTGAGGGGGGGGGAAGGTGTTATCATGATCAGAGTTAAACTGTGAAAATGTTATAAACGTTAAGGTGATTATTCTTTTTTTTTAATTGTTTTTTGTTGTTGTTGTTGTTTTTTAAAACAACAGGACAGCATGAATGGGTTGTATGTAGGTGGTGTGTGTGTGTGTGTCTGAATGTTAAACATTGGAACAAAGAGCTGGGAGGGGGGGAAACAAGTAAATAATATGCAGTTTGGCTAAATCAGAAACAAAGCTAACCTCAGTTTCTTTTTCCCTTGACAACTGTATGTGTGTAGACAGAGATACTATGTATAACAAATAGTGGAGGCATTATTTACATTATTTTATCAGGTACTTTGACATCCAGTTCACTGACAAATTTGATTCATCTTTTCAAGGTTGATGTCACATTTTTGTGACACAGGCAAATTCATGATAATGAAAATTATCAGATTAGGAAATTTGAGGTACCAGATAATCAAACCAGATTTAGATTATAGATAACATTATTCCTGTACTCTTCTGTCTTTTGGTGATGTTTTCACTGTTACTGTTAGAGAAGATAAATTTACATCTCCCCTCCACTTTCTTTGAAGTTTGATACTTTGATAAGTTGTACTGTTTTTGATATTGTGGTGATAGCCAACACTGAGCAACAGTGTTGTTATTTCAGTGTATATATTATCTTGTGTGTTGGTAATAGGTTGAATTTGTTGTTCAAGAAAAAAACTTGGGTCAAGATATTTTGTCTGGTTTTGAGTGTGTGTGCTGTGTATGTGCTCACATGCTTGCCTATGCATGTTCTGTGACCAACAGCAGATAAAAATCATGTAAACAGTTCATATGCTTGTGTTTGGGTGATTTTTGTTTCTGTTTTTGTTTTGGACACATTATTGTGTTTCTTTGAAGAGGAAGTGGTGACATTTTTCGCATGACTGCTTGTCTTTTCTGAACAGCCTTAGAGCAATGAAGACAGTAAAGGAAGTACATCTCATCAAAACTCACCTGACAAGTTGTCCATGTGACTGTAATGGGTAGTGCAGTAAATGTTGAGCACAACTTGTTAGATTGTTAAAGTGTGTTCTGTATACAAAAGTAAGTTCTTCTGTGTTCATGTGTGAAAGTCAGTTATGTTGGATATGAGTTGATTACTTAAAAACATTGATGTGACTTGATGCGTTGATGTGAGGTAAGGTTTCAGTCAAGTGTTTAATCACACACATGTACGTACATACATGCATATATGTATGTACAAATAATGTCTCACACATTCACGCACGCACGCGCACACACGCACACACACACACACACACACACACACACACACACACACACACACACACACACACACACACACACACACACACACACACACACACACTCACACACTCACTCACTCACTCACTCACTCACACTCACACACACACTTGACTGACTGTGTGGAAAATCATCATTGCTTAAAGCTGCAACGAACAAACAGAATATTTCCGCTACGAATTCTCTATCTTTTTGGATATTTACTTAATTTTTGTCTAATGTAACACTTTCTTATCTTTCAATACATGTATGAAACACACACATGCATGCACACTCACACATTTCATAAATTCATACTTATCTGAGAGATATGTTTTAGTTACATACTTCTACGTGATGTGTGCATGCATATGCACTCACAGGCTCATAAACACTGCACATGTATGAAATTTAAGAAATGCACATATATTAAAAACATTTTTAAAGCTTATGGCATGTATGAGAGAGAGAGCAAGGATTTTGCAGTTGTTAATGATCATACTCACACACACACACACACACGCATACACATGCACGCATGCATGTACACACGCATACACACACACACACACACTCTCTCTCTCTCTCTCACACACCACACCACACACACACACACACACACACACACACACACACACACACACACACACACACACACACACACACACACACACACACACGCATTGACAGTCCGTATTGAAAAATCATCATTGCTTGAGTTATAATGAACAGAAATATAACAATATTTATGCTAAAAATTTACAGTCATTTTGGATACAGTGTACTTAACTTTTGTCAGAGATAATCTAATACTGTCTAGTCTTTAAATACATGCACCATTACACACACACACACAATTACTCCGCCACTTCTTTTGGGCATTCTTGCCTCTGTTTGCAGAGGAAAATGGTTATTACATCAGGGGCTTACCATGGCGGAAAATAATCCCCACATAATATAAAACATAACAGTACCTCTACTACCTGCTGTGAGCCAAGGCATTCAATTTCAAACTAAGAGTCAGGAGTTAGTGACAACTGCCTTTCAGCTGTGCAGATGCTTTTTGTCCTCGTTTTATTATCATTGCCATTTTTTGTAAATAAAGCTTGATTACAAAGCTAAGCTGCCCCCCACCCTTCTCATATTTTTTTCCAGGAGGTGGTGATAGGAAGTGACATGGAGGGCAACATAGACGACTCTGCCATAGACAGGTGCGAGTCACAGATGTCTTCAGCCTCGGAGCGTCAAGACATCTGCCGCATCTGCCATTGTGAGGGCGAGGAGGGAAATAAGTTGTACTCCCCTTGTCTTTGCATGGGCACACTGAAGTATGTCCATGTACGCTGTCTCCAGAAATGGATCAAGAGCTCAGAAAAACTGTCTTGTGAGTTGTGCCATTTTGACTACTTGATTACCACGAAGACCAAGCCTTTCAGAGAGGTAAGCAGTTGCAAAGTGTATTTGGATATATTAGATTAGATAGAAAATTTGTGTGAATGCATGGGGAAAAAGTTTCAGAGTATGAAGATTTTAATTACTTCTGATTTCTGACTGCTTGTTCTTTCTGTTGTTGACTAGTTATGGAGAAATGTTGAGTGTTGTGTCATAGCTTCATTTTGGCAGACTACTGTATATAACTATAAGCAGGAGCTTCATCTGGTTTAAAGGCCTGATTGGTGCAAAGGAGAGTTCATGCATTCTAGTCTGACTGCTCGGGTACAAGACTTGATCAAGAAAAACTGCATGCAGCCTTCAGTCCACTTAACTGTGAGGTGATGGAAAAAGTAAAGCAGTGATGAAGAGGAGATGGGTAGCACTCACATAATGCTCTTCCTGAGAAAAGTTGAGGTTTCAACCACTTAACTCCTATACAACTTAAAGGGTTATGGGCCTTTTTAACATTTTATCATAATATTGCCTATAGAATGGGGGTGCTGATATATGAAAGTATCAGTGATTCAAGGTTTGTGCATATTCTACGTCATCAGCCATCCCAGACAAACTGGTTTGTCATGGAATGTATCTTGAAGTAACACTGTGTTACAAAAGAGGGGTAGGCATCGTAGTGGACAATGACAAGTCAAAGTCTGTTGAAAGGTAGTGGCCATATCAGACTGCATTTTAGTTTTTACTAGTTAGATTGAAGGGCAAGCCATTTGATATCCTCAAGTACCGATTAAGAAATTGACCACTTCTCTGTAGAATTAGAGATAGCCAAGGGTCAGTGTAAATGAGAGGGGTCATAATGGGAGATTTTAATGCTAAAGAGGGACAGAAAGAAGTAGATATTGTAGGTGGACCTCATGGCTGTGGCATATAAAATGAATGAGAAGAGAAAGATGTTGGATGGACATGAGTAAATGAATTCATAATAGGAAACACTTGGTTTGTGTAACCTAACAGAAGAAAATAAACATGGATGAATTCAGGATGAATCCAGGTGACTGCACAAGAAAACAGATTGATTACATCATTAGATTTAGAAATCCTTTACTGATAGAAAAAATATTGCCTGGCACAGACTGCAACAGTGACCATAATCCTATTGGAGAAATTTAAGCTGAAACTTAGGAGAAGACAATAAACCAACTTTAACATCAAACTAAATCTTAGACTTAAACATAGATGAATCAACTCATGCAAAATTTAACATACATGTGCAAAACATATTCAGCACTCTGGAAATTGTTGGGGATAATGAGGAACAATGGACATATTTGATTTGTAAAACTCAGTTGATGAAGCTTGTGAAGAAATCCTGAAAGTTGAAAGAAAAATAAAGAAGAATTGGATGACAAAAGAAATTTCAAGCTTGATGGATGAATGTGTGAAGGTAAATAGAAAAGAACAACAATACTAAAAGATAGGTAAGGAAATCAGGAATAAGTGCAATGAATCTAAGGACCTTAACAGCCTTAAGCTTGGCTAGAAACAAATTGCAAAGTAATAAGATCAACACAAAACAGATCCTAAGTTTTTGGACAAACAGGAAAAAACCTAGCAAGACAATCTTGAAAGAAGCAAACACAAAAAGAACGTTTATGAAGAAGATAGGAAAAGACAAACAACATTTATAGGACATTTTACTAGATAGAGAAATTTGAGCACCTTGTAACAACATGACAGCTGGAGGGAAAAAGAGCACCAGATAGACCCAAGTAGGAAATATTAGACAGTTTTGTGGAGTGGATGGGGACAAAAGGGGTAGAAAAGATACTGGCAGCAACAAAAGATAGATTGATAAGGAGAACCTTGACAGCCAACACCGTGCAGCAAGGCATTGAAGACAATATTGTCTTTTTCGTTAGTTTATAAGACATACCAGACTAGGTATAGACAGAGATCTAACAACAGACACACTAGAAAATATATAAATTAACACCAGACTGGATATGGATAGTATAGACAGACACACAAGAAAATATGAAAGAAAAAAAGAGAGACCAAGTATAGACGGTATCTCAAGCTATAGATTGACATGCTAGAAAGAAAGAGAATGAAAACTTTCATCCCAGTCTTTCAGTCCACAATCAGGGACTTTTTTTTTATATGTATTATTATCAAGACCGGTTGTTTCAGATGGATGTAAATATATGCCAGTGACAACTGGCCACTTCGGGGAAGAAGAAAGAAATCACAATTTAGTCATAATTTTAAATGCATGAAAGGAAGAGGTCACTTGAAAATGAGGAACAACAAAGAAACATGAAAACTGTATAAACCCAGTCTTTTGGTCCACCATCAGGAACATTTTTCTTATTGTTGATACCAGTTATTTCAGATCGATATAGATATGTGCCACAGACAACCGACTACTTTTCAAAAGAATGAAAATTTTCACATTTTTAGAAATGCATCATAGAAAAAAAAAACATCAATATTTTAAAAAAATGTAATTTAATGCCACACATACAACTCAGTAAATAACCCCTTCACTCACACACACACACACACACACACACACCACACACACACACACACACACACAACCACTCTCTCTCTCTCTCTCTCTCTCTCTCTCTTTCTCTCTCTCTCTCTCTCTCTCTCTCTCTCACTATCTCATTGTAAGTCTGTCTATGCATTCATGATTTGGAGGAAACATTTCTTTGAATGCAAAAAAGAAAAAGATACCATCACATTTTTGGAGAATGTAATTAGGCATGACTGATGAAGTGTTTTTCAGATATCGAATTCTACTGCTTCTTTTGTTTCTCTAGTCAGATACTTTCCTGGTCTTGCTCTAGCTGCTTTTTGTTGATGTTTCCAAATTTTCATTTTTGTTTGTGCATCATCTCTTCATGATCTTGTGAAACTCACAGTACATGAGTCAGCACTTATATGTGTTTTGGGGGGTTTTTTTCAGTGGGAAAAGCTTGATATGACAACAGCTGAACGACGTAAGATCATTTGTTCAGTGGCATTCCACATCATCGCTATCACATGCGTGATCTGGTCTCTTTATGTACTCATTGACCGCACTACAGAAGAAGTGTCCAACGGCAACCTTGACTGGCCCTTCTGGACCAAGCTTATTGTGGTGGCCATTGGCTTCACAGGAGGACTGGTTTTCATGTATGTGCAGTGCAAGATGTATGTGCAGCTTTTGTTGCGTTGGCGCACTTTCAACAGAGTGATTCAGGTAGAGAATGTGCCAGAGACAGAGGAATTCCGTGTAAATGCTTTGGCCAAAATTAAAGCCAAGATGGAGGACAGTGGTGGAGTCACTAATTCTGTGGCACTACGGGAAGTGGAGTCCCTCTGAGGTTGGTACTGGTTGATTTGATATCTTCAGTTGGCAGGAGCACCTGGCTTCACCATCTTATTGTCTTATATTGTATCATAGACTGTTTCTATGCTGTCTGTTAGAATGCAGCAGCTGAAATTGGAGAAATAAAAATGTTGGCTTATGTGTGTATTTGATGATAGATGGTTTAAACAAAAAAATAAAGTTAATCTTAAATAATGTACAAATGATCAAAAATGAAACAGTCTTTAACTTAATCATTACAAACTACCATATAGTTTTTCAGAAAATGAAACAGTCTTTAACTTAATCATTACAAACTACCATATAGTTTTTCCTTACAGACTACATAAAACGTTTTCTATGAAATGGCAGTCAAAATTATCATTGCCTTAATAATGCATTATTCCATTTGTCATGTTATTAATTAATACAGGCCAGAAAAATAATGATGATTTCACTTACATTCCACATGAGATAGTTCCACTAGAATCCCTGCACATTGTGAACTTTATTTTATATGCAGTTGATGTTCATTGATGACTTCTTTACTGCCTATCCCAATTTCACAACTTTTGTCAATAGGATAAACTTACCTATTATCTTAAAGTAAACTTAGTGTTGGTTAGGTGCAATGTGCATGTGACAGTAGAAAATCCTGTGGTGGTTTTGACTACATGTGATATGTTATGACTAATAATCCGCGTCATAGCGAAAATGCATACTTGGTTGTGGTTTGTTCACTGCAATCTTGAAAGGTCAAGTGAAACTGAGGAGTGGGTGGGTCACTTGACCGTGGATTTCGACCAGTGCCCATTAAGATACCACTCTTAAGATAATGAATAATTGAAGCTGATACAACACACTTTCTGATTGGAGCAAATGGGAAAACCCCTGTCTAAGATTGGAGATAGGAAAATTTGTGAAATGACGATGACACCCTAGAGCATCGTGGGGCATATTTTTTGCACCTTTAAGTATGATGCACAAGTGCATCATGGGACACTGAAGAGTTTTAAACATAAACATATTGATATCATTCAAAATTCTATGACTATCCGTCTTAATGATGTCACTACAACTTGATTATAGCCGCTTTTTTAAGCTGTATCTACTCACATCACTGTCGATTTCAAGTTCTTTTTTTCTCCCTGCATGCAGTTCCAGTTATGATAATCTGGTAGTATTGACTAATTGAGAGTCATAGTTCCATAGGATAGTTAGACATAATCTGTGAATTTCTCCTAAAATTAACACATAACATACCATAATATACAGATGCGTCAAGTGGATTTCTTTTGTATATAGGTAGAAGTTTTATTCAAAGCAAGTACCCTTATGTTTTCTGTAGATCTTGAATATGTGCGTAAATATTATGACTCTTACCGGCATTTCAACGTTGTATTCAGAGCATTACTCTTACTAAGACTTCACTGAATGAAAATGAAAAAAAAATTACTATTCTGTCATAGCGTGTATATATTCATACATTCAGGTCAATTGTCTTCATACTCTTATCAAATTATGAGGATAGTAAGAAATTTTTTTCTCAAGGACAGTCATTCCCCAAAAAAGATGAATGATCTTTGGTTCATATAAACTACAAGACACCGTAATAAAGACCTTGGCTTGTACATTGTAAAGAAAATGAAACATGTCAACATGTTTGTAAAACAGGTAAATTAGACTGCATTGGTTTATTGAAGTTCAGATCTTGTTGAACAGACAAAACAGCAATAACAGCAAAACAAGAAGAAGAAAAATCCTACTATTTGCCGTACATGAACATAAATGTTGTCCACACTTAAACAACTAGAAGATGCTGTGAGCTTTAAGCACAAGTTTAAGTTGTATGGTTATTTATACCATTTTCATGGCTTTTGCTCAGTAGAGAATAAAACATATTATGTTTGACCATCTGTGAAATCACAATCCAAAAACATTTCCATGATTTAAGATTTGTTAAAACAACCTTTGGCTGTATAGCTTGTAGTGATACAGTAATACATTTAAGATTGTGTTATTATTGAAAATATATCATTATTTGTATATGGTTTCATTATGTTTTAGCAATAGGATTAACAGCGTGGTAAATTACCTCATCATGTATGTATCTGCTTTGTAGTGTTTACATTGTTGCTTGTGAGTGGTAATGTAATTTGTCAATTATTGTGGTTGTGATGATCGTTTGACCAGAAGATGCCTTCACCAGATGAGTGGGAGAGAGTTGTTGTGAAAGAGTAATAGAAGAACAGAAATGTTATGTATATTTGTGCACATGCAGGGATGTTAAGGTGATGTGTTACTTCTGTCCCTGGAGATGGCCAGTCTGACTTCATTAAGGTGAAAATGAGATATATGTTTATTAATTATGAATTCTTTTAGATAAAAAATTACCCAAGGTCT
This sequence comes from Monoplex corrugatus, assembly GCA_030674185.1. NCBI lineage: Eukaryota > Metazoa > Mollusca > Gastropoda > Littorinimorpha > Ranellidae > Monoplex > Monoplex corrugatus. Next base: position 40,088,003 of record CM060305.1, on the reverse strand, counting down.
CACAATAATTTGATTGTCAATTATAGTACACTTTTTACAAATGTTGAACACTATTTCTACCTTCATTGAAAACAATACTGGAGATTCTTGTTCTGGCATGTACATATTCGTGTTTTATTTGTAGTTATCATACAGTGCACACAAAATTCCTTAGATTTTATCATATGAGGACAGAAAACAAAAATTAAAGTGTAAAAAAGAAAAAAAATATCTTCAGAATGAAAATATTTTAGTTGTTGATAACGAAAAATGTCAAAAAGGAGTGGGTGTAAATGTAAATGCAAAACAAAAACAAAGTCCTCTACTTATGTCCAGTCTCTTCCAGCCTGTGAAGTCAGCCTGTAAAATCAGCTCAGGCCTGAGGTGATGGACATTAGGAAGAAACTGTTCAAGTGGAATCTGTAGCAGACTGCAGACTCTGTTATGGTAACTGCCTTGGCTGTATACGGTATCTTGAAAACAGAAGAATTTTTTTAATTTCTGCACATGCTGTTGATGTTTATGTATCAAACAATTATAGTAATACAATTTAAGGAACTTGTTGGACAGAAGCTATTTCAGATTCTAAATTTTTTATGTGACCACAGGTAGTGTATAGTTTCTCACATAATTTATTTTGCTGAATGAAGGTATTCCAAAAATGGTCACTGAGTGCAGTCTCGTTACAGTTATATTTACGCAACTTGACGATAGTACTCTAAGGGCAAGTAATACATTTCATGGTTGGGGATGACAGATTCCTATCACCTTATTTTTTAAAGGAGAGGAGGTCACCACCTGTCACCATTTTTTCAATTCACTATACAAGAAGTTTTCAAAGGGTAATGATTACAATAACATCTTTCAGTTTGTATGTGTGCACCCATGTGTGTATCAAAGCAAAGCTTTCCTAAAATACAGAAAAAATGGGGAGGATTTTTGTTGTTGTTTTTACTTTTGTTGTTGAATGGTCCTTTGTGAAGTTGTTGGCTTCTTGGTTGATTTTGCTGGTGCTGCTGTGATGGTGGCAGTGGTGGTAAGGCATGTATGTGCACATGTATATGGGCTTTATTGTTTTTGAGGGGAAGAGATTGTATTGCAGAAATAATGATATGAGAATGTGTTACTGTGTAGTTGAATAATTGACTTGTCCTCTGTCAGCATTTTTGTTTTAGTTTGTTTTTGTAAATTGTTTGTATGCATTTTCTTTTCTGCCTCTCGCTCTCTCTTTTTTTTAAAGTTGTGTGATGGTATGATTTTTTCAAAGGGACCATTCAGCTATATGTCTGAATTGTCTGTGGCTGGCAGTTGGAGAAATGTAAAGACAATGCATGTTTGCTGTAAACTTGTTACGGTATTTGGTGCTGCTTATATTTGCTTTTCTGAAAGCAGCTTATTATGATATTGAAACATCACAGAATATTATAATCTTTAAAAAGTATTTCATATGAATATCATTTGTGTTAACGAAAAAAAATTTAAACACGGGGCTGAATGTTTTTGTATCTATGATACTTTAACTTATGATATTAAAGAGAGAATATTCATAATTAGTTTTGGAGCACATTTGTATGCATGTTGTATGTTTGAATGGCTTGTTGATTCATCTGTAATATATGCAGTGATTAGCTGAAACTAAAAATGATTGCATTTTTTGCAGTGATTAGCTGAAATTGAAAACAGTTACACCTTTTGTTTGTCCTTTTGCATATATGTAGATTATTTGCATACACCGTGTGTGTGTAATTTCTTTCCCCCCCCCCCCCCCTCCTCATTTTTTCAATCTCCCTTGAAAAGAAATGGAGATTATTTCATTTGACTACAAGAAAGGCATGTGTGTCTGTTAAAAAATGTGAACAAGATCCTGTGAGATCCTTATTGATGGATCTTTGATCAGTTTTGGCTGAAGCTGTGGATTGTTGAGTATGTCCAAAAGTGCAAATTTGGAAGGTAAGGCACCAAGGTCTAGGTGCTTACAATAAGCCCTTTTCAAGGAAGTGTGTAATCTAATGTTTCTCAGCAACCTATGGAAACGTTTCAAATCTGTTTTCACTGTTGTAGTAGTCAACTATTGTCCTCGATAGTTGTCAAGTTTTATTTCAGCTGAAGGGTTTTCAAGGTCACAGTAATCTTGACAAGTACAAAATCTGGATTTTATGTGATAATTTTTGTGTAAAGAGGAAGATTGTCGGAATAACTTGATCATCTGGGTTTTTATTTAATTGGAGGATTAAGCTTGTGTGTGTATTTGTGTACAACTTAAACTTGTTAAACATATACGAATGTATGTGTGTGTGTGTATGTATGTATGTGTGTGTGTGTATATAAATCTATATGTATGTGTGTGTGCGCGCGCATGCGTGTGTGAAATGTCAGTAAATGTTTTGGAAAAGTTATGAAAAAGGACACAACACACACACACACACGCACGCACACATGCAGCGTAAATGTGAATGATCTGTACAGCACAAAGCAAGCCAAACATAAAAGAAACTTTAAAATGCTTTACTAACACATATATGTGATTCGTTAATACCTGTCAAAAATTAATGGCTGCAATCACACACATATACTGCGTGTACTCTTACTTTCTGATGTGTTTGTTGCATGTTTCAGCATATTAAAATTTATGTATTTTCAAATTGTCCATCTACTGATAGTCTTTAAAATGGCATGTGTTATCTGTTGTGAAAATGTGTGTGCAGGGAAAAGTGATCTGAATTGTACATTATCAAGAATATATCTTCAAATGATTTTGTTGGGTGTTTGATGTACAGAATGTATTTTTCAATGTTTATGGATTCATTAGGTATGTGCTTGACTATGAATGAAGCAAGTACATATAATTGAAACCTTGGTCTCATTTTCACATTCCTTGTGTTCCACTACGGCTGATTCATTGGCTGCATTTATTCAGCTTTTGCATATGTGTTTGTTTCAGTGTTTTCTTATGGCTATTTTAAATTGTTATTGATTTTTACCACATTTTCTACTTTTTCTCTGGTGTCAGTCTTGCTTTAGTATTTTTATTTTAATCCAACACTTGAGAATTTTTTTAGTAGTGTATATGCTGACATGCATTTGGTTCTTCCCTTTTCAAATGGAGATTGACTCCAGTTAACTGTTGTCTGCAGTAGTTTTCTCTACCCTCATCGCATGAAAAGAACAGAGTAGGTTTCAGTAAGAATGTATTGACTAGTTACACATATGTACCTTTGTGTCAGAGTTTTGTCAAAAGTTACTATTGCAGGAGTTTAAATCAGTCTGACACATTCCAAGATCCAGGTATGCTAGAAAAAGGAGAAGCTAGAATGGCTTGACCATCTGGTTTTCTGTTGCAGCTAATCTTTTATGTTCAGTGTTTTTGTTTAGTGTTTATTCTGTTCATTTGTGTTTGTTATGTTTCTATTTAAATGTGTACCTGTACAGTCTGTGAGTCAGAGTATTCTAAGTATTTACCTCTACAGTCTTCGAGTCAGAGTATGTTCATAGATCCTCCATGAGACATTCATTCAGGTTGAACAGTGGTGTGTGTTTAAATAAATAAACATGTTCCAAGAATTTTTTCACAAATTTAATTTGTGCTTGATTGAAAAAAAAACTGGACTAGGATTGTAGGTCCATTCGAGAAGAAATATGTTTTGATAACCCATTTTGTGAGTCACCTAAAACACTCATTTGTAATTGTGTTCATGCTGGCATAGATAGTAGATAAATTTATGTTTACTATTAGACATGAGATTAGCACATGATTTAAAATGTGCATAACACAATTTTCAGGTTGTGATGGCTGAAAACATATAAATGGGTCATACAGATTTTGTCAGCTGTTTGTAGGCTGGTCTTTGCCAACGTCAGGTCATGCTTTATTGCAGTACTTCAAAACATTATGCAAATCATGTGGAGTGTGTGGCTTAGTGGTTTAAGTACCTGCCTAGGACATGAAAAACCCCAGTTCGAATCACAGATCTTTGCTAGATCTTGAGTGAAGGGCTAGGTGCTGGTCTTTGGGATGAAACAAAATCCTGACATGTTATGTGAAGCATGTGCTTAGCACATGATAGATCCCACAGCAATAAATAAGAAGTGTCCATGGCAACATTTTATAGGAAAATCTTCTTTCATATATAAACAGAAGCACATGCATGCCGAAAAAAGAGTGATACCCTCCACCAGTTGGAATTTCACTTGGTAAATATACAGTGACAGAACAAAATTTGCTGAAATCAAGCCATTTTAAACATTACTTACTATATTGCAGAAAACATGTCTACCAATGCTGGGAACAAGAAATTGTTGGTAAGGTTAGAATATCTGGTTATTTGTGTATTTGGATGTTGAAAGGTGCCCCATAACTAAAGCAAATAATGTGATATGTAAAGATGGATTCAGTTGTTTGAAATGTAAAATATATTGTGTCTGCTCTCTCTCCCTTTCTCCCTTTCTTCCTTTCTCTCTGTCTCTGTCTCTTTTTTTTTTCTCTCTCTCTCTCTCTCTCTCTCTCTCTCTCTCTCTCTCTCTCTCTCTCTCTCTCTCTCTCTCTCTCTCTCTCTCTCTCTCTCTCTCTCTCTCTCTTTCTCTCTCTCTGGGTTTTTTTTGTATATGCATAGCATTTACCCTTGTCACAGATTTACCAGGAGTACTGTATAGTCTATGTGGTACTGTCTTGCTGTCTTTGTCTTTTTCTCATATGATTGTCACAATAATATGAGGCAATGATTGCAAAAAATAACTTTAAAATGAAAATATTGAGAATGCAGATTATTCTAGACAAGAAAACAGTGTAAATAATTATTTGTGCTGAATTTCTTTAATTTCAAGCATTTCATCAAACCGTCCATCTGTTGATTGTCTTGTTGTCTAAATACCAGATAATTCATAGGTTCACGTTTTAATTGCTTTGACTTTCAGTTGGGTGATAGAAGGAATGCATGCCTACTAAAGACTGCAAGGCAAATTGTTTTTCTGCTTTTCTGCATTATATACAGAGAGAAGGAGCAGAGGGAAGAGTTGAAAATACAGATGAAATGTTTCCCTTCCCCCTTCTCTCTCTGTCATTCACACATACGCAAACACACAGATACACAGTTCAGCATTTGCAGTTTTTTCCGCTATTATTCTGTTTACCATTTGATCAACAACACAAAATATTTAGGTGTATATATTTATGTATATGAAGGACATGTTTAATAAAGTTTTTATTATTTTATTACAAATTAAGAGCCTGTGTAGTTTGTCATTTTTGTTTACTATAGACACAATTTAGCATTTTTTCTTTTTCACATGGTGATAAAAACAAATGTGGGAATTAAAATGAGCTGTCACTTTGCACAGGGCAAGAGAGAGAGAAAGTGTGTGTGTGTGTGTGTGTGTGTGTGTGTGTGTGTGTGTGTGTGTGGTGTGTATGTAAAATATGTTAGATCATAAACAATTTTTGAAACATTGACATTTTTTTCTTTGCACGGAAGTATGATGTTTCCTTTATGTTTATGGATAATGACTATATGTATTCCGGCACACATGTTAAATAAACAAGGTATGAATATTCATTTATGCAGTAGTGTGTCTGTGTTTTTGAATGAATATTTATACTGAATATTTCTGATAAAGGTTAATTGCAGTTGACCATTCTGTATGGACTCCTCCAAAAATCTGCCAGTGATGATCTGGTAGAGTCTCTGAACCTGCATTTTTTTCCTTTCTCATATTGATTTTGGAAATTGCACTTTCAGAGCCTTATTCAAGACTTAAAAACGTTCTGTCAAAAATTGTTGGCATCATCAAAACATGTATTCTGATACTGACTTTTTTCTCCTCATTTGATAAGGGCAGTGAACTTCCCTACAATACTTAATAGTAAATTGTTCTTGCATAGTGCTGTTTTTCAGTCTTACTTCAGCTCACTGTGCATTACATTTTATTACACCTTTACGAGATACAAGCGTAATACATACGGAATCATTATCACACATTCTCACACGCACGCACGCACATTCATACATATACACAAATGAGTACATACTAACAAAATATACATACAGTCATAAACGCATGCATACTTAACCCTTTGACTCCCTCGCCCTGTTCATAAGCACCTGTGTTATCATCAATGACAGCAAATCAAAAACTTAACCTTTTGATTCCCTCACCCTATCTACAAACTTCATGTAGGAAGATGGTGGATAGGGTGAGGGAATCAAAGGGTTAAGTATTTGCACCTGGTGGATAGGGTGCAGGAGTTGAAGGGTTAAATTATCACACAATGCCACTTGATCTGCAGATAGAAAATGTACATATTGGTGGGTTAGCAGTTATAACAATGGATGGCCATGGTAAATGGATGAGTTGCTCACACATACATACAAAACCCACCCCACATACCAATTGAATCAGCCAAAAAAGAAAATGGAGGAAAGGAAACAAACAAACAAACCAATCAACCATCTGATTGAACTGAAAACATGCTCAGCTGACTCAAAATTGCATTTTGGCACCATCAGAGGCTTTTGGTCTGAGGATTGCAGTGTGCATGACTTTTTGACTTATGCAGAGGCTATCTGAAAAGTAGCGTGGTTAAGATTATTTGAAATGGTGATGTGCAAGACTTGCAGTTTTATATAGAAACAAATTTTGTTTAGTAATCAATGGAGTTCTTTGAATAATGATGTTTTTTTCTTCTTCACAATTAGATATGCAGCAGTGCTCTGAACCCTTTGCAAAAAAGGTTGTTTTTCTGATCAAAAGCCACTAGCACACTACTACGTCAACTTCACCAGGATAGTATTGTTGGAGAGACAGTCCTTCACAGTCTGTTTTGAACAGATAGGGTCTGATGGAAGCAACCCTTCTCTAAACTCTAGATAAAAACTACAGCAGATGTTGCTTTTTCTTGCATAGATAATTTTCAGTCAGTCTCAACCCCCATATATTTCACAGTGGTTTAGAATAGAACATATGGACCACAAATGTTGGCAGACTCACTTCCTCACTTCCAGTCAATGCGAGTTGAGAACTATTACTAACAGGCTTCACTTCCAAGTTCTATTTTGTCTTTGTTCAACTTTGATGTATTGTTGTTCATCTAGTGTAGAACCATTTCAAATCTTCACCAAAATCTTTTAGACAGGATCAGCATTGGATGAAGAATCTTTTACAGAGTCGGCACTCAAGAGCAGGTATCTCCAGGTCTTTCCTGGCCCACAACTTAAAACAAACAAAACTGGCCTGTTTGCTGCCATCTGACTGTTCCATCATTCCAGCACTCTCAGCATAGTGTTTCCTATTCAAGACCTTGCCAACCCATAGGTTTTTGCACAGGCTTAGGGAGTCTGCCAGATAATTGCTGGCAGATTTGGGTGGAGTGCATTTAGAATTGCTTGGGTATAATGACTCTCTCTTGAACAAACTCCAGACTAGCTCCTAACTCCAGTTATATTAGGGAGCTAACTCTGCTATTTTCTGTTCTTACAGTCCAATTTATCCATTTTCAAAACAACTCACATTTATACAAATGGATTCATGGCTTTACACACATGCACACACACACCACACACACACACACACACACACACCACACACACACACACACACACACATACACACACACTCTCTCTCTCTCTCTCTCTCTCTCTCTCTCTCTCTCTTTCATTGTTTTTTTTTGTTTGTTTGTTTTTCTGATTCTGCTGTTCAATCCATTGCTAGTTGAAAGACAAACCATCCAACATTTCTTGGATTTGATTCACATTTTGAAGTATCACAAAGAATTGATGGTTTGGGAATGGATGTGACCCAGGTCGCAAAGCATTTCTTATCCTATATGGTAAGCCCCCTGCCCCCTAGCTCAGCTGGTGAGAGCATAGTGATGATAATGCAGGGGTCATGGGTTCAATCCCCAGGCGGTCCACAGTGTTCTGTTGTTGGTAAGCCAGCTGTTTCTTTTTTTCTTTCTTTCTTTTTTAAATTTTTTTTTAAGGTCCATGGACTTAAGATTTCATGTCTCAAGTCCAATCCCATCCTGTATTGTAAAGTTGCTTGTTTTCAGTATATGATAATAATAATGCTGTATTCCCACCAGTGTCTTGATTGTGTGTATGCACATTGTTGTGGATGTTTGTTCACATTGTGCAGATACCATGTTCAGTGGGTACTGAAATGAAAGGCAACCATGATCAACAGGTTTTTTGTCGTTTTTGTTTGTTTGTTTTGTATGTTTTGTTTTGTTTTTTGTTTGGTTTTCATTGTTAATGTTGCAGACGTTTGTGTGTGTGTGCGTGCATGTGTGTGTGTGTTTTGTTTTATGTTGTTTTTTCATGTTGTTTGATCCTTATTCAATATATCAAAGTGGATTTTTGAAAGAAAATATGCTGGAGACACCTCTTTTGTTGCCATGGGGTCTTTATATGTGCTAAGTGCATGCTATAAGCAGGACCCTTGGGGTGGATTTTTGTTTGTTTTTTGTCTCATCTGAAAGACTAGCACCCAGACCACCACTCAAGGTCTAGTGGGGGGGGGGGGGGATCACTGTCCGACCAGGAATCCTACCCAGGACCCTTTGTATTCTATCAGGCAGGATAATTATGGTAGGGTGAACACTGGTTTGGACTAGAATGCTCAGCCCTGAAGCAACCCAGTGGGGTAAGTAGTACTAATAGTTGTGCTTTAAATTCCATTGTGGACTGAGACTGCATGATAGGACTGAATTCTATGCTTTCTTTCAGAATGTATCTTGGTTTTAACCAGTCCAAGTGATACAAACACCTGCAGCATTGACCGGAAAATAATGAGCACCCTCAGTGACGCATCAGTGAAGTGAATGAGACTTAGTGGTCCCAGTCTTCCCAATGAGTCCATGGCCTGCTCAACCTGAGTAGTAATCGACTGGCAGGGACTAAAATCCATGGCCTCTCAGTCAATGGTAAATTTAAGTTAACCAATTCACCAGAGTATCTGGTCAGCAATTTTAGAATCGGGTCACTTATCCATTGGCAAGAAGAACCAATGGTCATCCAGAAGAACATTCTGTGTTACACTAATGTAGCGGCAATGCCTAGAATTCTGTGTGATGGGATGATGAAGGTGGACCAGGCAGCCTTTGAGTGGTATAAGCTTAGCGCCCCTTTTGTTTTTCAGTGCACCATAGATCATCAACGTCAAAGTCTTGCTATGTACGTGATAGCCAGGCCAGAAACATAGCCTTATTACTAAAAGCCATTAGGGAACATGCATGATACATGTAGTGAAGCAGCTCACTTATGTTTATATTGTGTTATTGTTGTTGGCGTCTTTTTCGTTGCAATTTTTATTAAAAATCCGGACACTAAATGAAATAGAACATTAATTTGCGCTCAGTTGTTTAAAAGAAGAAAAAAAGCAGAAGGTGAATGGCCACTATGATTTCTTGCGTGCAAGCACTTCTCTGACTGGCCAGACTAGGAACTTGCTTCCTTTGACACAGAGACAGAACAGTTCTCTGTAAAAGATAGGTCACTCAACAGCACCATAAGCCTGACTTCACATGCACGAACATCGTATTCTTGCCTTTACACAACATGTACGCCCCATGCAATGAAGGGGGACCAACACTGTCTTTAAAAGTACTGCGACATGCATTAAGACTTATAGTTCCTATTTCTATTGTTTTCTTAAATACTACATTTTAAAGCATACATTTTTCTCAACGATCAGATTTATGAATTGGATGTTTCCAACAGAAAATGCTTAAAAGTTAAAACTTCACCCTGCTAAACGAGGGGGAAAAATGCTTCAAACATTTCTCATTATTTCACAATAGAACAAGAAGGCAGTAGGATAATTGGTTGTTAGGAAAGAAACATTTGAATGCAGTAAGTGTGAACTGAAGCATTCGTTTTTAAATAGATCAGCGATGTATGGGTTTCAAATAAGTACAGAGCACTTGCACAAGCACACGCGCGCACGCACGCACACACACCACACCTCACCACACACGCACGCATGCACACACGCACGCAACACATCCTTATTATACTCAGTGACTGAAATCTTTTTGTTAATTTCTTAAAGCATTACATTTCACAGCTTGACTTTTATTTGCACGAACCAAGTCTCGAACCATAAACACACAACCAATCACAATAAAGGGACCCACTCTCAAACACTTACGTGTTTGCAACTGGAGAACTGGTAGTCTAAGGCAGCCCTGTTTCTTTGTGTCAAGTCACTTTCAGTTTTGGCGGGGCACTGTCATTTGGAGTAACACAAAGAAGCAGACTGTTGGTGCAGGCATTGATATAAACACCGAGTCGTTCGTGTGTATAGTATGGTGCAGCCATATTCAGAAGTCGGTCAATTACCGTTCTGCTGGCACACATTTCTTTCACTTGTCTGGTTTCTGTCGCTGGCACTGGGACAAGCACCATATGGTAATCGCTGAGCCCCAGGCTTGGGATTTATAGCACATTGCAGCATTATCTAGGCATCTACCATAAAATAACAGATCTCGCCCCTTCAGATCTTTCAGCGTGGCTTGTATGGCCTTCAGTTGAAATAACTATTCAGCCTACGGTATGGAATTAAAATTAGTTGAGCAGTGCCATAAGAGTATGCATTCTGCCCAAATATCTCAATGACTTGATCGCAAACACAGCACAAAAGAAGAAAGAACAAAGAGAGAGCCAGAGAGAGAGAATAATGCATGCATCAGCTTTGTCCATCTTATATAAGGTTAGAAACAAGAGTCAAGATTCCCTTCCACTCTACAGGAGCAGGAAAAGATGTTTCACATTAACCCTGCACTGTAGACTACAGTGAAAAACAACTGATCTTGCAGGGAAAAAACTAAACAAAAGCAAAACCCCAAGATCTGACCGCCGCCTGAGCCTGCTTGACTAACAAGAAACCCATGATTATGCATGGGGAAGGTCTTCAATGAATCTGTATTTGAATTTTTTTCAAGAGAGATTCTCTTGAACAATTCCATATGCGCTCCACCTAAATCTGTCCATAATTATCTGACAGACTGCGCAAGTCTGCACGAAACCCTGTGCGCTGGTAAGGTTTTTAGATTGATTATGGACCAAAGCTGACACCACAGCATGCCTGGCACATTAACTCTGACTCCCGCACCCTGTCCACCAGCAGACTGCATTGTCTACCATGCTAGCAAAGCAAAAACTTAAAACCCTTTGACTCCCTCATCCTATCCGCCAGCTTCTTGCAGGATGCTGGTGGATAGAGTGAGGGAGTCAAAGAGTTAACTTTTTGCAGTTGGTGGATAGGGTGCGTGAGTCAAAGGGTCAACATAGAAAGCGGAAATGCTTGCCTACATGTCAGCGAGGTTTTCCCCGATGTGCATCTCTGGTTCTTTACATAATGTTAATCATCACACACAAAAAACACACAAAAAACAGTTTAAATTCAGAGTTTAAGATTGATCTTGTAAGCCAACTTACTTCGTATAAAATACACTATACTATTCATGAGTAAAAGTATGATTAATCAAGAAAATCAAAAATCAAACAAGAAAATGGAAGTATGTATTATACCAAACATACATGTCAGCCTTGGTGTTAGTTCTCTCTCTCTCTCTCTTTGGTGTTAGTTCTCTCTCTCTCTCTCTCTCTCTCTCTCTCTCTCTCTCTCTCTCTCTCTCTCTCTCTCTCTCTCTCTCTCTCTCTCTCTCTCTCCTTTTATTGAATGGACGACTTTTGAAAGAACCATGGACTCAAGATCTTATGTCTCGTGTTCAATCCCAGGCTGCAACCCAAAAATGTACTTCAGTGCTGCCTGTCTTAATGCTCCAGTCATTCTGGTGGTGGCAGAGTTCGATAGATTCCGCCCCCTCCCCCTCCTCACTATTTCAAGATCTTGTCAACGTGGTTTTGTTCTTTTTGTTATCTTGTTTTGGTTTGGGTTTGTTTTGTTTTTTCTCAAGATCAAATTTGCCAGAGTATTGCTAGCAGATTTGGGTGGAGCACATATGGAATCCATCTTAAACAATACCCAAACTCCTAAGCGATGTTAATGAAAATAATCTGGCTCTATCCATGTAAGGTATATTAGGCGTCCTCACAAAAACCACACACAATTTACATATACATATACATCCATACACATATATGTATATATACATATTTTATACACATGCACACACACACACATGTATATAGGACTACACACACACACACACACACACACACACAACACACACACACACACACACACACACACACACACACACACACACACACACACACATACATTCAGATATATAGATAGATATCGTTCTCACTAAAATCATACATAAACATTGGCGTTGTTCTTGATCCTCAACTTTCCATGCAGAAATTCATCACCCAAACCTGTCAATCTTATTACTGTCAGCTGCGACGTTTCAGTTCTGTTCGCCGTTATCTTTCAACTTCAGTAGCACCTAAACTTGCGGCTTCTCTTTTATTGTCTCGCATTGATTATTGGAAATCTCTGCTCTCTGGCCTGCCTGCTTCTTCTGTTGCGTGCCTCCAGCATATTCAGAATTCTGCAGCCCGTTTTGCCCTTCGTAAAAGGAGGCTTGATCATTTCACTCCCTTGCTTCACTTTCTCCACTGCCTGCCTGTTTCACAAAGAATTTCATACAAAGTCAGTAAAAGTGTATCAATGGTTCTGCACTTAGTTGCTTCTTCGTGACGACCTCCGAATGTCCATCCCTGCCCAACATCTCTGTTTTGCTTCTGATACTAGTTTAAAATTCCACATCACAAATGTACCACAGTCGGTCGCAGCTCTTTTTCTGTGTCTGGTCCATACAACTGAAACGATATTCCCCAGTCTGCTCGACAGTCACAAATTCTGTCTTCCTTCAAGTCTAGCTTGAAGACATACCTTTCTGCCCGGCAGTAATTTCCTGCTCTACATTTACTCTTTTGTCCCACTGCCCTCCTGTCCTCCCCCTCGATTTTGCGTGTGCTTCGTGCCCTTGAGTTTTGGTCGTTGTTGGGTGATTGCTTTGGTGAATGATGAGAATGTGCGCTTTGGTTTGATTCTTGTATCAATATTTGGCGTCTTATAAATATCATTATTATTGTATGATTTTAATGAAAACGCATAATGTACTAACGTGGCCAGAGCCAGATTGTGTTCAAATAAAGCAATATGATTGTAACGTGTTAATTGGCGGCTGTGAATTGAGCAGTGTGGCAAGGCTTTAAGATAGAAGGCTCTGCTTCAGACAACAGACTGGTGTAGATCTATCATACTAAGAACATACAATCTGAGCCCTAGTGTGATGATACTACAGACAGGTAAACACATATCACATAACCAGGTTTCCAAGGACGCACACAAAAGTCCATTATTCAGCACTGTAAAGTATCGCTAACCGGCAAGTAGTATGCAATTACCATACGCTGTACAGCCACACCACGGGCTTTGCAAGCTTGGAGAAACGACACAAAGGGGAGGAGATTCGACCCCTGATGTCAAATGCCGATCAAATTTACCGTTGAGATTTCCAGTACTGCGACTCTGCCAACTCGAAGAAGAACAGAAACCATGCAAAAATGTTTGAATAGTTAACCCTAAATGTACTGTGGGTGTTTGTTATGTGGAACTGGCTGAGACTGAAGTAGACGTCAGCAGCAAATGAATGCAGACTCACGTGTTATTAGTGCTGTTGTTGGAATGAAAGTCTGCGAACATGGCATGACCTTAAGTTAAGAACGTGGACAAAGAACGGCCCTAACGATGCCATGGTGAATCGAGAACGGCAGCTGTCGGTGAAAATAGGTGAAGGCAAGGTGTCAAGAACTGGCAAACGTAACTAGTTAGCGTCTTGAAACGTATTTTTGGTGCTTACATTCAGGTAGCAGTTTCACAAACGCATTCGTAATCCGTCTGAGTACAATAGCAGAATTCTGTGTGTGCATGTGTTTTGTGTGTGTGTGTGTGTGTGTGTGTGTGTGTGTGTGTGGTGTGTGTGTGTGTGTGTGTGTGTGTGTGTGTGTGTGCGTGTGTGTGTGTGTGTGTGTGTGTGTGTGTGTGTGTGTGTGTGTGTGTGTGTGTGTGTGTAACTTGCTGATTTTGACAAAGTCAGACCAGCGTGAATGTCAAAGCCAAGATTAGACGTCACCTGACTGTACTGATGACGTTAACCAGTACGCTAAGTCCAGGTTATACCAAGGGACTTAAATCTTAGGAGAATGATCTGTACATTGCTGTATGAACAGCAGAATGGTTTGATTCTCGGTCAACTTGGCTTCAACATCAATGTATGCTTCACAGATTGCGATATCTTAGGGTCAGCACAAGTACTAGAGATTTGATTTTAATGCAATGTCGACTTACTAATGCAGGTCATGTGTGCCATTCTATCAAGTACTGTGAGATTTGGCAGGTGCATTCATTCGTGACAGTGGTCTAGGCTTTTCACATGAAATCGGTGTGTATGGTGCTAGTCTATTCTTCCCGCTCAAAGCTTTCTATCTCGTAGGGAGCTTTGAATGAATCTTCAAGGATCGCTTTCAAATATCAATATTCTGTTCACACAAAGGATTCGGTGATTTTGGCCCATGGTGGGGTGAACAAACTATTGACATTTAGACAGTAAGTAATCCAATATCCATTGATAACTCGGGATCCATTTCCAATATACCACCACTGATCGAGTCGCAGACTGGATCACGTGTGGCACTGCTTAATTCAACTATTATTAAGCAGTCTTGCTTTTCCGCAGATCATTGTCTTGTTACAGCTGGTCATGGCCAAACCACAAAGAATATCTGAAATGTTCATTCGCTTTCTGGTGCATTAAAAACACATTTGGTCTGCATCTCTATCATGACCGACAGCCTTCCGAATCTGACCAAACCATCACTACAGGTCGCCTATCATCACCATTGATTCTGAGAGGCCTTGAACTCCTGCCAACGCCATGACTGTATTGTTCTTTTCCTCGGTATTTGTGCATCATGTAGGAAGCATGTGCGATGACAGGAAATCAGATGCTGATTTTCTCCAATTTTACGTCATCTCGTGCATGGACACGAAAGTGATTCTTTTTGCGTTCTAGGTACCACAAACACGAAACAGTTTCCATCAGAGCATTTCAGCGATATATATACATAACCATTCGTTGGTTATACTGCACTAGCATTAACATACATTCAGTGAGAACATACAAGCAAGAACAAAGTGGAGGAATATCGAAAGAATGAAGGGAAATTGTGCACTATTACTTCAATTCAAGTGGTGTGTCTTGATGATTATACTGGTTAACAACAAGTAGCCAGTTGGGTAAACTGACCATTGTAAAACTTGGACGGTGATTAGGAGAAATAAATACAATAACTGTTGATAAACATACTACAAAAACAAAAAAACACGCTAACCCTCAGACAAACGGTCCCTAGACAACAATGACAACAATAACAAATGCGCAACCAGCCCAGTGACCATAGCCTGGTCAGCGGCTTTATGGACAGCCGGCATTAATCAGGAGATTGTTTGGGCAACTTGATTAAAAATAAAGTAGCTGCTGATTGAGGGGACGGAGGAGCACGCGGTAACACGTACAGCCAGCTGATCAAGCGAGGAGTACTGCTGTGAATGACCGACAGCAGACACTGACAACACTGCCTAAAGTCACGCGTATGTGAACTCCAACACACATACCGTTCACACAAGCTCCGTTACAACCAGTGTGTCCCCCATGCAGTCCTGTTTACTGCTGACACATATCAACCCAGTAAAAGGTAAGTAATTAACATGGAGACACATACATTTATTTGATTATGTGCTAAGGCGAATATTTTAGGAAGCTTTTGTTGTTGTTGTTGTTGTCGTCGTCGTCTTCAGTGTCTTCGTCGTCACTGTAGTTCGTGTTGTTGCTGTTGTAACATTGAATAACTTTAAAGGAAATGATTCACTTGACACAAATTGCATATTGTGATATGATTAAATTGTCACATTTTGATTTTAGACATTAATTGATTTTTCACGGCATCTAAATCTGTATATGAAGTATCACTTTGGCATTCGATTTTCTGTTTCTATTTCAAATCTGTCAAATAATTTCCCAAATTAGTTTTAGTTCTTAAATATGCTTCTTAATTCTTTTTTCTTTATTTATTTCTTCCTTTTTTTTTTCCATCAGTCAGTTTGTAAATAACGCAAATATGACACCCTCACCCCTCACAGCTGCAAACACATACTCTCGACAACAACAACAACAACAAAAACAAACAAATAGGATTAAATAGTTTCAGCATTTGGATTGCTTCTGGTTCAAATAAATCAACGAGACTTCCTGAAAAATATCAACTTTCAAATGTATGAACACAATTTTCTCAGTCACACATTGTCGGGAATTTTAAAAAGATCGGGTTGTTTCTGTGCCAGGGATTTTAAAACAGAAGTAGATTAGATGGCTTCTGTTCTATATTAACCAACCAAATTTACTGAACATCTGTAGACATTCAAATGAATTGAGGAAATGTTCTCACAGGTGGAGGTAGCAGAATGGCGGGGAGTAGGGACGAGTATTAGCTTCATTCTCAGACATCCCAGTGACGCGGCGTGGAATATTTTACCCTGCTAAAATGCGCTTTAGTAAATTGTGTCATCAACTGTCTGGAAGTATTATGCGCTAAATCTAAACGTCAGCAACTCTTTTTTTTACACATCGCCATCATCACCATCATCATGCGCTATCTTTTGTCGGTGTAAATCTATTTCCTACTCTTCCCGTCCCCATCCACTCTGCAAAACTGTCTACCTGCTGCTCTTTTTCTCTTTAGATTTCCTGTTGTGACTAGTGCTTAAATTTGTTTTATCTCATGAAATGTCCTATACATGTTGCTTGTCTTTTCGTAATCTTTGTCCTATACATGTTGCTTGTCTTTTCCTAATGGCTTCGTTAATGTTAATTTTGTGTTTGCTTCATTCAAGATTGTCTCGTTTGTTTTCTTTGCTGTCCATAGAACTCTTGACATTCTTCCTAGAAACCACATTTTGGCTGCCTCAGTCTTGTTCGACTTTGCATGTTGATTGTTCAATCTTAGACTCTGTACAACAATATTGATCCTATATAACACCGAAGAACTCTCTTCCTGATGTTGGTAAGAACCTCTTTCATTTTTTGTTGTTGTTGGTTTTTTTTAATGCTATTTTAGCTTGGCCCAATCTGCTGGATACTTCTAATGTGCCTGTGCTGCCTGGTGAGATGACTGTTCCCAGATATCTTCTAAACTTATCAACTTGTCTCAATGTTGTGCCACTTGCTGTTATTGTACATGAGGGGATTTCTTGTATTTTACTGATTACCATGACTTCAGTGTTCCAACTATTTAGCTCCTATTCCTGTTTCTATTTCTATCATATTCACAAAATTTTGTAGATCTTTTTCATTTCCTGCAGTTGGAACGGTGTCATCTGCATAACAAAAATTGTTTATCAAGTTGGAACGGTGTCATCTGCATAACAAAAATTGTTTATCATATTCCTCCAACCTTTATCCTTGAGGATTCTTCTAGGTTTCTCGTGATGGTTTCACTGTAGAGAGAAAACAAATCTGGTGACAGAACACACCCCTGCTTTACCCTCTTTGATGTTTTGAAAAGCGCTTATATCGTTTTCTACTCTTGTTTTCTGCTGTTTGTTCCCCATACATGCTCGTTATTATTCTCAGACCTTTTCCACCAATACTGAGTTTTTTCCAGTTGGTTGATCAGTTCTTCGTGCCTTACCCAATTATAACCCTTGGTACAATCAACAAAACATCAATGTAAATCTTGATACAAGTCAGTTGATCTTTCTATGACAGTTCTTAGGATGTGCATGGCATTAACAGTTCTTTTCCTGTCAACAAATTCACATTGTTCCTCTGTTCTTTTTGGTTTGATTCTGTTCCCTGTCCTCATCATGATTATTCTTAATAGAATCTTTGTCACATGAATCGTCAAGCTGATTGCACAATGGAAGTACAGTGATAATTGATTTTGACATATCGTTAGGTTTTGTTGTTGTTGTTGTTGTTGTTGTTGTTGTTGTTGTTGTTGTTGTTGTTGTTGTTGTTGTTGTGTGTGTGTGTGTAAATTTCACTTAGGAGGGCTTACTTTTTCGATACCAAATTCATCTGGTCACAATCATTTCTATAGTAATATTGTCTGGTCCTGCAGCTTTTCCCGGTTTCATCTTTTTCAACCAGCTGGTGTGCGTGTCTTTTTTATGTGGGAAATTCTTCAGTGTTTCTGTACATAACCTTAGGATCAGCTTTGTGTCGATCTCCTATTTCCTTGCACTTTGTTTCTAGCCAACCTTCCTTCTTTTCATTGCACTTATTCCTTATTTCCTTTCCTTTTTGTGTTCTTCCTCTTATTCCTTTACTTTCCTTCGTTTATGAATCAATCAAGCCTAACATGTCTTTTGTCATCTAGTTCTTCTTTGCTTTTCTTTCAACTCTAGGGATTTCTTCACTAGCTTCATTTATCGAGTTTTTTTTCAATGTTTCAATTTTTGTCCATTGTTCCGTACGTCTTCCAGAGCACTGAATTTGTTTCGAACATATACGCTAAATTTTATATGACGGACTGACAGACAGAAAGACAGACAGACGGAGACAGAGAGAGAGAGTGAGACACAGAGAGACACAGAGAGAGACAAAATGAAAATTGTCTTGGAGGTCGCATTATTGTATGGTTTGAATCCCGTTTTTCTTCATTAAACACACAAGGAGGCCGTGTGGCTAAGGCGATGGATTGCTAACCCATTTGGGTCTCCTCGTATGGGTTCGAATCTAACATCCTCTTCGGGTTTTTTCCTTTCCCTTTCTTTGCAAGATTTCGCCAAAGTGTAGAACTTATGTAATGATTAAGGCATCTGCTGGGTTTATTTCCTATTCCCATAGCAATGCATGGCATAGTGAAGCGCATAAAATATGATAGCCTGTAAACATGGCGTTGTGATTGCCTTTACGAAACAACCTAAACCGAACTCAGATAACAGTGATATCAAGAACTGCCTTTTTCCCGCAACATCCACGTCCTTTCAGTATAAAAAAGAGAGGTGGGAGATTGTTTCCTGCTGAAAAGGGAAAGGCTGCAGATATATATGTGTACGTGTGTTCGTGGACAAGGGTATTAGAGTTGTATTAGAGCGAATATGACTTAATAGTTATTGATCAATCAATCCTCTGACCTTTGATCACATGTGGATGCCCAATCCAGTGGGAAGTCACAAGTATATACAAGATGAAAATGTAAAGATCGAAGATGGAATAAGTTGCGAAAGAACATGTAATTGGAACAAGAAAAATGCAAAAATAAGAAACTGTTCCTTGGGTTTTATATCAGTTTCCTCCTTGACAAAACACCAGGGTAGTCTTGCTGTTTTACCCCTTAAATTTTGTGTAGTTCTCCTTTCTTTCCTATTGTACACCTTTGACGAAGGCCAGTTGGCCGAAAATTTGCACCTGTCATGTTTTGTTATTTTGAATTCGCGTTCTGATTTTATTTATTACTCTGTGTGTGTGTGTGTGTGTGTGTGTGTGTGTGTGTGTGTGTGTGTGTGTGTGTGTGTGTGTGTGTGTGTGCGCGCGCGCGCGCGCGCGTGTGTATATGTGTATATATATTTATGTGTGTGTATATGTGTGTGTGTGTGTGTGTATGTGTGTGTGTGTGTGTGTGTTTGTGTGTGTGTGTGTGTGTGTGTGTGTGTGTGTGTGTGTGTGTGTGTGTGTGTGGTTCCTATTTGCTTGAACGCAGGCAGTCACTTTGATTTCGATTTTATGATATCATTGCTTGCACAGTGTGGGCCAGATAACGAACACAATGGATATATCACAATATACATATCTGCGACAAAATGAATTTTCAATTTTTATGTGCATGACTCGTTTTCAGGTCATTGATTTCTTGACGACGTTTGAGCAGACCTATGTTGACCCAAGTCGTGAAGGCCCGTATGTCTGTGTTGGTCTTTCAGATTTTTCCCTGCTGTATGTATGTTTAGGCAGTCCTAGCTACAGCTTTCGTAAAGTGCGGTCTATACATTCTTCTTCTGCTTTCGAACAATTATGTTCGGGTACGTATGCACATTGTTCTGCTTGTTTGACCACAAGCGACAGTATGCTCTTGCGCGATTTGCATACTCCATTTCTGGTGGATAATAAATGCCAGTCACAGTGATTATAAGAACATTTTTTTTGTTATTAAAGAAGGTAGTGACATAAGCATAAAGCATTTTTGTTGTTGTTTTTTTTACATCCATGGCCGATGGAGGGTTTACATAACACATATGTATTATCATATTAACATGTAAACACGAAAATAATGAGAGAATTTTTCCCTGACTTTGGTAGTTTTCGTCGTCGTCGTCGTCGTTGTTGTTGTTGCTGTTGTTATTGCTGCTGCTGCTACTGCTGCTGCTGCTGCTGCTGCTGCTGCCATTACTTGATAAAGATAAATGGACTAATGGGTCAGAAAAGAAAAGAGTAAAAACGCCGACAGAAAGAAAAGAAAGAGGCAACAACTAAGACAGTGATAGAAAAAAAAGAGGACATTTCTTGAACACAACTTCCAGAAGGTAGAAATACTATTCATACTGAAAGAGACGCTGGCATCGTCACGAGAATATCCTGCATTCTCTCAGTCAGTAGAGACAAATCATGGATTGTTGTTAATGTAAATCGGTGCGTCCAGTTTGGATGGACACTGCATAACCAGGTAAAACATGTCCAGAACGAGTTTAAAACTGGAGATATCGCTCATATAAGGGCTTGGTAAACTTGATGCTATTTGTGCGAGGCCTGTCCACATACATGTGTGTTTGCGTGTGGGTGTGTGTGTGTGTGTGGTGTGTGTGTGTGTGTGTGTGTGTGTGTGTGTGTGTGTGTGTGTGTGTGTGTGTGTGTCTGTGTGTGTGTGTGTCTGTTTGTCTGTCTACATGTTTGTATGTATACTTGTATGAAGCAAGAGCGTGAGTCTGCATGTGTGTGCGTGTGTTTATGTGTGCGTATAGGAGAGAGGCAGACAGACAAAGACAGAGAGACAGAGAGTGTGTGTGTTCTTTGAAACATCCTCAGATATTGATAGATTCTTATCAATTTTGTACAGCGTATCTGAAGAGACGCACCAGACCTATACAAAGAGCAGAGAGAGGACAGTGCACGCCCTTCACCAAACGTGACACCATCTCTTCCATACCAAAAGATGGCCCAGGATTTATGACATGCCAAAAAAAAAAAAAAAAAAAAGTGCTCGCCCTTCAGCGAACATGACGCCATCTTTCCAATATTTCTGAAGGAAAGTCAAAGATCATCCTGGACTGACCAGACAGCGGGGCAAAGAGGGCAATGAGCCAGTCTCAGGGATCGGTGGACCATGGGGAGGACAAGGAGGACGTACATGAAGCCTCAAGGCTGGCCGGCGTCCACAGCAAAAAGACGGAGGATGGGTCTGACGTCAAGAAGACCCAGGCACAACGACTGTGGGAATTCGAGGTAAAGTCATAAACGAGATAGTGTGCAACTGCGGCTAGACTTCAAGGAGCATGTTCTTTGATAGTTCGTGTTGTTGTTGTTTTTGTTTATGGTGTTCATGGTGTTGTTGCCGTTGCTGCTGCTTTTGCTTGGTTTTGTGTGTGTGTGTGTGTGTGTGTGGGGTTGTGTGTGTGTGTGTGTGTGTGTGTGTGTGTGTGTGTGTGTGTGATGTGTGTGTGTGTGTGTGTGTGTGTGTGTGTGTGTGTGTGTGTGTGTGTGTGTGTGTGTGTGCGTGCGTGTGTGTGTGTGTTTCTTTCTTCCGTCCTTTCTGTACCCTACTCCCCCCGCCCTCTTTTTTCTTTGTGTGTGCTTTTATTTCTTTGTTCTTTGCTTGTTTTGCTTTTCTTTCATTTCAGATAGAAGTGGGCTGCTTTATTCTTTTGATAGAACCGTGGACTCAAGGTCAGATGTCCTCAGTTTATTTCCAGATAAAAACAAAAACTGGCCTGTTCACTGCCCATTTTGATGCATCAATCATTGTGGTGGTGTCAGCATAGTGCTTTATAGGTCTCTTCCCCTTCCCCTCCTTATTTCAAGACCTTGCCATCGCCTAGAGTTTTGCGCAGGCTTAAGGAGACTGCCTGACACTACTGGCAGATGTGTGTGGAGCGCATATGGACTTGTCCGAGTGTGTTGAATCCTTTTTGAGCAAATTCCAAAGTCCAGATGGATTCTTTTAAATTGATTTGCTATCTGTGTTTGTGTGACCTTCTGTCTGCGTGATCCTCAAAATACACCAGACATTTTGAAAAGTTTCTGAACTACTGATAACAATGTGTCTGTAGCCTAACTGTTCCGGTCCTTAATCTAACAAATAAAATGGAAGAGATGGTGTACTAATTGAAATGTATACACGTGACTGTCACAGTCACAGACCTAACAAGTAATATTGAAACCGCATGAATGCTTCGAAGTTCCATCTGTTTTCGGTTCTGGTCTGACAAGGAACCGAAAAGGTTGAAGAGTTCGTCTATGATTAATTTGCTATGTGTCAAATCTTTTCATCCAGGGATGCTACAAATACTGGTTATTCTATGAAGATGGGATGTGGCTCCTCAGAGTTAAGTGACTGTAGACTGCTATGTAGTGTTGTACTGTGATGCCCATAGATCCATACAAAACCCAAACTCTACACTCAGCAGACATTAGCTGGCAGACAGCAGCTTCAACAGTCTGTTACTGTCATTCTCCCAAAGGCGTCTTCTCTAATACGACAGGGGACATAAGCTTAACAACAAACACATGCATCGTCCTGTGGTGACTCAATAGGTTATAGTGACTCCATCCACATGGTGTGTTCAGATTCCCCTGCTTTAGGCTGTAAGGACAGTCCTGTAAGACGTGGTGTACTTTCTGATCTACAAGCTGGCACTCGTACAGAAACGTTCTCAGAAGTCCACGCCAGTTTCGTGCAGATGAGCGCCATGCGCAGGCGGAAGATTGTTGACATTTCTGCAGCTGTTTGACAGGGTCCTACTGAGCTAGCTTGCTTTGTGCCTGCTGCAAAGGAACGCTTTTTTGTTTTGTTTTGGTGTGGTTTGGTTTGGTTTGGTTTGGGTGTGTTTAGGTTTGTTTGTTTGTTTGTTTTTGGTTTCTTTCTTTGTTGTTTATGTTTTGTTTCTTTTTTTGTTTGTTTGTTTGTTTGTTTGTTTGTTTGTTCTCAGGTCACAAGGACTCATTCAGCCGTATACTTTTGCAAGACGGCAAACATGCTGGTTGCTGGCAAAAGATACCGCAGCATATAATTTGGCTTGTTGGCACAAAATCATCACCTGTAAGAAAAGCTTTCCACAACATTGGACGTGACATGATCAGAAACGCCAAGGGAAAAGCACCAGTCCATCATCAAATTCATCAGAAGAGAATTAAGTGGTCTGTCATTTTATCTGACTAGAGTACGACTCCACCAGCTGACTCAAGAATACAAAAATGTGTACTTAAAGCAAGAGACAGACGTAGGCGTACATGGATCGACGGTGTAAAGCTGACCTTGAAAAGAAAAAAGAAAAATCAAAGAAGGAATGCCAAATTCTAGGGGTCACTATTTTGCGATTTCCTTCAGGTCGCTTTCAATATGGACACAGGCTGTTAATCTTCAAGGATTAACGCGTAGGCCACACACACACACACACACACACACACACACACACACACACACACACACACACACACACACACACACACACACACACACACACACATACACACACACACGCACGCACACCACACACACACACACACACACACCACACACACACACACACACACACACACACACACACACACACACACACACACACACACACACACACATGCACGCACCAACATCAATAACCATGATCGCTGTATTTTGTAGCAGTCAAAATTAAAATCATGTATCAAACAAAATAATGATAAAGGAAATTCATTTAATGATCACTGTTACGGCATTTCATGGGCTATGATTACCTTCATAATAGACTATTTTCATGATGTTTCAGCTAAACATATCCCACAAACGGATATTTTTAATCATAGTCTCTTTTGGATGTCTGGCTCTGTTGAATTTGTCAGAGGCATTTGAATCTAATAAAGCTTGCACTACCAAAATTGGCTCGAACATTGCCTGTCTGGACATGCCAATCAGTCTGATGAAATCGCTCTTATTTGAATCAAAACAACCGCCGGCGTTCAGATAAACAGAAACCAGACAATAGAATGAGAACGCGTATTTAATTCACAAGACAAAATAGGAGGTTGGCTTTTGAGAATTAAATACGCTTTTCATTCTATTTTTGTGTGTATCTAATTTCCTGTTTGACACAGGAAAGAATTCCACCACCAGCCACATTTCGCTATCCTCTTTCAAGGTTTTGTGCAGGATTGAGGAATTTTGTTGATCATGATGGACAGGTTTGGTCGAAGTACATATGAAAAGCGAAACTGTCGCGCTGAATTTTATGTGAAAACATTTAAAAATCAAAATAAATTGTGAAAAATAGCTTTAGTCTCGACAATGTCTGTGGAGCAAGGTTCAGGGCCGATGATGTATATAAATGTTCTTTTGATACAGTAATATTTCACACATGTCATGGTATACTTCCTATGTGTTCATGCTTGGTCACACCGTAAATGATCAGTGTGTCCATCTGAGGCTTGTTTATCTTAGCTGCGGTGCGTGTAGCAGAATAATGCTGCATAGCCTGCACACTCCGAATTGGGTGGGTAGGACAGATACCAAAAAAAAAAACTGTGCAAGACTTTCTTTTTAATATGCAGTGCTCTGCAGTACACACGCCTTCTGCTGTCTGCTTACCTCCGCGTCTCTGGTAGTGAAAGGGTTAAAATACAGGTGAATGGACCGGTAAGGGAGCTAAATAGTAAGGAAGAGGAGATAGCAAGACGGTCATATCGATCTATAATGTTTTGTCAGTGTTCGAACTTTTGTATCCTTACTGTTTGTACAGTTAAAGAGCGTAATCTTCTCTAGCTCACTGAACGTAATCAAGCAGTCAGTGCCGTCGTTTTGTTCTGCATCTGGTAAATGCTTTTGTGTACGGTTGTAAAATATTGGATTATACTCATGTGTGTAGGAGTTTATCTACATGATGCATCTGTTTTCATCATATCGTTAGAGCTAACGTATTTCACCACTCCATCGTTTGTTTCTTTAATGCTTCTTTTCATCAGTACCGTTACTGTTATCAGTAGTAGTAGTAATAGTAGCAGTAGTAGTAGTGGTAGTAGAACCGTCACCCGGCAGTGGGTAAATAGCACCACTGCTTGTGGTTGTCTAGGAGAGACCAAGGCTAAGGGAGTAAACCCTGACAGAAAGTCACCACTGCCTTGTAATTGTCTCGGGAGAGACCACGGCTAAGGGAGTAAACCCTAACAGAAAATAAGCCTCCACTACCTTGTGGATAGCGGAGAGTCCGTACAAAAACCTATGGAAAACACAATTATTATTATTATTATTATTATTATTATTTATTATTATTATTATTATTTTGTTGTTGTTGTTGTTGTTGTTGTTGTTGTTGTTGTGTTGTTGTTGTTGTTGTTGATATAATTAGTAGTAGTAGTAGTTATTGATTAATTAGTTAATTAGTTGGTTAGTTAGTTATCTTGATATGCTTATGTTACATTATAGGGTAGCAAGAACTAGCCGTCAGATAGGTCCAGTGGAACCAAATGCTACTGTCTCTCGCTTTTAACCTGGACATTCACTTTCCTGGGAGGAGACCACCCGAAATATTAAAGCCACTCACTCTTTTAGTACAGTGTAAAAACAAAAACTCTACGGGGGCAGGCAGGGGGCAGAGCAAATTATCCTGCCTTGCACGCACGACCATTTACTGAAATTAATATACCATGACAATTTCAGTCATGCGCACGTTTTGAGCCTCTGTCCTGCACCACTGTGCAGCACAGACTTCCTGGCTATTTCTGTTAGAACAGTTAGATGTTACTTCGTCTGGGGTCGCCTGGAATCAAAACATTTTATTAAGTGCTCTGCCATTCTTGGCAGATAATATGCATCTAACTTTGTAGCTACACACTACAACACTTTTTATTGTAGTCATGAGTCCCTTTGAAAATTCAGCTTTGTTTTTCGAAATCCACATAAACTAGATATAGACAGATAACAGACAGACAGATAGATAGATAGGTAGATAGATAGATAGATAGATAGATAGACAAATAGACAGATAGATAAACAGATACATAGATACATACATAGATACATACATAGATACATATATAGGTAATTAAGTAGATCTATAACTAGATTGACAGATATAGATTAACTTATTCACTGAAACTTTTGGAAATATCAAAGTAAGATACCCTATTGCTGTAATGAAATATTGTTCCTAACTTCTGTTTTCAAACATTTTCATACGGTACAAAAATACCCTGGGCCCGACTGTGTTATCGGGCGAACAGTGTGTTTCAGAGTGACCAAATAGCTCGAGTTTGTCAATTAAAAAAAACACCGTACTAGAGTTCACTAAACTATATTCCACGAACTGGACAGACGTTTAAAACCAAAAATATAACACACACAAATGAAATATATGCTCACAAATTCCACTATTTTATTAATATACTTGACAAAAGACGAAATTTGCGCTTGTCTTGTTTCGTCACTTAAACACACTGTCATTCTTTGTTCATGTGTTTCTGGGTTGTTTAAGTAAAGTGAAGTAAATCGTGACCTTTATTTGTGGTGCAGATGTGGACAAACGACAAAACCATCAAGGACCTGGAGTACTCACAGCGCCGCACGGAAAAGAAACAGCGTCGCCGGGAGCGCAGAAAGCACTACCAGAAACGGTGCTGGAAGAAACTTTACATGCCGGCAATCATGGGTATGGTTCTTGGCTTCTTTCTCACACTGTGCGGCACCCTGCAAAGTCTGGCCGGAGACACATTTCTCTGGAACACAAGAGGCGTCCTGGTCATCATGGGACCGATCCTCCTGGGTGTGGGCTTCGTGGCTTTGATGCTGGCAGCAGGGTGCACGTTTAAACATGACCAGGAGGCTCGTCAGAAACCTCTTCACCGTCACAATGACTTCTTGATGCATGGTTACAAGTATGAACGCAACATGAGCAGACCGTCTACAGCTCATAGGTCTTTGAGCGTGGACACGACTGATTTGCCTCTGCCTGATGATCTGAATCCCAGCAGGAGCTACACGATGGGGAAATCAGGATGCTCCCAGACTAAGAATAGGGATCGGTCACGGAGTGTGAGTAGGCAAGACAGTGTACACAGTAGAACTTTGCTACTGGAAAACAGCTACAACTCCACAGCATCGTGGGTCCACTTTGTCTCTGCCGCACATAGTCAGCAGCTGGCCTCGCTGACACGTCAGAACAGTGACAGCAACCTGCTGTCTACAGCAGTCCACTGTGAACGTCCTCCTACAGTTCGACGGTCTCTAGTGGAAGACAGTGAAGTGAAAGCTCACTCTGGGTCACAGTCTGATCTCAATGTTGTCTGTACGCGTTCTTGGGCATCATCAGGATACCAAAGTGCCAGTGACAGTACAACAGGCACCGTGGAGTATCATGCATCCTGTAAAAACAACAATGGAAACGTAAATAATCAATGTCATACCCCTCTCAGGCAGTGCGATCGCATCTCTTCAAGCCAAACATACGCTGCAGTCAAGGAAGTTAAAATGAATCAGGGGACCCGAGATACCATAAATGGAATTCGTCCACGCTTGTTTGATTCTAAAGAACGACAAACCTCTCTTGGACCTTCCAGACATAGACTGAGCATCCCACAGACAATTTCGTCATCTCTCAAAAGTTCTATTTCTGTGTCCAATTCCACATCTCGTGTTTTACCGCCGAAAATGAAGAAACTCCACAAAATCCCGCCTGTCAGTGAAACACGCTTGACAGAATCAGAAAAGAACAAAAACACTTCGTTACCAACTTCAGATACTTTTTTTCATCTCCCTTTACTTCAGCATGAACAGACCGAGCACACAGAGCCCTATTGTACTGGCCCAAATGAAGACTTGGGTTCACATTATACAAAACAACCTGTTTATCTGGAACCACAAGTCTATACTGTTGGTTCGGTTAGATGTACGGACCTATAGTTATTTTCTTATCAGTAATTCAACATGAAAGGAACTATGTCGATAGATTTCTGAACAGAACACACTGATTAGTTTAAACAATATACTCGTATACGGCAGTCGTTGTAACTAAAGAGTGGGCTGTGTGGCAGTCGGTGTCAGAAGTCCCAGAATAGTGATCGTGCTGAGTTGTCTACTCAAATTTGTTTTCACCTGGACATCCACATTAGTCAGTACAGCGAGGTAGACTTTTGGCTGTGGAATACAGTTGGTGGGGGGGGGGGGGGGGGGTAGAGGAGGGGGAGAGGGGGCGGGACAGAACAACAATGCTGGGACGTGCAGTGTTATTTATCACTGCCAAACAGATATACACAAAACAGTTTTGATAATATTTGAGCCTTCATTCTGCTGATGTTTTGTAAATTCAATACGTAGCTTTCACGTCTCAAAG
Source organism: Monoplex corrugatus (assembly GCA_030674185.1). NCBI lineage: Eukaryota > Metazoa > Mollusca > Gastropoda > Littorinimorpha > Ranellidae > Monoplex > Monoplex corrugatus. The sequence continues at coordinate 40,059,485 of CM060305.1, read as the reverse complement.
GTGCATTATATCAACTTACATTTTGTGTGCTGGGATACCAGAGACGGATACTCTGTAGAATGTCGTGAATTTATTCTGTCTACTTAATATAGAGACTGTAAAATCCATTTCTAAATCGTCAAAACGAGCAGTTGTATAAAAACTAGGCAGTGCACTTCAAGTTAATGGCTGTGGATTCGAATCCCGGGATAAGCTACATTAAAACTGGACTTTTCACTGTCCTGTTGTTCTGGTGGTGTCAGCATAAGATTAGATAGGTCCCCCTTCCCCACTTCCCTGGGAGGGTTATCCCCGTCGGCCATATCACCAGAGGTGAGTGCCGACGTAAAAACTGAACCAAATCAAATCAATTAAAGTTAGTGCTTAATTATGCAAGTCCAAGTTTGTTTGGTGTAAGCAACGCAACACAGTTGGCAACGGAAATCAATACCATGGACAGTAAAGCAGACTTCAGATGCAGAGTACCCTGTAATGAGTTATCCATAGGACACATTGTCAACATGCAAACAAACTAGTCTCTCTGGTTAATCAGAAAGTGGCATGCTATTTCTGTCAGATTTACACATGAACGTGCGCACAGAGTCGATATATTTTCCAGTGATACATAAACACTGATAAGGTCAGCCCCACTTCCACTGTGATGTTCAGGCAATGTGCAGTGCAAAGTTGTAAAGCACAATTGCCATAGGTCAGAACTTGACAATCGTACATTTTCAAATTGACGTGGATGCTTAAATGTACGTTTATACACATTGCAGAAACCCATTGTTTAGAAGGAAAGAAAACTGAGAGAGAGAGAGAGAGAGAGAGAGAGAGAGAGAGAGAGAGAGAGAGAGAGAGAGAGAGAGAGAGAGAGAGAGAGAGAGAGAAGAGACTGACTTGTCACACGAAAAATTTACACCTCCTGACCCACGATATATCAAAGTAAAATAGGCCAGTGCTCGTTCCGCTTGTGTGATGTGCGATGTCGTTACAGCGGACAGATCGTCGTATATCATTTTTACGCGAATAGCTGTATAGCTGTTTTTTTAACATTATATAAATTGCACTCGTAAACACAAATGTGCACATGGTATTTGTTTTGTTTCTGTTTGTTATAATGGTGAATAATGGTGAAGTCAAAAAGTGTTTGTGATACAACTTTCTCGGACCCTTTCCTGCAATAACGACTCTGGAGAAATAAGGACTGAATCATAATTCATGTTTTCTTTCTTTATTGTGTTTATTGTGAGGAAGTCCGAATCAGACCAACATCTGGAATCTGCGCGAGCGCATGTGCATAAAGAATGTGTCAGTACATATTTTTGGCCTCTTGTAAACGTCTTTTTAAAAGTGGAATGTGTCTGGCTCGAATGAAAAACACGAATGTTTAAAGTGGAATGAGCATGAGACCCTTTTGTAGACTGACATCAGTGTGATTTATGAACATGCTGCAATAGCAGCCTACTCACCAAATGTCACACAAAGTGGCATTAGTAGTAGGCCTACGATGGAAATACGTGACCTGTGTCGGATTTCCCCCACTGTTTTATGATTTTTCATCTGAAAAGATGGGGGTTTTTTTTAGGGCTAGGCCATTCTGCATTTTATATCCTTTAAAAAGAATAACTATTTGCTTAGGCGTGAATATTGTTTCAGATGCACCCATAGCGCAAGTAAGTTTGTGTTCAATATAGGTCGTCAATGAATTAATATTAGCTCCGATTTGATGGATTTTTACCAAAATACGTTGAAAGGAAAGTTGTGAATACTACCTATGTGTAGATGGGGGGGGGGGGGGGGGGGGCCTCTTTTTTATCACAGCTGCTAAAAATGGGACAAGTATAAAAGTACTGTTACGGAACACGCAATGCCAACAATAGTCTTGATTATTATATCATAGCTTGTTGTTTGTACATAGAGCATCACGGTGATTATTTAAAAGTAGTTGGCTGTATCATGTCTGACTTGTTGGAAAAAATACAGAGTGGTTGAATTGAATGGGCCGTTCCTATTCTTTTACTCTTTCTTCACCCTCCCTCGATTTTCTCAGTTTTGCCCTGTGTGTGTGTGTGTCTGTGTGTCTGTGTGTAGCTGTCTGTCTATCTGTCTGTCTGTCTGTCTGTCTGTGTGTGCGTGTATGTGTGTGTGTGTGTGTCTATGTGTGTGTATGAATTGGGTAACTTTTTTTCAGCTGACAATAGCAATAAGAATGACAGGAGTAACAGCAGAGTTTTCCTTTTTGCTACGTATGCACAGACTGACGTGATAAAACTGCTTTGTTATATTTGCTTATTTGTTTGTGTTTGTTCGTGTGATTTTTTCGTTCCAAACAACATTTTCTTCAGAACCTATACACACGTTCTTTGTCCCACACTGAACAAGAATTATGCTGTTGTACAGTTTACGTACTCTGTCTTCGGTGGATGTTCATGCTGTGTATTTTCGCGTTTCCTTGGGCCACCGAACACTGACATGGATTACACTATCTTTTACATGTACATTTGATGTTCTGTGTGCGTATGTACATGATAAGAGTTCAGGCACTAGCAGGTCAGCACAGACGTGTTGATTTTGGAGATTGAAAAAGTCTTCACCCTTTACCCACCAAGCGCTGTCTCAGGTGGGGTCGAACTCAAATCTTCGATTTTAAATCTGATGTTTTAACTGTGTGGACTTTGTTCCCACCAAAAATGTTTGAAATATCATCCTTGACAGGAATCTTCGATCAATGGCACCAGTGCGTCATGTACCACCAGAAACCTTCAATCAAACATTTAATTATGTATACTATATTTTAACAGTTAACAAGTTAACAACAAACACAACGAGGGTTCGGATGGGACAGGGAGCACCAGTTCCTCGCAACTCTCCGGAGAATCACTTCCCAAGCTCTCGACGCCACTCGATAGTCATTTCATCAAGTAAAGGAGGGCTGCCCATGCCTTGTATTACCCATTCTCACCCAGTCATCAGTTACCTGTCACTGTCATTATGTTGTACGGACGTTTTGTGACTCTGCGTTCATTTTTCTTGACAAAACATTCCCCACCTTCCAGTCCCCTGCTCTTTCACCCACACCCACCTCAGAATATTTCTTTTTAATGCATTTTGTGGGTAGCGAAACTGACAGGGAAAAAGCCCAAAATTTGCTCTCAGAAAGTAAAAAGGCGTACTTACAGCTGATATTAAATTTCACTATAGATGATGAATATGATGAAAGAAAACGAAGAAGACAACTGCACCAAGCAGCTCTGTCAACGGTAGACACGTGTCAGAACAGTAAGCTTGAAGTTTATACTAATTATCAAAACAAGTGACTAGATATTAACATAAAATCGAATACTGTTTGAAGTTTATACTGATTATCAAAACAAGTGACTAGATATTAACATAAAATCGAATACTGCTGACAAAGCATACTCATTGACAGGTAGTGATATGTGATTGACAGGTAGTGATATGTGATAATGTCCCATTACCCTGAGATCAAAGGGTAGAAGGTGGTAGAGACGTCAAGTCTACTCAAGCCAGCAGTGTGAAGGTGGTGCCCATCTCCGCTCCCTCGCTGTTTTACCATCCCCAACCCAACGAAGATAATGTTTAATAGTCACTCTTTCTTTATTACACACAAGTTTCCAAGTTGTCGTTTTCTTATCATTTTATCGAGGCAAGAAGTGACGGGCTATCACAGTGACAAGGCGATGACAGCACCAGTCACAAAAGAGTTAATGCTAAAAGTCAGAGGGTCTGGAATCTAAGAGCTAAGAAGCAGTTATAAAGGAAAGAAGGATAATAATTTCTGCATGACTGCCTCAAGAACTCTCGGCATGTGTACAAGTCGTATACAGCCTATATAATGCGAGTTAAGCGGCAATTACAGAGCAAGGAAGGATATTAATCCATGTGGGGCTCTGTGAAGTATTTCTAAATATCTGTAATTAAGTCATTTAATGCTTTTCCTTTTATAGACTCCGGCAGATCGATTACCGGTGTGACTTATTAGAAATCAGCATACCAGATCTGACCGTGGCATTTTTCATATGACTGCAAAAAGTATGCGAGCACATTGACTATAGACTAATATATACATGTACCATCAAACGTAAGCACAGAATCGTCAAAACAGGACAGAAAGGAGTGCCAAGCTAGCTGTTGACAAATGACGTTTTCTGCTATATTAGATAAATCAGTTGGAGCATGGAGTATTACTGTTCACAAGACTTCACTTCCAGAACGTTCCCACTGCAGTACAGTACCTAAGTCACTTTGGTTACTTAACCCTTTGACTCCCTCAATTATCCATCAACTTCAATAACTGAACCCTTTGACTCCCTCACCCTATCCACCAGCACCCTGCAGGAAGCAGGTGGATAGAGTGAGGGAATCTAAAGGTTGTTTTGCTTCGCTAGCATGGTCGACACTGCAAGAGGCTGGTGGACAGGGTGCGGGAATCAAAGAGTTAAAAAGCATGCCCGGAACATTTGTCTTGTTATTATCTTTACCATTAGAATACCCATTTGCACAGGTGTAGTACTTTGCGTGACATAAGACATAGGACCCTATAGGCCGGTGAACAAGACGGGTAGATTTCGTTTGTCTGTTTGTTTGTTGGGTGACCGGCGTTTCAAATTATTAGCAATTGTGGATCATCCATGCTTCACTGTTAGAATGCAAACAATAGCAGAATGTAACAAGAACATCAACATCAACAACAACAACAACAACAATGATACTACTACTACTACTACTACTACTAATAATAATAATAATAATAATGATAATAATAGCAACAATAACAATCATAATAATTTTAATCATTATTGTATAGAGCTATTGTCCGAATGCATTTGGATTCACTGTAGTCTTACTAGGAAGCATGATAACAGAATATAGCTGATATGTGTATTAAAAAAAAGAGTATTATTATTATTTATCATTATTGTTGTTGTTGTTGCTGTTGCTGCTGCTGCTTTTAACATCATTATTACTATTACTTACTACCACTAGCACAACTGGTGTTATTACTACAACTGCTACAAGAATTGTTGCTGCAAATACTACTATTAGGTTATTACTGCTAAACCTGCTGCATGCTACTACTGCCGCTGCCATCATCATTCTATCATTGTTACTGACAGCACTAATATTACACTATCACCACTACTACTACGTGACAATTTCTACGTTAACTGGTACTGTACGTTACTGCTTTGTAAAAGAAAACCAAGAAGAAAATATGGCAACAATGAGTCGGGGTAATATCCTCTATTTTTCATTCTCCCTTAAGAAATAAGATTATTTCATATCAAGCAAAGGAGTCTGTCTGTCTGCCTGCTTGCCTGCCTGCCTGCCTGCCTGCCTGCCTGCCTGCCTGCCTGCCTGCCTGCCTGCCTGCCTGCCTGTCTGTCTGTCTGTCTGTCTGTCTGCCTGCTGCGTTTATCTGTGTGAACAAAATTTTCTCACTGTTTATGGGTGGATTTTTACCAAATTCGAGTCAAGAGATATGGACTGTAAATGACTCAAGAAAGCATAAGCTTGGAATGTAAGGCACCAAGATCAAGGTCAGAGGGTAATAAAAAGTGCCTCTGATTTGCACATTTCAAGGAGAGTATGTGAACAGAACTTTCTCGGGAACCTCTGACAATATTTTAAATCTGTTTTCATTTGTGACAGTATAACATGCATGTCAAGTTTTGTTGCAATTCAAGCTTCTTCAAGATCACGATGACCTTGAAAAGTATACGATCTGGAATTTGTTTAATGATTTTTGTATAAAAGTATGATTGTTAGAATGGCTTGACCATCCTTTCCCCTTCATTCTTCCCTTCTGCGTTCGTGCATTCATTTTATGCAAGAATTTTTGTTGTCCCAAATGCCACCAATAGTGACAGATGTTGTAGTTCTTACGCATAAGTGTATGATTCATCTCCATACTTTATAGTTCTTATGCATAAGGGTATAATTCATCTCATAGAATTTGTAGTACTTATGCATAACTCATATTCATGATTTATAGTTCTTATGCGTAAGGGTACAATTCATCTCCATAATTTGTAGTACTTATGGATAAGGATATAATTCATCTCCATAATTTATAGTTCTTATGCATAAGAGTAACTTCATCTCCATAATTCATCCGGCTGCTGTGAAGTCCTTACGCACCTGCATATGTACATCTTGGGACCTGCAGGACTAAAGGCATGATACCTCGAGTTCAATCTCAGCTAGCAACATAAAAATTGTCTGTTTGCTTGATTCATTCCAGTGTTGCCAGCTTAATGGTTCATGGATCCTGTTCTCCAGCCCACTCCCCATTTGAAGCCCTCGCTAAAGCAAAGTATTTTGTGCAAGCTTAAGGAATCCGCCAGATATTCACAGGCAGATTTAGACGGAATTATCCAGGTACGATAAATCTCTTTTAAACAAACTTCAAACTCAAGGGTTAGTGTGTGTGTGTGTGTGTGTGTGTGTGTGTGTGTGTGTGTGTGTGTGTGTGTGTGTGTGTGTGTGTGTGTGTGTGTGTGAACGTGTGTGTGTGTGCACGTGTGTGTGTGTGTGCACGTGGTGTGTGTGTGTGCAGGCGGGCGTGAGTATGTTGATAAGATAGTTTGTTGCCAGCACATTGAAATGGGACCGGACTTAGGCTTAGATTTGGACGGATCTGTAAGACGAACGGTGCTGTTCTCTATGAAAAAGACAGCTAGACTTTGTTCATGTGTACGCATTTGTTTGCTGGTAATGTGTCCGTGTTCTGGATTTTTTTACCAGTCTGTGTAAAAGACAATTGGACTTTTTGTATACATTTGATGTTGTAAATAGTATATAGCTCTCTCTTTGTCTTTGTCTCTGTCTCTGTCTCTTTCTTTCTCTCTCTCTCTCTCTCTCTCTCTCTCTCTCTCTCTCTCTCTCTCTCTCTCTCTCTCTCTCTCTCTCTCTCTCTCTCTCTCTGTCTCCCCCTCTGTCTCCTCTCTCTGTCTCTGTCTTTATCTGTCTCTCTGTCTCTCTCTCACTGTGTTTGTCAGTTGTCATTCATTTTGTCTATTTTTCTTTCTCCTTACACACACACACGTACACGCACACACACACACACACACACACACACGCATACACACGTACACACACACACAGACACACACACATACTGTTTTGTACTGTTTAGTACTGTTGCCCAGACACTTACTTGTAGACTGTCTGCCTTCCACCCACCCCACCCACGCATACACTCCCATTCTACAGTACTACTACCACCATCATTATTATTGAATTAAGACAATTAAACAATAAGTGAGCTTCAAATTTGGAATTGGAATTCATTCAACGGGTTCATCATAGTGAGACGTTTCTACATGAGCTTCATTCATCATACTGAGACCGTTCTACACGAGACTGTTCTACCACCGCTCGATCTCCCCACATCGGGTGGAAAAAGTTGCTGACGGTCGTATTCAGTTCTGAATCACCACGACGTGCGCTGCCCTGAGGGAAGATAGAGGATTATTTGAGATTTCTCGGTCACTGTTGATAAGAAAAGAAAAGAAGAAAAAAAAGAAGAAAGAAAAAAGATGGGGGAGGGGAGAAAAACAAACAGTAAATTATTACAGTCTCCACTTTCCCTAAAAATAGAAACAGAACCACGTTCATGTTGTCATTCATCGTTTCAGAATAGTTCCAAGTCAAAACCGTAGCTAGGCAGGGTTATATAATCATATCTATACAATTTTCTTTTGTTTTTGTTTTGTTTTGTTTTTTTGGTCATCGACCAATGATGAGATCATGATACTGCAGACCAGCACAGAGAAAACCACAATAAGAGAGGAGCAGCTAAAAAATGAAGAAAACTTTAAATATCTGGGAAGCATCACAGCACGATTGAGGAAGAAATCTCTGCAAGAAGTGCAATAGCACCACAGGCATTCAACAGACAGCACAGGCATTCAGCAGACAGCACAGGCTTTCAACAGACAGCACAGGTATTCAACAGACAGCACAGACATTCTGCAGACATTCAATAGACAGCACAGGCATTCAACAGACAGTACAGGCATTCAACAGACAGCACAGGCATTCAACAGACAGCACAGACATTCAACAGACAGCACAGGCATTCAACAGACAGCACAGGCATTCAACAGACAGCACAGACATTCAACTGACAGCAGAGGCATTCAACAGACAGGACAGGCATTCAACAGACAGCACAGACATTCAACAGACAGCACAGGCATTCAACAGACAGCACAGGCATTCAACAGACAGCACAGGCATTCAACAGACAGCACAGGCATTCAGGAGATTGAGCAAGACTGGAAGTCTTCCATCTTTCACATCAAGCCGAGAACACGTCCAAAATCCGATCATTCTTTCCCCCTGCTTTAGATACATGTAGATGGCAAACTAACTCAAGATCAAGAGCGCCTGGGACTTTCAAGGAAGAGGTCTGTGGTGGATCGTGAACATTAGGTGGGAGCACTGCATTTCCAGCAAAAGAGGTGGCTAAATGATCTGGCATCAGCTATATTGTCAACGAGATAAAGAAGAGGAGATGGCGATGGCTGAGCTACGTCCTCAGGATGGACAAAATTAGACTCCCATTGACGGGCGCTGAAGTCAAGTCGGTAAATGTCGGGCTTCCAGTCAGAAGGTCCTGGGTTCGATCTGCTTAAACATTTCGATCTGGTTGGTAAGGGTGCGGATTTCTCTGATCTCCCAGGTCAGCTCTGGGGTGTCTGGAGTTTGGATAGAGGTAGTGATTTTATTCTCTGGCAGCTGCATCCTAGAAGCAGGAAACACTGGTCCCACCTATCTCCAAAATCTCTCATGGCTGGCTCCAAATGCTACACCCAGATAAACCTCCTCAGATGGCGGGCTAAACAACTTGAAGGGGTGATGTTAACAAGGCCCAACTTAAAGACGTCAACGGCCAGCCACTGGAGGAAACTGCAAGGCTGCCGGTCTCTTCAGTAATTTGAAATTTGTTTGAAATTTGTTCAAGAGGGATTCGTTGCACTCGGACTCTGCCATATGCATTCCACCCAAATCTGCCAGCCATTATCTGGCAGACTTCCTGAGCCCATGCAAAACCCTATGCACTGGCAAGGTCTCGGTAGAGTTCGGTACCACCTGTTGTGATCCAATATACGTAGGACACTGTCTATTAAGGCCCTTTCTAACGAAATGATCAGTCAGTCGATGAGATAGTCTGAATAGTTGCCTCCTGGTAAGGAGACCACCACTATGACCCTCCTAGGAAATGCCTATGAACGGCCAACATTATAAGCCCTCTATGAACTGAAGTCAGGCACTGAAACAGCAGATGAAACGAAAACTGAGGTCTGCTGTGGGATCAGGGAAGAGCCGCACAATTTGGAAGAAATGTCACGATGCTGTGATGATTCAAGAAAATAGGGCTGAGTATGAAGATGCTATGGAGTTTCATTCTGAACTGAGACTACGGTATTTTAGTTTTCCATTTAGAACATATCATGGGGTCAAGCGAGCCCAAAAGTTAAAAGACATCTGTGGTGTTAGTCAAGAAATTTTAACAACACCTAAATGACATTCCCGTGAAATAGTTTACACTCTCCTGTGGTGCTTCTTTTTTTATCCGCTGAGTCGATAGAACACTCATCTTTGGGTAGGGGATTTCTTTGGTCGAAAAATCTCATAATGATCTGGTTTATTGAATTCAAACTTCCCTATTTCCACCTCATTAGTCCGTTGCAGTAAGCACAAAGCATAGATTAGAAAAATACACGAAATGTGTTAAATGAGCGCAAAATGGGAAATTGTTAATATGGCTTGACCATATCATTTCCCTTACAAGCAAAAGCTAAACAAAAAAGCATGGGGCGGGGATGAAGTGGGAAGCGTAGCTAGAGCTAATAGAAAAACAAGCAGACCCCAGACAGGATTACGTTCTATTAGTGTCGACAACAGACCACAGCCTTAGCCTCAAGACGTGTGCTCTGTGAAAATCTGGGTCTGGGTGCTGAAAGCGTGGACACCAGTGCAGAATGGTTTTGGGTAATAGCGAGCGCTGATCTCTAATGTAAACAATCGTTCTCCCAGACGACGTCGGTACAGAGCCATTATGCTGGAATCCCAAGAGTTGCACAGAACAACAAAATGATAATTTTTAAGAAGAGTATACTTAGACAAATCAATAGACTGACCAGATGATATACATGTACAGAATGAAGAATGAAACAGACAAGATGATATACATGTACAGAATGAAGAATGAAACAGACAAGATGATATACATGTACAGAATGAAGAATGAAACAGACAAGATGATATACATGTACAGAATGAAGAATGAAACAGACAAGATGATATACATGTACAGAACGAAGAATGAAACAGACAAGATGATATACATGTACAGAATGAAGAATGAAACAGACAAGATGATATACATGTACAGAATGAAGAATGAAACAGACAAGATGATATACATGTACAGAATGAAGAATGAAACAGACAAGATAATATACATGTACAGAATGAAGAATGAAACAGACAAGATGATATACATGTACAGAACGAAGAATGAAACAGACAAGATGATATACATGTACAGAATGAAGAATGAAACAGACAAGATGATATACATGTACAGAATGAAGAATGAAACAGACAAGATGATATACATGTACAGAATGAAGAATGAAACAGACAAGATGATATACATGTACAGAATGAAGAATGAAACAGACAAGATGATATACATGTACAGAATGAGAATGAACAGACAAGATGATATACATGTACAGAATGAAGAATGAAACAGACAAGATGATATACATGTACAGAATGAAGAATGAAACAGACAAGATAATATACATGTACAGAATGAAGAATGAAACAGACAAGATGATATACATGTACAGAACGAAGAATGAAACAGACAAGCAAAATTGCGTGTCACAGATGCAGGGCAAGAGTTTTTTAGTACTTGGCCTTGCTGTCTTGCGTTGTGACGTGAAGTTGTATCCCTTTGCGTCACAAACATATCCTCGTGGGTAGTTATGCACACGAGTATGCTGTGAGTATGAGCAGTGTTTCTGTGAGTTTTGGGACTGTTATCTTTTGCAAGCTGGCTTTAGCTGGATTAGATGGAATGTGAGTTTCAACAGATCAACACTGTATGCAAAGCATACATAAGTCTGGAGCAGTAGAGCAGATAATTTTTTTAATAGATAGCTGATTTTTTAATAACTTTCTGGAAATATCAACGTTAAAGTTGAGTATTTGAAGTTGGGATTAGTTGTTGTGGTGGTGTCAGTACAGGATTAGATAAGTCCCCCTTCCCCCACTTCCCTGGGATGGTTATCCCCCATCGGCCATATCACCTGAGGTGGGTGTCGACGTAAAAACTGAACAAATCAGTCAATAAACTTTTCCTTCGTTGCTTTACCATCCATCCCTAACTTTGAAGAAAGTCAAGTATTCATTCACAGCTGGGTAGCATAAAGACCATAGGCAAAAGGCTTTACTTGAACGAGATTCGCAGTCGTGCGAACCCATACAATCAGATCGGAAAGCGAAGGCTCTGCCTCAGCGCCAGTCTGGTCTGACTGAACAAAGTGACAGACCCTGATTCCTTTGTGCACCTGCTATTTATTTGACAGTATGGATTGAATAACACGGAAGCTAGAGTGCACAGTGTATACCAGGAGCAGAGAACCCAATCCAATTACAGCAGGACTGTTTGCCTCACTGAACAGCAATCCTCAGTATTGGACCAGAACCGAAGGCCAAGGTCAGAATCAAGAACTCAGTGATTGTGATTGCTGCAAATGTTCAAATAACACTGTATGTCGTGTGGTGCGCATAGTCTATATTAACTTTTCATCCCTCATCATATCCACTGCACACTTCCTTCTGAAACCCATTCAGTTTCTCACTCTATCCATCACCTTCAAGGGGAAGCCGATGATTTGAGTGAGGGGTAAGAGGGCTCAGATAGGAGGAAGTTGATGGATAGGGTGAGGGAATGAAAGTGTAAAGTGCAGAAAACTGGTGATTAGAGTGATGAAGGGAAAGGGTTAAGTGCAAGAAACTGGTAGATAGGGTGAGGGATGAAAGAGTTAAGTGCATAAAGCTGGAGGATAGGGTGAGGAAGCAAAATGGTTAGGTGCAGGAAACTGATGGACAGGGCGAGGGAATTAAAGGGTTAAGTGCAGGAAACTGGTGGGCAGGGCGAGGGGACGAAAGGGTTAAGTGCAGGAAACTGGTGGACAGGGCGAGGGAATTAAAGGGTTAAGTGCAGGAAACTGGTGGGCAGGGCGAGGGGACGAAAGGGTTAAGTGCAGGAAACTGGTGGACAGGGCGAGGGAATCAAAGGGTTAAGTGCAGGAAACTGGTGGGCAGGGTGAGGGGATGAAAGGGTTATGTGCAGGAAACTGGTGGACAGGGCGAGGGAATTAAAGGGTTAAGTGCAGGAAACTGGTGGGCAGGGTGAGGGGATGAAAGGGTTAAGTGAAGGAAACTGGTGGACAGGGCGAGGGAATTAAAGGGTTAAGTGCAGGAAGCTGGTGGATAGAGTACGGAGTAAAAAGATGAGAGTGGTGGATGGGGTAATGGAAGATGGTAAAGGGCGGGGGAAGAGGAGCATTTACCTGTTATGTGTACAAGCCGTTAAGCTCTATTTTATACAATCCAGGGGAGGGGAATCGGTATCAGTGGAATGATTCGTGTGCTTTGGTAAGGTATACGTAGCATAACTCAGAATACTGACACCAATGAAAACGTTAACTTAAAAACGGTTGTACACATTTCCATGGGGATAACCGGGGATTTGCACTGGGTGCATAATCAGTTTGATGAGTCATGTAATAAAAATCCTGTTAAGATTAATCATGATGAGGAAAAGGAATAGAATCAAACGAGAAATAGCAGAAGAACAGTGTGGATTTGTGGAAGGGAAAGGAACTATTAATGCCATATACATCCTAAGAACTATCACAGAGAGGTCAATTGAGATGAATAAGGATTTGTATTTATGCTTTGTTGACTATACCAAGGCTTTCGATCGGGTAAGACATGAAGAATTGATCAACCAACTGGAGAGACTCAATGTTGATGGAAAAGATCTACGAATAATCAGAAATATGTACTGGGAACAAACAGCTGCAATGAGAATAGAAAACAATATAAGCTCTTTCCAAAACATCAAAAGAGGAGTCAGACAGAGTTGTGTTTTGTCACCAGATCTGTTTTCACTTTACAGCGAAAACATGATGAGAAACCTAGAAGAAGACCCTGGATTAAAGGTTGGTGGGAAAATGATAAACAACATTCGATACGCAGATGACACCGTGCTAATTGCAGAAAATGAAAGGAACCTACAAAACCCTGTAAATATACTAGAAATAGAAAGCAAAGGTAGGGTGTTGGAACTAAACAGTAGGAAGACTGAAGTCATGGTGATCAGTAAATACATGAAATCCCCTCATGCAAAATAACAGGAAATGGCACAACCTTGACACAGGTTAATAAGTTCAAATACGGTCATTTCATCAGACGGCAGATTGCACATCGGAAATAGCCTGCAGAATCGGCCAAGCCAAAACAGCATTCAAGAAGATGACAAGCATTCTTACCAACAAGTGCCTATCAATTAACATCAGGAAGAGAGTTCTTGAATGTTATATAGAACCAATACTGTTGTACGGATGTGAGGCGTGGACAGTCAACAAGCAAAGCCAGAACAAGATTGAGGCAGCCGAGATGTGGTTTCTAAGAAGAATGTTGAGAGTTCCATGGACAGCAAAGAAAACAAACGAGACAGTCTTGATGGAGGCAGACACAAGTAGATCACTCATAAGGAAGATTAGGAAAAGACAGGCAACATTTATAGGCCGTTTTATGAGGAAGGGGGATTTGGAGCACCTGGTCACAACGGGAAAGCTGGAGGGAAAGAGAGCACCAGGTAGACTCAGGAAGAAAATGCTAGACGGACTTGCGGAGTGGCTGAAGACGAGGAGGGTGGAGGAGATGCTTGGGGCAACAAGAGATAGAGACAGATGGAAGTCCATGATCGCCAACGCCATGCGGCAGGGCACCTGATGATGATGATGATGATGATGCAACTACTTATAGGGGTATGCGTTTTAAAGTGTATTTCACTGACTGGTCGACAGACAGATAGACAGAGAGTTTTAAAAACAGAGTAAATGAAATATTCAGCCACAACACTGCACTCCGAAGACAAAAAAAACTATGTTGGAGGTGTCAGCCCTCCCGCTTAAGTTACTCACTTCTAGGTTGAAAAAAAAAAGTTCTAATACAAAGATACATATAAAAAAAATGAAGTACACACCAGACTTACAGCACCACAGAATGAGCAGTGGGTTATCAGCCCTGTGCTTAGAAACCTTACAAATTTGCATAGGAAGACTCTCTGGAAGGCAAATGCAAGTGAATGAACACCTAAGGGAACAGAAAAAGAAAATTATAGAAAGACTGAAGCTGCTGACAGAAGAACAAGAGAGCTTAATACTCACAAACAAAATTGTGTTTGTAGAATACCACATCATCAAAAGGAGCTAACTACTATAAAATTAAACAAAAATACGAAAATACTCATAAATGCAAACAAATACGCGCGTGCACATACACACATGCACAGAGAGAGAGAGAGAGAGAGAGAGAGAGAGACAGAGAGCGTGCACATTTACACTTAACAAATAATTACACACACACACACACACACACACACACACACACACACACACACACACACACACACACACACACACACACACACAAACTCAGAGAGAGAGAGAGCATGCATATTTACATTTAACAAACACACAATCACACACACACACACATACACACACACACAAATACACACACACACATACACACACACAAACTCAGAGAGAGAGAGAGACAGAGAGAGAGAGAGACAGAGAGAGAGAGCATGCACATTTACACTTAACAAAAACAATTACACTTACACATACACCACACACCACACACACACACACACACACACACACACACACACACACACACACACACACTCACACACACACACACACACACACACACACACACACACACTCACACACACACACACACACACACACACACACACACACACACACACACACACACACACACACACACACACAAACTCAGAGAGAGAGAGAGAGATCAGGCAGTCCAACAGTAATCTCATTAGGATAAAATGTCTCGTGTGAAAAACACTTCACGGAGCAACAGCAGCGCGTTGGCAAGTAGACACGAAGTGCCTTTCAACTTTTTACTAGAGATACTGATGTAATTAGTCTTGATTAACGGGGTAAAATGTCTGGTGTCAAAACAAAAACAAAAACAAAAACAAAAACAAAAATGATGAGCACGTGTTCAGTGTTGATTTATCACACCCACTCACCAACTTTTTCCCAGTTAATCTCCCTTCAAGCTTCTTGAGATATTCGGAAACCTACTGTTGGCAAAGTCAAACTAATCAATTATATCGGAAAATAACATTTGATATATTGTAATATTAGATTCACATCATTTTTTTTTTTACTCAATTTAGTAATTAAGACAGCAAACGAAAAGAAACTGAAATGTTCAGCCATTCTAATCCTACATTTTCTCTGCTTAAAATCCATCTGTTTGCCAGTACAATTGCAACTCAGAATTGAACCATCTCATCTTCACATAGCTTACAAAAGTAACCTTGTTATGCCTGTGTGCCAGCTTTGGTACAGAATAGTCCATAAACAGCCCAGAAACCCATGGTGACCCATATTCATTGAGTCTGTCTCTGTCACCTGAAAACTGTGTCTCACGCATTCAAAGACTTCCTGAACTTCTTGCACTTTTGCATAAAATTCAAGACGTGTTTATTCTCTGTCTGTCTGTCTGTCTGTCTCTCTCTCTCTCTCTCTCTCTCTCTCTCTCTCGCATACCTACTTTTGCGACTGTCTCTCACTTCCTCTCTCACACACACAAGCAAGCACACACGCACATACATACATACAGACAGACAGACACACACACACACAAGCAAGCACACACACATACACAGACACACACAGGTGAAAGGAAAGTGCACGCATCGCTGAACGCTGTGTAAGGAAATCATTGAATTATTGCTGAAGTGAACGTGTTTATTATTTTGTTGTTTCTTTCTTTTGTAGTATTTGACCTCTCTCAACCACCCGCCCTTTAACTCCACAGAAAATAAAACAGAGGGATCCTTAGACCTACATGTTTTACCTTGGAATGTCGTTATGGATTTTGCTTTTGAAGAAGGGAGTTAAGAAAGAAAGGAGAAGAAGAAGAAGCAAATAGTGATACATGTCACGTTCGCCAAGTCCAAACTTGACAAGGGAGCCATTGTGTTGGGCGTAGGTTTCTTCGTTAGTAAGTGTGTGCATGTGCGTGTGGGTGTGCGTGCAATAGGGAGGGAGGGGGACTGGGGCTGTGCTAAATAAATAGAGATCTGGAATGAGAAGGGGATGGGTGAGAAAGACAGAGAGAGAAACAGGATTACCACCGTAGTAACTTTGTTACTAAAAATAAAATGCATACAAACACGTACCCATAAAGTATTCGCATGCACCTTAAAATATACACTCGTGTCGGCAGTTGACATTGAAACACGGGAGGGACCCGGAAAAGGACAGCAGAGAGAGCGAGAGAGGGAAGTGGGGAGGAGAGGAACACAAACAGGCAGAAACTGATAGAGAGACAGAGACTAGGGGGGAGGGGAGAGAGAGGGAGGGAGAGAGAGGGAGGGAGAGAGAGAGAGAGAGAGCAAGTTGTTATTAAACATAGTTTAGGAACAATCATTATTACTAGTACTATTAATGCTTGTTAATACTGTTTGCAAAGATAAATTTAATGAAAATACACTCACTGACATAAAAAGTTCTACAAAAGTCAAATATATAAAGGAAAAGAGAGAAAAGGGGAGGAAAGTGAAAGAGAAAACATGGGGTAAGATTGTTTTACATATTGAATGTTGGTGAAGCGGTCATACGTTTATATTCGCTACTTAATAACTTACATACATTCCTCTAGACAGTCGACGCCAAAACACCGGATGCTCTCCTTAAAAGGACAACCACCTAAAGGGGAGAGAGAGAGAGAGAGAGAGAGAGAAGGGAGAAAGAGACCGAAACAGATATATATATATATATCCTATATAAGCGTTGCATTTCTGTAATACTGCTACAGCAAACATGCAAATACATACATTAGTTAACTATATTTGCATTCTGTAAGTCAGTGACGTAGGCAATGACCTTGAAACACCAGATCGTATCCTGAATGGAGTAAACATCCGCTAAGCTGAGAAAGAAAGACAGAGAGGGGGGGAAACACAGAGAGAGAGAGAGAGAGAGAGAGAGAGAGAGAGAGAGAGAGCATTCTTATATCATTATCGTTTAAAGCCCAGTCGACTGCGCAGAGCCACATCAGGGCTACAACCATCTCAATACGTACACAATACCTCGTTGATTTTGAAAAATGACCATTGAAAAGATTATTAAGTACACATACCAATGCTTTTGCGCACATGATCTTAAGAATTTGCCCTTGGCGTGGACCATTCCGCCCAATTTATCACCAGGTGGTTCAAAACAAAACAAAAGTACAAATGTAAACATAACCAAGGACACTAAAACAGATAAAAACTGGCCACAGTTACCTAAAATTGAGAGGAGAGAGAGAGAGAGAGAGAGAGAGAGAGAGAGAGAGAGAGAGAGAGAGAGAGAGAGAGAGAGCACATTTTTATTTTCGAGGGTAGTGGCATAGGCACATTGATGTTGGTGGTTGTTTTGTTTAGATTTGTTTTGTTTTGTTTTTACATCCAGCCTACGCCTTAGAGGATCTTCACTAATACAAGCCTACACTATAGGCCTGATGCTCACAGCCAGCGAGAGAGAGAGGCAGACAGACAGAGTGTGTGTGAGTGTGCGTCACAGAGAGACAGACACACAGAGACAGAGACAGACAGACAAGAGAGATTGAGATAAATGTTTATTACCAAAGCACATGCCTTCAGAACTTACCCCCTATGGATTACATCGCAAAAAGTCGCGGGGAGGGAGAGAGGGAGAATATTCCTGCAAAACAAACACAAGAGAAAGAGACGAAGACAGAGAGAGAGAGAGAGAGAGACAGAGAGAGAGAGACAGAGACAGAGAGAGAGAGAGCAGAGAGAGAGAGAGAGATGAAATACTTTCCAACGGTAGAGATATTAGCATATAAGGTAACTTAAAAAAGAAGAAGAAAAATTCTGTATCTGCCTTTGCAAGTCTATTTATACTATAACAACATGGATGGGCGCAATATTCAGGTGGTGGGTACACGTCAGACTTCCATTCTGAAGACCCTGAGTTCGATCCTTCTAAACAATTCAGCCTGGTGGTGAAGAGTATGCCTACAGATTTTTCCAATCTCCCAGGTCAGCATGATTGCAGACCCGCCAGTGCCTGAGCTTCCTTCGTATAGGCCTATACATGCATGATGGGTATCAAGTCAACACGCACAGCCAGAACAAGATTGAGGCAGCCAAAATGTGTTTTCTAAGAAGCATGTTGAGAGTACCATTGACAGCAAAGAAAACAAACGAGACAGTCTTGATGGAGGCAGACACAAGATCATTGATAATGAAGATTAGGAAAAGACAAACATTTACAGGCCATTTTATGAGGAAAGGGGAATTAGAGCACCTGCTCACAACAGGAAAGCTGGAGGGAAAGAGAACACCAGGTAGACCCATGGAGAAAACATTGGACGGACTTGCAGGGTGGCTGAGGACAGAGAGAGTGGAAGAGGTGCTTGCGGCGACAAGGGATAGATGCATATTGAGGGGCATGATCGCGAACGCCTTGCGGCAGGGCACATGATGATGATGAGAGTATCAAATGCACAGGAAAACACCCAGCTTGCAAGCCCACCGAAGACCAATTGAACATAAAGAGTGTGCAGCAACATACATGTACCACCTGCATAGTATGGGCAAAACAACCTGTATGTGCTTACATGTATCCGATAAAAACAACAGTAGCAACAACAACAAAACCAACCAACCAAACAACAACAAAGAGAATAGGCCTACTAGAAAAGAACTAAAATTGAAATAAAGTAAACAAAAAGTAAGTGAAGTGAGACATTTGACAATGGATAATGAAACTATATACAGATATTCAAATGCTTTTGTACGTGTGTGTGTGTATGTGTGTGTGCTCGCGCGTGTGCGCACGCATGCATGTGTGCGTACTTGCTTATGTGTGTGTGAGAGGAAATGAGAGAGTAACAAAAGTAGGTATACGTGAGAGAGGGAGAGAAGGAAAGAAAGAGACAGACAGAAAGAAAGAGATAGAGATGGATATAACAAAAGTTCACCCATTTACAGTACATGATTCTTTAGTTGTCATCAAGTCCTTATCCACTGTAACTTAGGAGCTGGATGGCTCTGTTGACATAGCCATGGACTCAGGATCCAATGCCTAAGGTTTAGTTCCAGTCTGCAGCATAAATACTGGCCTGTTTGCTGCTCGTCTTATACTCCGATCATTCTGGTGGTACAGGTTAGTGTTTAATAGATCCTCTCCACCCCTTTTTCCCGTGGCAAGACCTTGTCTGTGTATCCGAAGAAAAAATATTGTGCTGTAACAGCACAGGCAGTTTAAAATTCATGTTTGAAAAATAAAACTTGAGCGGGCTCAAGGAATCTGCCAGATAATTAATTACGGGCAGATTTGGGTTAGAGCGTTTATGGGGTTGTCCAAGTGTGATGAGTCTCTTAAAGAAACTCTTAAATAAATTCCAAACATCTTATCCAATAGTGAGTCCTCTTAAGCAAACTCCAAAAATCTTATCCAATTTCCAGTCTCTCTTAAACAAACCCCAAAACATATTATCCAGTCTGGGACTGCAACATGTAGTTTTTGAGGAAGCGAGTGACAGAAAGGTGTAGCCCTAGACAGGCAAAGTATGCATACATGATATAACATACATAATTAGACTTGAGTTGGCAGGTGGCATTAACGGCTGACAAGAATACATTAAATTTTGACGTAGACGTAATTGTTTGCCGACGTCTTCCATCTTCCTCTTCCATCACAAGAACTTTCTTTTTTATTCTGAGTAGCGCTTTTCCCTGACACATGTATGCACATGTGTGTGTGTGTGTTTTCCAACACTGTGCAATCTTATGTTGCTGCACAGCCTGCATATTTCGTTTCAGTTGGTGTGCATGCTGGGCATTTCTGTGCTTCCACAAGACAGTAAATACTGGCATGGTTTACAGAAGCTTATTTCGTTTAGGTGTTAGATAAATACTCCTTCCACTTGTCAAACCATTTGGTTGGTTATAACCGTTAAAAATTGTATATATGTGGGGTGGGAGTGGAGGTGTGGATGGGAGTGGGTGGATAGGGGAGTCGAAGGAGTGGTAACTTGAAACCTTTTTTTTTTTTACATTTTAAATGTATCTTTATGGAATTTTTTTCATGTTGACTGGATGGATGGAGAGAGACTGACAGCATGTGTAGAAGCTGTGTGTGAATATAATATATCAAAGGAGATACAACAAAATCTTTCAGCTAGTGACCAACAGTGGATTCAGCAGGTAAAAAATTATTTTGAATAACTCATTCAGGACACACCCTGTATGCCATGACACTTTTGTACTGATAGCAAGTGGTGGGGAGAGGGGAAAGTAAGATAAATAAATTTGAACAAGACAAAGAAAGGAAAACTTGAAAGAGAATGTATCATCAAGTACCAATTCATAAGCATGCACTAATAAATACCGTACTAGTTACATGCACACACACACACACACACACACACACACACACACACACACACACACACACACAGAGCAAACTGTAGTACTCATTTATTGCCACAAAATCTGCTGTAAACCGATTCTGACAAATACATACTTCATACAGCAATTGAAATATCAATTTCAGTCAGACCAATGGTAACATCTGTCAGTTTATTTTTTGTTATTACTGTTGTTTGTTCGCGTGGTTTGTGTTTGTTTCATGTACTTGTCATCAGTGTTAAACAAAGAATACTAATACTTCTACTAGAAGCTAAGGGAGGTTATAGCGTTACTTTTAAGAGTGTACGCAGGCAAAGAAGGAGTCTGTTTGCTCCTGAACATGCATTTCCAAATGACACAATGCAAGGGAGATAAATTGGAAGAAAGTCTCAATCAAGATCACTTACTAGTGTCAAGTCAACAAGAATGGGTATTGATAGAAGAGAATCCAAAATCTTTGCTTCGGTGATCATTGTTACATCAAAAAGTTTGCTGAATGTCAATATTAGCTAAATGATCGCACCAGTTAACTCTTTAATCTTCAAGATACCTCTTAGACATATCTATGATACTTACCAGATGTCCACAGCACAGCGGAATGTACATCATTGGCCGCTTTGTAGATTCCTATATTTCACACTTCAAATCTGCCGGTTATTGATGTTTGCATGTGTTTGCTTTAAAAGATTACAACCATTATCAAGGAAACAAACCAAAAGAATTTTAAAGTTTTGTATTTTTCATGAGTTCTTGGCTACAAGCTAACAAGTCCACCAATATATCAAACAAGAAAGACAGGAGTCTGATAAGCAGATCCTCCTAACATTCAACTACTTCTGAATTTTCTCTGTACTCAGGCTTGTATTCTAGAACTCAAGAGGTTCCAGGTTTGAGTACCTGATCAGACAAGAACATTTCTCCCCTGTCTACTAGGCATGATGTTCTGAGTGCCAGTATTTCAGATGAATCGATTCATCAAGGTCCTGTGTACAACACAGAAGAAACCACACCAACATACACACACCACCTCCACCCACTGCCAAAGTGCTGTCTCCTGCAAGATACATAGGAAATTTTCAAGAAAAAAAAAAGTACACAGATGGAACAAAGAAAATAATAACCAAATACTGCAGTGTGGACCTGCTTTCCCAGTAGAGAACACCCCCAAGCGTGTACAAAGAAGACCTAAAAGCGTGTACAAAGAAGACATACCTAACAAAGGAAGTATCCACAAAAAATGGTGTCATCCTTGCAAAAGCATATACAAAAAATGCTCCATAATCTTTTCCTATTACCACCATGACATTTTAAGTTGCTAAGCTGCATAGAGTATGTCACTGCTAGCATACACATAATTTATCACAGTATGAGCGAGTCTCCAAAATGAAAACTTCTAAAACATGGCCAGGGGACACAACCAATGGGCCATGGTAAGGAATGTTGGCAACACTTTACCTTCTCTCCCTCCCCACTTTTTTCACTCACTTCCATACTAATAATATTATTATTGAAGAGACATTTAGTTGTTGGCATTCCTCTACAATTACTTATCAACTTTTTTCCTCCATGAGCCACTTTAAAACACTTAAATATGAACCTTGTTCACTCATATATTCCTTTTTGTTTTCGTTGTTATTGTTGCTGCTGGATTTTTGTCTTGTTTTTTCATCTTTCAACAAAATGCTCTGCTACTGAAAATTAACTTCTGGTCTCTAGGGAAAAACTGTTGTGTTCTATGGCATGTTATTATTAGCCAAACATACATATGTACAAAAGCACAAATGAACACAGAACAGTTCCCAAACATACATATGTAAAGAAGCACAAATCAACATAAGACAGTTCCGAAAAACATGTAGGTCAAACAGAACAAATCAGTATGAAATAGTTTTCACTTAGTGTACAATTGCAAATATGATATAATACAGTTCCCAAATGTACATTATGTTAAGTAGCACACATCAACAAAGGACAATCCCCAAACACACATGTGTACAACAGCACAAATAAACACAGGACAATCCCCAAACACACATGTGTACAACAGCACAAATAAACACAGGACAATCCCCAAACATACATATGTACAACAGCACAAATAAACACAGGACAATCCCCAAACATACATATGTACAACAGCACAAATAAACACAGGACAATCCCCAAACATACATATGTACAACAGCACAAATAAACACAGGACAGTTCCCAAACACACATGTGTACAACAGCACAAATAAACACAGGACAATCCCAAACACACATGCGTACAACAGCACAAATAAACACAGGACAATCCCCAAACATACATATGTACAACAGCACAAATTAACAGGACAATCCCCAAACATACATATGTACAACAGCACAAATTAACATAAGACAATCCCCAAACATACATGTGTACAACAGCACAAATTAACAGGACAATCCCCAAACACAATGTGTACAACAGCACAAATTAACAGGACAATCCCCAAACATACATATGTACAACAGCACAAATTAACATAAGACAATCCCAAACATACATGTGTACAACAGCACAAATTAACATAAGACAATCCCCAAACATACATGTGTACAACAGCACAAATTAACATAAGACAATCCCCAAACATACTGTGTACAACAGCACAAATTAACATAAGACAATCCCCAAACATACATATGTACAACAGCACAAATTAACATAAGACAATCCCCAAACATACCTGTGTACAACAGCGCAAATTAACATAAGACAATCCCCAAACATACATATGTACAACAGCACAAATTAACACAGGACAATCCCCAAACATACATATATACAACAGCACAAATTAACATAAGACAATCCCCAAACATACATGTGTACAACAGCACAAATTAACACAGGACAATCCCCAAACATACATGTGTACAACAGCACAAATTAACATAAGACAATCCTCAAGCATACATGTGTACAACAGCACAAATTAACATAAGACAATCCCCAAACATACATGTGTACAACAGCACAAATTAACATAAGACAATCCCCAAACAAACATATGTACAACAGCACAAATTAACATAAGACAATCCCCAAACATACATGTGTACAACAGCACAAATTAACATAAGACAATCCCCAAACATACATGTGTACAACAGCACAAATTAACATAAGACAATCCCCAAACATACATGTGTACAACAGCACAAATTAACAGGACAATCCCAAACATACATGTGTACAACAGCACAAATTAACAGGACAATCCCAAACATACATGTGTACAACAGCACAAATTAACAGGACAATCCCCAAACATACATGTGTACAACAGCACAAATTAACAGGACAATCCCCAAACACACATGTGTACAACAGCACAAATTAACAGGACAATCCCCAAACATACATGTGTACAACAGCACAAATTAACAGGACAATCCCCAAACATGCATATGTACAACAGCAGAAATTAACATAAGACAATCCCCAAACATACATGTGTACAACAGCAGAAATTAACATAAGACAATCCCCAAACATACATGTGTACAACAGCACAAATTAACATAGGACAATCCCCAAACATACATATGTACAACAGCAGAAATGATATAAAAAAAATTCCCAAATCAATACATGTACAACAGCACAAATCATGTAAGAATCCAAGACATACAATCCGCAAAACATGTACAGCATCAGGAGAGGCCAAAGGACAGTTCTAAAACATGTATATGCTTCTGCAGAGGCTCTATAGCTAAGTTTTAGCAGGCCTGCATAGGATTTTCCCCTACCTATTGGCACACATAAGTGGTAACAGAAAGCCCAAGCAGCACAATTAAAAACACATCAGAATCACAATAACCTGAAAATGTTGTATGAAAAAAAAGCACAATTAAAAATCACTACTTGCACTGGCGACCTTATGTCCTTAATACTTTCAGTGTGTTTCCACATTCTAGCTTTTGCTATACTTTTTTTATGCAGTATCACATAATAAAAGCACACATATCTGAGAACACACACGCACACACATATGAAACAAATCTATAATTTCTTTTTACAATAAGTATTGAGAGGTACGGGCAAGAAAATAAATTTAACAGTGGCACATAAAGTATTTCCTAAGATGCTCGAGTCAAGTATCTTACACAATTCAGTACTTTAAACAACACAAAATAGTATTTTAATAACTTTAGAATATAAATCTACTTACCCATACATCTACATAAGAAAAGATAAAGATTATCCCATGACCCTGAGGTCAAGTGAGGTGGAGACCTTTGCTGCTTTACCTTTCCCAACACTGAACAAGGTCAGGTACACATTCAGAGATAAGTACACTGAAGGCAGAATGTATAAAACGTTTCTCAAACACACCCATGCAGTCAGATTGCAAGGTGTGTGCCTCATCTCTATGTTATCCAGGCTTCAAAATGCCAGAACTGTTAAACTGCCAACTCCCATCAACTCTCTGGGATAGTACACAGGCATAAATAAGCATAACAAATGACATGTGAGAGTAGCAGAGTGCATAGCCGCACAAACTCACACAAACATATGACCTCCATTTTAAAACTTACAATTTACTTTGAATCATGCATTGTGGATATTGACAGATGAACAGAACAGATGATGCAAGGATACATCCATGCATACTCCTCCAGATTCTTGTGCATCTGTTTCTGCCTTTGTAATCCTCTTAAGACGGAATCATTATTTTGATGGGTTTGTTTTTTTTATCCAGAGATTCTCATCACCTTTTCTTGTCAACCTGATGAAATTTGTCTTGTTGATGTGATGAAATTTTGATCTGATCAACCACGCTTCACAGTAGTGCCAGCTTTGTTTACAAATACAGCTCTAACTGGCTCACACTGAATCAGCCAAATCCACGGTAGAATTACTAGAAAGGAGGAGACATATGACTGGGGCAAATCAGAATTAGTACAATTGTATTTTCTAATATGGCCTCTCAAGAAAATGCTTTAGGCCTACATGCCAGCATCATGTTGAGACATTCCTCACATGCATGCACACATGGACATATGCTCAATTTTCTTCTTTAAGCACAAAATTGGAACAAGAGCATAACAGCATGGCAGACTGTAGCAGGGTGTAACATGCTATATCAAAGGCATAGCACTTGGCATGTCTGTTTACTGAAGAGCCCGGAAAACAGCAACCCGCCTTGTTCACCACTAGTGAGTACATTCAGCACTATCTTGCGCACTGTCGAAGAGCCTGAAAGTCCTGCAGCCACTGGTCTATGCGCATCATATCCCCATCAATACCACGACTCTGCAAACTTTGCAGTTCTTTCTGAAGTCTGAAATGCAAACACAAAATATGGTATCTGCTGTTTACTGCTATACTGCTGAATGTCAGTAATTTGTGCACTTTGATATGTGGTTGTGCTGTGTTGAGCTGTGTTGAGCGTTGGGAAGGGGGTGGGACTGATATTGTATGGGTGTGTGTGTGAGTGTGTGTACATTTGTGTGTGTGTGCGTACATTTGTGTGTGTGTGTGTGTGTGTGTGTGTGTGTGTGTGTGTGTGTGTGTGTGTGTGTGTGTGTGTGTGTTGTGTGTGTGTGTGTGGTGTGTGTACATGTGAGAGTATGTGTGTGTGTGTGTGTGTGTGTGTGTGTGTGTGTGTGTGTCATGTGTGTGTGTGTGTGTGTGTGTGTGTGTGTGTGTGTGTGTGTGTGTGTACATGTGTGTGTGTGTGTATGTGTACACATGAGCATGTATGCACATAACAATGACATACACGCAATAAGTTACACAAATAATATGTAAAGATGTTCAAATGTTACATAAATAATGTATAATGAAACAAATACCATTACATAATTTGTAATGACATACAAATAATACAAAAACAAGGTGTGATAATACAAAGATATGACCTGAATAATTTATAATGACAAAAATACTGTTACAATATGTGTAATGATACACAAACAATGTTATAAAAATAAGTTGTAATAACACACAAATGATGATACAAAACTACTTTATAACAACACAAATATGGTTACATTGTTTTGAATGATACCCAAATAATATTACAAAAATAATCTGTAAAAATACACAAATAATATATGATGACACAAATGTTATGCTGATAATTTATAATGATGAATGTAACACAACTAATCTGTAATGACAAATAAATGTTCATAAATAATATCAAACAAATAACCTGTAATGACACACATATACTCACAGAAACTTCTGATGGTGATTTTCCTTGGACTCACTGGACAAATCTTTGCACACAGATTTTAACTGAAACACACAAAGACATTTACCATCAGGTCTCCTGAGATGACTGATTAACGATTTAACGATTAAAACACACACACACACACACACACACACACACACACACACACACACACACACACACACACACACACACACACACACACACACACAACACACACACACACACACACACACACACACACACACACACACTCTCTCTCACTGTAATGAAGCTACTAAGGTGAGCTTTACATAAAAATTATCAAATGAGTAAGTACAAAGTAAGTACAAAAGAATCTAATTTACAAGCATAACAAGCCAAATAAATAATGCATGTATCTCAAACTTATTTATAAGTTTTAATTCCAAAAGATAATTTTCATTCTTTACAACACAAAGCAAGCACAACAGTCACATTTTGGAAACAGGAAAAGGCCCAGATAGCCAGGTGAAACACTGAAATACAGAATAAATATATGTTTATACCACCACATAAACAACAATGAATAGTCATGTGAAACATTGAAATACAGAACAATAAGTACATATTTATACTACCATATAAACTACTACCATATAAACAACAATGAATTTCTATATGAAATTTAGAGCTATACTTTAACATGAACAACCCCAGTAACATGAAAATAAGAAAGAAAACTACCTTATTAACCTGGTAGGTCAATTCTGCAATCTGATTCAGCTGAGACTCCTGAAATACATTTCAATAATTTCAACCATCCATATACACACATTTCAAACTTTTTTATCACAGACAATTTGATTAACATGCAATTTACAGTTTATCATGAAGCCAATAAAGGCACACAGATTAATAATATGCAATAGTAAGTGAAGGGCCTCAAGTACATAGGTAACAATTATGTGAGGACACATACATTTGTAATTCTCTCAAGTGTGCATACATAAACACATATACACATAAAGAGAAAAACAATAACATAAGCACTAATTTACATGTATGCATATGCACACACACAGTCATGCATCCATGCACACACACTTAAAGTAAGAAGCACACAACACTCCATGTACACAACAAACAGGGGCACTTGTACACTGTAACCAACATCATTTGATTACACATGCATTACACTGTACCTTTTCAATCATGCTTGAAATGAGCCGATAATGACACTGAAGCTCAAATATCTGGCTGACCACTTACTCTGTATAAGTAGGAAGCAGAATGTGAGGACAGAGTACAAGTGAAATGAAAAGAGAAAGGGAAGCGTGTGTGTTACAACTGTTGTCCATCTGTACGTAACTGTGGCTAAACGAGTTTACTTTTGGGCAGAGTGGCAAGGTGTATCTATCATATCTGGTGTCATGACAAATATCAAAGAATACACTCACACATACACACACACACACACGCGCGCGCACAAGCACACACCATTAAGTAAATATAAAACATCCGTGCACACACACACATATTCCATCAAGCCAATATGCAATAACTTCCATATTCTTTCCAAAAAAAATGAAGAGAGGATGGGAACTGGATGATTAGGGAAGAGAAAGAACAGACAAAAATATCAACAGAATCAATGAAGAGACTTACAGTTTCTTCCAGCTGTTTCTTTGTGAAGGTAAAGGCCTTGTGCACTATTTTCTGACATGGACGTGACATCACAGAATCCTCCCTGTCATGATATAATTAAACATTTCAAAATCATTAAGTACTATCTGAAAAATCCAGAAAACACCTCATGTCAAGGATTATGACAAAAAAGGTAAATTGCAGTAGCTGGTCCATGCTGGTATTCTGTAGTTCACAAATTTGGGAACTTTTTGGGTCACTAGAGGCAACAAGATTATATCAAAAACATTCTCTTGTTTAATACTAATACAAATGTAGATATCAAAAAACATTTCCTTGTTGAAAACTGACACAAATGAGTGTTTAATACTGATACAAATGTCCATCTGTGTCTGTGAAGAAAACACATCGGCAGAGATACCTCAGCTGAAGTGCAATGATTAGTGCAATGAATTAATGACTGGAAGGTTGTGGGTTCGAATCTCAGGCCTGTCAACATCATTGTGGGATTGCCTCGTTCCAAGCAACTTCTAAACAAAGTTGAACATGCTATGGGCTACATGTGAAGACTGGGACCACAAAGTTGAGTCTCACATACTTTATGGATGTATCACTGACGGTGTTGCTCAAAATTCCTGACCAACAACTGACTGATGCCAGGATATATCGTGTCAGGAAGTGAAGAATAAAACCCTGTCATGCTGTCTCTATCTGGAATGGAGCTCCATATCACCATGATTATCGTCCCCACTGTCATTGCCATCAAAGCATTGTAAAAGTCTCCCAGCTTCTATGGTCATTACAGTAGTGTTGAAAATGGGACAGAAATAAAAAGGTGAGCACAAATAAATCTGCCAAACTGTGATAATCCGTGCAAAAAATTCTCAGCTGTTTGTGGATGGGTTTTCACCAATTTGGATTGTACCTTTCAGTAAACAGTTACAAATGGGCCTATAGGCTAAAGAAAAAAAAAAAAAGGAAAGATGACTGGCAGACAGTAGAAAAACAACAAAACAGAAAAACAAAATAGCAGACAGAAAACACACATTTGTAACATACCATACTCAACAAGGAAGCCCTTCCCATAATCACTATGCAATTAATTTTTGTTATATAAACCAGGCAAAACTTACATAATTTCCATTTCTGTGTCTTTCAACATGTTAACAATGACTCCTAGTTCAGTCACAACTGGACGTGGTTTCTTCTGTTCTTCCTCTTCAGATAACTTGTCACCTGGATTAAACAAATATAAATACAACTGGTAATAAAGTTTTAAGTATTATAAAAAGTATCCTACGTACACCAATGTTTAACACTATTGTGACTGGCCCCGCCTCTGCCTGAACTTCCGATCAGCCTGAGCCTTCCGCCAATAAAGAACCAGTAATTGTTAAAAAAACCTCTCTAGCAGGTCTGAATGAAGTCCAATTGTCACCAAAATTTATGTACTTAATGAAAAAGGATGCTAAGTTTAGCTGTGCTATTCATAAAGCTATTCTTAAATAGTTTTTAGCCGCCATCCAGTTCTGTACCATATATCACCGAAACGACATTTAGCGCAGCCTGGCAGTAGGTGAAGCTCGGCGTTCACGACTATAGTCGCGGCTCGTCGCGGATATGTCAATAGCTGTGGCCATTTAATACATATTAATATATATCATGAACAGCAGCATCAGGACATTCATAGGTTTTTAGTGTATCTGTGAGATAGAGAGAGACAGAGAGAAAAAGAAAGATAGGCAATGTGTGTGTGTGCAAGCACACGCACACACACACCTGTGTGTATTCCTTATGTTTAATTAATGTTACTTATAAGAAAACAATCAAATAAATGAGTCTACTTCAAATCTAATAATTATACTATATTGATGTCCTCTCCTTTCAACTTAAATCAAAACACTTACTTCTTCTTTGGTCCAGGTGCATACAGTATGTTCCTTTTCCAACTTTCTTTTGTGCTGCTGCTACAGAATCCATTTCTTCCTCTCCAAACTGCAACAATATATCCACTTCTCTTGAAAACATCACCCTTATTGCTTGTACATAAATCTAGTCCAATTACAGATTACCAGTAAGATGGTTAGATCATGTACCACAATCAGGACTTTCCATAACCTTTTGGCACTAACTGCCTCAACATCACCCCCTCCCCTCCTTTTTCTTTAATCAGTTATTCCCATTGTGGTCTACATTATTCCACTCTAAAAGAGTGAGTGGGAACCTTATCTTTTTTATAACCTTAAATTAACGTTCAGATATGGCGCATTCATTTTTTTTTTCTTTCTTCTTCAGTGCTATGTTAACAATGGATCCCCACCCCGTTTCCGTGTCTTCCCTGATAAACCAATGAGCATCTGATTTTGGGTTTGGTGTTGGTCGCATGCTTGCTTCAATGTGACCTTGGGCAAAATTGTTTCTGTTCAAAATGTCTCTGTCTGGCCAAACTCAAACACATAATGCAAGCAAAATCTGGTAAAGATTTGTCCATAAAAAATATAACCAAAAATATTCACTGAAACTACTCCTAATTTCATTTTTCTGGCTATGAAAGGTTTTAATCCTTCTGAAAAGTGATCCACAATGCCCAATCAACTGATTCATCTAAACTTCCCACTGGTCATGACCTACAACTATACAAGTCTAATTAGTCAGTATTCCACCCACAAACAACAACTGTCAAAAATCAAAAACTTCATGTACTATGCCAAGGGAAGTAACACATTTCACACTTAAAATAACCATCCAAGGAAAAGCAAATATCTTCATACTCTACAGTCATGGAGTATAAAAAAAATAACATTTTACCGTTCTCTAGTAGTGAATTTAGTGTATTATACTATATCTATTTTCACTTTCTACCAATAATGCCAAATTTGCCACACTTTTTACAACTGATAAATCAATACAAGTAGCTCTTAGGAGAACAATTTTTTTTTTTTAATTAATATACTAGCACAACTCACTGTATACTTACATTATCATCATAAGCAAGTGACTCTGATACAGCACGCTGCTGCCTCTTTGGTTTTAAACTACTGTCAATTCCACGAGATGTTTTCCAAAAGCTATTTGAAGATTTGAATATTCTCTTCTTTGGTGAAGCCTTCACATCAGCAGTCTCATCAAGTTTTTTATGGATTTTGCTTGAGCCATGAGAAGACACATTAGGCTTTCCTGACCTTTCAAGTGTACTTTTGATCTTGGGTCTAGAAGTGCTTGAGTGCACTTTCAAACCAGCTTGTGAGTCTCTGTCATCTAATATAGAACCAACTGCTTTGCTATTATTAGGCTGTGAAAGTTTTCTCTTATTTCTCTGTGTTGACTGGGAGTTGCTAGTTTCCAGCAATGATTGTTCTCTTCTAGACCGTGTATTTGACACCCCTGACAAGTAACTTTCTTGCCTCACTGAGAGATTTTGAGAAATATTAGTTACTGTCTCTTGTAAGCGAGAATTTCTTGTTCTTTTCTCAGGTGAGGGACTGTGTGTTTTATTGCTGGTGCTGTCATCTAAAGACCTTTTTCTTCTGCGGGAAGCAGTAGACCTGACAAGTAGAGAATCTTTCACTGATTTGCTTTTGGCATCACTACCAGATGAATTTCCATTCAAGTCAACTTTCTGTGCCTTGCTTCTTTCAGTTTCTTTGATGGGAGACAATCCTGTACTTGTATTTAAAAAACATGGTACTTCAGCGACTGAAGCCTTTCTTTTCCGTGTAAGTTCAGGTACCATGCTGGTGTTATCATGTCTGGAAGCTGATGATGCACTTGTGTCCAGTTGAGACTGGTTGCTGCCTTTTCTGCTACTTTTTGATATAAAACTGCGGTTGGTTGGTTTTCTCACAGATG
This sequence comes from Monoplex corrugatus, assembly GCA_030674185.1. NCBI lineage: Eukaryota > Metazoa > Mollusca > Gastropoda > Littorinimorpha > Ranellidae > Monoplex > Monoplex corrugatus. The sequence continues at coordinate 40,027,019 of CM060305.1, read as the reverse complement.
ATGGAGAAAGTGTTGTCTCTTTGTTTTCCTGGGATTGGGATTTTGTCTGACCTTCTATCAGACAAGTCTGGTCTTTATTTTGTGGTGAAAGCAACCTACTCTTGTTTACCCGAGATTTCAGATCCCCATTTCCTGAATGAACCAATGTGTCTTGATTTTCCTGTGAAAAAGACATACTTTTGTTTCCATGTGGAAGTGTCTTATCTGTAGTTCTCAAGTCACTGGTTCGGACTTTTCTGCTCTTTGAAAGTGATGGTGGAGGAGATTTATTTTTTGAAGCTGATCTCTTATTTCTGGCACTCCTCAATGAAACATTTTCAGCTTCATTCCTCTTTGAAAGTGATGAAAGTGGGGTCTTATTCTTTACTTCTGATTTCTTGGATTTAGCACTGCTAAACAAAACACTCTCATTTCTACTTCTCTTAAATGATGAAACAGATGAATCAATTTTCGTTGATGATTTCTTGGTTTCATCACTGCTGCTAGTGGCATCTTCCTGGACAGAAGGCAATGGAGATGGCGTTTGGTCCAGAACAGACTGCCCTCTCCTTTTCTTACTGCTGCTTGTCCTCGCAGAGATGGTGGTTTCTTTCCGTTCTGAACCTCTCTTTGCTAAAGCACCTCTGGTACTTGAGCTGCTGCCTTCAGGCTGATGGGTGCCATGGGTCTGTGTTTCACCAAGGACAGATATATCCAAGTGCTCGGATTTCTGGGAGGTCCGTAATCTAGCTCTTTGCTTGGAAGATCTGGAGGATGAACCTGTTGCACTCTTTCTACCTTGCCTCCTCTTTCCACCATCATCAGAAAAGCTGACCTCGGCATCAATGTTGCTGTTATTCTTGGAACCTAGTGAGAGTGAAGCAGAAGACAAACAACTCAATAGTAATACAGAAGTCAATGAGAAGACAAAGAAGAGAGTGAAATATGGAATGGGAAGGGAGAAAAAACTAAATATCACACAGGGTGAATGGTGGATATCACACTAATCAGAGGCAAAGAAGAGAAACAGAAAGGAAAAACAGCAGAATTTTTGAGACAAGAAATATTACATCCATTTGTATTATGTTACCATGTAAATAGTATAATGTACCACAATCTGTATCTACCTTTATACAGAAGATGCAGCTTCCCCCTCTACAGGTAACAAAGCACACACGTACATGAAACCTTCATTAATACTTTACATTAATTCTTTTATCTGCTAGTTTGTACCCTCATAGGTGTCAGAGGGTGAAAAAGCTGACAGCAGCAAGCTGGAAGGCCAGAAGTAGAGAAATGAAGTGTGACATCAAGGTCTTCTTCACACTACATGTATCAATCCAGGTCCTCTTTTGGTCTGCCTTTCGCTCTAAAAGCAAGTATCTTCTTGTTACATGCAGTTAAGCCAGCTGGTAGGGTTATATTCTTCTTAGATGACCAAACCATTTCAATTTCTGTTGGTGACTATGATCGTGGGTCAATGCTGTTCTCTAATTCTTCTGTTCTTAATGTTTTTGATCATGTCATGTCTTGTTCTGGTGACAGCTCTCCTCAAACAATGCATCTCAAAGGGAGTAATTTTGTGTTCTATGAGAGCTGATCAGGGTTCACATCTGGCACAGGTATGTCAGGGTGGACATTAACATGGAAATGATGAGCTTGGCTCTATTTCAATAGGGATGCTGGGTGGGGGAGGGGGGGAGGGGGGGAGGGGGTCAGGCCTGGGGCAAGTTGACAGCTGACACTGTTGACATCAATACATTGAAATAAAAATTCTTAGCTGAATTTGATTAAGACAAAGAACTCAAACATATCATACAAGCCAATGGGAAGAAAGAGAAGAGAGTGAAAATGAGAACTGATAGTTTGTTTCAGTAGATGATGAGACAAAAAAAGAACCAAAGCTTCATCCTCACTGACACAAACCAGCTTAAAAAAACGGAAGACAGAGCAGGAACCCCAGATTGGCACATAACAGGGAGTTGTATGAATCTACAAAAATTACATGGACCTACTATGCCAGATATGTAGAGTTAACAGGAAATAAACATGCTAACAAACTCGCAGTTAAAGCCACATGAAAAAGAGTTCTTCATCTTGTAACGTCAGAAATTTTCAGGCACTTAAACCTACCTTTGCACACAAAATCTGAGGCAATATACCAATGACCTTCTTATTCAAAAAGAATACTTAAATGTGGCTGAAAATCTGCCATGAGAAGCAAAACAAGTGCCATCACCAATCAAACAAATATTGGTACTATGCGCAAAGAGGGATCAGATATTTACTAGTAAAGAAATGGTAAAGACCCCAGTGAAGAGGAATGTGATGGTCAGAATATAATTCGTTTGTGGACGTGATTTTTTTTTTTATTGCTGTTGTCATTTTGTTTGTTTGTTTGTTTGTTTGTTTTAATCAGGTGTGATGGTCACATTGTTTGAGGTTGGATTTCTGTGATGCAGTTTATAGGGTGTTGGTGAGGTCAGTTCATACTGGGAGCTGGAGGTGTTCTCACACGTTTCCACGGTTTGGTTTAACTTGTTGATATATACTTTTCACTACCATTTACCCTGGTTAGTTCCAATGACAAACTGATATAAAGATATACAACCCATATTCTAGATAGGACCTCAAGACCTTGTCAGCACTCACAGTTTGTATGCAGGCTTATGATCGTTTTGGATCTTCTCCATAACATGGCAACAATTGAGTCAGTGTATATGGAATTTACTCTGCGTGTGGAGATATCTTGAGAAACTGAAACTGACATTTCACAAATCAATCAAACCTTTGAATACAGACATCATAAGAACAAAACGTCACTTGCTTAAGTATGTATGTAACGAAATTACATAAAAAGACGAAATTACATAAAAAGACAATCTTACCAATGTAGTGCTCATCTGGAATATGGTGCACCTTTGCAATCTGCTGACAAGAAAACAGAACAAATTATGCTAAACTGTACACATAAAAAACATGTTCTTTTCTTAAATTACACCATTTTATTCAAATTGTTGCTGAAAGAAAATAGAGAAAGCTTGTGTGCATGTGTGTCTGCGTGCGTGTGCGTGTGTGCGTGCGCGTAGTGTAAGAGTGTATACTTGTGTGTGCAATATGTGTGTGCGTGCATGCAAGAACAAGCATGTATACCTGTACCTCTTTTACAAAATCTTTCTTTTACTTACAAAAGTTATTCCTGTCAATCTTCAGCGCAGATAAAGACGAACAAAACAATTACCTTAATCTACACAATTCAATTATCACTGGAGAGTAAATCTGATATTTGGGGGGCAAAAAATGCGTATCGAGTCCACAGTTATGTTAATAAAATATAATACTGAAAAAAGTGTCATGAGAGAAAAATGATAAGCATCCCCATTTTCCCCTTTTCAATGATCTGGATGGTACCTGTGGTGTTCCATGAGGATACTGTCGACGATTTAGAAACTGCTCAGATGGTTCACGTGATCTAAAGCTGCGTCGGCGTTGTGAAGTATCTGCTTCTTCCTCCTCCTCTTCATGTTCTGGACTCTCTTTCTGTTTGTCATTAGGGGCTGGTGGCAAAATAAAATTACTGGTTATAGTGTTCAGGCTTCTGAAGCAACCTCTCTGCCAGTAAAATCCACAGAACATTTTCTTCAATATTCTAGTCTTCCCAGACATGCAGGTATCCATAACAGTTAGACACAAACAGATAGCTATAAAAATGTAATATTCAGACAGTGGTAGAGAGACAGAGGAAGGCAAAGAAGCAAAAAACATGGAGATCCATAATACTAAAAGAGACAGACAAAAATAACAAGAATATTTGATATAAAACTGACATGAATTAAAAGATATAAAACTAAAACAAACGTAATAAAGTGTCAGATGTCAACAATGACAGAAAACAAAAGATAAGTTTGTTGTTCTTCTTCAGCACTTCATAGCATAATGTAATTTTACAGAAATGTATATATATATCAGACTTAAAGCGTTTAGAAGATATTAATGTAAGGTCTTACTTGTAAATAGACATCAAAGAACACCTCTAATTACAATGCAAGTCACAACAGCAACTCATCCTCTCTCTCATACATCGACACTCACAACTGTAAATCTCGTCCTTTGTCTCTGTGTCACACACACACATACACACACACACACACACACATGCACACGCCAGCACACCACATACACGCACACGCACACACATACACGCACACACATAAACACACACATACACGCACACATGCATGACAAACAGATATGCACACATTTGGCTGTCAAAAGTTCTGAAACACAGTGACTTGAGAGATTTTGAAGCTTACGAGAATGTGCGATGAGAACCGGCACAGAACTCTTGCGTACAATGTCTCCGATATTCAGGCCATCTCTACTCATGGACAGTTGTATCGGTGATGTGATAACAAGCCCTCTGTCCCCTATCTGTCCACACAAATACATGAATTAAGTATAGTAGCTTTCATGACAAACTGAATTTCAACTCTCATGGGGGAAAAAAATTGATATGATCAGGAAAATGCCTGGGCTACTCCTCATGACAACAGATGGTCTCATGATTCAAGGAAAAACAAACAAACAGAAAAACAAATGAACATAGAAAAATGGATGTACCCAGACACCATTACCCACTTGATGGATACGTCAGGCCTGTCATGGTATCAATTTTGCCAGACCCCACAAATAAGAACATGATCCCCAAATATTCCAGGCAAACAAGTCTAAAAAGACCCTCAGTACTGTAGGCCCAATGTGAACACTGATATCTAATCATCATCACCATGGGCCATGCCACATAGCAATCATGGCCCTCCATACAAATCTCTTTCATCACTGAAAGTATAACTCCTACCCTTTCTGTCCCCATCCACTCTGCAAAACTGGGTCTACCTGGTGCTCTTTTTCCCTCCAACTTTTTTGTCATGACTAGGTGCTCAAAATTCTCTTTGCCCCACAAAATGTCCAATATGTAGTTTGTCTTTTCCTAGTCTTCTTCACTAATGTTATTTTTGTACTTGTCTCTTCAAGACTATCTCGTTTGTTTTCTTTCTGTCCATGGAACACTTAACATTCTTCTAAGAAACTGTTTCAGCTGCCTCAATCTTGTTGACTGAGCATGTTTGTTTTAATTGTTTGATTTGGTTTTTGCTGTTGTGGTTTGATTGGTCTTATACAACTATCTAAAGAATGTAACATTCTTATTTTTTTCTTAAAAAAGTAATCACACAGACCTGACTGACGACTTGATTCTGCGTAGGTGACGAAGCTCCATCAGTTTCAAAATTGCGTGCAAATGTGAACGGTCGGTGAGTTGTTTTTCGTCTCCTGCAAGTACAGTTTGAACAAAAACTATAATTATATAATAAATCAACAGTCAGCTTCAAGTATACAGAATGGCTTACACTTATCACTGACTTAAATGTACATCATTCCCATTCCCTGTACCCTCAATCCATTCCCCTGTGGGTATGCCGGGGGCTCTTTCAGTATAGTATCCCCACTTTCTGGAAATTCTGTGCAAGAAATTTCCTCTTTTCTGTCACTTGCTTTGTTTCTGCCTTGTTGCTTTGCTTTCTATCATTTCTACCTGTCATTTGGATTGATAATTGGGTACATGTATTACGTGCACTTTTGGCTCTAAGGAGGTGAGATATGCGGAAGCAAGTTTAGGTAATTTATGCCTGTTTATATATATATATATATATATATATATATATATATATATATATATATATATGTTTCGATGTCCTTATGTGTGCTTATAAATATTTGTATTCAGGTGTGTTTTTAAATCTCCCCGGTGCGATAAATTGGACGGAGTGGTCAACGCCGGGGGCATGTCCTTAGATTATGTGTGCGAATGCATTGATATGTGTACTTAATGTTCTTTTCTTTTTCTTTTTTTTTCTGTTGAAGTTTTGTGTGTTTTGAAGTGGTTATAGCCCTCTACGAAGTCAGCTGGGCTTTAACCCTTAGCTGTTCACAAGCCCGCAACCGCCCTGCGAAAAAAATGTGCCGATCCGTTCATAGCGGTTGAGACTGCCCTACCTTTTCTGGCACACGTGTGGGGAATTTCCATCACTACTGGCCTTGCTGTCTTATCGCGCATGTGGTTAGAATCTTGGTCAGTCTCGCTTTGAATGTTCTAGAAATAGTACAAGCATTCTGGGATGGAAGGAACTTTCCATTCACTACTGAAAGACTTAATTACTAATGCTGTGCTAGGCCTACGTGCTTTCATTCACAACTGTGAGCGTGGGAAAGATGGCGAGTTTCAGCGAACAAGACGAATTTGTGGATTACACTGAAGCAGAGTTGCAGGAATTTTTTAGAGAAATTGATCGTTTAGAAATTGAAGAAGAAGATGAAGAAGAAAAGGAAGATGTAGAGTCGGATGTTGAAGTAGGTGGTGATGGTGAAGATGGAAATGACAGTGACATAGACGACGATGTACCGCTGGCTGCACTGGTGCAGGCATGGCTACCGGTGGCACGTGGCAGTGAAGTCAGGGAATTTTCACAAGTTGTTGGGCCTAAACATTCGCTGCCCGCTGATGCGAAACCAATAGACTATTTTTTGTTTGTTTCTGCCACTAGAATTTTTTGTCAGTGCTGCTGAAGAGACCAACAACTACGCTGGTCAGAAGATTGCGGCAAAGGGGCAACCTGACCCACTTTGGAAAGAGACGACAGCTGATGAAATCAGGGCATACCTGGCTATTCTCATCATGATGGGGCTAAAACATCAGTCCCGTCTATGGTGCTACTGGTCAACTTTCTGTCCGGGACTGTTTCCGGGACTATCAAGCGCTAAACACCACGACACAGGCTACAACCAGCGCTTGTGACACCACTGGTGACACTGCCACTGACAATGACGGTGACAATCACAGTGACGATGACAACAACATCTCACCATCATCACAGTAGCTGCAAAGTTGCTGTATAGGCACATATGTGTAAATAGTGTATAGGGAATGAAATCTGTAGACGACCATGTACAAAATATCTTTGTAAAACATTTCTGTTTCTTTCTGTTTATGTTCATTTGGTGACATCGTGACAATTCTTTTCTGTGACATTTGTGTTGTGCCTGTGTATTGGATACTATACTGGAGGAGCAGAGACAGCGTCGGGTAGGACAGGTGTTGTGTTTACAACTAACAAATGTTGTTTTAGACAATAGAGCTTGTTTGTATGCTAACCATTGTATTGTCACCATAAAAATACCTCTGTCTGTGACATCTTTGGTGACAGGGACACGCACACTAGACCCAGGACACACAAAACCACATGCAAATCAAACTATGGACACTTGTGTATATGTGTGCAAAAAATCTTTCTCTACTTTCAAACAAGTGAATGGCAGTATGTATGTCAGCATGACTGTACTCGGATGAAAAAATGTCAGAAAAATGCGAATACTAGGAGCTAGTTTTACATCTAGCAGTGCGAATGCAAAAGGGTTAAACAACAATAACAATAAACCCTCAATCCAGGAAAAAGGAAGCTGGTATTGACAAGTACAATGTGCCATTGCACAAGCCAGATAACCCCACAGTGCCAACTTGGCAAAGAGCCAATCCTTGTCGTCTTGAGCCAGCATAGTGGACAGCAACAGGATAACGCTCCAATCATTCTGTGTGTGTCAGCTTAATATTTTATTGATCTCCCTCCTGTCAATACATGCAAGTTTTTGAACAGGCCTGTCAGCAATCACCACTGGAGTTCATCAAAAGCACACAAACACTTCTGCAGTACAAGAGCCCTATACTCTAGTCCAGACTAGTCTAAAGACTTCAGAAAAATAATAAGAACAAAGGGAAGAACCCAGACCAAGATCACTTAATCCTTCAAAATCTGAAAAACTGGACTCACAAATGGGGAACGCAATTAATTTGAATTAAATGTCAAAAAATGCTTCATCCTTAGTACAAATAACCATCAATTTATATGCTAAACAACTATGTTCTTCAATACCTCATCACCCACCCAAAATCTTGGTATACAATTTATGTCAAACTATCTCAAGTAGAACTTTCATACAGCACACATTCACAAAAAGGCCAGTAAAACATTTGGTTTATTATTTTATATCATACTCTATAGCACAGTCCATAGGGATCCAAAAGAACACCATATTTAGCACTCGATGCATTAGTCCTTGACTTTCAACAATATGAGCCACTATACAGGATCCTAATAAAGCTAGTGCAGAGGGCTTCTCAAACATGTAAAACTAAGAATCCTGAATATTTTCATTTGGCCTGTTTCAATGTATGATTCCAAAGCCTGGACACTAAGAAAAGACAAAGAAAATAAAATCAATGCAGCAGAAATGTGCCTTTATAGATGACTTCTCAGAGTCAAATGGACAGACAGCAGAACAAATGACAGTGTGTTAAAGGAACTGAATATCAAGTGCCAACTGCTAACAGAGTTCAACAAAAGAAAGCTGAAATATGTAGGCCATGCGATCAGAAACACCAAAACAGATTTGATATCAACGATCCGGCAGGGGAAAGTTGAGGCAAGGAGAAGAAAGGCATGACCACACACTTCCTATTTCAACAGCATCGATGAAGTCTGTGGTCTGGGGATTGCATAATCAAAATGCTCCAAGACCTCTAGCAGCCAAAATCATAAGATCAAAGACCCACCTATTTTTTTTTTGTATAAGGTGGTTTGAGGGCTAATACCGCTTATTCCTACTCATATCTTCTTCACAATGTTCGGTAAAAAAGAAGAAAAGCAGTGACAGAGCTCTACAATTACTGAATTAGTAAATGTACAACTACAACCCAACTGTCCTAAGTTGCCTGCTAACAAGATACCAGTTAACAACAAAACAGAACATTCACTAGATCCAAAGTTAGTAATAGTCATATGACACAGTGCAAAAATTCATTTATCAATTATGCCCATTAACCCTCTCACTTCTGCAGCCTGTCCAGCTGCAAAATCTTGAATCCTTTCAGTTTCACTCCCTCATCCTATCCACAGGAAGCTGGTGGATAGGATGAAAGAGTAAAAGGGTTAGCCTAAGTTTCTGCTTTGCTGTCATGGCTGACAATACAGGATGTTGGCAAACAGGTGAGGGAGCCAAAGGGTTAAGGCTTAAGCTAACAGACTTGGACTGGAACCATCTTCATCATCTTGCATCTACCTAGCAGTCAACTTGTCAAGCATTATATATAATATTAACCGACTGCTTCCGCAGACATCAGTATCCTGAACTGCTAATGGTTATACACAATGCACATTACTCTTTTCCGTCACATTTATGCCAATTGTGGACTCTGGGACGTATATATCAACATTACAACAACGATTATTCTTTAAAATACAAACAAGAGTGAAGAAGGGGAAGGGAAGCGTTTACACTGTTACAGCACTACATCAATGTAGTACATGGTTCATTATGCTGATTTAAACTAAATTAAAGGCATCATCAAAATGTAAAATCATTAAATATGATCCATGAATTAACCATCATAATTCTTCTACTTACGCAAAACGTTTCTTGAAAACTGGAGAGGCCATTTGGCGTTCTTCTTTCGTTTCTGTTGTAATGCACGGTCTCTTTTTGTGCGGTTTGCTCCCGCGCCTTGGCGAAAGCAAAATTGTTGTGAGAGTTGCCTAACTTTAGTTAGAAATATATAGGCCTATATCCAAGTTCAACCGACATACATTTAGCTAGGTATGCATTTGTATCCATCTTTATGCATTATAAGCATACGAAATTGTTTAGCGATGACTCGTCCCCACATCATTTGTGTGATTTCTATTCTCAATATCTAAAATATACTTCCAGACTTTCTCCTCAGCTTTATGAGGAGACAAATGAATGAGCTTACAGGCGTTGCCTCCCTTTAGATTTATGTTGTTATTTGTGTGGAAGCAGCTGTACGGTAAGCTATGCAATATTGCAAACGAATCTCATTACAAATTCATTGTCTTTATTTTTTCACATTTTCTGTGGAAGAGTACGTAATATATACTGACGATATGCACGTGCTTTCTTCAATTCTTTTTTGCGAAAGCAGTCGAGTATTGGCGGAGTTTCAGTGCTTGATGTATTCATTATTTCATGTCTCATGGCCATGGATCGTGTTCAGTTTCATCGTCTGCTATTTCTGTCAATTGCTAACAGCAACTAGTAAGCATATCAATTATCATATATATATATATATATATATATAATATATATATATATATATATATATATATATATATATATATATATATATATGTATATATATATATATAATACAGTATATATTGTGATTCTGATTTGCCACTTTCTTACTGTTTGTGGCAAGAGACTTAGACTCGAAACTGAGACATGCGACTTAGAGTGAGACAGAGGTAAATCATACAAAGACTTGAAAGAGAAGGATGATCTGAACCGAAAAACCAATTACAAAATAAAGGCAAAGAAGGTGGTATATCAGGTTTCCACAGTTACCCTGATTAAGTTTCCATCAGCACATAATATAGGCTAGTCTTTTTTTGTCTTTTTTTCTTCAGTGTTGAGGGCCCACAATCAAACGTGATTATTCTGGCGCCCATAACTGGGGGGTTTGCAGCAGATAAATCTGGGGCAGTGGACATGTCTTAAGAGTTCAGTTTTAATCATGATGATGGTGGGGTGGGGGGGGATGAGGGTGGTGGGGTAGAGGGGGGGTGAAGAGGGCAGCAGGGTGGGTGGGGCAGGGGAAGTGGGGGGAGGGAAGGGGGGTCAGTCTAGTCTGGGGTATTGGAGGCCCTTGACACAAATGTGTCAAGTGTTGTGGCCTCAACTGTGCCTTGTTGGAGACTGTTCCAGTTCTTGACAGTTCTAGGCAGAAATGAAGCAGCTCTATACTGGGTCCTTGATGCGATCAAGTGGGACTGTCTGTCATGGCCACGTCGCTTACGGTCAGGTAGAGGGACTAGTTTTGCTTTTAGGCTGGGACAGTGAACAAGGCCTTGGTGCACTTTGAATAGCATAGAGAGTCTTGCTACTTGCCGTCATTTCTCCAGTGAGGGTTAGTGTGACCAGTCTATTTATATCTCTACTTTCTGTCTGCAGCTTTGCCTTATGTTATAAGTTGATGATCACATTATCCAAACTGAAAAAGTCAGTTGACATTGGTGATTGTGGCATGCATGATGTTCATGCAGCCCGTGTTGGTGGAGAAGTAACTGTAGTCATAAAATGGCTTCATGACTCCCATATGTGATCTTTGTACTCTCTATAAATGAAAATTTCAAGTTTTATATAACATGCAGATGAATGATCCATTCGGATAATGAGCTGGTTTACTGATTAATGAACATTATGTTTATATGTATGTGTGTGGGGCCAGAGAAAGTGCTGATTACGTGATGTAAATTACAGTATATACACTGACAGACACACGCATGAGCATACATGCAAACATATACACACTCTGTTGCACATGTATGTGCCTATGATACATGCTGTCATAAACATGAAAAGATTATTTTCTTATTCATTCTATGAAAAATAACAGATGCACTGTTTATCTTACGCATTTATACTTTAACATCACTGACATCACACATGATATGCTATTCAAACACAGCAAAAAAATTAAATTCCATGGGCTTATGTCACCAAAATTCATATCTCATTCAGAAGAAGTATCATCACATGCATCCCTCTTCTGTCTACTGGCAAGTTCAGTCTGTACATTTTACCGTAGCGTCATGCAGAATATGATACACATGAATTCTCAGTAATAAATGAAAATATTATAATCAGTTAAAGTACTTTACAATACGAGGGTAATTTCCAATAGAATGAGACCATGTCTGTATAGCTTGAAAACGCATTTACAGAAAATGAAAAAACAAGTCACAGAAAATGTCAGTCTATGATATAATTCTGTGCCGATTTTGTTATTCATCTTTGATCCATCTTACGGTTCTGACAGTGTATTTCAAGGCCCTGTCAGACACTGATTTGAAAAATGGCAAAGAAAATGGTGTTTTCAACAGTGGATTATCGCAGCTACATCAAGGTACGTGTCGCCCTCGGAAAGAATGCATCCGAAATACTTGCGGACATGAGAGCTTTGGGACAATCTTTTGCTCCTTCGAAAGCAACTGTGTTCAGATGGGTACTTTAGCAAGTGGCCAGGCCAGCACTGAAGACAACAGGGGGGAATGTGAAAAAGCAAAAAGTGCGATGAAAAGTTAGTGGCTAGTGTGAAGGCAATGGTTGATGCTGATTCAAGAGTCAGCCTTGAAGAGATCGCTGATTGTCTCGACATTCATCCGTCGACTGCATCGAGGATCCTAAGAAATCAGCTTGGCTACAGGAAGGTGTCATCAAGATGGATTCCTCATATTTTGACGCCAGAAAATAAGGGGGGTAGGTGACGTTTCTGCCAAGATATGCTGAAAATTTACAAGAACTGCGACCCTAAGCGGCTGGATGAAATTGTGACAGGTGACGAAACCTAGGTGTACATGTATGAACCTCGGAGAAAGTCACAGAATAAGGTCTGGATTCCTAAAGCCGTGTAAAGGTGGGATTCCTCCTCAAATCGCTCATCATCAACGTTTACAAAAGAAAGTGTTATTCACCATCTTTTTCAAAGGAGATCGTGCTACAGAAACCATGCAAACAAGGAGAGACCATCACCGGAAAGTTCTACAGAGACTCAGTACTGTCTGACATCAAGAAGTTTTATGCAACTTCCCAACCAAACGCAGGCATGAGAGGAATCAAGATTCTTCATGATAATGCACCTGCTCACAAGTCGAGGCTCGTACGAGAATACCTTGCAACCGAGAACATCCATACTTTGCCACACCCTGCTTACTCCCCAGACCTCGCACCCTGTGACTCTTACCTGTTTCCACATCTGAAGAAATCACTGGCAGGAAGAAGTGTCAAGAGCCGAGCAGCCTTGGGAATGGCGGTTTACCAGTGTCTGTCACATATACCCAAAGAAGCCTACAGAGCGGCATTTCTGCAGTGGATTGAGCGAATGCAGAAGTGTGTGGCAGCAGGAGGTGAATACTTCGAACAGATGAAATGAATCGGGTTTTTTTTGCTGATGAGTCTTTGACGTATAAGTTCGTTGGTGTCATTCCACTGGAAAGTATCCTCGTACAAGGATCAGAGAATCTGGTTGTCAATAGATCTAGCATAATTCTTATGACTTAAACCAATGTTTCGGTTGGGGGAATTGTGAGGGGGGATTACTGTGGTATGATACTATTAATAGGCTTTTGATTGTAAACCAGCCAAAATGTTTACACTGTCCCCAAGAATTGTGTGGCCTGTGTTTGAAGGGTTCCCCCTCTGCTGTTTGGGATGATCTGTTGAAAAATTACTTTGGTGTAAAAATCTTGGCCAGGGAAGCAATATAAGGAGAAAAATGAGGCATTTGAAATAATGCAGTAGAGTCCATTCTTGAACAGACTGGTTAGAGTTCATTTCTCAGGTCTTTGCCAAGCAACTCTGTACTCGGATCATTTGATAAGAAACTCAAGTCCTGGGGGCTGAACACAACCAAGTCCCCATACAAAGCCAGAGGACAGCCCAAAATTGGGGTTAAAAGCTAACAAATGACAAACAAGACTTCTGCAAATGAGCAGGTTCTTTTTTGTTTGTTTGTTTGTTTTTATCTTAGATGACAGAGTTGGAAAACAGTCAACGCTTTGCAGTGCCCATTGTATTTTTTTTTCCTGTAAGTGAGCTTTTTTTATGAGGGGAGGAGGGGGGGTTATTTTCATGTGTTTTCAGTTACTTCATTTTTTCAATGAACATTCTTTTTCATGTTTTTTGGTGATTCTGTTTCTGATATATTTGAATACTAACAGATCATTTGATTGATTAGACTTTTTTAATTCTGCAGATTTGAGCAAGTTTATTCAGAATGGCAGACACAGATTGGCTGGATGTGAAAAGTTACCTGACTTCTGGTTTGCTGGATCTACTGGCAGCTGGCCGGCATGTTGATACAACAATACATGTCAATGGGCGAAGCTTCAAGTGTCATCGCGTTGTTTTGTGTGCTATGTCACGTTACTTTGATGCTATGTTCTCATCTGGTATGTTGGAATGTCAGGCTGGAGAGGTCTTTTTACACAATGCCCAACCTGCTGCATTTGATCTCATTCTGCATTTCATGTATGGAAAAAATATTGAACTAACAGCAGATAATGTTGGTGAGATTTTAGAGATGTCATCTGTGTACCAAATCCCTGCCTTGCAGTCCAAATGTGAACGATTCCTGGCAAAAGATCTGTCTACCAGCAACTGTTTGACACGATGGAAACTGTCGTGTATATACAGTTGCTGTTGGTTAGGTGATCGTGCATGGGAAATGATTTTACATAACTTCAAAGATCTGGCAACAACAGAGGATTTTTTGATGCTCAGCAAGGAAGATCTTATACGTGTTGTAACTGATGATCGCTTGCAGGTGGAAAATGAGGAGGAGGTTTGCAAAGTGGTACTTCACTGGCTGGAACATGATACAACCAGGAAGGCAGTTCTCTGTGATGTATTCCAGCATCTAAAATTACCTATGATGAGCCAGCATTACTTGGAATCATTACCAAGATCAAAAGAATATATACAAGAAAACAGCAAACTGTGTGCTATGCTGTCCAAGTATGTACACAGGCAAAGGCCGGGGCTTCCTAGCTCAAGTAGTGTACAGGATAGAGGAGAAACAGTGAACACATTCCGTGATCGTAGTGAAGATGTTTTAGTTATGGTAGATGGTAGAAGGCAGGAAGTAGTTTGTTTTAGTCTTCAGCGCAAAAAGCTCTTTACCCTGGCCAAGTTTCCTTATTTTGCGGATGGCAAAGCAGCCTGTGTCCATCTGGGGGATATCTTCGTATCTGGAGGGGTGAGCAGTGGCCTTGAAAAGCGTCTGGTTCGTTTCAATACTAAACGCAATCGGTGGGATGAGTGTTGCACCATGCAGGAAGGCCGTTCCTATCATAACCTGGTGTCAGTGCAAGATCACCTGTACTCACTCAGTGGTTTCCTGTGCAATGATCCTGTTAGCAGCATTGAGTGCTACACCTCCAAGGATAACACCTGGGTCAAGGTGGGGGACCTGGCAGCACCAGTGGGAGGAGTTTCAGCAGCAGCCCTAGGAGACACAATCTACATGTTTGGTGGCAAACGCAAAAGACATGAGCAGGAGACAGCAGTCTTTCAGAGTTTCAACACTCGAACTGCGACAGCATGTATACTGAATGCCCTTCCTTTGAGAACATGCTGGAGTCAGGCTATTGTAGTGGATGATGTCATCCATATCTTTTGTCCAAATGGACATGTTCTAAGCTTTGATCAGTCAGGACCTCCAAGTATTGTGACAGTTTCCCCCAAACTGGATGTCAGTTATTTCAGTGTTGTTCATCACCGTGGAACATTTCTGGTGATTCAAGTGGGAGATGCCAAGTACCATGATGAAGTACGCGTCTTTCATCCAGATACTGGTGAAGTTCAGATCATGCATGAACGGCTGCCACGTTCACTGTGTGACTCTAAATGGATGAAGGTCATCATCAACCGTCAGCACCTCAAGTACGAGTGTTCTCACCCAACTCATAGATAAATGAGTGCAGTCAGGAGTGAAGGGGAGGAAAGATTATTAGATAGTCTCTTGACAAACAGTATGTGGGTGTCCTAGTTTGGCTCAAAAATGAGGTTGACAGAGAATGATATTGATAGTGTATGAATGTGGTTTACATATCAGTTTTGATTACCAATTGTGTTCAAGAACAGCCATGTTACAACAACATCAACATCTGATTGTTTTATGACTGACTTGTCATTAAGCTTTTCTTCTCTTAACGGTGAAAGGTTTTATCTATCATGCTACAGTGGCAGTACATGTTTATACTGTACACAGTAATCTGCTTCTTTAAATAAAAAGATCCAAAACAAGAGTGACTGCCCGCGCCCAAGCAAACACAAACCAGAAGAACAAGAAAATCAATGTAAGCGCGTCTCCAACACGACAAAACAAAACAAGCGCAAATTTTCGGCCAACTAGCCTTTGTCAAGCGCGAACGCACGGTCACAGACAATCACAGACACCAACAATGGATAATAAAACGGGACTAAAAACTTCCCTGCCGCCTCGTCCAGTGGGTAAGAGATTTCCATCCGCCTCGTCCAGTGGGTAAGAGATTTCCATCTCTTACCACTGGACGAGGCGGCAGGGAAGTTTTTAGTCCACTTCCCTGCCGCCTCGTCCAGTGGGTAAGAGATTTCCATCTCTTACCCACTGGACGAGGCGCAGGGAAGTTTTTAGTCCCGTTCCATCTCTTACCCACTGGACGAGGCGGCAGGGAAGTTTTTAGTCCCGTTTTTATTATCCATTGTTTGGTGTCTGTGATTTGTCTGTGACCGTGCGTTCGCGCTTGACAAAGGCTAGTTGGCCGAAAATTTGCGCTTGTTTTGTTTTGTCGTGTTGGAGACGCGCTTACATTGATTTTCTTGTTCTTCTGGTTTAAATAAAAAATAAAGCTTTGTTAAGTGTACAGTTTGACAAGTTCATCAGCAAAACAGTGAAGTCTATCTGTATAACAGCACCATTGCAGCTAGACCTTTGATCAATACACATTTATCAGGCTTATCAGATATTACTCCCAAATTAGGGGAAGAGGATGTTGATGACAACAGTTGTTTGGCAAGGTGCCATTACTAAAAGAGTAATCTTGCACTCCGCATGGATCAAAATGAATTATGAATATATGTTATCTGATAACTACATTTCATAAATTCAGTTTGGTGTTTTCTTCCAAGAAATAGATGGAACAGAGAAAATGAATCAGATTAACCCAAAAATTAAGAGAGAGGGAGAGAGAGAGAGAGAGTGTGTGTGTGTGTGTAGAACAGAGTATGCCTGCATAGAATCTTTGTATGTTTATGACAGATCTCTATCAAACATGAACCAAACTCTAAAGCAGCAAGTTGTCATGTTATGAAGGCATTCTGGATAAATTTACACAAATGTAAGTTCATGATAATTTGATTGTTAGGTTGTGTTCTCATTTATTTCATCTGTTTCTTGATTGTTTATTTGTGGATCATACATCTACATCTTAGCATGTATAGCTCAATTTCAGGTTCATACTGAAGACACAAAATTTGAGCACATCTCAGTTCATCTGTTGTTCAAAGTGATTTATAGCATTCCTTGCTTTCACCAGCTCTATCATTTAACCATCTGAATGATTCAGGCAGAAACTGTCTCATTTGCTGGAAGAGTAAATTAGAATATTAGTATATAGAAGCATTCCATTTCTGATTGTTTTCAGATTATTTCTGCCTTACTATTTACTGTCAGTAACAAAGTACTGGTACCAGTGATAGAAACTGCAGTACGTCTAGTTATGCTGAGAATATATATTAATTATACAATCTGTATTCGGATTTCATCTGTAAATGATCCCTCCTGAATTAAATGTATGATTGCTAATTCATGGTCATGTTCCTGGTTTGTACATCATTTGAGTGCTTTCTAGACATGGGAATTAATATTCTAAAATGCAATTGACTTTGTCAAGAGTCTGAGATCAAGTTGTACATGAAGCAAAATATCAAAGTTTTATGCCTGCTTCTAAAGATCGAATTCTGATGTTCACATGACTTTTATTTCCTTTTGTTTATAAACGTATTTTAATTTATTAAATTTCTTGTTTGATTTCTTTTTAAAGGGCATGGAAAGAAATGATATTTTTGAACTTTTTAATCTGTATTTTGTTTAATCAAAGAATTCATGCTAAGCATGCACATTCACACACGCATGCTCACACCCATGCACACATAAACACACATCCACACACACACACACAAACACACACACACAAAACACAAACACAACACACACACACACACACACACACACACACACACACACACACACACACACACACACACACACCACACACACACACACACACACACACACATACATCAACAAACATAGCCAAACAGGCAGTGTACAGAAGTCATTAATGGGGGGAGGGGGGCCACAGTTTCACCTAGAGGTTTTTTCCTTGTGTTGATCTCATCAAGTTTGTGATTGTGTACAGCTCATTTTGTGTGTTCACAGGCTTATATGTTTAGTTCATGTTTATAATGGCAGTGCAATTTAATCTTTAAGAATAATGCCAAATCAAACATTGTGCTTTATAAGTACTGTATGATTTATTATATATACTTCTTATATATGACTAAAATTGCATATTATTCTTGTGGCTTTCGAGTTTCCAGAAGGAAAAGGGTGGGGGTTGTATGTGCACTTTGTGCACCCCTCCCCTAGTCTTTAAAGCCACAAGGGTTTTTGTTTGTTTTGTTTTTTTAATCTCTCAGTTTTAAAATAAGGGAGATATCAACTGGTGGAAGCTGTGTGTGTGTGTGTGTGTGTGTTTGTGTGTGTGTGTGTGTGTGTGTGTGTGTGTGCGTGAGAGTGTCTGTGTGTGTGTGTCTGTGTGTGTGTGAGGTGGGGAAGAGAAAGCGAGAGAGAGAACAAAATATGCCAACAAGGATCTGTCAAGTGTTTAAGGATGTATCTTTACAAGATCTGGTGTACAGGTGAAGCCAAACAGAAAATGTTTTCAGTGCATAAATGTAACTTTGTAAGACAACTTGACTGACACGAAATGGTTACTGTGTGGCGTCTAGATCTTGGAGGTGATTGTTTGGCCAATGGTAGGTATTATTGCTCTGAGTCCCATCCAGCACCTTCAGGTGTTTCTTGTTAAGTATCTTGTTCCTATACCAGCTAACATAATAGTGCCCTAAAAGTAAAATTTGCTTGCTGTTTTTTAAAGATTGTAACCTTCCTATGAAAAATTGTCAAGCTGGAATTTTCCAGCTTTTTATCAGAGAATATCTTGCAAATTTGTGTCACATGTTCAGTATATTACTGAGTTAAAACTGTGTAATTTTAGAAGATTCCATGCAATTTTCTAGATTTCTGTATGTGGCTACAAGAATAAAATAAGTCTGTCAAGATGTCTTATGATTAACTCCTTGCACTGGTGTGTACAGATTTTTCTTGATGTTTAGAATAATTTTTAAGGAACAAAAATGTTATTATGCTTGACCGTCTTGCTTTATCTCATTTGCATGACGACTGATACAAAAAGCCGAGGCCAAAAACATTTAAGCAGCATTCATTGCCAAATGATGGGTGACCAGATTTATACCATCCAGTCCATCCAGCTGAGTTGTAAACGGGTACCTGTCCCTCGCTGAGGCTGAGGAAAGTAAAGCACTGGGATAAGCTAAGGTGTGTGCCATGGGTATCATGAAGGTGCAGATCTTGAGATACTGTACTATTTGGCCAGTGTAGTTTGTAGTATCTGAGCCAGTATTATGTTCACTGACATGAAGAGAAATAATGACATTGTTCTTGTTTATTTTTGTTTTTTGTTTTTCTTTAAATGACTTTCTCTGTATCTCTGTCTTGTTCTTGTTTATTTTTGTTTTTTATTTTGTTTTCTTTAAATGACTTTCTCTGTATCTCTGTCTCTAATGTCTCTGTCTGTCTCTCACTCTCTTCAACTTCTTCCCTGCTCCTTCATTCCTATCCCACCCCCACCCCCACCCTCCTTCCGCTCTCTCTCTTGCCCTGTGTCCCTGCTTTGGGCTCCTATCTTTTTTGTTGACTTAGTAAATATTTTGAAGTTGTAATATATATGTCAGAATTGGTACGACAGACTGATTTGATATATATGGAATGTTTATAATGTTGGTTGTATTTCTTATTTTATGTGATACTTTTATGCTAGTTGAACTCATGATAATTTTTTATATCTTGATTCATTTTTAATGCATTCCATGAGAAGAGAGATTATGAAGTGCGTGTGTGTGTGTGTGGGGTGTTGTGTGTTGTGTGTGTTCTTTGATGTAATATTATTTCATTACAAGTGATAGTAGATGAAAAAGAAGAGAGAATAAGAGCAAGAAAGTGTAGAAAAAAAGACCAAAAACAAAAAGACATTTGTATTGGATCCAGGTAGAGCTTAAGGGATAAAAGCACTGAATCTTAACTGTAACTATGAAGAAAATGGTCTTATTCAGTCACGAGCCATACAAACTTTAAACCAATGCAGAAGGAAGACTTGTACCAATGATTCTGAAATTTAAGCTAATGTAACATAATCTGATGTTATTTCTTTGAAATGTGCTTCATGGAAGTTTTTTCCTGTGATCGTTTTCAGTTAAAAAGAAGCACTGTTCTTGGTATTAAATCAGACAGTGATATAAAATGAATTGTTCGATGTAAGTACACATAACAGTTTTACAACTTTTCGTTTTCAGAATTTTTGTTTGAAGATGAAAGTATACATGCTGCTGTATGAGGAAAGTATACATGCTGTTGTACAGGGAAAGTATACATGCTGTTGTACATGGAAAGTATACATACTGCTGTACGAGGAAAGTATACATGCTGTTGTACATGGAAAGTATACATGCTGCTGTACGAGGAAAGTATACATGCTGTGTACATGGAAAGTATACATGCTGCTGTACGAGGAAAGTATACATGCTGTTGTACTGGAAAGTATACATGCTGCTGTACGAGGAAAGTATACATGCTGTGTACAGGAAAGTATACATACTGCTGTACGAGGAAAGTATACATGCTGTTACAGGAAAGTATACATGCTGTTATACATGGAAAGTATACATGCTGCTGTACGAGAAAGTATACATGCTGCTGTACGAGGAAAGTATACATGCTGTTGTACGTGGAAAGTATACATGCTGTTGTACGTGGAAAGTATACATGCTGTTGTACATGGAAAGTATACATGCTGCTTGTACGAGGAAAGTATACATGCTGCTGTATCGTGGAAAGTATACATGCTGCTTTACGGGAAAGTATACATGCTGTTGTACGTGGAAAGTATACATGCTGCTGTATGATGAAAGTATACATGCTGTTATACGGGAAAGTATACATGCTGTTGTACGGGAAAGTTACATGCTGTTGTACGTGGAAAGTATACATGCTGTGTACGTGGAAAGTATACATGCTGTTGTACGTGGAAAGTATACATGCTGTTGTACTGGAAAGTATAACATACGTGGTTATGTGGAAAGTATACATGCTGTTGTACGGGAAAGTATACATGCTGTTGTACATGGAAAGTATACATGCTGCTGTAAGGAAAGTATACATGCTGTTGTACAGGGAAAGTATACATGCTGTTGTACGTGGAAAGTATACATGCTGCTGTACGGAAAGTATACATGCTGTTGTACGGAAAGTATACATGCTGCTGTACAAGGAAATAATTTCATGCTGATAGTGGAAGTATACATGCTTTTTGTATGCAAGAAAAGTAAATGCTGTTGTACGCGGAAAGTATACATGCTGTTGTACGTGGAAAGTATACATGCTGCTGTACAAGGAAAGTATACATGTTGTTGTACGTGGAAAGTATACATGCTGTTGTACGTGGAAAGTATACATGCTGCTGTACAAGGAAAGTATACATGCTGTTGTACAAGGAAAGTATACATGCTGCTGTACAAGAAACAATTTCTGATGATGTGTGGAAGAATGCTGCATTTTTTCCATGCATAAGAAGAAAAGAAAGAAAGAATGATGTGCGCTTACGCATGTATATGTGTGTCTGTGTGCATGTGTGTGTGTGTGGGGGGGGGGTTCTTTGTAATTTGTCTATACATATAAATGATGACACATAGTGCATTATCCACATTTTATTGAGGGATATTATTGTAAAAAATGTTGTATTGTTAAAGGTTGGAGTGACAGACTACATTTTGCAGCTCCTAAGCCAAATGATGTTAAGTTGTGAGTACATGTGACAGTCCAACTGTCTGTCTGTGTGTGTATGTGTGCTTTGGGATTATATGTCTTTGTCTTTGTCAGTGCCAGTGTATTCATGTAATGCATGTGCTGAAAGACATTTGGAAATTTGTTATGAACTGTTGGAAGATGGACTACATTTTGAACATGTTTTTTTTTTTGTATGGATGTGACATAGTGCATGTCTGTATTTGCATAGTGAGTGAGAGATAATGAGAGAGAGAGGGGTGTGTGTGTGTGTGTGTGTGTGTATGTGTGTGTACCATGTAGGCCTATTTAGTAATATCGTCTTGGCAATCCTTGGTAAAAAGGTAACTGCCATTATGAATATGAGCATATTTTTTGCTTGGATATTTTATTTCTTCACAAAGTCTTGTGCCTTTTAGGCCTCTCAGATGCTTTCCTGTTTTGTATGTACAAGTGATTTCAATGCCTTTTCTGTGTTTGCACAAAATTCTGGTGTTTTGTGTTCATTGATCAACAGTGACATTGACCTTGCGTGGTTGTGATAAAACTGTGTACATTTGTCAATCATACAGGTGAACTGTAATTTTATGATCATTACTGGCTGTGTTGTTTTAATCGAGCTGGGTTTTACTTATGTGTAAGAGTGGCAGTGTATGGTTGTATTTTATTTGAAACTCTGATTACAGTAAGCATGTTTCAGTTTTTAGATAAAGGTATTGCAGCCTGTGTATTATTCAGTGTTCACTAGATATCAGTGTCCACTAGATAAGTAGATTATGTATGTTAGGTGAGCATGGTTATGATTGGTGCTGCAACATCTCTCTCTCCTCCTCTCTCTCCTCTCTCTCTCTCTCTCTCTCTCTCTCCCCCCCCCTCCCTCCCTCTCTTTCTTTTTCTGTGCCCTCTCTCTCTCTCTCTCTCTTATGGGAGATTGTGTGTGTGTGTGTGTGTGTGTGTGTGTGTGTGTGTGTGTGTGTGTGTGTGTGTGTGTGTGTGTGTGCGTGCGCAAGAGGGAGACACACATCAAGATAGAGAGCACATCAACCTACACAACCCACCCTGCTTACTTCCACAGAATAAAAGGACGATGACTTTGTGAGATGAACAAAACATTCAGAATATGAATTGTCTGTTAAATCTTTGAGTTATATTCCAACCATCATTAGTTGTATTTTCTTCAAACTTTGTATTTCTTGTGGTTTCTGTTGTGTTTCTGTAGGTTTCGATGTTTACGTAAACAAACAAATTGGAGTGATTTCAGGCTTGTAGCCCCTCAACAATTTCAGTTTTCTCAAACAGCATCTCCACACTAGGAATAAACTTCATGTACACTAACACCACAGATGTCATGTGATGGAAAAGGATAAAAGATCTACTGTAGCAGAAGTCATAAATCTGTGATTAAACCATGCATGTTTGCTATGTCTTGAAGTCAAATGGCACATCATGGATTTGAACCTGAGATCTCTTGCACCCTAAGCATGCATCAAACACTTAGATGAACCAGTCCCCATACACTGTACCAACAGTATGACTTAATATAAATGTGTGTGTGTGTGTGTGTGTGTGTGTGTGTGTGTGTGTGTGTGTGTGTGTGTGTGTGTGTGTGTGTGTGTGTGTGTTTAAGAATCTGAACAATAGTCCATTTAAAAGTTTTGCATTATCATTTTTGTTGCTGATTTGTTTGGTTAATTCCTTTTTTTAAGGGACAAAGTTTGCTTCTTGATAAGCTTTGTTCAGTATTATTTGTAAAAGTAGTAATATTGGAAGTAGTAGTAATTCAGTGAATGATTCAGTTGATACCTTTCAATTTCAGTTCACCATGTGTTATTCATAATTTATTTCGCATATTTCTGTCTTGGAGGACCATAGATCTGGATAGATGTCAGTCTTGTCAGCATTGTACAATCTGCACTTTTCAATATGGCACATAAATGTTCTAAGCACAGTGAAAAGTGTTTATTGCATAAATGCTTTTTCTTTTTTGATGTGCTTATTATTGTTAACACTAACGGCCATGTTTAAACGTTTTGCTTATCAAACCTATTTGTTTTCTTGTTCGTTGTTGATTTTTTTTTAATCTGATACACTGCTTTATGGGCAAACAGCATCATAGATGAGAAGGTCAAATTTGTTTTTGTAAAAAAAAATCTAATATATCTTATGTTAGCAATTTCTTCAAGAGTGTACCTTTACTAGTTTTCTTCAAGACTTTTTTTCCACTTACTTCTAAGTCTTTTTTTTTTTTTTTAGATATATGTAAAACATGTCTGTTTTCTGTCTCTGTCTCTCTCTGTTGCTCTTGTGTCCACACTCATTACATGTACATATTCACCTTTCACCTTTCTTGGTGTGTGTTCTGAAATTGAACATCTTATAAAGAGAGTAACATTGATGTACTGAAGATGCTGAATGGATGGATGCATGTTGCCACCTGTTTATTTGTTCTTGGTCAAACATTGCTTTGTTTCAGCTTTGCTTACTGTATGAAAGCAGAAACTGTGTGCTTGAAAGCCATGATAAATGTATTCACTTTTGTTTTTGATACTAGTGAGCATTTTTAAATCTGTGTTCTAAATGTTACCAAAAACAGTGTATGGTGTATGAATCATGAATACAAGTGATAAATTTAATTTGAGAATGTAAGCTGTTGCATAGTATGGTCATACTTGATGAAACAAAAGACACAGAATCTGCCTCAGTTTTCTCATGGTAAGTTATCAGTCTCCTCCCGAGATCTTCCCTAGATAAAGACATACTAAGTCTGTGGCTGCTGTCTGTTTGTTTGTTGTATGAATTCTTTTTAGTCACAATGGGTTTACCCTCTGAAACTCAAGTTGCTCTTCATGGGGAGAGCACATCACTGAAGTGTGAGTGCAACCTTTTTTTTTTCTCATCTGCATACATGTATTTTTTGCTTTCCATTTTATATGAGGGAGGGGTTTTGTACAAAATTTTTCATAGGATGTCTCTTTTGTTTCCATAGGAACTTTAATTAGCTCTAAGTGCATAGTGCACACAAGATCTCAGTGGATTGAAAGACTAGCACCCAGATCATCACTCAGAAGTTTGATGGAGGGAGAAATAAGTATGTCCGCTAGATCGAACCCAAGTTTTTCATGTCCAGAGCAGGCTTTTATCCAATGGGCAACACACTGCACTCAAAAGTGTTGCTAGTCTTCGGCCTGCAACAACCTTTGCACAGAGTACTGTAGAGACTCATGACAGCGCAAACCACAGATTATTACAACTTCAAGACATACTGCACATGCACTGACCAGGACCAAATCAATAAGACTAGGATCTTCAAGGAAATTCGTAAGTTCCTGATCTCTCTTATTTATTTCTCTGCTTTGACCAAATGGTTTGCTACCATTCACACTGTAAACCATTCAGTCTGTGTAGATGGTCTTGGGAAGGCATTGAAAATTTACCAGAAAAAAACTGAAGCAAATTTCATTAAAATTTACCAGAAAAAAACTGAAGCAGATTTCATTTCTTTTTTTGCATCAGTTAATTACATGTATTTAGTCTGTGTGTGCGTACGGAGAGAGGAAGTGTGTGAGTTTGGGTTTGAGAGAAACTGTTGATTTTGTATGACTTCAGTATCTCTCGCTAAAAAGGTCTCAGATCTTTATCAATCAGTTTGTTCACTTTGATATTCTTGACTGATGTCTGTGAGTATTGTTGTCTTCATGCTGATTGTTGGTGTGGTGGTGATGGGCCTATGGGATATGATTAAGCTTTATGTTATTTGTTGAGGAAATAGTTGATCAAACATATTGTCAACATCATCATGTAGTCCATCAGTGTGGTCTTATGAGGAGGGGGAAGGAACTGATGAAAAGCAGCAGCAGACAGGATCCGCTATCTCTTACTGGGGTGCAACAACAAGTAGTTCAGGCATACTGAGGCTGCTTCTGTCTTTGATATCTGCCACCCAGCTCTTCGTTTGACAACCTAGGCAACAGCCTCCTTCCCCTAAAGGATGACTTACATTGATGGATGATCTTGGTCAGTGTGTTACGCTCATTTGTCTGACAGAACCAAGCAAGCTTGTATCATTTCACAGTTGACATTTGTTCCTGTAGGACTGCAAGGTGTTATTTTAAACGGACTCACTGGTTTGAAATGTGCCCGTGTGTGAAGGAAAGTAAACAATCTTCATTGTCAGAAATTCATTACTTATATTTTTATGATTATATTTTGGAAAGGGGACTGTGTTTATTAGGCTTAGATAGGTGGGTAGGTAGGCGGGTAATTAGGCAGTTCGATTTGTGTGTGAAGGGGAAGGATAGGGGTAGGGGTGAGTGCAAAAGAGATGTGTTTTTTTGTTTTGTTTTTTTGTTATTCTTGCGGTGCTTTAATCATGCTCATTGTGTTAACAATTTTCTGTTCCATATATATAGTATTTGTTACATATTTGGTTTGAATACCTGAACAATGGCTGTACTATTGTATAGTAGTTGTTGTAAAGTGTTTGTTAAGTAGGCCTATTTGGTTTGAATACCAAAACAGTGGTTGTATTCTTGTATAAATGTAGCCACACAGTCATTGGATCCCTTGTGTATGCACATACATATGCATCTGCACAGATGTGACTTTCGTGGAGACTGTTTGAGGTACCTGGCCCTGATTACAGCATCCCTTTGAAGTACTATTCTCCCACTTCGATGCAACATCACAAGCACCTGAGCTAGTCAGAAAAGGCCTTCCAACAGTCCTCTTTGGGAGTGGCATTGAGCTCTGATTTCACAACTTTACCAAGGTCCTGCATGCAGTGACACTTCCTCGCAGCAAGCCTGTTCATCTGGAGAGGAACAACCAGAAGTCACAGGGGGTGAGGTCAGGGCTGTAGGGTGGGTGAGGCAAAAATTGGATCTTTTGGTCTTTTAGAAACTTGAATCACTGCCCATGTTTTCTTGGGATTGGTGTTTTCATTAGGAGAAGGACATCCTGGGTTTGGTGTTTGGGCGCTTACTGCTGACCTTCTGTGTAGGTAATACGGTTTCTGCACACCATCTGCTATGACAGTGCTGTTATCGGCTGAATGTTGACAGCAACTAGACCTTGAACTGCATTTTTCTGCTCTAATATCCTTGCCCGCAAATTTGGTGCCTCAGATAATTTGGCCCAGCCACATTTTGTTTCTGGGTTTGCTGATGATACTTTGGAATGGAACTCATGTCAAATCTTCAGTGACTACGTCCATTACACACTTGGATCCATTCAATTCAAAACAATTGAGTAGATTACAAGCAGCTTCTACCATTCGCTTCGACTGTTTCTCACTTAGCTTGTGCAGTACCCACTTTGCTGCCGCTTTCAAAGCAGATGGTCATTGTGTAGAATTTTCTGAACTGTTTCATATGAAAATGAAAGCCTTGCTCTTAGTTCTCACATGCAGATGTATGGAAGCCTTGCTCTTAGTTCTCACACGTAGATTTACAGATCTTCTGTCACATATTTGGACACAGCAGCGGTATTACTCTCGCTTGAAGCTGTATTCTGGTCACTTAATCTTGTTAGAGTTGTTCCCCTTCTACCCAGTTTTGAATTCCTGCTTCCATTGTTGGATTGTAGAATATGAAGCAACTTTGATACCTGCAACCTTTTTCAGATTTGTAGCATCATCACCCAGCTGTAGTCTTACAAAGAGTAGAACTTTCCAGAGTGCTTGTTGAAAGACTCCATTCTGAAGCACATCGAAATGTAACATATTTTGATACCTTGTTATTTTACAACACAACAGTCTAGTGATGTCATATCTGAAAGGGATAAAGATTGAAGGTTGGGTTTTCAAATGATATGTTGGATTTTATGATCAGTGAGCTGAGACATCTCTTTAAGCAGTTTGATTATTTTGTTTGGATCATACACCTTTGAAAAGTAGATTTCTTGTGTTGTTAATCAAAGTGGCCACTTCTGGTGCTCAATTACAATCACTGTGTTTGTGGTTGTTGTCTCAAGCTGCTTCCACAACATGTGACCATTGAATATGTATGTACATACTAGTTGTATTGTAAAATATTCACAGCACAGCCGAAGATGTTAAGTTTGGAAAATAGTTAATGTCTTGATTGTTCATTTTCGCCATGTCAGTTTGCTTTAAAGACAGGTAGACCAGCTTGTATCTAAACCATTGAGTCAGCTTCATAGTAATAGTACACTGACAACTTGGTGAATTATAATGCAGATTTTTGACCAACAGCTTTGTAAAGCATGCAGGGGCCAGTTGGTTGAAAATTTGTGCCTATCATGTTTCGTTAGTTAAAGCACATTCTCATTCTGTTTTCATTTTTTTTCATGCGTGTCTAGTTTTTAATCACATGTTTTATTTGATAGCTTGTCAGTAGCCTTAACCCTTTGACTTCCGCACCCTGTTTACCAGCATCCTGCAATATCAACTATGCTAGCAAAGCAAATACTTAACCATTTGATTCCCTCACCCTATCCACCAGTCTCCTGCAGGAAGCTGGTGGATAGGGTGAGGGAGTCAAACGGTTAAGTTTTTGCAGTTGGTGGAGAGGGTGTGGGAATCAAAGGGTTAAAGAGTAGCATAGTTTTGATATATAAATGGTATTTTTATGCTTGGAACACATATTCCTTATACATATCCATAGTCATTGGTTAGTGACATATCCAGCCATATAATAGAAATGTAGGATACTCGTACACAGTCAGAAGGGTACTGAACAATGCTATCAACTTCAAAGAAGCTTTTAGAAGGAAAAACTGAAAAAACGTTTTGAAATTCACAGCCTTTATCAGCTCTTGGTCTGTTCACAGTGGATGATTATTACTTAGTCATTACAGGATTGGTAAGTCTGGTTTTGTAGGGTAGATTAAAAAAAAAAGTAATATAGTGTAGTCTTAATGAAAATCTCATTACCTTTCCAGTGTGATTGAACAATTTTTGTGTAATTGTAACCTTAAAAATGGGTATTGCTTTTCTTTGATTACATAGTTGTGAGGATGTGTTGTGTCAAACCTACAATGGGAATTTGTAATGACTGATTTTCTTACCATTCTGATCCAAATTATGGACCATAACACTGCATAGTTATGCATATTTGTGAATGTCAAATATGTTTGTGAGCTTTTTCTTTACCAGCGGAAAAGTAAAAGTTGTAAACACACCCTAAACAGTGCAGCCATTTCTTGCTGTTATGCCTACATTTTAACATTTTTGACTGCTCTGACCCAAACTGAACACACTAATGCAAACATATTGTGTATCTACAACTGCCCATTGGGATGTGTTTGATTCAGCTGTGGAAAAAGTGATTTTGAAAATGTATATAGTGAACAGCACTTTTTCCCCAATACATTTTATTTCTGTGCAGACAGAGATGTCATGCATCAATCAGATCTGTCTCCGCTTTTGTAAATGTGAGATTGGAGAGTCAAACGAGACCCAGTCACCATCTGCCACTTCATGTCTTTAAAGGAACAAAACAAAACGAAAACAAAAAAAAGAAGAAAAATAAAAGATTGGCATGGCAGTTTTCTACTTAAAATTTGCACAAGATAAAGAAAGCTACGTTTTCAAATACTTGTTTTCCAAAACAAGTGTGACTGCCTACATTCAAGCAAACAGGAACCAGAAAAAAAAACACAAAAAAGAATAATTTTATTCCTTTTCTCACACTGGACAGAGCAGCAGGGAAGTTTCAGTCTTTTTCTCCCAATTTTTGTGTCTGGTGTTTGTTTGTTTGTGATCTTAGGCTTGACAAGGGCCAATTGGCCGAAAATTTGCTCCTGTCTTGTCTGCTTATATTAAATACTTGTTTTGTTGTTTCTTTATTAACCCTTTGACTCCCGCACCCTGTCCACCAGCATCCTGCACTGTCAACCATGCCAACACAACAAAAATTTAACCCTCTGACTCCCTCACCCTATCGACCAGTTTCCTGTAGGAAGCTGGTGGATAGAGTGAGGGAGTCAAAGGGTTAAGTTTTTGCAGTTGGTGCAGGGGTTGCGGGAGTCAAAGAGTTAAGTTGTGGAAAATATTATTCTGAACAAAATCAGATAGTTATTTTTGTGGTGTATATGTGTGTAAACATACATACCACTCTGTGTATGTGTGTGTGAGAGAGAGAGAGGAATAGGATGGTTTTATTTGCAGCACTATATTTTTCGCACATTATCTACGCATGTCTCATATTTTTTGTCACTTTATGTTGATGCTACATGGTATTGTTAAGAAATTGTTGCAGCTCTTCCCATGTCATTTTGTTATGAGTGTTTATGTCATTATTGTTATGATTATTGTGAGACAACATCCCAGTTCATTGCTACATAATTCCCCCAGTGGCTCAAGTCATTCCCATCTTGCACACTTTTATATCTTGATAAAGAGTGAAAAAAATATCAGCATTAACCCTTTCACTCACTCAGTTTATGGAAAACTATTGAATAAAGTGAGGGACTGTAAGAGTTAAGCTGTTCATGTTTCCTGGAGGGAGTTTCCTGGAGGGGGTTGAGATGATGATTGGAGCAGTGGGCTAGGTTATTATTTTGCAATGTTCCATCCTATACATGTTTGTTGGTAACAAGGCAAACAAAGGAAACAAAGAAAGAAATAACACATTAAAACAAGTATGAAAGTAGGATGTTCCATCACCTGCATTCAACTGAGATCCTTTTGAGAAATAGCTAACACAGTTTTTTTTCAAAAACAATGTATTTTTAATGAAAAAAAAAAAGACGTGAAAACTGTAGGTGCCATTAAAAAAATTTACTATTTTAATCATGAAGATGAAAAAAAATGTAACCAAAAATAGTTAACAAAAATTGTGAAATTCTTTCTCTAGAATGAGAGCAGATTTTTAAAAAAAAATTGTGATTCACTAATTTTAATCATTCCTTTCTGTCTAAATGAATTGGGAATATATGTTTCTTGTGAATATTCATAAGTTGATGTTGATTAATTTTTCCTGACGTAAAGTTGTCTGAAGTTGTGAACACTGATAAAGAAAGATGAAGGAATTTGCTTTATGATTGCACAAAAAAGACCAGTGAACCAGGCCAAAACTAAATGAAACATAACAGAATTTACAAAGGATTGCTAAAGAAGAAGCTGACATTTTTGAATTGTTCTTTTTTCTTGTATTAATCTTTTCTTTCCATTGAATAATTGATTTCAATCAAATGATGCTTTAAGGTCAAGTAACAGTTCTTATCATATTATCATTAGTAAGTATTAATGATAGTGTAGATATATCACAGTTAATGTTTTGGGTAGGGTTACTGGTTTTGTTTATTCTTGGATCATTAGATTCAATCTCACAATTCGGTTCATCCAAAACTTACACAAAAACTGCTTGAAACATAATCAGTGTATAAAATCAATGTTCATAATTAACTTCACTCCATGGAATATTCATCATCTTTTGTTTGATTACTGCTTTAATCATCTATATATTTCATGGAATGTGCCAATGTATAAGGCTGATTATTGAAACATTTTGTCCATGTTGGTGGCATGGGTTTTGCATTTAAGGTGATCATATTTTCTGTCTTTTCCATATATGTTGAGAAACCATCTTACATCTGGAACACTCTGGAATTAATCTTACATCCATTTACATTTGTCATTTCCTTGAGCAGCATGGTGTTAATAATTATTGTTATAAACTAGTACAGTATGATTAACTAGAAGGACAATTGTAACCAGATTAAATATTTATTTTTTCCTCCGTATTCCATCAGTTTGATAAGCTGGCGCCTCTCATTTATTGACTCAGCTAACTGTGTTATGAATAGCATGATTATATATCTTTGTTGAGACTATCTCTGCAGCCGGATTTATAGTTTATGCCATTTATTCATGTTTGTTTGCAGTATATGCTTGTTCAGTTTGTTGGGACCCTTTTATCAATCAGCAGTGTGTGTTATGACAGAATGAGTATCTCGGTTAAGAGCATATCTGCTGCTATGTTATCATTTAATTTTGCTTGTTTATCACCTGTCTGCTGTATTTTATTTTCCTAAATTTTCTTTGACTCAGTCTATTGTTTATCATTGCTTGTTTTGTTTTGTTGTCCTGAGAGATTGTTTCACACTAATCACAGTAGTGTACATGTGTGTCAGTCTATGACAGAAATGTGTGATCTTCTCAGCTAGTTGTCAGTGGATCTTACCAGATTTTGATCAAAGTGGTGTCACTAAAACATAATAAGTTTGGAAAATAAAGCTCCTCAGTCATGGTCATATAGACCCAAAAAAAAGTGCCAAAAATCAGCACTTTTTTTTTTTAAGTGTATGAACAGCATTTTCTCAGGAATGTCAGACAGTGTCTGAAATTTGTTTTCACTGTTGTAACAGTTTACCATTGTCCTCACTTGACGTTGAGTGACCTTGAGAATTACAAAATCTGGATTTTCTTTAACATTTTTTGTCTAAAATGGGAGATCATTAGAATGGCTTGACATTTGATTTATTTATTTAAGTCAGAGGTTTTGGTTTTCTTTTGTTTTGTTTTGTTTTTTGTTGTTTTTTATTCCCGGATGGAGGTGTATTTTCTACCTCACAGACTGTTTACCTAAGCATTTGGATTAACTGAAAGTGTTGTAAAGGGCATCCATCCTCCTTTGCTCATATCCAGTCAGATATGGTGGGTGTGGCACATTCTAATCAGAGATGGTGGTGTGGCACGACGAAGCCAAAACATTAGGTCATAAACTTGGGACTGCAGCATGTAGATTATGAAGCATCCATCACAACTGTCAACAAAAGAAGACTACATTGCATGCTCTGAATGTAAACCAAAAAACGCTTAATTCAGGTTGCTCTTCTCCACATTGTTCTGCTTTGTTTTGGATGGCATTTTATCCCTGTATGCTCATTCAAGTTTCTCTACATCTTCCCAAATCCCTACCAACACCAGGTTCCTTCTCTCACAATCTTGGTATCTGGGAGTCCATGTACAGCCATACAGCCATTCGGCAGACAAGACCCTACATTGCTGCCACGTTATGCAGGACACTACCTGTCATATCTTTCTAGTGAAAACTGTAGGGTAATTGGTTCAAAACAAAACTAGGATAGCCTTTCTGGCCACTCTTCCCCAAATGTCATCTCCACAGGCAAAGGAGACAGTTGGGGCTGAAAACTCTTCCAACGATGAAGTGTTGAACTGTTGGGCATTTGAGCTGACAATGTTCTACATTCAGTTGTCTTTCCTGATATCAACATTAATCCTTGACCACAACGTCTGGTCTCAGTCACAGAGGTTAGAAAATAAACACTGCTTCTAGAGCCACTCAGACACGATTGCATTGTTTAAATAAAGCAACCCTATAATTGGGCGCGCAGTTTGGAGTTTGTTCAAAACAGATTCATTGCAGTTGGATAATATTTGCTTCATCTTAACCTGCCAGAAATTACCATGCAAAGTCCTTGAGCCTACGCAAAACTCTGTGCAGTGGCAGTGTCTTTGAAGCAAGAAAAGTGGGAGAAGGAGAACGTAATCTGTGAAACACTAAACTGACACCACCAAAGTGACTGGAGCATTTAGATAGCCAATGAACAGGCCAGTTTTTATGTTGTGACTTAGCATGATATATCAGATCTTGAGTCAGAGCGGCTCTGGATGAGGAGTTGAAGTAAGAAGAGAACGGAATAAACCTTATTTTAATGTTAGACAAAACTGGAGGCGTGGTGTTCATGTTAGTTTTACATTTCATTTAATTAATCCTTTTATTTATTTCCGTTCATTTTTAAACATACTCATCCATAAGTTTGTTTTTCTGTATGTGCATTTAGTCAGCCTTTTTTACTTTTATTCCTCCAGCTAAGCCATTGAGTCTTAGGTAAAGTGCTCACGATCACTTTTGTCATAAATAAAAGGGGATTTTTTTGTTCATTGTAATACTTTGTCTCAGTTTGTTTAAATCTGGATTTTGCATTAACGCCGGTACCGGGTCTTGCCTTTCCAATTTGTTGTTCAGTGCACAAACTGCTGTTGATGTTGTGTGTAATGTGTCACTGGTGCTTTTCATGGAGAAAAAAATGATTAAATGTCATGAAATACATCACAGAAGTGACAGTCAACCCGTGTGGTCTACTCTGTGAGAGAGTGTGTGAACAGACATATTCCATGCACTTATTAAACAGAGAGGGGGGGGGGGGTCTCGGTCAGTTTGAGTCGTCTTATCTTTACATTATTAACATTGATAATAAAATCATGGCAATTCGGGAACACGTACACGTTCGAAGGGAAAGAACTCTTCATGAACAATATTGCAAAGGTTATTCCTCTTCGAACGCTTGTCGTTTGCACCATCTGCCAAACGAATGCTGCAGGTATTGGTGTCTGTGGGGCGGTGCGTATCATAGGGAATTTATTCTGAGCGCGGAGATGCCATGTTAACCTTTTCGATTCTGTATTAAAGGTCAGTAGTTTTTAGGCCTACAGACAATGAATGAACTATCAGCCAAAAACAGAAATAATAGACAAGATATGAAGAGAACACAAAACGAACAGTAAAGGTAACGCACACACATGCACACAAACAAACCGTATGGAGAGAGAGAGAAAGAAAAGCTCCTGCAAGTCATCGACACAGGGTCTCTTTAAAGGCAGAATCTTCAGTACGGTACCCCACTGTGTTTCCGTTCATACGTATAGATTCACATATAAATTACATGCATACACCCATTCATCTATAGGCTGCATACGTAGGCCTACTTGTTACATGTATAATATATATATATACATATATGCATGTATGCATATATATATATATATATACACATATGTATGTATGCATATATATATGTGTGTGTGTGTGTGAAGGTCCGATCTACATGTGTGCCAGTGCACACACTTATAAGCGCGTATACAGACACACAAATAAGTACACAAATAAAGAATAGATCAATAAACAAAACTCATAACGGACGTGTTCACCTTCAATTTGGTTAATGATCATTTTCAAACATTAAATGTACATTTTGAAGTAGTAGTAGTAAATGATGCTGCTGTTTGTGGTGGTGGTATGGTGAGATGTGATGTGTGTGTGTGTGTGTGTGTGTGTGTGTGTGTGTGTGTGTGTGTGTGTGTGTGTGTGTGAAAACAGAAGCAAAGATTTTTTAAACATAGCCTAGGAATTGACAAAAACTTCAGCAAAAAGCAAAGTCTTTGACTGTAGAAACAAACTTTAACCAGATTTCCAGTTTCCGTACACACTAGATTGCATACTGTTTTTACTTACAATTTTATTACTAGCTTGTGGTCACTCGGGCATGAGTGATGAGCTGCCAACCAGCTTTCTCTGTGTCTGGCCGTTCTGAGCTTCGTTACTTGTTTGATGAAAGCCTGGCCCAATCCTATAGTGTTTGATGTTGCGTGCCGACACCTTCAATTACCTCAGTGCTGACTCATGCCTTTCCCGTCAGTTGTCATTTCACACGTGCTTCACGTCACAGTGATAAAATATGTCTATTTCTGTAGTTGGGGGGAAAGAAGACACGAAAGGGCTTTCAGAAAGATAACTGACGGGGAAATAATGATTTCTGCAAATGAGCCTTCTTTCTGAGTGAACCAACTTTCACTGTCACAAGTGTAAGCTCTATGAAAAAAGGTGATTGTGACAGAAAAAAAAGAAACATAAAATCACCGAGCGTGGCTTTATGGCCATTTGCTATTCAAAAAGTCTTCGTGGTTAGGCTAAATGTTTTCATAAATGACAGTCGGTATGTTCTGCCCTGTTCAGGAAAGCAAACAAAATGACATGTTTTTTCAAAGGACTATTGAATTCTGAGTTATGCATCATGTCAATGAAATAGGTACAATGTGTCGGACACACGTTACTTATTACTCGGCTGTACATATCCTCTTTATATCATTCTTTCGCCTTTTTGGTCCTTTTCGAGGCTTACTGAGAGTGGGGATTATTTTGTATTTGGTGTCTCTTGTACTATTACCTATAGTCCACGCGTGTATTCACTCAGTAGCGGTGTTTGATTGGACAGTGGCTGTATCTATGGCACTAACAGAGTATTGCCAACACTCTGGCGCTCTTTACTCTCATGTTGATCTTAGCTCTCCAAAATTCCACGCCAGAGGTGACTTCAAGGGTACTGGGTTATTTATCTGACAGAAAATCTGTCGAATTTGCGTGGAGTGTGTTACCCAATTCTGGCAAGAAATCAGCCTAAAAGACTCTGGTGAAAAGAATGGCCACGTGTTGATCCAACAGACTGTCCTGTGTGGTCAGTCAACAGAGTAACTTGTATAACACGGTAGGTCCATACTGACCACCTTCAAATACGTGGTCGTGCGTGTGACGGCAAAGCCGTTTTGGTTTCAGTGTGATTGATTCTTGTGGAAGAGTACAGTGTAAAACTAAAAATGAAACAAAGTCAAGGAAACAATCATCATTTAATAACTCGTGTCACAAATACTTGAACAAGTGTCGCTTAGGTTTAAAAAACAAACAAACACGAATGTATGTTTGGAAAAGCTAAATAGAAAACAATCAGTCATCGGACGGACTTTTTAATAAAGCAAAGTGAAACGGGCAACAGAAGACTAAACGTCTGCAATGAAAACAGACAGCGTTGTGATATATTTATATTGGCTTCTCGATCTTGACGAAATAGGCCAAAGTGGGTATCATTAATTGACTCATAAATATTAGTCTTCAGAAGGAAGCGTTGTGATATATTTATATTGGCTTCTCGATCTTGACGAAACAGGCCAAAGTGGGTATCATTAATTGACTCATAAATATTAGTCTTCAGGAGGAAGCGTTGTGATACATTTATGTAGACTTCTCGATCTTGACAAAATAGGCCAAAGTGGGTATCATTAATTGATTCATAGATACTACTGTTCAGGAAGATTCCCCATGTAAATTGTGAAACTATACGAAACAACATGCTACAAGAAAATCATAAACATTTTGTTCATGCATTGCACTGGTGAAGTGTGTGTATAATTAGAAGACAAGAGCAGCCGACTGTAGAGTTGTATTCTGTGGTAGTGTTACACACTGGATGCAAGCAATGGCCTCCCAAGCAGTGCTGAAGGCCGTGACGTCAGGGCGGTTGACACAAACACGGCTGTTGGTGCAGATGGGCAGTGACGTCAATGGAAGAGACATGAAAGGACAGACACCCCTGATCCATGCCCTCTTCGTGCCAGACGCCAAGGTTAGGACCAGCTTCTTGCGTCTGTTGCTGAAGGCAGGAGCCGTAGTCAGTTTTGAGGACAGCAGAAAGTGGAACGCCCTGATGTGGGCCTGTCGTCTGACCACCAGTGACGACGTCAGACTGTTACTGCGATACGCTGACACGGAGCTTGACGTCAACGCTCAAAACCTGGAGGGCCAGACAGCTCTGTGGATCGCTGTGAACGGTGGCAGGTTGGAGACAGTGAGGGAGTTGTTGCAGGCCTTGTCAAAACACGATTTAAGCAGTGAGGTGGCCGACCATTGGGGAGTCACTCCAGCTATGCGAGCTGCTGCCTTGAGTCATCTGGACTGTCTGCAAGCTTTGATCACACACCTGGATACTACCACCAAGTCCAACAATACGCTCCTCAACATTGCCAAGATCAATCAGATTCTCAAAGCCATATCCATTTCGAGTAAGTCAGAAAAGAAGCCCGTGAACCCTTGTGCGGATAATCCAGAAAGTAATATCACAGCCACCACTAAACTGCCCACTATCCAAGTCATCAATAACAGTTACAAATCAGCAACGTCTACAGGCAAAAAAACTCGACAGAATCAGCAGAACAACAACAATGCATTATTTTCCCTCGAGTTTCTTCGTGATCCTACCAGGTGTTCCACACCAATGTCTTTTACTGGACATGCGTCCAACAGTTGTCCCAGGCCACAGCGATCTGGCCAAGTGTCCCCCATACTTTTTGACTCTGAAGATCCGAACTTGAACCAATCTTTTCACCCCCGGGATAGGAAAGGAGCTGCAACGCCAGACATGAAAAGTTCCTCTTATGTCAATGCAGGCGTCACTGTTAAGTTTGCGTACCAAGGGCGTAGTAATGAACGTGTCAAACGATCTGTGACGGCTCCTTGTCACACTAATCCGTCTGGTGGTCCTATTCTGACTGGTTCTTTTGGTGGTCCCCTTGTGAGTGACCCTGCTGGTAAGTCTGTAACCTTACCTGAAGCTGTTGGAGGTCCTGCTGGTCGTGTGATGCTAAAGTCAGTGGGCAGTGTGGTGGTGGTCAGGGGATCAGTGCGGGACAGCTTACCCAGACTCTTTGACCTCATGGGAGAGCAGACCTGTACCTCATTCAGGAAGGCTGCAGTTATTCCGCCACCCAAGATAGTCAGGCCGCGAGGTAAATGTTACAATGTGCCCCATTATGAAATGCACTCACTTTATTGTATAGCACGTATTCATATACAACGTTTTTATTTCTTATGATATTAGGAGCCATGTAAATGTTGCACATTGCATGTTATGAACATCACTAATCATAGTATGTATAGCCCGGTATGAAGGCGCCATCTAACTATAAAATATTATGATGCAGCTTAAAAATTCTTAGGAACCGCAGGATATGTGTTTCTGTTTCTGTTTACTATTATGTGAAATTGCTCTTTTGTCTTTTCGTGTTCTTTCTGCAAGCTCTTGCCTTTGTTACATCCCCAAAAACCAGAGTAAGAACTGCCTTAACGGCAAGGGTGGAAACAAAAAAAGCGACCAAAACAAAAAACAAAACGAAAAAGAAAGAAAGAAAAAAAAAGAAGTAAGAAAAAAAAAAGGCTATACACGAAAACGCCCGCTCGTATATTCGAGTTCACGTGAGAGCTGTAGTCCACCGAGTCCACTTTCACGGATTTCTCTTATAGCGTGTGTGTGGTTTTGTTTGGTTGGTTGGTTATTGGTTGGTTAATATGTCATACAAACCGGAGCGCTCTCTCTCTCCCTCTCTCCCTCTCTCTCCCTCCCTCTCTCTCTCTCTCTCGCTCTCTCTCTCTCTCTCTCTCTCTGTATCTCGTGTGTGTTATCCAAATCTTTATTTTGTGCCTTTGTCTGACGCAGCCACCGTAAAAAAAAAATTATGCAGTTCTAGATCTGTTGCTCGCATTCAACACGCCTACACTCTCTCTCAGGCCCTGTGTATGTGTGTTTGTACAAGCATGAAATAATAAAGCTTAATGTACTGCATGCGTATCACAATGTTTTTCACACAGAAATAGAGCTACATTTAATCACTTACTGGTTTTACAAGCTATGCTATACCAGACCATGTTCGTTATCAAAATATACAAGCTCATTACAATAAAATATATTCTACAATTACGATGAATTTCTGATGCTTTTCCAAGTTTTACATTTAAAGAACGGCACACATGCAGGCATTTAAAGAAATTTTAGATAAGGCGCGCACAACCTACCTTTTTTCCCCCCTAAACATTTGCTCCAAAATTTGCGTCATCGAATTTCCAGCAATTTGTTCCATGTTTCAATCATTGTAACACTTCTATGCAAAAACAAACGTAAGCTTCGTTTAAAAACTTCGAGCGTTATGACCCGTGATTAGGTCACAATGACCAATTTACTGTCTAAAATTGTCAACAATGATGCTTGTTACACATAACCTTTCTGCCATGATTCTCCCCCTCACCCTTTTTTTTTCTTTTGTCACTATTACTATATTATTATTATTATTATCATTATTATTAATATTCCATTTTTTCATAGGTGTAAGTAAGACAAATTGTACCTATGTCTGAATAACATAATGCTAGTAGGTCTAATAGCCCTGCCATTTTGGTTTCTCAGCTATGCAGAAATTTGCAATAACAATCGGGTGTGATAGAAACGGATACTTGTTAATTGTTCTCAAATAGTTAATTTTAGTATAAAAAGGAAGGTCATGGAATGGCTTGATCATCTTGTTGTTTGATTGTTTTTTTGTTTTTGTTTCTTTCTTTCTTTCTTTCTTTCTTTCTTTCTTTGTTTCTTTGTTTGTTTGTTCGATAAATTTTATCAACATGTGATTCTTTAATAATTCATTTCATTTTATTTCGGTTAAGTCTTCTTTTCTTTTTTCGTCTTAACCCTGTGGGTTTCGTTTTTTGATTTTGCACATCATTTTCCCTTTCTGCATTCGACTTTTCTTTTTCCTTTCCGTGTAATTTTCTCCATTTTCCTCCTGCCCATTTCACTTGTTTTGCGGGGCGAGGGGGAAGGGTGTTTGTCATCTTATTAAAAAAAAATTCAGCCTCACCTGACCCTTTGCCAAAAGCTCTGAAGCGTCGTGTATGCAGTTCTTGTAGTCATCAGTGAACTGATGTCCCGAATATGATATACATTACTCTGCTTCTAAAAGACTTCACAGCACACTGTAACTATTGTAAGTGATTGTTTCTAGGTGATTCACATAAAAAGGAACTCCGTCTTTAGCGTGCCTCTTAAGTTTGATATGGTAACAATCTGTTGTACGATCAATGACGAGTTTTGCATGATTTAAACCGAATCGAAAAATAGAATGAAATGTGTATTATAGCCGAAGTGTTTCATGTAGCTTAGAACGCAGTGTAAATGAATGACTAGTGATGTCTGCTTGGCGTGGAGGTAGAGTTCTCACCTTCCAGTCTGACTGCATGGGTTTCGGTGTGTCTCACAGAAACTGTGGTCGCGGTTCATAGCCCACCCATACCCATACTGGTGGCTGACCCTGTTCAGCGTTGGGGAAGGAAAGCAGTAGAGTGGGCCCTCCCTGTAAAAGCTGACCCGTAATTAGTGTGGTCTGTATTACTTCATTTCCCAACCATCTTACAATTAACCCTTTGACTTCCGCATCCTATCCACCAACTGCAGGAAGATGGTGGATAGGGTGAGGGAGTCAAAGAGTTAAGATTTTGCTTTGCTAGCATGGTTTACAATGTGGGAAGCTGGTGGACAGGGTGTGGGAGTCAAAGACTACCTTTACCGTGATCTTTTGTGGTACAGAAGAGGGTAGCACATTAGGCCTTCCAGCTCACTGCCGACTGTCAGGTCTTTCTCACCGTGACACCCGTGATGGTACTTCTTTCGTTGGCTGTCTTCATGGTCAGGCCACATCTGGCAATGACTGTGGCCGTTTGATTCAGTTCCTGCTTGGTTGGCTTGGACTTGGTGGTCAGCGGAGTTTAGTCGGCCACAACAAATGCGACTGCCCACGTTCAAGCAAACAGGAACCAGAAAAACACGAAAGTAGCATCAGAACGCGTATTTGATACAACAACACAAGACTTGCACAAATTTTCGGCCGTTTTGGCCGAAAATTTGTGCAAGTCTTGTCTTGTTGTATCAAATACGCGTTCTGGTGCTACTTTCGTATTTTTCTGGTTCCTTCTTAGTCGGTCACGTCTCATGTCATTCCACTTGATAGAGGCAACATCGCTGCAATGTGTGTTCGATTATTTAGTTCTCTTGACTGCAGGGCCTCACTGGCGAAGGCGCCGATTTGAACGAATCAGTTGTGACCGGTGCGGAGGGTTATCAGGACTATTTGCTGCTCTCTCGGCAAAAGGTGGTAGATGTCTCTTTCTGTCGGTTATCTGGGGATGCTCCTTTTCTTGCTGTTGCTGAGGCTTCTCTATGGTTGGTCTTCCTGGGTTCCTCTCTTTGCCAGCTCATCTACTGTCTCGTTTCCTGGTATTCCACAGTTAATGGGAATCCACTGGAAGGATATTCTTCTGGTTCTTGTAACTTGATTGGAACCTTTGGTCGGATGGGGAAGCTTGTCAATCTTCACAACATAGAGGATACCTGAGAGGAAGACCTACTTGATAGAATGTGTCAACTCTTGTCTGAACCATGGAGGCTGTTTGCATGAGTGCCCCTGTTTATTGCTCGGCAGCCATGATGAAACAAGTAAACAACTAAAAGAAGACAAGACCACAGAGTTCACTTGTGTGAGCATCGGTTCCCAAAAGCTGATCGAGCGTTGTCGGTAGGTGTATGGGTGACCATGTAGTGGTCTGACGAACCACACAGCTGTCCTCTTCAGAGAGGGGGAAGGTGAAGCAGTGAGAAGAATATATGGGCGCCACTCTATCATCCTGGCCCTGAAAGAAGTTGAAGTCTCTATCACCACACTCCCCAACAAGGCCCTAATAACTCTTATGGGACAACCATTACCATACTGTTTTTTGTTGCAGGTGCCAGCTGGGCCAAGCTGAGAGGTCTTGCTCTCCTCAGTGGTGAAATGGGCAAGGGGGAAGGAGGCAAGGGCAAGGGCAAGGCTAAACGTAGGCTGACCATGGTCAAACAGAAGGATGGCTAATCACTTCCCAGGCCCACAAGTTTCACATCATTCAAGTTACACTTATTGATCTGTGTTGATTTTGTCATCTTGCAAAATCGAAAAAATTGAATATCAGTGGTATTTGGTCTTTTTGGTTCGTATCTTACATCGGCTCTGCTGCCCACTATCAAATTTAGTCAGCTGCAATCACGATGCTTACGAGTCCACAGGGAGTTGTGGTAAGGTTATCCACCATAGTATAAAAGCTATCCACCATAGGAAATTCAGACGGGTATTGGGTCATGTTTATGAAGTTCCGCCTGCTGTAATGCAACGTACTACCTGTTTACGTCCTTGTTGATGACAATAATCGCTTAAACGGAGAGCCGGACCGAAGGCATCCTTCCAAGTGAGGAGATTCCCGCTGTGTCCTCCAGTAACTGGAACAACTGCCATGAATTGTGACACCAAAGAGCATGACGTAAAGTTAGGACAGACACGGAAACGGCAGAAGAAACAAGAAAACATGAAAATGAATGTAAAGATGACAGAATATGAACAATTTTGCAATATTCTAATGATTCACTGGAACGGGAATGATGAGGATGACGATGTTATGCTATTCTATTTTAGAATGAAACTGTGCAACAGGTTTGTGCTCTGTGTACTCATGCTGTATATGCATCGCTCAAGTCCGAAGGTTACAGACATTTACCGTGTTAGGTAGAAAGTTTGAGCAACGTTCTTGAAGGCACATCTATAGAACGGATGTCAATGAATTGTGTTCTCTTACTTTTTCCAATTGAACCCTTAGATCTTTCAACTGTTGGTAGTAGACAGTCGGGGCCAAAATGTCCCATGCTGATTCATTTTGGATTGATGGGATTCTATATCAAAACATTTCAGTTGTCAGTCCGTTGTGCTACCTACTTCGTGCTGATTCAGTTCTGTCATCTCCAAGGGTCGATCTCCCGCTGCAGCCGGATGCTGATCAGTTCTCATACTTCTTATGAAATCTAAAGGCACTGTGACAGGATTCAGACAGATAAAGGTCACCATAGTCAAAGGCATTTTTCGTGACTTTAAAGGAAATTGCTAAATCAGTTTACGCAATGCGTGTAAATCAATTTGATTTGAAAAAAAAAAATCAAAATCGAGAAAATAGCTGTGATGGGATGTTCTCTTAACCTTTGCCTTCTTTTCTTACTTTCTTTATTTATCTAGTTGCCATGATCTTTACCGAGTTGTACGACAGGGTTTTATACTTTGTTCATGAGTAGGTCAGGTAAACCAGCGAAGGAAAACACAAAACTGACTGGAAGATAAAATGGAAGTATCTGTCACCAACTCATTTCTGTACAACCTGAGGATCAAGGGACAACAATGATACACGTAACAGGTCATTCCTCACGGAGTAACGTAGTCTACACTTTCTATGTAAATAGACTGAGTGTGTGGTGGACATATGTTGTTCATGCGCGCACACACATACACACACACACACACACACACACACACACACACACTCACTCACTCACACACACACACACACACACACACACACACACACACACACACACACACACACACACACACACACACATATATATATATATAATATATGTATATGTATATATATATATATATATATATATATATATATATATATATATATATATATATATATATATACACACACACCATATTTGTGTGCAAATGCATGTGTATTTTGATGGTCTGTGTTGTTGTGCACATTTATATAGGCTAAGCTGTATGTGATATGTGTGCAGTTTGTCCGGTCCTTTAAACAGGGTGCACCTTTCCTCAGTCAGTTTACACTTTTAAGAGTATAAATTGACAGTGGAAAAATC
Organism: Monoplex corrugatus; assembly: GCA_030674185.1. NCBI lineage: Eukaryota > Metazoa > Mollusca > Gastropoda > Littorinimorpha > Ranellidae > Monoplex > Monoplex corrugatus. Next base: position 39,983,134 of record CM060305.1, on the reverse strand, counting down.
CACCCTGTCTGATTGACTTCATATTACATGAAATTGTTTAAGTCGTAATAATATGGAATAATCATTGTAATTACTGATGTTTGTATTGTTTGTACAATTAACAGTGTTTAGCTAAATTGAAATACATCTGATAGTTTTCCCAGTATAAAATGTATTCTTCGTTCATGTTTAAACGCTCGTTCTGCCTATCCGTCAGTCAGTGAGTTGTCAGTCAGTCTGTCTGTCTTTCTGGCTACGGTGTTATGTCTGTCTGTTTATTTGTCTGCCTGTTGGCCTGTTTGCATATCTGTTTGAAAGTTTCGTACCATTTCAGTTACAGTTTGGTAGATTTGTTCGGTGTTTCATACCCCTCCACCCACCCCAACGCCCCTTCTCTCTGTTTCTCTTTCTCTTGCTCTCTGGTTGCATATCTATATGTGTATCTGTAAGTATATCTGTATCTATGTCTATACATCTATATTTACGTGTCTATATCTATATCTACAGCTACATCTACACAATTAATTTGTGCACGTGCGTGTGTGTATGTTGTCTACCACTGTCTTCACTTCACATCAAGTTTTATTTCATGTGACGCTTGTTCAAGGTCACCGTGACCTTAGCAAATACAAAATCTGAATTTCCTCTAATATTTGGATATAAAAAGGGATATTGTCAGAATGGCTTGACCAATGTATCTCTATTGTCTTTTCATGATGGCAGTGTCCAAACAGTCTTGATTGGATCGGGCGAGTAGTTGTTGATTGGAGATGGTACTGGGCCATAAGAATCATGATTCCTCGTAGGTACCTTGCATGAAAGGTTGATAGATTGGTAATGTCGCTTCCTGTCACCCTCCACATTTTAGAGTCATAAAGGACATGTAGGGTGAAAAGACCTCAGCTCTGCTAGTCTCAGCTTCGTGTTGATAGTATACTGGAGGGGAGGTCTCTACACATTGTTCATCATTTGGAAGTTTTCTGGCTTTGCTGGGACGGCTCTTGATGCCATTGCTTGCTCTATCGTGTCTGACAATGCTGCCGAGGAAGGTCAAGTCTTCAACCGTACGTAGATCTGTTTCACCTGCTTGGATTAACGGTGAGCATGGTTTTTAATTGTTGTCTTTTATCTTAACGGGTTGTCGTTTTTTGACGTGGTGTTAGCCCTGATATGGCTTTAGTAGTCGGCTGGGCTATAAGCAATATGAACAAACAAACAGAACCTACTTGGATTGGTGAAGACTGGGATATTCTTCCCGTTGATCTTTAGGCCTACATGTTATGCGAAGGTGTTGAGACCGGATATTTTTTTCTCTCCTGTATGTGTCGGTGGCTGTGAAAGATAACAGCTGCTAAATGTAACGCGGAGAAAGACCCATTCCTCAAATCAGGCTTTTATTTAATTCCACAATATAAGCCTGACAGTCTTCTTTCTATTCTCACAAATCCACTACACACAACCCTTTTCAGTGAAATCCGCCACACATTGGCACAGTATGCACACAATATTTGTAGGCCTTTATTCCTCAAACACAATAAACGCCTTCTGCTAGAACCACTATCCCCATAACCCCATCCCACCCCCCCCACCCCCCACACACACATACATACACGTGTCCAAACAAGCAGACAGACATCTTCTCTATTCCTATCACAAGCACAGAACAGTCAGACCAACACTCACCGCCATACATTAAGATCTGATCAAAGCCAGCACAGTGTAATGTCTGACTGTGTCGTCAGGTCATTGGAACGGAATATGAACGTAAATCAGAAAGCGGGTAGATGGTTGTCAACTCTCCTTTCACCGGGAATGTTGAGTTGTGTTGTGACACAG
>CM060305.1:39971319-39976319 GCA_030674185.1 Monoplex corrugatus | reverse complement strand
AGAGAGTGAGTGACAGAGACATAGAGAGAAAGAGAGACAGAGATGCGCACGAACACACAAACAAAAGTAATTACTATTCCAGAGACCGCAAGTGTTCAAACGTGACGAGGTCAGTGAACTTGTAACAGAGAATAGATTATCAGTCTTTTCTTGACACCTAATCGATCATCGCCACAGCAAACCAGCTGCTATTCCATGCCGTAAATAGTACCAAACTAGACTACACCACGAACTGAAGTCATACACTCAATCGCATGGAAATGACAGTACAAAGGTTTATACTGGCAGCCATAAAAAAAAACTAAAAAAAACATACACACACAAAACAAAAACAAAACAAAACAAACAAACAAAACATAAAAAAAAGGGGGTGTCGGCTGCTAGGACGAGCACTGTTTAAGTATTTCTGGCACGCACACCGAACACACACTCGAACGTAATAACTTTTCAAGAGACCACTAATGCTAGAATGTAACACGTTCAGTGAACTTGCAGTAGAGAATAGATGATCAGTCTCTTCGGGACACTGAATCAATCATCGCTACGGCAAAGCAGCTGCTATTCCATGCCGTAAATAACTTTAGGAAAACAGTACCCCACCAGACTACACCGCCAGCTGAAATCTTATACACTCAGCGACATGGAAGCGACAATACAAAGGTTCATACTGGCATAAAAAAAAGACATTAAAAAAGGAGTGGGGGTGTTTTTATTTGCTAAGATGGGCACTTAACTATTTCTCGTATATCTATCAGACTCAAAGTATACACCGATATTTTGGAAGTACAAAATGACTAATCAGAACAAATTTCAGAAATGATTACCCTCCCCTCTTTACCGGCACTCCTCCCCTATCCTGTCCAAAACAAACAAAACCAAAAAGCAGATAAACAATCAACAACAGCAACGAAGAAAAACAATATCGTCACAACATTCTAATATTATCCTTTTATACAAGTTCATTACAGAAAATACAGATTCTGTTCTGTTCAAGGTCATTGTGACCTTAAGGAGGAACAGACGAAATTAAACTTGATGTGATGCGGGAACAATGACAGACTATCACAACAGTAACAATAAAGTGTACATATTATCAGAAAGTCCTGAAAAAAGTGCTGATTTTTAAGCTTATTTGCTCCTTGTGAATTTGACCTGTACCTTAGCGTCATGACCAAGTTCATCCATTTGTGATTCCTCAGTGGTCTATACCTACGACCACAAACAGCTGAGAAAATCTTACTAATATGTTTTTGTTATACGCGCGTGCACATACACACACACACACACACACACACACACACACACACACACACACACACACACACACACACACACAAACACACACACACAATGTACACACACATAATGTACACACACACACACACACACACACACACACACACACACACACACACACACACACAACACATACACACACAATGTACACATACACATATGCCTGCCGATATGAAACAATCTCCCCCTTTTTAAGGGAGACTGAATAACAATAAAACAGCAACAACAACAACAAAACCAAAACAACAACAAACGAAACTCGCGTGTTCTTTTAGGTTTATCGCCTTTCGTCTGATGCACACACATAACTGTCAGTTCCCCGTCAAGCTTGTGCTGTTAGATTTAAAGACATGAAATATGCAGTATGGAATGTTAGAACAATGTTTCAGGAGGGAAACTAGAAAATGTCAAGATAGAAATGGAAAGACTGAACATAAATATTTTAGGACTGGGAGAGGTGAGATGGAAGGGAGCAGGCATGACATTCTGGAGGAGGACACACAAGAAGGAGGATTAGATATCATAATGAACAAAGACAAGTCATAGTCTCTCAAAGGATACTGAGCCATGTCAGACCGTGTTTTGCTAGTTTGATCGGAGGGTGAGCCATCTGATGTCAGCATCGCTATGCACCAACATCCGCAAGTACGGGAAAGAAATTGACAACTTCTCTGTAGAATTAGAGACAGCCAAAGCTCAATGTAAATCACAAGGCATCACAATCATAATAGGAGATTTTAATAGTACAGTGGGACAGGAAAAAGTAGATGATATAATTAGAACTCATTGCCTTGTCACTGTGTAAGTCCAAAAAAGCTATCAGAAAGAACAGAACAACGGCTCACACCCCCACTACCAGATCGTAATTGGTAATTTAGATGCCAGTCTTTCAGATGAGACAATAAACGGATGTACCGTGTGCAACACGCATTCAGTTCGCGTTAAAGAACCCACAGCATCAAAGACATTGTCCTTGACAATCCACTTTCATCGTTAAGGGGCAGACCTACCCAGATTTGGGTACCAAGATTGTGATGTTCAGTGTTTCAGTTCTCATCAACCAATCACCATGATATTTGGCAAGAAGATACCTCAGACAGTATTCTTTGGATTGAATATCTTTGTTGGGGTCTGTGAGTTAAGAAAAGTTGACAAAAATTAATTAATTAAAAAGGTTTGCGATTTTTCGCGAGATTATACATCAGACATAATATGTTCAAAAGTTTTTATCCGATTTCCTTGATATTTGGCACACATATAGCAGGGACAGGTACCTATAGCCGTTAGTAAAATCTTGCAATTCTGCTTGACAGAAACATTTTTATCAGAAGTTGTATTATATTTTTTTTTATTAAAATTATTCTAAACATTGGTATGATGATTGTACAGAAAATAATGATAGTGAAGCTAAGATTTTATTACATGCCATACATACTATACAGATGTGTTTGCTCACTAAATATCAAATTCCTAACATGAATATATATGTAGTTATAAACGTCACAGTATGTACTATATTTTTTCATTTTTGCGAGAACATTTTAAATTAATTAATTTTTGTCATCTTTCCATAACTCGCAGACCCCAACAAAGATATTCAATCCAAAGAATACTGTCTGAGGTATACTTCTTGCCAAATATCATGGTGATTGGTCAATCAGAACTGAAACACTGCACATCACAATCTTGGTACCCAAATCTGGGTAGGTCTGCCCCCTTAAACAGACATATACACTTACAGAAGAAGCGCTGCACAGCAGCGACGTGCTCTCCCTTTGAAGAGCGGCCCGACTCCATCTAAGTGGCCTTATCCACGATGACACCATTGGAAATAAGCGAAAGCTAAAATGGTTTGACGTTTTGTAGGTTTCCTCATAACCAGCCCATCTGCCTACCCATCTACCTGCCCTTCCACCAAGCCACCTATGACAGGCTGCTGTGTGTGGAGGTGGGTGCACTCGAATGAGAGATGGCTCAGGACTTTGTCAGTGCACAATCAGCGCTGAGCTTTACGACAGAGCCACTTAATGAGAGCCTTGCACGTGCTGCTTCATTGTCTTGTTTGTTCCAGCCCTGCTTTTTGTTTTGTTTTTATTTTTTCTTCCAGCTGATAAGGGCCATAATGTGTGCTGGTCGGACACAGGGAGAAGAGGGTCAGGTTGCGCGTATGTTTTAAGTCTATATATAGAGAGAGAGAGACTTGTGCATGTAACCATTCTTCAGTTTGCCAGTTTGCGTACATAAGCAAATTAGCTGAATTTTGTTTCAGTAGCTTTGCTCAGTATTATTATCAATGTGTTCCCGAAAGCTTACGTCTTCTCTCTCTCTCTCTCCCTTCTCCTCTCTCTCTCTCTCTCTCTCTCTCTCTCTCTCTCTCTCTCTCTCTCTCTCTCTCTCTCTCTCTCTCTCTCACTCTCTTCCTCTCACTTCACTACACGGAACTCCGGATATGTCTATAAATCATGTTCACAGTTTCTTTTAATGATAAAAATAACAGAGTACTTCGAACTGTGCATTTCATGCTTATTGGTTCATTGCTGAATGCATTTAGACATTGCAGAGCGAAAGTGAGAGACTCCCAGTGAGGAGAATACCGCCCTGACCCTCCAACTACAGACCCATGACGTGATGATGATAATAGTGGTCATGGTAATAGATGTTCGCTCCTCCTTCATCTTCGTCATCTTCTCCATCGTAGATGTCAACGTCGTTACTGTTATCGCTAGGCTGGCAGAGCCTTGAACTCGAGATCATTCCCTCCTCTTTCAAGCTCTCCCTACAGCATAGAGTTTTTTCACAGGCTGAAGAAGTCTACCTTCTACCCAGTAATCACTGGCGGGTTTGAGTGAAGCATTAATGGGATTGTTCCAATACATGAAGCCTTGGAAAATATTTATTCCAATTTTTTCTTCTCATTCCTTTTTCTTTCTTTCCTTCTTTCTTATTCTCTGTCCGTCTGTTTGTCTGTCTGTCTGTCTGTTCCCCCCCCCCCCTTCTCTCTCTCTCTCTCTCTTTCTTTCTTTCTTTTCGTGTTGGGTTAATCAGTTCTGAGGGGTTTCTTCTCTCTCCGCACAGGTGGGAGTTTTTCTCCTCCTGACAGTAATCAGATGTAGCTGTCCTGAGAGCTCTTCACACAGTAAAACAGCTGTCACTGGCCCTGGTGCTTGCACATGATTGCCAGACCTCCCCTGTGGATAACAAACAAAGTGAGAAGAAGTAGACAAGAATGAAAGAAAGGAAGAGAAAAAGATGTATGGAAAATTTAGTGTAGTTATAAATTGTTTGGCTGTTGCTTTTAACTACGTTTGTTTGTTGTTTGTTGTCGTGCTGTGTCCATGTTGTGCTGAGTCAGAATGCAAGTTGATCGTGTGAGTGTGACTAATGAAAAAATTCATGGCAACATCTTTGGGCTCGAGTTACTTGTTCGAAATAAGAACCTCTTCATCAACATCATTGTTGTCGTTGTCATCAGTGTTGTTGTCATTGTTGTTGTCGTTGTTGTTATTGCTGTCATTGTTGTTGTCATTGTTGTTGTTGTCGTCGTTGTCATTGTTGTTGTTGCTTGGTATTTAATCAGCGTTTAGGAAAGCTATATTTCAATTCTTAAAAAAAAACATGAACTAAACAGACCCCCACCTCTACAGATTCTTGGCGAGCGATGGGAGGAAATGGTGGGCGGAGGGGGGTACAGAAAATGAGAGAGA
>CM060305.1:39958819-39968819 GCA_030674185.1 Monoplex corrugatus | reverse complement strand
CTGTCACAGCCACCACTGGTCTCAGAAGAAGTTGACTATGATCCCTTCTTCATTCACGACATACAGTCTGATTGTTTTCTCTGTTCTTTATTTGTATTATTTCTTCTTATTTTTTACGTATTGGATATTGATGGCTTTGTTGAAGATGCTGATGTCTTACATGTATGTTTAATTTCAAGTCTTTGTGCAGTCGATTTTGCTTTGCTGGGAGCGTTACATTTCTCTTTGTGCAGTGTTGAAAATGAATAAGAATATATTTTTTAATTCAGCTGTATCTTTAACACTCATCAGCATGATCACAATACAACCAAAGCAAATGGCACAAAGAGGGCGGTATGTGTAAGAGCTACAGCATTTCTTTGAACAGAATGAAGGCATATAGTGATCATCTCTGACTATGAAATCAGTGCTCAGTTTCATAAGAAGATTTCCCGACCCCCTTCACATCTTCGTCACTGTCCCTTCCCTCCTTCACTAAAAAAAAAAAAAAAGGCAAGCGCACAAGCGCTTGTGTAAGTAGGCCCATCACCTACAAAAATGCAAACAAACAAAAAAGAAGTGTGTATGTATGAAGGCCCATTACCAATAAAGTAAAAAAAAGATAATAATAATAAAGGCCAGACAGGGAAGTCCATATATAAGCCAAGGACGTTGTGCCCGGTGTGCACCTTGAACACGTGAGTTCAGCATCCCAAGGCCAGGTTTTACGTCAGTCCCATGTTCTGTTTCAGGATCAGAAAGCACCATGTTAGTCTGAAACACGTAATCTCACAGGTTGGCGCATGGCGCACTATGTGAGAATGTCGGTTTGCTTGGGAAATGCCACATCCTTAACAGGTTATTGCACTCTCGTGGAATAGCAATGAGACGTTGAAAAGTTCTTTCTATGTCTGTCAGCTTCCTTGCATTCCTGCCGGCTGTATATGGTGGTTTGACATCGAGAAATACCTCTGACAACAGTTCCCAAGAGGCAGTGTAGGAATGAGTGCTTGAAAGAGATCAAAGTATAATGTCATTTCACCTTGACAAAATCATCCTCTTGGCTTTGGCTGCTGGATATGGATATGGAACTCGTCACAGACTAGATGCTACATAGACTGTAGTCTTGAATATGGTAGAAACCCTAGCGTTGGTCCATTTCCCAGCAACAAATAGTCATCAGTAAGTAGCAATAACAGATATACTCAGTAAGTATAGAAACGTACACTAATTCACATCTTTATCTGTTCCTCAAATTAGAAGAGAACAGATGTATTATTCAGATCTGATCCTAGTGACTGCCGAAAGATTATCAGAAGACAAGATTACAACGTAAAAAAGCCAAAGACGTGAAGACATAGTCTACTTACTTTTTGTCAAAATGTTTGTGGGATAAACGAGTCTGAAGATGCCAAATCACCGAGAATCAGGTGAAAGGTAGACATTCACACAGGTCTTGCTCTCTCTCTCTCTCTCTCTCTCTCTCTCTCTCTCTCTCTCTCTCTCTCTCTCTCTCTCTCTCTCTTCTCTCTCTCTCTCTCTCATTCTCTCTCTCTTTCTGTCAGTGTGTGAGTGAGAGGGGGCGTGGAGAATGGGGGGGAGGGGAGTAGAATGTTCGTTCATAGACTATGTGTAGATGTGTGTGTGTGTTTTGTGTGATGTGAATGGTGTCCTTACTAACACGTGTGGATAAATTCCCTAGTCCTAATTACCGGCACGTGAGCTTAGCGGCTCGAGCCCTTGACTCCCTCATGGCAATTTTCAGTCTGAGGGAGATAAACTCTGCTCCGTTTCTGCAATTCTCCATTATCAGCCTGACAGTTTTTTTTACTGGGGATACCCGCACACCCAACTCCCCCACCCCGCTCCTCCCCCTCCTCACATTCCAGTTTGATTGTTGCCACTTTCGTTTAGGAAGAGGAACAAAAACAAAGTATCAGGCCCTACAACCCAAAGTCCTAAAGTGATGTGTAAGACCGAAAGTGAGTTTCATTGAGCAAAACTATCCATTCAGAATTGTGTCCGATAAATAATTGTGACAGCTTACGCTCTTTCTAGAAAACAATATAAGTCACGTGCAGATATACTGACTGTTTATGAAAGTACGATTCATGTCCAGTTCTTTACTTGGGATACATTTATATAGGCATGGTCTTTTTGGAAGAGGGTTCAAACGACTCAAAATATGACAAATAGCACTTACTTTTGCTAAGTCAGTCGTCTTTGTGCATTGATGGGAGACAAGATTTCTTCTGTATAACTCTGCTGTTGATTATTGAGTACATTCTTGCTGGTGGTCTCCAAAGTCAGGTTGTGTTCTTTCAATTCTTTCATCCGCTGGGCTTTAAACAACAATAACAATAACAATAACAACAATAAAAATGTTTCTTTAAGAAAGCTTTGTTTTTGTTATTTTTCTTCTTGTGTTATGTTTTTCCATATATCGAACTGAGTGTTGGTCTGTAAGGTGATCCTGGTTGTAATTATTCCCTTCATCGTTCACTGACTGTTCGCCTAAATGTTGCAGTTTAGCCGGTTCTTCTGGAGTCTTCTTTTGTGATTTTGTTCGGCCATGAAACTGTCACAGTGGTGAAAAGAAAATGTTGCAGGGGGTTGTAGTTATTCATAAACAGTCTGTAGTACAAGCAGCTGCTGGCCAGTAATGGTCCATTGGAGAGTGACCACAATAAACAGTGATTCAAAGTATGAAACATGTCACCACACCAAAGAATCGTGAGTGTATAAGTACATGTATTAAATTAATGTAGTAGAGTACTGTCAGTAATCTAGTAATCAATGAAAATGAATGTTGTTGTTGCTATTGTTGCTGCTGCTGTTGCTTCTGTTGTTGCTGTTGCTGGGGCTTTGTTGCTGTTTTGCTGTTGTTATTGTTGTTGTTGTAATGTTAGTAATCAATGAAAATGAATGTTGTTGTTGCTGTTGTTGTTGCTGCTGCTGTTGCTTCTGTTGTTGCTGTTGTTTGGGTTTTGTTGTTGTTGCTGTTGCTGCTGCTGTTTTTCGTAACATCTTCCAACACTTCGCTAGCTTTACCTAAACATTGGTAAAAATCAGAATGCTCATGCAGCCTGACATTTTGTGGAGTTCACTCCCTACTTGCCCACCTGTACATCCCCCTCTAACAGGCTGATGTGTGTGTGTTACGAAGCCTCCCGTGGAGGTGAGTGCACTTTCCGAAAGATGGCTCAGGTCTTTGTCAGTGCACAATGAGCGCTGAGCTTTACGACAGGGCCACTTAATGAGAGCCGTGCACGTGCTGCTTCATTGTCTTGTTTATGTCCCTGCCGGCCCTGCTTTATTTCGCTTTTTCTTCCATTGCTAACATGGATCCAATGTATAATTATGCGTTAGGGAAGGGAAAGAGAAAAGGCCGGAGATTTCATTCCCTTCCTCCCTCTGTCTCTTGTTATCTACCTCCTCCTCTCTCGCTCTGTCTTTTTCTCATTCTTTCTCACATCCATACACCATTTATTCACGTATACACGCACATACACACACTGATACAAGCAAGCACACGCGCGCGCGCGCGCGCACAAACACACACACACACACACACACACACACACACACACACACACACACACACACACACACACCACTGTGAAACTGTTGGAAATGTGTTTAAAACTTCTTAAATAAAATCATTTTTTTTATACTTCTTGTTTTCTTTCCTCTTTTATAATGGAGGTGGCATAGATTTGAAGTCTTCCTGCGCAGGTGCGAGTTTTTCTCTTAATACAGCGATCACAGATTGTGAGCTTTGACAAGCTCTTCACAGGATGAAACAGCTGTCACTTGCTCTAGTGTTAACTCGTGGTGCCAGACCTCCCTTGTGAAGGACGCCTCCACCGCCCTCTCAAAAAACGTCAATAGAGCATTTAAACGAGTTGTAAACAGCTGAACTATACTTTTGCACCGTGTGGGTTTCTTGTGTTTTCATGCAGTGTCAACGTTTCGCCATGTCAGACTGTGAATTGTTTATATCAAGTGTGCCTGTATCTTTGGGTTCGAGTCTCCTTTCTGAGACAAAGAGCACTTCATCATCATAGGAGTTTGGAGTTTGTTCAAGAGGGATTCACCGCGCTCGGGAATCTCCATATGCGCTCCACCCAAATCTGTCAGCAATTATCTGACAGACTTCCCAAGCCTGCGCAAAACCCTATATGCTGACAAGGTTTTGAAATGGGGGAGGTGGAAGAAGGACCTATCAAACATTAAGTTGACACCACCAGAATGATGGAAACATTCAGATAGGCAGCAAACAGGCCAATTTTTAATGTTGCAGGCTGTTGCAGACGGTGTTTGTATTGAAAAGTACAGTGGTTTGAGAACGAGGTCAGGTGATGAGGAGATAGATACGGCGACGTTGGTTCAGTAGTTGCTTTCTTGAATGTCTGGAAGATTTGTTGGTGGATAGGTTGTGATCTGGTTGCTTGGTTCCTCAGTAGCTGGGATAGTTGGCTGATCAGTGGAATAGATAGGTTGGTTAGTTGTTACTCTCTCTCTCTCTCTCCTCTCTCTCTCTCTCTCTCTCTCTCTCTCTCTCTCTCTCTCCTCTCACTCCTGCTCTCAAGGTCGTGCGCGTGTGTTCTTCTTCCTTCTCATTTCGCTGTTTCACCTGTCACCTGCCTTTCAGGGCAGAGTATGGGAATACCAGACATGCCCCCTTCCTCACTCCGTCTGGCACCTGAAGACGATGCATCAGCCTGTAGCAACCACCCGTTGCCCCTGATTATTATTATTATGCCTTTCTTCCAACTTTTCCTGCCCCCCTGAGTTGTTGTTGTTCTGTCCTCCGTCTTCCTGCGGCTGTACTCCTCCCCCATCTGTCTATCCCCACTGTCAAACATTTATCATTAATTAGCAGTTCCCCCTTTGTTCGTTTGTTTTGTTTGGATGATTTTTATTTGTTTATTTGTTTGTTTTAAATTTTATCCATTTCAGGTACATTTTCGTTTTCCGTATAATATCAAAAACGTTTTGATATTAAAAAAAAAAAGAAGAAAAAAAAAGAAAAACATCAAATCTACGTATAAAGCAACAATTTTTTTTGTTTCTTTCTTTCTTTCTTTCTTTGTTGAAGAATCATTCAAGAATCATTCCTTACACAGGACGCTTTGAAATGATTAATGATTTTGTCTTCTCACGAATAAATTGCTCCCCCCCCCCCCCTCCAACCTGCTGCGTCGTGTTGTATTGTCCTTAACACTGATAAGGATATAAAAAAAAACATAACAAAGGGAAGGGAGCTAGACATTGTCTTAAGCTTCTTTAAATGATATCATATACTTAATGAAAGATACAGGTTATGGAAACCTTGCGAGAATCGTCGACACGAAATAAAGAGAGAGAGGAATCACTGAGACGTTGGTGACTCAAAGAATAGGAATGCGAGATGATTTCTGATATCATAGTTGCTCACCCACAGATAGGTTATATACTTCCACTTCTAGCATCGTGCAACCATTCACGTATGTATATGTTTATGATCGTAGAATTATGGTATGTATGGTTAGACTCAATTGTTAGTATATATTCAGTTGCGTACATTTATTAATATGTGTGTTCTGATATATGTGTATATGTGATATATGCTTTTGTATGTATTACATTTTGTGTCTAGTCAGACGTGTAATGTGCAGTTGCCCCCATGAGGATGCCGGGGCTCTTTCAGTATAAGAAGCATCCCCACCTTCTGAAAATTCTGTACTAGAAATTTCCTCTTTTCTGTCACTCCCTTTGTTTCTGCCTTGTTCCTTTGCTTTCTGCCATCTCTTCCTATCAATTTCTGCCTTGCTGGTCCATTCACCCGTATGTGTTCAGTAAAGTCTTACGTACTTTCTCAAAGGACTGATAATTGGGTACATGTATTAAGTGCATTGCTGGCGCTATGGAAATGAGATATGCGACAGCAATTTTAGGCAACTTAGGCCCGTGTTTATATATGTTTTAGTGTCCTTAGTTATGTTTGAATTTGAATACAGGTATGTTTTTTTAAATGCCCCGTGCGAAAATTGGGCGGAGTGACCAACACCAGGGGCATCCCCGTAGATTATGTGCGCATATGCCTTGATATGGGTACTTAATTTTCTTTTCCTTTTTTCCCCCTTTTGAAGTATTGTGTATATTTTCAAACGGTTATACACGTAGCCCTGATATGGCTCTAAAATGTATGTAGTTGGCTAGGCTTGGGCTTTAAACAGAAATAACAGTAACAATGAGCAGTTGGTCCAAATGAGTTCAGAGAAAAGCACTATACATGAATGATTTATTATTGTGTTTAGTTCTCAGAAGCCAAACGTCCCGTATCCACTAGAAAGATGATTTCAGAGACGATGGGAAAAAAAGGAAAAAAAGAGACAAGCAGACAGAGAGACAGTCAAACAGAGAACGATACTGATAGCCAAAGCGAATCGTGCCAGAATTTTTAGAGTACGATATCAAACAGAGAACGATACTGTTTCGTTCTTTCTACAGCCAACTCGGAAGACAGAGCAATGCTTCTTCGTCTTTACTCCTCGCTGTCTGATTCTCAACTGACTACAGTATATATACATATCACAGTGAACAGCAATCAGTTATCATTTAAACGAATATCATGCCGTGCTGTTATCCGCACGCTGTTTACTGTCAACACACGTCACATCTCCCTTTCTTTAAGGAAACAAAATCAATTAATCATTTTTCCTATCTTTCAGTCCATACGAAATAAATGTGTTTCCTACCTTTATCACAACATTAACTTAACAAACACTCATTCTTTCTCTCACGCACAGGGCCCAAACATTCATGCACCTCATTTTATCTCTGATCATTATACTATCCATCATCATCATGATGTCCATATTTCGCAATGCTTTCAGTTTATCTGATTGTGGTAGAGTCTTCAGTTTCATTCATATTTCAGGAAATCTGGCCTTTTGCTTTGTCTTCCAGATCTTGTTCTGTAAGGAGAACTAACTGGTTCGGGTTGTCCTGTCCTTGTTTGTTTGATAACTTCATCTGGCTCCTTGATGCTGGTTGTCTCAGACATTTTGATGACTGGTGACTGATCAGATGAGTTCTCACGGGCAGACGATGCTGGCGTCCTGACATCTGTTCCAGTTCCAGTTTTCTTGTTATCTTCCAGCATCTGTTTTGATGGAATGATGATTTGCTGTTGCTTGCCCGATGTGTCGCTTTCCTGATTTCTTCCAGAAATCATCCTTCTCTGGACAAGTCGTTGAGGGTTAATTGTCTGCTGAAGCTCCGTTTCTGTTGTGTCTCGTAGCTGACGACGATTCCTTCTGTACTGACGTCCGTCCTCTGTGCGAATGTTGTATGACCGGATGTTCACCTGTTGGTCTACTTTGGCACTGATCCACTTTTTGGATCCTGGAGGTTGGAATTTCACAATCTGTCCCGGACTCAGTTCTGTCAGCTCTACTGCGCTTCTGTTGTAGTAGTGCGCTTGCTTCAGTTTCCTTTTCTCAAGTTCTTTCTTGATTGGTACAACTGTTGGCTGGAGTAATGTCTTTGACGTCGGCACTTGTGTTCGTGTTCTTCTGCCAAAAACAAAGATGTCATCATGAACCGCCACCACGCCTGGCAGTCCTGCCAGAGCGATGTCAATCCTCCTCTGGAATTCTTCTGGGGCTGGTGAAATTCCAAAGGGCATTCGTTTCCATCGGTATTTGCCAAAAGGCGTCTCAAATGTTGTCAGGTAGCTGCTGTCTTCGTCCAGTTCAACGTGCCAAAACCCGTTTTTCGCGTCCAGGTGTGTGAAGTATTTTGCATCTTTGAGGAGAGGCAGTGCGTCATCAATGATTGGCATGAGGTACTCGTTTCTCCTGAGGGCTTTGTTCAGTGGCTTAGGGTCGATGCACAGTCTGGCTTTCCCATTGCTCTTTGTTGTTTCGACCAAACTGCTTATCCACTCCGTTGGCGTGTCTACTTTAGTGACCACGTCCAGTTTTTTCAACCTCTTCAGCTCGTCCTTCACTTTCTCTTGCACTGCTATCGGCCACTTTCTGCAAGGCATCTTCACTGGAGCAATACTGGGGTCTGTTTCTAGGTGTAATTTCCCTTCTAGTTTTCCTTCTCCTTCAAAGACATCGTTGTACTTTGTGAGCATATATTTTGCATTTTCCTCCTCTTTCTGATTCGCCGCTATCGTTGCAATGTTCTCTTCATTGATCGTCAACAATTGCATGTGCTGCACAGCTTTCAGTCCCAGTACTGGCTTACAGTCCGTTTTCGTGATCACGAAGTTGACTTTGTATTTCCTTCTGTTCTTGGGGTTTTTCACTCCCAGCACTATCTCCCCCACAGGCTTCATTTCTGTTCCGTTGAACATCACCAGCTTCTTCTTTGTCTCTTGCAGGTCAGACTTTCTTTCATCTCCTGTGACTTCTATGTACAGGCTCTCAGACATCACGTTTGTTGTTGCACCTGTGTCAAGAAGAAATGTTACCGGCATCTCATTTATCAGCATTTTTGCTCGTATGTTTCTCTCCTTTTTTCTGGTTTTCTCTTCGATCCCGAGGATTTCATTATCGCTTTCAGTGTCAGTCTCCTCTTCTTCGAAGTGCCGAACTCTTGTTTTCTTTTGATTTTTCTTGGGTGTTCTGCAGCATGAAGCAAAGTGATTATTTCCTCCACAAGCTTTGCATTTTCTTCCAAATGCTGGAAATTTCTCTTTTGCTCTTGGGTGCTTTCCACCACAATATCCGCATTTCTCTCTGTACTCTGGTTTGTTTCCTTTGCTATACTGCTTTGCTGTCTTCTTTTCTTTGAAAGCTTGACACTTCCTGCGTGTCCTGCGTTTTTCTCATCATTTGGACGATTTGATGTTGACTTGATTCATGCGCTCTGCACATATCAATACATGCAGTCAATGTCAGCTGTCGCACTTCCAGTAATTTTGATCGCAGAGTCTCGTCATGGACACCCAGTACGATTTGATCTCTCAACAGTCTGTCTTCCAGTGTACCATAGTTACAGGTCTTGATCAGTCTCCACAGTTCTGCTGCAAACTGTTCGATAGATTCTCCTGCTGCTTGATGTCTGCAGTTGAATCTGAATGCTTCGTAAGTTTCATTGGTTGAACCCACACAGTATTCTTCGAATTTCTGGAGAACAGTGTCAATGTCATTTCTTTCAGCTTCATTAGCAAATGCCAATCCTTCATAGATGTCCATAGCATCCAGCCCGATGCAAGAAAGAAAAATTGCTGTTCTGTATGTTGAGTCTTCTTCTGTCTGTGTTGTCACAATTTCATAGCTGTCCCAAAGCCTCTTGAATTTCTTCCAGCTGCTCTGCAGGTTTCCTCTATTCACATCAAGTTTAGGAGGTAAGGGAATCTTGGCATGTCGTCGACTGGCTCTTCTCTCATCTTGTTCATCTTCCATGGTTGAACTTTTGTCTTCAATATTCTGGATTTTTGTTGGAGTTCGTAATCACGATTCTGACACCATGTTTCGTTCTTTCTACAGCCAACTCGGAAGACAGAGCAATGCTTCTTCGTCTTTACTCCTCGCTGTCTGATTCTCAACTGACTACAGTATATATACATATCACAGTGAACAGCAATCAGTTATCATTTAAACGAATATCATGCCGTGCTGTTATCCGCACGCTGTTTACTGTCAACACACGTCACAGATACTGATAGCCAAAGCGAATCGTGCCAGAATTTTTAGAGTACGATATCAAACAGAGAACGCTACTGATAGCCAAAGCGAATTGTGCCAGAATTTTTAGAGTACGATATAGTTTGAGGAACAACTTATTGACAACAGCGGTTCATGGTTTATCTTAATGATCGTTTAACTGTAGATGGTGCATGGCATAACTGTAGATAGTGCATCAGAGGAAAGACGAGCCAACATTATAAAAATCTGTCTTATCACCGTACAGGGTGTAGTTTATTGTATACATTGTCTTCCTGAAAGCAGCTTCATGCAATTCATGCCCCCCCTCCCCTATCTTATACACGCAAACACATGCACACACGCGTACACGT
>CM060305.1:39918819-39956319 GCA_030674185.1 Monoplex corrugatus | reverse complement strand
GTGTGTGTGGTGTGTGTGTGTGTGTGACTGTCTGTGTATCTATGACACAAACTTCCACGGGCTTTTCAGCTCTTTTGAATGAATCTTCACCAAATTTGGGTCAAAGATGTGAACAGTTAAATAGTCGCGAAACGATAAGTTTGTAAGGAAAAGCACCAAGAGAAAGTCACATGGACCAAAAGTGCCTAAAATCAGCACTTTTCGAGTAAGTGTACAAACAGCACTTTTTTTTTTAACTTCTGACAATGTTTAAACTCTGTCTTCGCATTTGCGATAGTCTTAAATTGCTTCTATGCACACCAAGTTGATATAATATTATATGAAGTCTTTTCAAGGTCGCATTGGCTGATATTCTAGACGACCTGCATCTTCATGATTACACAGCTCTTGATTTCGGACAGAGAGAGGATCGGAGTCCTAAAGGCAATGGCAGAAGCAGCGGAAAAGAGCTCAGCAGGACCTGGACCAGGAGGAACAAAAGTGAATTTCTGAAGGCTTAAAATTACCCTGTATGTTGCTGGTGATCGATAGCTGAGTGATTAAGACATCCGTCACAAGAGTGACATTTGCCTTGAACATCTGACCATCTTGGATACGCAGGTTCGATTCCAGGTGGAGGACAAATTTTTAAAAAAAGAAAAGTCTACAGCAATTGGACATCTAGGGTCATGACCTTGATGCGGCCCGGCCCCTTTAGGGTATCAAGTTAAGGGTTGAAACACTTGACAAGGGTTTCTCCTCTGAGAACCTTCTGTTGTCTGGATATATATATATATATATATATATATATATATATATATATATATATACATATATATATATACATATAGATAGATATATGTTATATACATATATATATGTTTATATATATATATAGATAGATAGATATATGTTATATACATATATATATGTTTATATATATATGTATATATGTATATGTATATATATATATATACATATATATATATATATGTATATTATATATGTATATATATATATATACATATATATATATATATGTATATTATATATGTATATGTTAATATGTTAACCTTCCGAGATTTTTCTTGGATATGTGTATGCACCTATATTTGTCCACACGAAGTAGACTTTACATTGCTGTACGGTCTGCATGGTTCTATCTTTGGTGAGTATGGGTGTTTTCATGTTTAAATAGGCGAGGCACTGGACGCTGACAGGACTTTTATGTACACGTTTGATTATCTATGTGCGTATACAGTCGGAGGATATAAGGCACAGGTCCCCACACATGTTGACCTGGGAGATCCGAAAAACCTCACCACTTTATCCACAAGGTGGGAAGAACCAAGACAGGCTTGAACCTAGACCTTCCAATCGAAAATCTAACACCTTATCCACTTAACTATCACACCAGTCGTAATGGCGACAATTTGGCAATGGCATCCTAAACGTTACCAACCATTCCTGACTGCCAGCTGAATCGAGACATCAATAACCGTAACAATTCAACTCAATCATCAATATCTCTCAAGCGATCAGACACGCTCTTGGACAAACATTCCAACCGATCTTTATTCAACAAAACCTCTGGTCTATTCGCGGTTATCTGAGAGAGTCTTGTTTACTGGTTTGGCAGCTGTAAATCCTATAATATACTTAATTAATCGAGAGACATAAGGACATGTAATCCGAACACAAATATCATCGAGCCATGATTGACCCAGAAGCGAAGATCTATCATCCCAGCACGAGTACAGTTTCAGTTTCTCAAGATAACATCTCTGCGCTCGGAATAATTTCCACATGCGTTGACCCCACTGATGCCATATGATAAAAAAGATCCCAAAAAGGTTATGGCATGAGCCTTAAGCATCCACACAAGCCCTATGCGTTGGTTAAGTCTTTAAAAATTTACGGCCTGACATTACGTGAGACAATTTCTTCTGGTGATTGGGGAAGTTTGCCCGACAATGCATCGATCCCGTCAAACAGTGGCAGTGATTGAGATCACAGTTCTGTTCTTTCAAAGTGCAGCGTTGTGTCAACATTACAGAGTTATTTTGATACCCAACAGGAATAAGAGAACACGCATCAATTACCTTCATGTTAACCCTTTCAGTCCTCAACCTGTCTACTAGCTTCGAAGCTTTTGTCAACAATCAGGGAACGGAGGCGTGTTCTCCGATTCTCTCTGAAGAAGTAAAAGGGTTAATATGCAGGCAGATGGGTCGTATTCTTTGCAGGAAGCTGGATAGGGCGAGACAGTGAAAGGGTTAACAGGCAGGGAATGGGGACATCTTTGGAGTTTGGAGTTTGTGAAAGAGGAAGTTCATCACACTAAGATAATGCAATATGCGCTCCATCCAAATCTGCCAGCTGACA
Organism: Monoplex corrugatus; assembly: GCA_030674185.1. NCBI lineage: Eukaryota > Metazoa > Mollusca > Gastropoda > Littorinimorpha > Ranellidae > Monoplex > Monoplex corrugatus. Next base: position 39,953,955 of record CM060305.1, on the reverse strand, counting down.
CCTAGCAGATTCCTTGAGCGTGCACAAACCTCTATGCGTTGGCAAGGTCTTGAAATGGGGAAAGGAACGGACCTATGACACTACCAGAATGATCGGAGTATTATGAAGATGGACAGCAAAGCATGTCAACTTTTATGAAGCAGCGGGGACTGAACTCAACACAAGACCTAAGGAAAAAAAGTGATCTGCTTAAAAAGGTCGTTGCAACAATCCCTTCATTATCAACACGGCACTCTAATTAAGTGAGCTAACAGGGACTTTTATTAATAAAATCCCTGTAGGCCGCCTAACAGTCAAGGTCAGCATCCGTGCGTTGTTCCTGTCATATATATATATATATATATATATATATATATATATATATATATATATATATATATATATATATTATATATATATATATATATATACATATATATATATATATGTATATATATGTATATATATTTATACATATACATAATGTATATATGTATATACATATATACACATATGTATATATATAACATGTATACATATAATTCTTTTTTGTTTGTTTGTTTGTTTTTTGTTGTTGTTTTGTTTTGTTTTGTTTTTTGCATTTTGTGGAACAACAAATTGACAAAAACATAACGAGCAAACAAACATATTTCACATAAAGTATCAATATGTTCATAATCACTCCCCCTTTTATTTCACATATAGTATCAACGTGTTCATAATCATCCCACATTTACATGTCTTACATGTAATGCTGCAGAAGAGTATTAACAATACTGACACAACTCATGAGGAAAAAAATCAAAGTTGCAAAATTTCACTTAACATCTGTTCCAATAAGAAGATCAGTCGTAAATATTTCAACAATCTACTTATCTATTAGTGTTTTGTAGGAAACCCAATCATTCTTATGTTTGTACACTCGTGCGTTGAAATTTAGAGCAGAGAAAGGATTAAACAAGCAGGCGATTGAGGCAGGATGTTGGTGGATAGGGTGAGGCAATGAAATGGTTAAATGGGGATCGGCTGAATGCCCAGAAAATGGATGGGCTGATCGGGGTTTGTTTTCCTGGTTGGGAAGATGAAGTAAACAAAGTCATTACAGATCTGGTTTTCTTTGTTTTATCCTTCTTCTGTTTTAATATGTATTTTATTGCTTTGCCATTTTCGATCAAGGGCACTCTCAGAGTACATTACGTCATCCGTAGGGCATGGGTTTGATGTATCCCGGATTTCGAACGTAATATCTCTCTCTCTCTCTCTCTCTCGCTCGCTCGCTCGTTCTCGCTCGCTCGCTCGTTCTCGCTCCTTCTCTCTCTCTCCCCATACACATTTGCCTTGTTTGCTATATACATGTATGAAAATTTCTCTGACCCATCGCGTACCCCAGCCCCTCTCCTTTCCCACCTCTCCCCTCATCTGTGGTGACAACGCGTTCACGATTGTGTGTGTTGCTCGGCGGCCTTCATAAACGAAATCTCTCTCTCTCCTCTCTCCTCTCCCCCCCCCCCCCCCCCCATTGCTCTCTTTTTTCTTCCTTCGTGTGCATTTTAATTTTCCCGCAGTAAAACTGTTTTTGTTGCTTTTAATAAATGCATATTAGCAACGGAGATATGTATGTTGGCTCAAGCGCCAGTATTTATACCGTTTGAAAAGAAAGTTTTCATTTCAGCTCCCTTTCTGTCTCTGTCTCAGCCTCTGTCTCTGTCTCTCCCCTTTCAATTTCTCCCCTATCTATCTATCTATCTATCTATCTATCATTATCTATCTATCTATCTGTCTGTCTGTCTGTCTGTCTGTCTATCTATCTATCTGTCTGTCTGTCTGTCTGTTTGTCTGTCTATTTGTCTATCTATTTTCTTCTCTTCCTAATTTCTGTGTCAAAAAAGAATATACAAATATGTACGCACGAACGTATGCACTCACTCGCACACATACAGATGCGTCCACATTTTATCTCTAACACACGCAGGTGTGTGTGTGTGTGTGTGTGTGGTGTGTGTATGTGTGTTCTATTTAAGATACAACCCACAGCCAGAGATACAGAGAAGGAGAGAAAGAGAGATGGGGGAAGAAAGAGAAAATTGGGATAGAAAGAGAGAGAGAGAGAGACAGAGAGAGACAGAGACAGAGAGACATACATACATACATACATACAGACGAAAGAGAAAACAAAAGTTATCTGCCTTGCTGAAAAACCGACAAACAGAAAAAGGGACAAACAGGCAAACAAAACAAACCTCTAGACAGAATAAACCATCTGGTCACTGCAATACAACCTTTGAGGCAAACACTGAAGCAACAACTGCAACAACAAAGATGTGGGTGTAACAAGAACAATAACAACAATAGTGGCATACATGAGCAAGGGGCAGAGACAGAGATCCTACCCTGGATGAAACAGACCTACCCACAACTGTAGTCAGAGTGCCCTGTCATTCTTAGTTCCTCCACAAGGAAGTCCAAGTAAGTTCTCAAAGCGAGTGACTATCCTTTTGTTCTGTGTAGAACTTGTCGGCCTGGCTTCCTAGGACGGCAGAGCACTCTCACTTTTGTCCCGTTTGTTTGTTTGTTTTTTCCTGGTACCCTCCATTATTCTCTTAAAACGGTGTATTGTTTCAGGTGGATATTTTGGTCCAAATCTCTCTCTCTCTCTCTCTCTCTCTCTCTCTCTCTCTCTCTCTCTCTCTCTCTCTCTCTCTCACTTTCTCTGTGTTCGTTTGTTTGTTTTTCTGTTTCTTTCTTTCTTTTTCATTATCAAGATAGATTATCCTGCTTTCCCTCTTACTGTATTTACCAAATTGTTGGGTAGCTCATTCTGCATGTGTGTTGTTATTCCTCTCCAAAGGCTATCCCAGACAGCATGTCCGACGAGTTCTACACTAACGCCATGAAAAATTAGAAATAGTACATGTAGAGTTGTAGGTGTTTAAGTGCCAACTTTCGGTAGTGGTGAAGCTACCAATATAAAGATCAGCTAGCAGACGATATAACCCTATTCCTCAAACACCAAAATGATATGAACAAATCATTAGAAGTGTTAATAACATTAGATAGATTCTGTGGGCTAAAACTAAAGACGTAGAAAACAAAAGCACTAACAATGGATATCCAGACAGATGAACAAAATCTGCCCTTGACACCAGCAGATCTAATACACATTCACTCGCAAACGAACGCATGCACAATCACATTCACGCACACAAACTTACAGACATACATTCACACTCACCCATACATGTATAGGCGCTCATAAACACACTCATTCGCACAATCAAACTCATACAAATTCACGTCCACACACAAACATTCAGTCGCACACACACACACACATACACACACACGCATGCGCAAGACGCACACACACACACCACAAACAGCGTATGCACACACAAATGAACAAACAAACACACACACACACACACACACACACACACACACACACACACACACACACACACACAATTTAAGACACAAAACAAAAACAAAAAATATAAAAACAAAAATCGTAAAAAAAAGAAACAAATGCTTTATACAAACAAGAAATAAAGGGGAAAGAAAGAAAGAAAGAAAGAAAGAACGAAATAAAGAAAACAAAAGAAAAGGAAAAGAAAAATCTTCCTCGAGCTAGACTGGAAACCACGTAGTTAGCAAAGACGACGACCAGGCCTTTGAATTGTAAAGACCAACGCCAACATTGACATAAATCTTGAAAGACCTAACACTCAATATAACTGAACTGCCTTTCTTTTAAAATTCTCTATGACGCTGGTGTTCAGCTATGCTTCTAAGATCTCTCAAGGTCCTTATATGTACGAAACGCGAGTGCATGTAACTGAGTAAATTTGTGAGTGCATGAAATTTTGATCTTGTACAATCCATTATCGTATAATTTAAAGGGGTTGTAGTGGCCTTATATGCAATTCATGCATCAAAATGCTACGGAAGGTTCGGTTGTTATTTTGTTTTCAAGTTTTTCAATATGATTATTATTAATATTGTTGTTCATTAATTGATTAATGCATTAAGTTGTTATCATTCTTTATTAAGTAATTTATCTTCTGGTACGTGAGTATTACACTCAAGGTTTAACAAACTGTAATAGTATATATCATGCCGCTCACAACACGTATCATAAAGGACAAAAATAACCAGAAGTACAAAAACAAGAAGGTAAATAAAACAAGGCGAGTAAACAAATTTGACAACAGCTCGTGGATGAGTGTGCCCTAAGACATAAATAAATAAATAAATGATGTTAGCAGCAGCAGCATGAAAACGATAGTAATTCCTTTCCACAGGCATACAGACAAGCGTTTAGATTACACATAAAAGTAGCTCACAATGTGAAGCAGTCTCGGTCAGAAGGGAAATTACTCTCGATGTGTTTCTTAGGTAGGCAGACGTTCTTGTCATCTACAAAGTCAGCGGAGTTGCGCGCTTGCTCTTGGACTGTGGCGAAGGGCAACAAAGAATTGATAACTGACCAGAAGCTTGTTTCTCAATGATTGAACGTGAACTGCGGTTTAAATGGAGAAAACTGAGGCAGAAAATCGTCATTCGTGAAATTTAGCGTCGAAACGAATGCAGTGGTGCAACGCAGCAATGGGCTGTTGTAGATCTAAACTGCAATCATCCGTAACTTTGAAGAGCTGTAGGTCTAGACATCTAGTTTTACTTAAAGATAGGCTCAAATACTGAGCGTTTCAGTTGGCTAGTTAGTATTGTTTCGGTCCAGTAATGAGATGATGACTGGTTTGAAGGGAAATGGTAAGATCAGCGTGTGGTAAAAAAAAAGCAATGAACAATGGAGATTTCTGGGTATTAACTATTATCATATAGGCTATGACAACTTACTAAAATAGATCTAATTGTTGATTGTCCAAGTTAGGTGCATTTCAAATTTGGTTGCCTGTTCAATGGTTTTGTTGAATTAGTGGTTTGCGACGCGCGATTTGTTTGCTTAGAACCGATGGAGTGCCTCAGATCTACTAAGCGCAAGCAACGAACTGTGGGAGCCGATGTCGAGACGTCATTAATGTCATGCCTTGATTCAAGAAGATCATGAGAAATAGATAAACATTGATACTAGTATTACTACGCTTCAGGAAATACAGGTAAGACAAGCTTTCTTGTGTTTAGATCTCTTTGTTCAGCCATGCTTTGAAAGCAACACACATACACGCGTAAGCGCGCACGCACGCACACATACACACACACGCGCACACACACACACACACACATAAACTACACTGACAATCACTCACAAGGATTCTAGCATGGGAATGTACATTGTTATTTTGTATAGGCCTATGGCTATGCGCTGTGCTGCATATCGAAGACAATAAAATTTGAAATTTGTTTAGAAAGGTTCATCGCATTTCTTAATGGGCTCCACCCAACGGCCAAAAAGCCAGCTGTTAACTGGTAGACTCCATTATCCTACGCAAAACCTCATGTGCTGGCAAGGTCTTGAAGTGAGAAGAGGGTTTGGGATAGATATGAAACTTTGTCGCCGCCAGTAAGAAACAGAAAAAGAAAGCAGTTTGCATATGAAAGCATGGCAAGCTGGTTGGAACTTTTTCTTTGTCGGGCTTGTAGTGGTACAGTCCCTCCAAGAATGCGATATCCCCCAGCATAGATCCCCGGAGTGCATTAGTCCAAGCTGGTGTTTTGCCTCTACTTGATCAGTACAATACAACACAAACAGCACAATACAGCACATTATAATCATAGAAAAGATGTATAATATAGCACCAAAATCCATCATCGAGGAGTACAAGGTCGGAAAAGTCAGGTTTCTTGGCATGCTTCAGGACTTGGAAGATAAGACTGAGATCCATCTAGCCCAAACTAAAGATCGGCAGAAAGTGGAAGTCCGAGAGGCAGTGGACGCAGCGAAAGAAGACCTGAAAGTCCGAGAAATAATAGGGCACACACGAACCAGTAAGTGGGAACTCGGATCAATAAAACAGGAATGGTGGCCAAAGGCAAAGGGGAAAACAAAGAGAGATGTGGAAATACAAGAGCGGCGACCGAAAACTTCAATGTCAGAGAAACAATACGACACGCACAAACCAAGGACTGGGATCAACAAAAGAACTTAAGAAGAGAGGTGGCCAAAGACAAAGAGGAAAAAAACAAGAGAGACATGGTGATGGTAATACAAGAGGTGAGAACAGAAGAGTATGCCAATAGAATCCAGAAGGCAATCCAGCAAGGCCAACAGGGGCAATGTAAAGCGTAGGAAAGTGAATTTCGAAGAAGTCTCAGTTGGAATGACTTGTGGCACATGGTACCTCTCAGGATCCATTTCGTCCTTAGAGCTGTATCATATAACCTCCTGCCTTCGAACACAAATCTAGTGAGATAACGGAAATCAGATGATAAATGATAATCAGTTTGAGTGTGTGTGTGTGTGTGTGTGTGTGTTGTTTGTGTGTGTGTGTGTGTTTGTGTGTGTGTGTGTGTGTGTGGTGCACAGGTGTTTGTGTACATTGTATGTATATGTTGTGTATAATCATGTATGGGTGTGCATGAGCGTATGTTCGTATGTGTCTTTGTGTGTCTGTATGTGCGTGGTTGTGTATGTCTTTGCCGTGTCTCTATGTGTGGTCTGACCCTGTTTTCTTTTTAGTTTTTTCATTGAATTGACATATGAAATAAATATTTGGTCATACTTCATGTTTACTGCTTCTTTACCGTTCTGTTATTAGAGCTGATATGTTTCATTAAAGTGGTTAATATTGACATGGGTTTTCTTTATTTGTGTCTGCCTTTGTACTTGTATGGCTCTTTGAGATGAGGCGCTGTACAGGAAGTCATTAGTAATCATTGCTTATGAGAGCAGAACATGGGACAATTTTTCACATTGCTATATTTAGAATGAGGATGAAATTGAGGATGCTATATAGTTCCAATTCAATTTGAGAGCAGGTGACAGGGCTGTTTCCTTTTACATATGTCCTTGTGTCAGCCATGCTCGATTCAAGGCGCATCAATAAAGTCAGTGAGACTCGACTGTGTGATCCCAGTCTACTCACTGAGCTCACAGCAGGCTCAACTCTGGGTATGGTCATCGGGGCCAAAAAATCCCAATATCATTTTTTGGACTATTAAGAATTAGAAACCACAACATCAGTTTGTAGTCCGTCGTGCTTCTTCGCTGCTTTCACTGGTAATTCTTGTAAACTCGACCTTCAGGCCTTTTAAACTAAGTCGTGCCCATGAACAGATATTCATCTGAAAATACAGACTTGCTTAAAAAAAACTTGACCGGTCCGTCAGTATCTGCTTTTCAAGCTCTGTGTCACTCTTTTAGTCGCAATGACTAAGGAGATTTCTTTCACTGCTTCAGTCAAATTGCACTATTGCATTGCCTCACCACCTCCAACATAATGCTTACTTTCAGACATGATCGACACCAGTGTTTCCTCATCCGTTTCAAGTAGTTTGCATAGGGCATTAGTTCTAGCTTTCAGCGCAGCGCACACAATCAGGTAGAGTGATACAATGCGTATACGTATGCACGCACGCGCAGGTCTGTACGTTTCTTAATAACTAGGATATTTTACACACAGAACATGCACCCATATTTGTTATAATTCGAATATAAAGTAGCCATACAGTGATACACTCAAAGTTGAATAAGAAAAACATCAAGAAAAAACAAAACAAAACAAACAAACAAAAAAATAAAAACCAGCGTTGTTAAACAGTACCAATGCAAAACTACATCTTTGCAGCTGTTTGTTTGCAAGCTGGTGGTGAGAATGACTTTAATCCTCCTGTAAAAATGGAAAATACTGTTTACAGGGCTTTATCATAAACGTCACAAATTGAAAACTTTTATCAGATGAAAAGGATTATGAGTATACGTCTTCAGCTGTTCTCCCTCTCGGTTCATATTTCAACAATACTGTAATAACGTAATGAATTATACGATACTAGCTTACGTCTTTGAAGTGACACCGATCGTCCTGTGTGGTTGAACTTTTATTAAGGCAAAATGGACGCGTAATGCTTGAATGACAACAATTTCTTTCTTTCTTATTTGTTTGTTTCTTTGTCTGTTTTTCTTCATTCTCGTTTGCTTGGTAATCATTTTGATGTTTAAATCCTGACCCATAAAAATTTCCCCATGCAGATTAATGGGTAATTAGCAGTTTACGAATTTTAACACCACCCTAAGCCACGCACGTCAAACAGGTTTACCGAGTGCTTGCATTGCAAACTGTAACTATCCCTGAAGCGTGGTCTAATTCAGAATTGCGTTCAGTTTCATTATAGGTCAGTATTTCTTGACGGCCGTTAATGATCGGGATTTTCAAATACCTACATAAGATCAGTGCTTAATCGCATTATCATTTTTTTTTTTTTTTTTTTCCGGCGGTGGTAGTAAATCTGTTATAATATAATCCTTTTGTTCGCCATGTGCGCGTGTGCACACTTGCACACACACACACACACACACACACACACACACACACACACACACACACACACACACACACACACACACACACTCACACACTCGCACGCACACACACACACACTCGCACGCACGCACACAAACACACACACACACATACACACACAGGCACACATACACTCACGCATACACACACTCTCTCTCGCTCTCTCTCTCTCTCACAGGCACATACACGCACACACACACACACACGCCCGCACGCGCGCACACGCATACACACACACTCACACATATTGTATTGCAAGATGACAAAGTTATTTGATCATTCACCTTGAGCACTTCAGATTTAAAGAGAAAGTCAGACAGACAGAACAAATGGTTTTAATCGTAGGCCAGTGGCCTGTTACTAAGTGTGGCAGTGACTGCCATTAATGTAATGAAAGAAAAATTGCAGAATAACTACACGTGACCACTGAGAGGGAGATTGATGCAAACGATATGAGGAACTTTGGGGGCCATTAAGAACTTGAATTATGTTATACCCATTCAAATGTAGTCTTAACTGAGCCAGTTTTTATTATCCATACTTGCCTGTAACAGTTTGTTTTGTTTTTAATCGTCTTTCCAGATTTCAAAATTCTGTTATTTCATAAGAAAATGAAACTTATCCTTGACAGTGTTACTGTCTTGAACGTTTTGTTTAACATGCAGATTGAAAACCTGAATAGATACCCTTCTTTGTTATGTCTTCTTTTTTAATGGCTTTCAGTTTTTGTATGCTTTTTGTGTGTGTGTTCTGTTCTGTTTAGTGTAACGTAAGCACGAAAGAGAGACAGAGAAAGGGAGGGAGAGAGAGAGGGAGAGAGCCTGGATGAAAGACATGCAGGTGTTGCCGTTGAAAGAGAACGACTGCTTTTTCTGTTTGTTTTTGTTTTTGTTTTTTGTCTGTTTCTTTTTTTCCCTTGAGAGAGAGGCGAGGTTGTTGCCGTTGAAAGAAACGTCTGCTTTCGTGTTTTTTTCTTTCTTTGTGTTTCTTGTCTATATATTTTGATTTCTTTTGTTTTAGTCTCAACTTCCTCTCGTCCATGCAGCAAAACCTTTCTTTCCAGCTTCCGTTTTGCTTCATCCATAGTTCATTCACCGGCAATATATTATGGTATCATATCACAACGAGTAAGCTATATATGGTGATTGTAGTGGGATTTGGAAAGTTTTCAAAACGGATTCATTGTTCTCCAACTTTTCACATTATGATACCATTGAGATTTTTTAATCTCCCTTTAAAAGTAGGCGATTACTTCATATTGGCTGGAGAGAGTTGTTATTTTAGTGTTACTGTCTTTTCGGTCAAGTTTTTTTCCCCACATTTTCAGGTTTATTTACTTTACACATTCTTCTTATTCGTTCTGGTCGCAGAGGTGATGCATCAGTGAAGTAGCATGAAACTCTGGGGAAAGTCGGACAGCAGATCATCAGAGGAGAAACCTCCGTCAAGCAAGTGTTTCGGTCCTTAACTCCTGACACTCTAAGCTTAGAGGCCGGGCCGCATTCAGGTCATGAAATCAGTGGGATTTATAATCTCCTTTTCAAAAAAAGCGGTTGTTTCATATCGACTGGAGAGAGGTGATTGTTTTAATGTCATTGTCTTTTTGATCAAGTTTTCTTTCACACTTTCAGGTTTATTTACTTATCACATTCTTACTGGTCCTGTGAATATACTTGCTGGTCCTGTGCGCAGTGAACTATGTGTCCGCTGATTCCTTTTAATAATAATACTAATAATTAATTAATAATTACAATATTTATATAGCGCAAAATCTTGATAGAAATCAAATCTAAGCGCTGAACATACACATACGTACGCACGCACACACACGCACACACACACACACATACCCGTGGCTATAAATGCGGAAACAGAAGAAAAACCAATGGAAAATTATAGAAAACATTATATACAAATATAAATTGCAATGTGATTCCACACCGAGTGGAGACAGGCTGCAGTGGGGGTTGAGTGAGGTCAGGATTTTATGCAGAAGAGAAAAGGTGAGTTTTGAGAGCGGACTTGAAGGAGACAAAAGTAGGTTGCTGACGGACTGAGAGAGGAAGTTTGTTCCAGGAGAGTGGACCAGAGACAGAGAAGGCTCGTGGACCATAGATATTGAGCTTAGTGCGTGGAAAGCGAAAAAAGAGAGGATCGCAGGCAGAGCGGAGGGTATGTGAGGGAACATAGATCTCAAGTAAGCTTGACAGGTAATCGGGAGCAGCGTTATTGAGGCCTTAGTAGTGGATGATGTCTAGTTTGTACAGTATGCGTTTTGATACAGGGAGCCAGTGAAGTTGTGCCAGGAGAGGGGAGATATGGTCAGCTTTTTTCTTTTTGAGTACAAGGCGTGCAGCATTGTTTTGAATGTTCTGTAGGATGTGAATTGTGGAGGCAGGAATACCAGAAAGGAGTGAATTGCAATAGTCAATGCGAGACATTATGAAGGAGAGAACGAGTTTTACAGTTGTTTCGACAGAAAGATACTTCCTGATCAGGCTTATACGATAGAGGTGATAGTTGTAAGATCTGGCAGTTTGAGAAACAAAGTTGTTCATGGAGAGGGTAGAGTCAAGGTAGACACCAAGGTTCTTAGCTGAATTAGAAATTGGGACTGATGTGTTACATAATGGGAGAGAAAGAGGAGGCAGCTGAGAAAGTTTCTGACGGATGCCAATGAGGATAGCTTTTCCCGAGGTTGTGGGCAAGTGTCTGAATTGCATCAAAGCTTGTGCTGGTCATTTCAACAACTTGTCAGCCCATCTTTTTCTCTGTCTGCCTTTTATGTATACTCCTTAATGAATGCTCCATTCCCAGGGAAGCGACACGCGCTGGAAGAAGTCATAAAGCTTCAGCTCAAAGACGGAGTGAAACATGAGGCACCATTGATACTGCTTCTGTGCATGTCTCTCCATCGGATGTCGCACTAATGGAAAGACTCCTAATTAAACTACCAGGGACAGGCACAGAACAGAGAAAAATAGACAAGGAAGCAGATTAGCATGGCAACAAGGATTTCAAGTCGATAGTATGCCCAAACAATCGCAATTCTGCATCAAAAGCAACATTTTTCTCCGCCAGTCTACATCTTTCTCTTGCCCCATACACAACACACACACACACACACACACACACACACACACACACACACACACACACACACACACACACACACACACACACACACACACACACACACACCGAGATTACGAATCTTGTCTCACTGGAAAGTTTTACTGTACAGGTAACATCTAACACTCTGGTCTTTCTCTCTTTTTCCCATCCTGCAATTATTCTTGTCTCTTAATCTCCGGAGGCGAGAGGTCCGTGTGTTGCTGTCAGCTGCAACGGGAATAGGAAACTGATTTACCAAGGTCGAAAACAAAACAAAAATAGAACAAGATGCTCAAACCATACCAACGGTTTCCTATCCCCTGAATCTCTAAACGTATTCTGTCGGATTGTGCCACCCCCCACCCACCCCCGCCCCACTCAAAAAACAAACAAACAAAAAATCAACAGCAGCAGCAACAACAACAACAAAGCATTAGATATTAAAAAATATGAAATTATGAAATAAAGTAAAAGATACTGCATTTACGATTCGGGATATCATTCACTTTTGCACTGTCAAAACGTATACACGTACATGCACACGCATGTAACATGATATCGGATCAACATGAATGAAAAGTTTGCTGTGCTGGCGAGTCATGTGAATGCTCTTAGTTTTTCGTGCACTGGGTCAGTCTCCCGGTTCTAGCTTCGTCAGATAAGTGCCCCGTTTAACTACCGATTTATCGTTCTTTTGGCGTTGCGCATGATATTCTTTTGGTGGTGTATGTGCTTGAGTTTCAGTCCTGCTCGTAGAAGGATTAAGTGGGATAAAGTGGATGAAAGTTGTAGATGGTCCTTTAGTTTTTTGCTGTCGAGAGTGGGTTTCCTTGCCGACGGTGGCAATATGGCTCCTTGTTGAGTGTCTGGTGGCAATTTCCCTTGAATGGATACGGTACAACCAATGGGAAGTTTTCATATAACTTGGAAACAGGTCATATTAACAAGGTTTGTCAGTGACGACTTATTGTCTTAACTAAACCTATAGCTATTAAACCCATGATTGTGAAAGAGAAGAAATCCTTGTTAGCAAATGTATCCTGCATTCACACGCGTCTACACACAACTTTTCGTACAGGTAGTTGCAGTGAGTCGACCTGAACAGTCGCCGACCCTTGTTTCTTAAATGGTACCGTCTCCTTATTTGTAGAACTGTTTCTTTAAAAACAAAGATTTGGCTGAAACCGCCAGTAACGAAAATGTAGCTACACCCACAGTATCTACTTTATAGTCTGCTTCAACATCTACGAGTTATCGTGAGACACATCTGACGAAACACATCAGTTATACGAAAACTGACGGCCTTGCACCATCCATCAGCTGTTAAGAGAAGCTCTTTGCTAGTACTGTAGCAGTAGGTAATTTTCTCTTCTTAGTATCACCCAGAGACCATAACATATCTGTAGTCTCAGCTATCCTATCCATCTCGATGGGTTCCCTAGAAACTGTCATTAGTTGCTTCTGAGTCTGATAAAAAAGAATGTGATATTTTGTTACAAGTGCTTAATCTTATGGTTGTGAGCAAGCACTTGTGCGCACGCGCGGGGTGTGTTGGCATGAGCGTGCGCATTTTTGTGTGAGGGGAAAAAACACACACGTACCGCCCACTCCCGTGTGCATTTGAATAGTGGCCAGGTGCTTCAATAAGCGGTAAAGGGCTTTTAGACCTTTGATTTCACGGGCCAATGATATACTTCACGCACACACAGTCTTTTCTGCGTGGTCTTTGATGCTGCAATTACTACCTGTTCCTTAAAGTTGCTAGTCGCATATGTTACCTGTAGACTATGTTACTTAAAATGATACCTTTGTTTCATAGCAGACGACTGTACTTTCGCGTTTTCTGGGAACCCGATTTTGTTGCTTCCAGTATTCTTTTTTTTTTTTAAATGTTATTCCTGTAAATAATAGAACCCCACCTACCTTTAAAAAAGCGAGGGGGGTGGGGGGAGGGGTAATACTTCATATTACCCAGGAGAGATGTGTATTGTCTGTCACTAAAATGTATTCGCGAGATGTTCTCAGCTGTTTGTATGTGTTTCTGTGTCGATTTAAGGTCAAAGGTGTAGATCGTTTAGTCATGACTGCATAAGTTTGGAGGACATGGGATAATGGTCAAAGCCACATGGACCAAAAAGTGTCTATAACGAACACTTTTTGAGGACGGTGTGTGAACAGCACTTTCTCAGGCACTTCTGACGATATACAGTATTGTGTGTATCCCTCGAGTCTGGTTGACGCTAGCTTTTAGTATGAAAAGAAGAATGGAGTACAGCCATGTCACGCATTGTCAGTCCTGACATAATTTGAACAGTCGATATTTTTTTTCTAACGGTTAATATGTACCATGGTTGTAAAAAATAGGCTCAGAGGTAACTTCTCAGAAGTCAGAAATTTTTGTATAACATCAAACAAACTCATAGACCACAAAATATACTTTGGACACGAGTAATAAAAAAAAAAGTCCTGAATAATTGTTAATCAAATTCAATATTAAGTACAAAATACCGGTATTTATGATATCATTTATTTTCAGTACGCATCTGCTGATGTTGAAAGGTTTGGCATCTACGATCAGTGGAACACCTAAATAATGTGATATTAGGCATTTTCTATTTCCCATACAAGCTGAACATTAACATATCCACAGTTACATATTAACATTTTGAGTAGGTTGCCCCAGACAACGTTTGTTGTTACACTTGTATCAAATATACAATTACGATGAATTTCTGATGTTTTCACACAGAAAGACACATGCCTCAGTGGATGTAATTTTCTTCCACTTGTATAAATGGCTTAAAGCAGAATATATACAGGCATATTCTGACAAAAACTATACAACACGCTCAGAAACTACTATTTTCTTCTACTTGTATGAAAAAAACAAACAGTTACATTCTCGAAATTCCAGGAATTTGTTTTTAAAGTTTTCATTATTGCGGCAAGCTTATTTAAAAAAAAACTGACATAGCTTGTTTAAACTTTGAGAGTCAAGATCCACAATGAGGTCACATTGACTGGCTCATTACGTAAAATCCTCAGTAAAGATTTTTGTCACACACAATTAACTTTTGTGCGTCCCCCATATTTGTGTTTGTGTGTGTAATTTTTCTGTTTGTTTGTTTGTTTTTTAATCATTCCATTTCCTTTTCTTAGGTGTAAATGCAAGTTACAAGAGTGTCTGAATAATATTATCCCATTTGTTTTCCTTTTAATATATGTGCCGATTAAGTTGCTCAGCTGCATGAAAATTTGCAATAAAATTGTGTTTTAGAAATGTTTTTTTAAGTTTTGTTTTTATCAATTTGTATATAAAAAGGGAGATTACAGATTAGCTTGTCCTTTTTCGCTGCTTTATTTCGGTTGCCGCATCCAATTCTGTCCACCTTGATTAGTTAATTATTGTCTTTAGAGTGTGGTTGTTTGTGTATCTCACTGATCTCTCTCTCTCTCTCTCTCTCTCTCTCTCTCTCTCTCTCTCTCTCTCTGTCTCTGTCGCTGTCTCTCTCTCTCTCTCTCTCTCTCTCTCTCTCTCTCTCTCTCTCTCTCTGTAATTTGTCTTTGATTAGTTTTTTTCCATTTGGTTAATTTTCGTTTGATTTGTTTGTTTGTTTGTTTTGTTTGTTTGTTTTGTTTTGTTTTTTTCATGATTTACAGCCGTGAATGTACTGGTCTCAGATTGTCGGCAGAGCTGTGAGTGTAATTATGCACTTGCAATGTGGGCTTGCGTGAATATGCTAAAGTTGTTAAAAGTTTGGTTTCGTGGAACTTTTATTTGTTCTGTACCCACAAACAAAAGTCCGATTTTAACATGATTGTAGATTATAAACATTTGTATCAAACTCGTCTTAGATATGATTGTGTTTAGTTTATCGTACGGTTTAGAGATGTTGATTAACTTCACATTTTCAGCTTTGAAATTCCTTTCCATCAGGTGATTTATTTTTATCTATTTCGTTTTTGTTTTTTTTGGACCGTTCCAGTTTCTATTGGCTTTTATTTCAAATAGTTTTCAACACTTTCTTCTACTCTTGCGGAAATCACCATTTTTTTCATATGTCTGTTTTTTGTGTGTTTTGTTTTTTGTTTTTTTTTATGTTTAAAGGTCTGTGTGAGGTCTGGTGTTCAAGAGGGAAAAAAATGGAGTAAACAGACTGAAATATAGCCTATCTTTTTGTGTCTTTTCTTTTACAAAATAATGCATCTTTGTCCATACAGACCGTCTTCAACATGTTTTATCACAATCGTGAGGATTTTTACCTCTTTCTTTTTTCTCCGCGCGAAATGTCCTCTGTTGGCCCTGAGAGAGACAGGAAGGAAGGTGTTTAACACTGCTGCCAAAGCAGTCGTTATCTTTGCTTTGTTATCAGGCGAGGATAGATGTGAAGCAGATGTTGTGAATACGACAGGTTTCTCGCAGTCATTTGATTCCTTAAAGAGCTTTCTGTGTGAAGGCTTGATGAGATATGTCAGATACTACAGAAGCAATATATTTCAGGTTAACTACTCCCTCTCCCCTTCCTCCTAATTTTAAACCTTTGTACCGACGTCCGTAATGTAGTAGTTTTTTGTGAGACACAGGGTCACTGGGGTTCGATTCCACATCAGGACAGCTGAAGCTCAGTATCAGTCATGAAATTTATTATTTTCTTGTTCATTTCCAATTACATCCGGCTATATTCCGAGAACTGCTTTGATCACACATTTCGAATTCCTTGCCAGACTGACTGTAGTGTCTCAACCACTGGAAAAAAAAAGAAAAAAAAAAGAAGCAAGCGTATTTCACTATGCTGTCCAAGGCAGATAGAAAAGCAAAAAAGAGCTGGATGACTAATGAAATTTTGGGCTTGATGGAGGAAAGGAGGAAGGCAAAGAGAAACGAGGAGATATACAGGAATATAAACAAAGAAATCAGGAATAGTTGCAATGAAGCTAAGGAAGCTTGGCTGAAAACAAAATGCAAAGAAATAGAAGACCGACACAAAACGGATCATCAGGGTATGTACAGACGAGTTGAAGAAATTGTCCACAGGAAAAATACATGCACATCAACTGGTTGCTTAAAATCGAAAGATGGCACGCTTATCATGGAAAAAGACAAAATATTAGGCAGATGGGGAGAGTACATTAAAGACCTTTTTGAGGATGACAGAAACGAAGAACACATTATAAAAAAGAACTTTGAAGGACACCCCATAATGAAAGATGAAGTTAGAGCAGCACTGAAAAAGATGAAACCAGGAAAAGCCCCAAGACCAGACAACATTACTACAGAGATGATTGAAGCCCTGGAGGAATTTGGCATAGAAAAAATAACGGTCCTGAAATTTATGACACTGGAAAAGTCACCAAAGGTATGTCAAAATCAATTTTCATTGCACTTCCAAAGAAGAAAGGGGCTATAGAATGCGAACTCCATCACACAATCAGTTTGATGAATCATGTAACAAAAATCCTGTTAAGAATAATCATGATTAGGACAAGGAATAGAATCAAAAGAGAAATAGCAGAAGAACAGTGTGGATTTGTGGAAGGGAAAGGAACTATTAATGTCATATACATCCTAAGAACTATCATAGGGAGGTCAATTGAGATGAATAAGGATTTGTATTTATGCTTTGTTGACTATACCAAGGCTTTCGATCGGGTAAGACATGAAGAATTGATCAACCAACTGGAGAGACTCAATGTTGATGGAAAAGATCTACAAATAATCAGAAATATGTACTGGGAACAAACAGTTGCAATGAGAATAGAAAACAATATAGGCTTTTTCCAAAACATCAAAAGAGGAGTCAGACAGGTTTGTGTTTTGTCACCAGATCTGTTTTCACTTTACAGCGAAAACGTCATGAGAAACCTAGAGGAAGACCCTGGATTAAAGGTTGGAGGGAAAATGATAAACAACATTCGATACGCAAATGACACCGCGCTAATTGCAGAAAATGAAAGGGACCTATAAAACCTTGTAAATATACTAGAACTCGTAGAAAGCAAAGGTAAGGGGTTGGAACTAAACAGCAGGAAGACTGAAGTCATGGTGATCAGTAAAAAACATGAAATCCCCTCATGCAAAATAACAGCAAATGGAACAACCTTGACACAGGTTGATAAGTTTAAATACCTGGGAACGATCATTTCATCAGACGGCGGATGCACATCAGAAATAGCCGGCAGAATCGGCCAAGCCAAAACAGCATTCAAGAAGATGACAAGCATTCTTACCAACAAATGCCTATCAATTAACATCAGGAAGAGAGTTCTTGAATGTTATATAGAACCAATACTGTTGTACGGATGTGAGGCGTGGACAGTCAACAAGCAAAGCCAGAACAAGATTGAAGCAGCCGAGATGTGGTTTCTAAGAAGAATGTAGAGAGTTCCATGGACAGCAAAGAAAACAAACGAGACAGTCTTGATGGAGGCAGACACAAGTAGATCATTCATAAAGAAGATTAGGAAAAGACAGGCAATATTTATAGGCCATTTTATGAGGAAGGGGGATTTGGAGCACCTGGTCACAACGGGAAAGCTGGAGGGAAAGAGAGCATCAGGTAGACCCAGGGAGAAAATACTAGACGGACTTGCAGAGTGGCTGGAGACGAGGAGAGTGGAGGAGATGCTAGGGGCAACAAGAGATAGAGACAGATGGAAATCCATGATCGCCAACGCCATGCGGCAGGGCACCTGATGATGATGATGATGATGATGATGATGATGATGATGATGATGATGATGATGATGTCTATGTTATTTCAACGAACGCGGCAAGTGTTTGTAATCCCGAATGTGATTGATGCCGGAATGTAACATATCATGACAATGCATAGAGAGCAATACTGTCTAGTAATCTCATCCCTAACCAACAGATAGGACATGATTTTTTTAGCATCTTTTTCCGCATCAGTGGTCTAATTGAGTAGCCGGTGTTCGCATGTTCAAGATCTTTATTTCAACTTTTACATGTATGGAACACTCCACTATCACCGTGGTGATGTCGGGGGATCTTTCAGTATAAAGAGTATCCCCACCTTCTGGAAATTCTGTGCTAGAAAGTTCTTCTTTTCTGTCACTCTCTTTGTTTCTTTCTTCGTCCTTTGCTTTCTAGTTTGTCATATCTTCCTATCATTTTCTGCTTTGCTGGTCCATTCACCTTTTCGTGTTCGATGAATTCTTACATACTTTCTGTATGGAATTGGGTACATGTATTAAGTGCATTTTTGGCTCTAGGGAAATGAGATATGCGGAAGCAATTTTCGGCAATTTAGGCCCGTTTTTATGTATGCTTTAGTGTCCTCAGTTATGTTTAAATTTGTATTCAAGTACTTTTTTTTAATCCCTTTTGTGATAAATCGGACGGAGTGGTTAATGCCAAGGCATCTCCCTAGATTATGTGTGCGAATACATGAATGCTAAGAATAACATTATTTAATACGTAAGACTTTATCGAACACATACAGGTGAATGGACCAGCAAGGCAGAAAATGATAGGAAGAAATGACAGAAAGCAAAGGAGGAAGGAACAAACAAAGAGAGTGACAGAAAAGAGGAAATTTCTAGCACAGAATTTCTTTGGGATGCTATTTATACTGAAAAAGCCCCCGGTATCCCGGGAGGGGGGGGGGGGGAGTAACAATATATACATGGATGTCGAGTAATGTTTGACTGGAATGAAGCATGTTTTATGTATTGCAAAATTATCAGTGTTATCAGGCGAGAAAACATCACCATCAGTTTAAAGCGATGCACAGATTTTAATCATATTGTATCAACTCTTCAACCTGTTAGGGATTCCATTGAATGTAATTGGGTGTGGCCCATTATATGAATCACCGTGAAGCCCTACCCATTCAAAGAAAAAAAAAATGTCTAAACTGTTTAGCCGGGATTATTCTGTTGCTGTGACTGAATCAGCTAGATTTTCCGTAAAGGTGCCACCGATCAGGAAGCCCAAGTTAGAGAACTTGCGAATGCATATAGACCAGTTGTTGGGTCACGGAAACTAAAAAAGAGGCATTGGATTTAACAAAAATTACTAGCTCTTGATGGACGATTTTGTAATCCAAAACAAGCGTGACTGCCCGCGTTCAAGCAAACAAGAGCCGGAAAAAACACAAAAGAAGAATAAGAACACGTATTTAATACAACAAGACAAGACAGGCGCAAATTTTCGGCCAACTGGCCTTTGTCAAGCGTAATAATAGTAATATCACAAACAAACAAACACCAAATACAAAAATACGGAGAAAAAGACTGAAACTACCCTGCTGCTCGCTCCAGTGTGAGAAAATGATTCTGTAACAGTTTGGAACAAAAGGAAACAAGAAAGAGATATGCCTGAATTGACAGAACCTATGTTGTCTCGATCATTATTACTAACGTTTGTATTCTAAAAATTGGAAACTAAATATAGATTTGTCTGTAAGCTGAATAAAGAAAATCATAAAAATGGGTTCGTCTGTATCCTTAGAAAGGGAGATTATAAGATTGGGTTTGTCTGTATCATGAAAACGGAAATTGTAAATGCGGGTTTGTGTCATAAAAAAGATAGTAGGTGTGAGTCTGTATGATAAAAATGGAAATTGTAAGTGGGGGGTTGTCTTTATTATGAAAAGGGAATTATAAATAAGAGGGTTTTTTATCATAAAAAAGAGGATTTTGAACAAGATTTTATCATAAAAAAGGGGATTGTAAGTGTGAGTTTGTGTCATAAAAAGGGGATTATAAGTATGAATTTGTATCATAGAAAAGGGGGATTGTAAGTATGAGTTTGTATCATGAAAATTTGGGAGATTTTAAGTATGGGTTTATCAGCATCATAAAAAGAGGAATAGTAAGTTTGGGTTTGTAAGTATCACGAAAAAGAAAAAGAGGGTTTGTAAGTATCACGAAAAAGCAAAATTGTAAATATCAGTTTGTCTTTATCTATCAGGCATTTGTTCAAACTGCATTCTTTCTATAAATGTCTTTTTTTTTTTAAACGTTTCCACCCTTTAAACGATTGTCGGAATGGAATGGGTGCTAAAATATTTTATTGATACTTTATGATGAATCTGATTTAAGATTTATTTTGATAAGCTGCAAAATTTTACGATTAATTTTTAGCACCAAGTCATGTCTAACTTGTAATTGGTTTATGCTGTTCTGAGAATGATGTGTGTATGCAGTATGTGTGTGTTTGTTTGTGTGTGTGTGTGCGTGTGCGTATGTGTGTGTTTGTGTTTTCATGCGTGTGTGTGTGTTCGTGTGTGTGTGTGCTTGATACAAAATTTAGTTGAACAAGAATTTGTCGAGTGCTGTCTGCAAGCTGATTCGTGTCGTTGCGACCTGTCGCTTTTTCTCGACTTGTAAACATTCACTGTTGCTTTTATGACTTGAATAAAAACCCTCCGCATCTTCGTTAATGCCTCTCTCTCTCTCTCTCTCTCTCTCTCTCTCTCTCTCTCTCTCTCTCTCTCTCTCTCTCTCTCTCTCTCTCTCTCTCTCTCTCTCTCCCCCCCTTCCCGCTCCCTCTCTGAGAAATGAGCGCGAGCAAGCGCACTACCCAATACGCGCAAATGTATGTGACTTGATATACGAGATAGACCTATTCCTATCCAAAAATAATTCGGTCAGTCTTACCTCACAGCAATGTGTGTGTGTGTGTGTGTGTGTGTGTGTGTGTGTGTGTGTGTGTGTGTGTGTGTGTGTGTGTGTGGTTGGTGGAGAGAGAGAGAGAGAGAGAGAGAGAGAGTGTGTGTGTGTGTGTGTGTGGTGCACGCGCACGCGGGCGCCCGTGTGTATGTGGTTGGGTGCGTGCGGGCGTGCCATTCATATGATTTAATTACATGAAATATGGCACTCTTAGCTCCAAGAGCGCAGCAAGTACGAAGCTGGGATGTTTGCCAGCTGAGAGTGTTGCTGACTGCTTAAACGAATTTTGTACTTCTCACGATCTGACATTTGTTTTTCCTCAATGGAATTCAGATGAATTTTGCCTCTTCCGCATTGAGACTTTTCGTTTTTCAACCTTGACACGAAAATGTTTTGTCTGTCAGCTTTACTTTACATTCTAATCTGTGGTTTCAGCTCAGTTTGAGCTTTCTGTTTTAATGGTTATTTTTTTTCTTTTGTAGAGTTCATCGTGTTCTATTTAACTTATTTTCATTCGGAATGTTAAACAAACTTTCCAAACTGAACGTTTGGGAAAAACAACATCAATGCCATGAAAATTGAATGAATGGAATCAAATTTTTTAAAAACCTTCATTCTTTTATTTATCTATTATTATCTGTCACAATGAATTATTTCCTGTTTGAAATGTGGTTTGCTGTCCCCATGGAAAGCATGTTATCAGTACGTCAGTACTTATGTAATTTTTTTATGTATTTATTCTGTCTTTTTTATTCATGTTTTTCTTTTTTCTTTTTAACCTTTGATAGTGGAATTTTTTTCATAATTTTGCCAGGGACAACATCTTAACCAAAGAACAAGCACTCAGACCACTACTCAAGGTCTAAATTGAAGGGGACAGAAAATCCTGTCTGACCGGGGTTTCGATAGTCAAAGAGAAAAGCACGTTTGAAAGATAGGGTGGTTAATTTGTAGAAAAGCCATCGTTATAGTCAAATGAATAATCTCCTGCTGTTTGGACATAATACCACATACTGCAAAATTAATGCAGTACAACACAATTCACTGCAATCTGTATTCAACAGCCCAACTATAGTAATGTCAAAAGGAGGTGTCATGATCATTATCATTTTGAGAAATTTTTCACCAGTCGCGTATCTTGTAACAGTTACAGAAACGAGGAGGTACCATTTTGCCCTTTTCCTACTCACCCTTTCGAGGCGAAATGGGAAAAGTTACCAGCTGAGGTAGTGACACTTTACTCTGTGCACCTGTGTCAGCTCGCCCATTCTTAAGCAACTGTTTCCCTCCGTTTTTACGGTGTTGTGTCTGAGTAACTCACAAGCCATGGCAGAACGGCATTGAGCAAAGGAACGGAGCGAGATGGGAAGGGCGAATGATGATCAGTGAATTGACAAGGCGAAATGGGACAAGGCAGATCGGGACGTCCTATAGAAACTCGTTCTTTGGTCACCGTCAACGGTGCTCCTGGAAAGAAAGGCATGTTTCGTAGAAACATGTTTCCCAGTAGTTTGTTTTGGAGAAATTATTTGCATTTTACTGGAATCTTTTCATCTTTTCACGTCGTAAGAATTTTCAGAGGCAACTCAAACTCTCTCCTTTTCAGCCCCCCTCCCCCCCCCCCCCAAAAAAAAGAAAGACGGAGACACAGAGAAACAAAGAAAAAAGGAAGAAAAACAAACAAAAAGCCCCAAGACTTTGCATATTCTTTGTATCAACATCATAAACATCGTTGACATACAGAATCAACATGGAAGTTAAAACTGTAAAAGTGAGTAATTGGTGAAAGATCCGCTGATGAAAACTTTCTCTCCTCTTCGAGTCGCAGAGAATCTCTCAACAAACTTGTCGTTCTCATAGCTGTTCAGTTTGGTGTCATTGTTGTTGTTGTTGTATTGTTGTTTTGTCACATTTTCAGCGTTCGCAACTTCTTAGTTGTTTATAGATGTCACAGTCTTATAAATATTTGAAATGGCTGATCTAGTAAGTCCTGTCAAGGAACGATGTTACGTCTCAGATGCAGCGTAAACCTTACTCATGTCACACTCCCTCCCCTGTCTTGTGTTTTATTGTGTGGTAATAGCACCGATAGTTGCACATATTTGTGGGTAATAGCCTGAAGTTATTCACCTACGTTCCAGGAACCTCCAAGAAAGTATGAGAGTACCCGGCAGTTTCAATTTCAGTTTGATATAGAACTTGTGACAGCGGCAACAAGATCGTGGAAACATTCGTCCCATCTTCCTTTCCCCATGCCCACCTGACGTGACTTTTACTGGGGAGTCTATTTTTAGATGCACAATTTTCTTTATAGTGGTCCCACAAAGTGGAAACTGTTTTCATTCGCCGTATTGTCGTTCGATGCGCAGGATGAATATGGGCAAGTCCCTGGAGTCCTACCTCATACATACGATCGTAGAACTTAATGACGTAGCAATAATACTTTCTTCCCCAGTCTGACTCTACCCGCTTATCGAAAAAGGAAGGGGAAAAAAACCGGAACAAAGCAACACACACATAACCATAACTGTGAGGGTGACGTTGAGAAATGAGCCAAATACGTTTGAACTCACCGATTATGAAAAAACAAACAAGCAAACAACCAACCGACTGACCAAACATTTCACTTAGCTTACTTGCAGTAAGAAATTCATAGGGTACATAAAAATAAATACCGATAGAACACTTTTAGATTTGGAGAGAGAAAGAGTGCAGTATGTTTCCTATTTGCATCAGTATTCAAGTTTATGTGTTCGAGGCTATTGGAACGTCTCGCTCACACACAATTTAGCACACACACAACACACACACACACACACACACACACACACACACACACACACACACACACACACACACACACACACACACACATATATATATACGCCTCGTATATACACACACACATGGCGCGCACACAAACGTGCGTGTACTCACACACACACACATGCACGCGCGCACACACATGCGTGTAATCACACACACACACGCGCGCGTGCGCACGAGCGCATATATACACACACACGCACACGAAAGTGAAGCACTCCCTATTCATGAAAGCAAAACTCTCCACAAACATATGATAGGCTGAGATAAACAAATGCACATACAGCTAAAATATACATACATAGTACAGAGTGAAGCCAATGCTTTCTTGTTCGTTTCTACACGCCAAAACGATTACTTCCACAGATGCTAAAAAGCTCAGTATTACTGTTAGTAGTACCACCACAGTTATCAAATCCCCCCTCACCAATTTTGACACGATACTTTGTATCTACTTACTTTAGTCTTTTCCTTCTTCCCACTTTTTCCCTTTCCGTCTTCAACTCATCCCCTTCCCTCCTCCCCCACGTCCTGTCTCTTCTTCTTCTTCTTCCCCTGTTTTTATTACAGATGGGGTGAATGATTGGATGGAATCAAAAGTGTGTGTGTACGTGTGTGTGTATTGTGTGTGTGTGTGTGTGTGTGTGTGTGTGTGTGTGTGTGTGTGTGTGTGTGTGTGTGTGTGTGTTTATTCAGAGAAAGTAGATTCAGTTTCTCTAGTGTGGCCTGCCTGTTTGTCAGTTTCTACAGAATGAGTCCTCAAAAAAGTTACTGGTTGCTGTCTATGGATCCTCCCCTCTCCTCTTGGAGGTGGGCAGGATGGAAGATGGTAGTCCATTGATTACGTAAGGAATCTGCTTGGTCGATTTTAAATCACGATGCAGATGGTCCAAAATTTTAGTTGTAGTTATCGCAAATGCCACGGCTGTTTGAAGAAAGAGCAGTTAAAGTGAATGAAATAATCATTACTTCTAAACAAGATCTGAGTTTTCTTTTTTGATCTTTTGACTCTGTCATTAAACCTGTTTCTATTGCACTTTGGCATCAAAGTGTTCTGGGCCAGCTTGCGGCTCTGCTGCCATCACAAACTGACTGTGCCTTCATCAGTTGTATTTAGAAGCGAGAGTGAAGAAGTTCAGTGTGAGGCAAAACCTAAATAAATGAAATTGCTGGTATGGCTTTACCTTTTACTCCTTCGTACTCCCCCACTCCCTCCCCTGTCCGGTGTCCCATCCCGAGATTGGGGAGGATAGTACATACGGGTACATCTGTCTCTGTGTCTGTCTGTCTGTCTCCCTCTGGCCACCCTCCCCTTCCCCCCCCCCCCCCCCCCCCCCCCCTCTCTACACATCGGCAGTTGGAGACAGACCGGCGTTTACTGTGCAGCGCATTGAATAATACGTGTAGTTCAGAATAGCCGTGAGGCTGGAACAAACCGAGGACTCGACTGTAAACCATTTTGTTGCTCGCTTCGGCTCACTTTCAGGGTCGATTCCTTTCTGCTCCCCTCGTCCTCAGCTCGCTTTGCCCTCAACCTCACCATTTTCTTCTGCCCAGTAATTCAAACTATCCATCCATGCGTATTTCTCACTCCTTTTTCATTATCGCCACTTCTATCATAATTTGAAGCAAATGGACATAAAAGATCATCTGAAAAAGTTTTTTTTCTTTTTTTTTTTTTTT
This sequence comes from Monoplex corrugatus, assembly GCA_030674185.1. NCBI lineage: Eukaryota > Metazoa > Mollusca > Gastropoda > Littorinimorpha > Ranellidae > Monoplex > Monoplex corrugatus. The sequence continues at coordinate 39,928,240 of CM060305.1, read as the reverse complement.
TGTCAGAAAGAATGAAAGGGGAGAAATACATGGAATTCATACGAGGAGTCTTTTTCTTTCTTTTTTCTTGGCGAGCCACATTATTTCCCCCTTTCGATGATCCCAGAATGTCTTATTTTGAGCACCTGTGGCTCCTTCAGATCTGTTTTCTGATGGTTGTTGCCTTCGTCATCATTATCATAATCATCATAAAAACATCGTCGTCATTGGCATAAAATCATCATCATCTTCGTCGTCGTCGTCATTGTTGTTTTTCTTCATCATCATCGTCGTCGTCGTCATCAGCAGCATCGTCGTCGTCGTCATCATCATCATCATCATCTTTAATATCATCACTGTCATCGTTGTTCTGTTGTTGTTGCTGCTGTTATCGATGTCTTCGTATTTCATCAAAAGTATCATCAGCTTCTAGCCATTCTCATTCGCCCAGTTACCAGTTTCAATTGTTCACTATGCAGCTAGACTTGTTGTTGTTGTTGTAGTTGATGATGTTGTTGTTTGTTGTTAATGTTGCTGCGTCTGCTGCTGCTGTTTTTTCCACGTTTTAATTGATCCTAGTGTTCGTCTAGGGAACAACTGTCTTGAATTAATTATGTTTTTTCGGCAAATTTACTGAACCTTGGATGTAAGTCACAGTGTGGGCAGTTGCTTTCTATTCACGAAAAAAGTCCTTGGAGATTGCGGAAGGCCTTAAGGAGAAAACAGAATCCCTCTCGGAAAACACGACAGTCCTCTCAGAAAAAAAATCAGGTGTTATTTGAGGGGAATACATAAATTCTTTACGAGAAAACAGATTTGTATGAGGGCACGGAATTATTTTAGAAAAATGCACAAGTCCTTTAGGAGAGGATCTAGAAATCTTCCTAGAGAATACGGAAATAAGAGAAAACATAAGTTCACTTTGAGAAATCAGAAGTCTCTAGGAGAAAACAGAAGTCCTTTTGGAAAATACATTTTGGAGAGTACAGACGTCTTTAAAGAGAAAATGCAATAAAGACTTGGGACAAAACATAAGATGCTTTCTCTCTCTCTCTCTCTCTCTCTCTCTCTCTCTCTCTCTCTCTCTCTCTCTCTCTCTCTCTCTCTCTCTCTCTCTCTCTCTCTGTTGTGTGGGTGTCTCACTCTCTCTGTGTCTTGTTTGTTTAATTCAGATGTCAACACACTAACTGTCTTGAAACGAATCATTACTGGGCTGATCAGACTGACTAGCATTCTACTTTAAAGCTGGAAGTGTCTTTTGATTGTAATGTTCACTTCGTGAACCTTTGGCAAGACACAGCATGGTGAACAATAGACACTCATTGCTGGGTGAATCCGTTGTGGTAGCTGTGCAAGCTGTTCGTTGCCTTGTTGGCATGTTTGTTTACCAGTGTCTGGCATGTGCGTCCATATAGAGATCTGTATTTGTATTTGTTGGAGCCGATGAAGCGTTTGCTGTTCTTTGGCAGGGGTACTTACCTGAAAGTGATGACTAACTCCTGTTCCGACGAGAGTCCATTTTGAGAAGTTCGTTTATGTTTTTAGTCGTGTGAAAACAACGAGTCGAAGGCCATGTATACCTACCAGTTCTATTTTTGATCCACTATTATTTGCCAGTGAGTGCTCTTTCTCTCTGTCTGTCTGTCTGTCTGTCTATCTGTCTGTCTCTGTCTCTGTCTGTCTCTCTCATATATACATGCGCACACACAAACACACACACAACATGACACACACGCGTACGCACGTCTGTCTGTTAAAAACAAACAAACAAAAAACTAGTCAATTTTGATCCTACGCTGACCTGACAACACAAAGTCAATTTTGATCCTAAGCTGACCTGACAACGCTAGACTTTACAGAACTTGGTTGGAACTTACGAGTAAAAGATGAACTTTGCATTCCGGAAAAAACTGCGTCTTACATCTTTTCACCCGAAAAAAAAAGGTTCAGCTATATGGGATGGTTACTGTCCTAGCTGCAAAACAGTCATTGTTTAAGGAAACTATTCTGAATTATCATAATAAGTTGCTGTGGATAAGAAAGAAAACCTGTAAAATATAACTTAAGAGTGAACTTTCTGTATACCTTTAAAGCCAAGGTTATACAATCTTTGTTCTCTTTTAATTCTGCAAATAATTTACATCATAAGCTCAGAAGGGGTGCGGGCGTTCTTTGTCGGTGAAATCACAGACATTGTATGATAGTGTCTTTTTTTGAAATAAGAATAAATCAGGAGGCACGTTTCTGCAAATATGAACTAGTGGAATTGTAATTTATAACATTCGTATGCCTGACTTGACCCCAGACAAAGGGAAAAAATAGGATATATGGTCGCTTCATTGTGACCATGTATATGACTTGACTTGACATAGAGTATGCAGTTCTTTCATTATGACCTTGTAGAGCGTATAAAGGTCTTGTACATGGTTCTTACTGAGCCTTTGGTCCCATAGCAAAATGTTCACACAAATCAGTTTTGGAAACAGTTACTGAAAATTATGTGTGGAACAACTCTGTTAAACTACCACAGAATCTCCTTCTGGTTAGATCAGTAAGATTTTATGTACATATTGCCCAGTTCCATAACTCCGTTGTAAAACTGTCTCTACCACATAAAACCGCCTCCAGTAGAAAGCAATTGGATTTTTCCGTCTTATGGTTTAATAGCACACAGTGATCATTGAGCATCATAAAACTTGATTTTTCCCCGATGATTTGTTCTTTAAGCCATAGTCTCTCATGACGGAGTATGAAATACAAAAAGAATTTTCGACCTGGAGTTTGGCAAAATCACATGAATATTACTTATCGAGAGAATAAACAGTGAGGGCATTCGTTGTGTGTGTATATTGGCACTTTCTTAATAACCAGTCGTCATGCACTCTGGATCCACATAACACAAATCTCGAGTTTTGTTCGAGAAGTCTGTAATCTCACATCAAGGTAGTGGCCGGTGATCAACAAATAAGTTAATGGTTTTCACATTTTGAAAGAACCTGAAACAAGAAAAATAGTGGGCACAGTCCCCTGATAGAATATGAAATATTATACATCTCATAGGTACTCTTACACAAAATGACGGATATCAGTGATGAAAAACACAGAATACACACAAATTCCTATCCATGTTACTTGATGACATGCATCTGGCTGTATTTGTGAAGATCAGCTAAAACTTTGAAGGTGGTATATTTGTTATATCTTTACGATACAATAATCTCCACTTTACTGTGACTGTAGTTCTCTTTTGCTAAATAAACACGAGTGTGTGTGTGTGATAACAAGCAGCTTTTATCGTTTTCACCAGCCGTTTGTCATATCTTATTCAAACTGATGTTTTCTTTGGGTACATATCTCTTTACAAGAGTGCTCGGATGGCAAACCGCCTGCTGTTTGTATGGTATCCTTGCAAGCTGTCTACTGTGTATATAACGTGTGTACTGTTTCTATTTTTACTGCTTTTACGTAGGCTACTTATCCCGCTGACTTGAGTTTGATTCCTGTAACTCAGTGCAAGAAAAGACTATGATGTGTACGTAAGTCCTATTGACTTGTGCAGCTCTATGTAAGCTTGCAACCCATTCGTATTTTTCCTTAACAAAATTAGGTTGGGATAGATTTTAGTCTGTATGGACACAAAGAGAGTTCCATTTCGGTCAGTGAAAAGTGTTGTTGTAAACTGTCTCTTCACTGCTGTAAGGCTGTACATGGATATCCCACTCATTTATCGATGTAATCCCCATTCGAAATTACTCTATTCACTTTTTGTCTTATTGTCCATTTTTCATATCTGACTCAAATGTCATTGTAGCTTCCTGCCAGGGGTTCATTTTCTTTTGGCCGGAAAAAAAATGTAACCACGACTGACACCAACTTAATGATAGTGTCCACTTGTTTTCTATGTATCTGTCTATGTATCTTTCTATCTATCTGTCTGTCTGTATTATCTGTCTACTCTGATCTGATCTAATCTAATCTATCTTAATCTAATCTAATCTATCTGTCTATCTATCTGTCTGTCTATCTATCTATATCTATCTATCTGTCTGTCAGTCTGTTTTTAACATTCAAATCTGAATTAGTTTTAGCTTTCGGACAACTGATCAGTAACTGACCATTCAAATAGTTGTGATAATCAAAGTGAAAGAGATGTACTGGAAAAGAAGAACATTGGTTTCGTCGACACTGGAACAGAAAACATAATACACTTGTTGAACAGGCACTGAAGAACAAATTGGACACCACAGTTACAAGCTGCGAATCGAAAAAGAACAAAACAAACATTTCAGAGTTCACTGACACTGAAGGAATGGAAAGGAAATTCGTTTTCAGCACTGACAGCTTTCTTTGTTGCCTGGTCATTTACCGTCTTTCGACTATTTGTCTGTTTAGTGTTGAGTCAGTTGTTTACTTTTACATACCTTTTCCTTTTTCTGACAATTGAGTGGGCTATATTGGTGGGCATGAAGTTGCACTATTGGCTGCCAAGAAGCAAGAAAAGGGTTCCAACAAAGATCTTTCCTCTTTATTTCCAAGGTCAGAATTTCTTTACTCACTGGATGGTGTCTGATGGTGATCATGGTATTACTTATACAGCCTTCCTAAAAAATCTCAGTAATCCTCCTTTTCCTCCTTCGATAATAATTTTGTGGACTTTCTTTAATATTACTCCGGACTGTACCACTAGTAGTTCTTCCCCATCGTGTACAATTCTGTGCTCTTTGGAAGACTTTATTTCTGTCTGGGTCATCAGAATGAATGCATCATCCTTTGATAATTCAGTAATCAAACCAGTTATATTGGCAAAGTGATCATTTGAACAGACTGGTAACTAGGAGGCTGTGGATTGAAATTCCTGTCAGTTGGAGTCAGAGAGAAGTTTGTTTAACTCTAACCGGCTCCTGATCAGAATTGTGTGTGCTAAGGAAAAATCGAACGTCATACACTTCGTTGAATTGTCAGTGAAGGTGTTTCTCAAGCCTTCTGACCAACACCGTAAGCGTCTGTATCCTTCGGATCTTGTATAAAAGAAGTGTTGGGCAATTTTTTATTCATTGAACTGCACATTTTTATGACTGTCCTGCTGAAAATTACCGAATATGGACTGGTAATGATCAGACTTGGAGGGGGGGGGGGGGGAGAAAAATATTGCACCGGTCATTGTGACCCTGGGCAGGAGCCATGTCCATTTGAGATAACATTCACAACATTTACCTTTAGTATCTTCAGTTGGCACTATAATCAGGTTGAAAGTTCTGACGAAGATCAATACTTATTAGTAAATGAACTGGCAAATGAAAAGGTTGAAAAGTAGTCATACTCATTCTAACGTGATACTCATTCTAACTTGACCATGCAGGATTTCTTGATAAGCAAAAAGTGAGACTAAAATTTACAGAAAATCTGCAATTAAAAATCATACAATTAAGAAAAAGATGACACATGATTTGCAGTTTTATAGACATTCTGTCCTTGAAATTCGATTAAATTCATTTAGATACCACATTCTTAAAGATGTTTCCGCACTGAATCTTGCGTCGCCATTTCTTTGGGACTTGCATGACGCAAGATTCAGTGCGGAAACATCTTTAATCAGGAAAAAAATACAGTTCACTCTTAAGTTATATAATTGGATGCTTTTGTCCACAGATCGGAACACACACGCGCACCACAGGTCGTGTGTGTGTGTGTGTGTGTGTGTGTGTGTGTGTGTGTGTGTGTGTGTGTGTGTGTGTGTGTGTGTGTGTGTGTGGGCGCGCGTGTTTCGTTCCAACGCCGCTTGAGGGGAGGATGGATTGGGGATAAGGGAATGGGTGCTTTTGAGTTAGTGGTATTCCCTGTGTTCCCAACCACAGAATCTCCTTCTGGTTAGATCAGTAAGAATCTCCCCTACCTTGTCCCTATCCGCTCACCCTCAAGTACCTCTACGCTCGTGTGCAAAACTATTCCAGCCCATACTATACCCCTTCCTGCCGCCTAATTGGTATTAAAGTAGGTATATTTGGACAGTACTAGAATGCTTCCAGACCCAGCGCATGTCCACGATGAAGAAGGCAGTGAAACAGCAGGGAACGGCCAGAGACATTCGATACTGGTCTCTTCATGCTGTTCGAATTTGCCAACAACCATTTCGGCAACCTTGCAAGCACATAGCATGAAGTGTCGGATTTCTGTCTGTTTGGCATGCCAGTTTACTCGGAACTCAAAGTACATGTGTGAGTGCTTGTATCTCAGCCATCTCACCATTGGCTTTTGTTTAAAACTCTTTCTCCATGGAGAGAGGAAACACTAGGAAAGGTGCTTCTATCCAGAAGGAAAGAAACAACTCTGCTTCTTTCTTTTTTTCCGCTTCCCCCTTTTGTTATGAGCACATTTAACGTACGATCATTGACTTATAATGGCTACAACAATTTCAGAAAGAAAGCAATGCGAGCAGGTTGTTTGAGAGAAGACCGAGAAAACTCACTGAATTCAGTCGTAAATACATGATAAATCCTTGACAAAAATGGTGACTCATACCTGCATCATCAATGATTTGCTACAAACAAAAATAACAATCTTACCTGGTAGAATATTTCCTTCCATCGTTTTATAAGGACGGACAAACTCTTGTCCTGAGTCCTTTGAAGTTGCAAGAGATTATGCACATAGTTATCGTCATGAGAATGACAGTTTCCGGAATGTTGTTAGAGATACTAAGACATGATAATCAGTTTCCTGATCATAATGACATTTTTGCCTTTCCCCCATCAGAATGGCTAAAATGTTACCACTCTGATGTTGATGGACTCTCCTGTTGATCCGACAGGTGAGTAGGCATTCAGGTCCTCTTTCACCTGATTAGGATGCAGGACAGATCCTGGAGGTACGTTTTCTTCGACATGTACTGCATGGGAAGGATTGGTTGGCTTGGGTTGTGCTTCTGCCGCTTGCCTGTATGCCTGACCAGCACAGGAATTTTTTAAAGTGTAGAGGGAGCATGTAATCCACTCCCATTCTCTCGCCCGCTGACGCTCATAGTTCCACAGTTGCATGAATCAATATGATTCTCTCGTCAGCAGGCTGGTTGGTTTTGAGGTATTAGATTGATGTTTGTTTCTTTCTTTCTTTATTTGATTTCAGATAATAGAATGTTATGGGATGATAGCCTGGGGATAGGACAGAGGTAATCGCGGTTCATATAATGTTATTCTTTGGACCTTCCATTCCAGTGCGAGTTAATGAGTTCATTTCTGGTATGTAGTACACCAGGATGCTAAATGTAAACTCCATCAAATGTCGACAGTTTCAAACTGGTCATGGTGGCGAAATGGTTAGCGCAATGGTCTAATGAATAGGAAGTCGTGGATTTAAACCACCTTAAGTCCAAAACAGTATCGTGTGATTTTTCAGCCCCGGCTGACACCTACCTAGAGCTGAGCATACTGTGGGCTCGTTCGGAAAACTAGGACCATGCAATCGAGTTACAACCACTTTACGGATGCGTTATTGAGGGTGTTGCTCAACTTTCCTAACAACACCATAGGTTTTTGTGTCTCTCGGGCCTGGTTGAAAGGAAGCATAGAATACAGCCCCGTCACGCAGCCTCAGTCCGAAACGGGACTCCAAAGCACCATCACTATTGTCCCCATATCATATCACTGCAAAAAATTGTCTCGGATTCTGTGGCCCTTCATGCCCTACCCTCGTGCTGAGTCATGGTAATATCAGTTTCGGTTGGTTTGAAAGTGTGCTGGAGCGCTGAAATGAGCGGTGGGGGTAACGATGGGGGCAGAATAAAAGAATGTCGACAGTGTCTAAAGGGATTTCCAAAGTAGTCAAGCAGTCTCTTTGCTAATTGGCTTCTTTCCGCGAAGAGGCTGCATATGATTTTAAGCCGCTGGTCCACTAGTCACCTATTATTTTAGTAACGAAGTTAGTAGCTAAGGATTGTGTTTCCAAAATAATGAATTAGTTTCTAGAACCTACAGACAGTTGCTTAGGTTTAATTATGCAGCAGTCTTCTAAATCTTCCACCAGCAGTGTTTTTTCTAGAACCTACAGACAGTTGCTTAGGTTTAATTATGCAACAATCTTCTAAATCTTCCACCAACAATGTTTGTACTTCAAGAGCGCAGTTTACAAACCGTTTCTGGTGTTATCCACAAGTAACGAAGATAAGCGTTAAAAAAAACATTCATATTGTCTATATTCTTTTTGTAAACAGACAGTATGAATGGTTGTTAAAATAACCATTCATATTGTCTGTATACCAAAGATATTTTAACAACCATTGGCTGTTTTAACAACCATTCATATTGGTTATTTTAACAACCATTCATACCAAAGATATACAGACAATATGAATGGTTAACGGGTATCTTCGTTACTTGCTGATAACATCAGAACTAACGAGTTAGTTTCTGGCCCGGTGTTATACAGTGTTGCTAACATTATATCGGTAGATCATCAACACTTAATGGCCAAAATATTCAAAGCCAATTATTTGATTTTTGCTGCAAACTGGTGATCGTTCATTCCACAAGCTCAATTCAGCGAGCTGGGTTTTTTTCTCAAACCAATTGATGTTCCTATGTAGGTCGGGTAAGGAGGAGAGAACTCCCCACAGTCGACTTGTCGGGAATGTTTGCCGTCAGGTTTTACAGCTACAACCACATCTGGATGGAACAAAGTATAGAAACTGACTCGGGATTTGCGTGAAAACGAAGTCTGTTTGTGTACAGCCAGTTGCTCAGTGTGAGCACGGAAACTGAAATGAACACATTCTCGGTGGAAAATCGTTGACACATACTATCATCATCATCATCATCATCATCATCATCATCATCATCATCATCGTCATCATGAAGAGTGATAGCCTGTGAAAATTAGTCGGTAATTCTCTTTAGATATGATTTGTTTGTTTGTTTGTTTTTGTTCTTCGTCTGTTAGTTTATGTTTTGTTCGTCTTATTATCATCGCGGAATTTGGATACGAATTTATTCATTTATTTACTCAATTATCTTTATGGTACGTAACAACAGATCTGAACATGACTGATGCTCTAACATCAGCTCTGTGCCAGTATCATTTAGAAGACCCCTTATTTTCCAGTACCTGCTTGTAATGTCACAAAGTCATTACGGTTAAAGTGTGGGAATCCTTTTCCAGATGTTGGTGTCTGCGGAAGATCATTAAGATTGTCAGGTCCACTCCTTAAAGACAAAACCACCCCACTCGGTGATGAGTTTCCCATGCACTGAGGATCCTCATAGCACCACTCTATTTCTGTATACTGGTTTAACAGATGATTTCCGAATTGGCACTGAACATATTAAACACGCAAGCACGCGCACACACACACACGCACACACACACACACACACACACACACACACACACACACACACACACACACACACACACACACACACACACACACACACACACAGAGAGAGAGAGA
>CM060305.1:39786319-39913819 GCA_030674185.1 Monoplex corrugatus | reverse complement strand
TTCTATTTATACTGAAAGAGCCCCTGGCATCCCCACAGGTGTTAATTGATGTAAACAATAGTAATAGTTTTAATAACAATTATATATTCTGCAAGTTTCATTGAAACTGAATAAAGATCAAGATACAATTATGTAAAACATGTTTACAAATGTCAGCAAGGACTGTTTGGTGTGTATCAACAGATTTTCATCAAAGTTCGACAAGACATCGATTTGAATGCGGTGTCCCCATCCAGGATGGAAGGATGATGGAAGACAATTTTCGGATTTTAGCAGTCACACATAGGATCCTGACCCAGTAAAAAAAAATAGGACAAACTAACACATGATAAGTAGTGACCGAAGCATTAATGAGAAATAATGATCTGTTTCTGTTTCTGTTCTATAATCGCTAAACCTCCCTTCAGGAGGTACGTGGTATATCGAAGGAATCATTCAATCAAGCACACCACATTGTGTGTGTGTGCGTGCGTGTGTGTGTGTGTATATACATATATATATATATATGTGTGTGGTGTGTGGTGTGTGTGTGTGTGTGTGTGTGTGTGTGTGTGTGTGTGTGTGTGTGTGTGTGGTGTGTGCTAGAGAACAAGTCGAGTCCTCATTGTTGGTATTAAATCTGAAGATTATTTCTGATATTGTTTTCACTCTGTTCAAGGAACACGCTGTGGCCTTGGATCAGCTGAGGGGTAGGCCTGCAAGAGTCCGCTTGTGAATTGATGGTGGACGTGGCCAAGTGAGCCTACAATGAGCACAATAATATTTCATGGATAGCCCATGTCGCCTATTCTTTGATGAAGTGGAAGATACTTTTAAACTTGTTTTGGTGGCATTCACTGTTGAATACATCAAGGGGGACTGCCATCTCTACAAGTAAACAAGTCTTGTTTGTTTTGTCAATCGCACATATATCTGGCCTTATGTGTACAACACGTTCAAATGAAGCATTTATGCTGTCATCAAAATGTAAGATTTAATGACTGTGTCTGTCAGTTTGTATGCACCTTGATTAATGATACACACACATGCGCGCGTGTGCACACACACACGCACACCACACACTCTGCCTCTCTGTTTCTCTCTGTCTCTCTCTCAGTCTGTCTCTCTCTCTCACATACACACACACACACACACACACACACACACACACACCACACACACACCACACACACACACACACACACACACACACACACACACACACACACACACACACACACACACACACACACACACACGTACGAGTCAGATTCATCACCTCACCTAGTCTAGTTTGCAGACTTTTTCTTTTCGATATTGACTTGATATATAGGCCTACATTCTTTTCTGAGTCAGCGATATCCACAGTATACACGGCATTTGATCTTTAATCAGAAGAAAAACAAGACTGAATTGACGCCAGCGCCACAATCACGTCAGTCTTCGAGATCTAGTCATGGTTAAATGAAGACAGCATTAGGTCTAAACGAAACATTTTTGTCGATAGTTACAGCAAGGCATTTACCACCTTTGAAAGAATTTATACGAATAAACTTATCTAACATTTGTAAGCTCCAGCTTTTTGCATGGTGATGTTGATTAAGTTGCTCAGTTCTTTTTTCCCTTGATTATTGAATGATATCATCGTTATTTGTGGCCGTTTGTCCTGTTTGGTGGAGTTAAGTGACGCCACAGCAAAATCTCCTCACAAATGAGTTTGGTAATACGGTTTACTGAAAACGTCTTCTTCCTCAAACCAAAGTTAAGTCTATAACAATTTCTATAAAAGAGTACACAACTTCCTGTCGTTCAGATCAGTTGAGGCTTTTTGATCGTACAACCCAACTCTGCAAATTTATTGCCTAACAGCCTCCGGCACATATTTTGAAGGCATACATACTTATGAGCAATGTGGGCCATAAATTTTCAGGCATACATAATTCAACGAACAGTGAGGACCGTTTTATTGTTTGCGTAAATTCACACTTAAATACACTGTAGTGTGTGGTCGCCATGCAGCCTGAATCCATGTGACACAAGATCTGAAGCATAGTTCTTGATGTTTAAAAAAGGGAATAGAAGGTTGGGATGAGGTTAGGAAAGTACTGTTGTGGGAGCAAGTATTCTCTCCGTTTCCTCACTGTGAGGTGACCCTGATATACTTCGAGTGACTCTGATGAACCTCGTCACTAACTTGACCTCGTCGTTCTACAGCGTGTTTCTACTCTGCTTCTGCTCCCTCACTCTAACCCATCCACCCCCATGCATCCCACCCCCACCCATCCACCAAAAAGAAAAAAAAATACAAAAAACGAACAAACAAAACCACACTCCTACACCACAGCCTGCCAAAACCATTCCAGTCCACACAACATCCTTGAGTACCACCTAATTGGTATTTAAGTTGGTATATTTGAACAACATCAGCATGCTTCCAGAGCCAAGGCATGCCCCCATTGGAGAAGGCAGTGAAACAAGGGAAAGGCATGTTATTACAGAAGAACGGCAGGGAGTAGCTAGAAACATGCGATAGTGGTCTCTGCTTGCCTTCTGAACTTGCCGATAACGATTTCAGCAACCTTGTCAGGGTACGGCGTGAAGTGTCGGGTTTCGAACAGCTTCTCCATGCCACTTTGCTTGCAATCTAAAATTTTGCGCGCGTTTGCTTGTCTCTCGCTTGTCAGCCTTCTACCTGTTGAAGCTCATAATTTTCCCGTAGAGAACGGAAACTGGAAAGAGCATATTCGTCAGAATGGGAGAAAGCTAGCAAGTCGCTCTGTCTGTTTCCTTTTTTTCACCTCCACTTTCAAAAAAAAAAAAAAAAAAAAAAGTTTGTAGTAGGCTACTTACTTAACACAGTGATGCTTTAGCAGTAAATGCAGCTTATAACTAGTAGCAAAGTTAGTTCTTTCAGATTACTGTTTTCAAACTAATTGATTCATTTCTATGTTAACTGACAAAATTGAACTTTACAGCAATTACGATTTTCCCAAAGTTAGTATAAGACTGGGTGATTCCAAGATAATGAGTTGTTGTCTGGTACCTGTTTACAGTTTTGTTAATCTGTAATCCATCAACCATCGAGTTAAAGGAAGGGAATTCCAAGCCAGTTAGTTCGTTTCTGGTGCAAACTGTTGTTGGTTCGATCCACAACAAGCTCTTTTCTGTGAGCTGGGATTTTCCAAAGCAACATATGTTCCCATGCAGGTCGGGTAAGGGGTAGAGAACTCTCCGGAGACAGACTTGTCAGGAATGTATGCCGTTATGTTTTACAGCTACAAGCACATCTGGATGGCATAGAACATGGGAACTGACGAGGCGTTTATTTATTTATTTTTTTAAACGGATTTTTTTTAGCGCGCTTGGATTTATGCGTAAAAACGCTATTTGAGTGCATTAGCTGTTCACTGTCAGCTCTGAAATCGAAATTGTAAACTTCAGAGTCAAAGGTCATCTATGTAATCATTATCACATCATCATCATTAATATTGATGTCATTGTTGACATCATCATCATTATGAAGACTGATCACGTGTAAAGAATAGTTAACCATGGTATATGATGTATTTTTGATTCACCTTTTGAAAAAGCTTTTTCATCTTTTCAGTGCATTTTCCGTGTGAAATTTGTGAAATTTAGTATTTGTAGTAGGAGTTATAGTGTCATCATCATCATCATCATCATCATCATTGATATCATCATCGTTGTCGTCGTCGTCGTCATCATATCATCATCATCGTTTTTCTATTGAAACGATGACAGATCAGAGTATGACTCAACTGGTACAATGAAGTAATGTATATCAGTGTCAACGAGAGAACAGACTTAAGAGAACATTCTTCCAGCTTTATGTATGCAGTAGCACGCAGATCTAGTGGTTTATACATCAAGGTTTCATTAGAGAGCAAACATAAAAGAATTGCATAAACAAAATCTGTAGCATGAACTTATGAACAAATATTGTAGGATTCCATTTCCGTATGATGGTTTTTGCAGAAGATTACTAGGATCCATAGGTACACTCCTAGAATACAAAGCAAATTCACTCGTTAATAAAGTTTCCCATGTTTTGTGCGTATCCGTAGCACCAGCCTATTTCTGTATGCTGAGAGCAGTCACTAGTACAGACTATTTCTGACTTGGCACTGAACGTGTTCACACTCAAACACACACACACACACACGCGCGCGCGCGCGCGCGCGCACCTCAGTATTACAATTTCCCCAATCCCTAGTTGAGATAAGAATATGAAATTAAGTACAATTTCCTTCTTTTCTTTTCCTTTCATCTCTCTCTCTCTCCTTTTTGTTTTGTTTTGTTTCTTTGTTTGTTTGTTTGTTTTTTGTACTTGAATTCTAAACCTCTTTAATTCTAAAAACCTCACTTCACGTGTACTGACCTGTCAGATTGATAGCTAAACCCATGACATCTCCATACTGTATTGGAATCTCAACTGTTTCATTCTTTGCGACATGTTGTTTCAACATGAACTTGCATCCAGACAGTTAAATTCTGCACATTCATCAATGCAATTCATTGTTTTTACAAGAATCCAGATAGATTATTTTCTCCCCTGATTCCTGGCTCCTCCTCCGGCCTGTTCTTGAGCATTCACAGACAATAAAGACCTTACAGTTCTGTAGAGGCATCAAAGTTTAAAATGAAATGCACTCTTCAGAGGAGTGGTAAACAAAGACTAGGAAAATAAACTGTTTAATTGAGAAAGTGCAAGATAGTATGAAGAATATAGACTTGTCTTTACACAAATGCACCATGACGCATGTGCCAAGTAGGCCTACAATGAAAGATGCGCAAAGGCGTATTTCTGGTCACACCCACCCATCCACACATACACACACACACAGACGTATTCATGCGCCCTTTGTCGTTGAGATCTCAAAATTTCAGTGCGTAGGGCTTCAATGCAGGCTATGACTTTTTCCCCACTGTTTCTTATTTGTGAAAAAAAATTGTTTCATATCGACCGGAAATGGATGTGTGTGTGCATGCCCAGTTTAGTGCTCTTTTTTTCTTCACATTTATCTCTCTCTAAGGGAAGTCACTGGAACTTTCTGTCCCCACCCCTCCGTTCCCAGTGTAAAGGAAGATCATTTTGTTAAATGACATAACCTTTTTTCTTTCATCTCTCGCGTGACGGATGTGGTCTCCATCTCATAGATGTCCTCTTGAACAATTCTGTCTCTGTCCTCTCTCTCTCTCTCTCTCTCTCTCTCTCTCTCTCTTTATCTCAAAGATTATTTCGCAAGTCAGTTGATTAATTGATCAATTTGTTGATCGATTGATGACGGTGTTAATTGACTGGCCATTGGCTACACTGAGAGACTGAATGCTTGAACAGTAGTTTGAGGATTGGAAGGATAGTTTTATTAACTGCTTTATTAATGCACTTATTAAGCTAGCTTGTTGACAGTCAGGTACTGATTATTGTGTTTCTTCGTCAACTGATAGATCAGTCAACAAACGAAGGATATGTATAGATCAGTCAGCAAACGAAGGATATGTTGACTGTTACATTGACGAAGCATAAACAGAGGAAAGTATTCAAAGTTGTAAATTTCAATGATGTCATTCGATTCGATGCATTGTAAGTTATGTATGAATTACACACCAAAAAAAAAACTACTTCCCGCCCCACTCCATTGACTATTGTATTGTAGCATAAGGCCGATGTACATTAAAAGTTCTGAGTTCTGTCCTTCACCCCACACACACACACACACACACACACACACACACACACCACACACACACACACACACACACACACACACACACACACACACACACACACACACACACACACACACACACACACACACACACACACACACACACACACACACACACACACACACTCATTCACTCACTCACTCACTCACACAAAGGAAGGAACGAACGAAAAGGGCATGAACTTAGGCTAAAATGCAAAACAGGAAACGGTGAACTACTTGAGATGTATCCCAAGTGAGTGGGATGTTTTTGTGTGTGCATGCGTGCGTGTGAGTATGCGTGCAAATATGTATGTGAGAGAGAGAGAGAGTTGTGTGTGTGTGAGTGCGTGTGTGTGTACATAACACCGTGTGTTTGTAAACTGAGAAGGTAGTTTGCGGCGTGAGGAGGAAAAGGGTGAACCAAGAATGAAAAGGAAAAAAATCGAAACAAAAATATTCCAGCATACATCATGAGCACTCGCTAAGGGCACACCGTAACCTTTATCTGATGGTCGTGATTCGCTACTCACATATCAACTGTCTCTTCTCATTACATTTTCTCTTGCTTCTTCTGGTAGGAAAAAAAAAGTCTTTCCAAAGAATCATATTCTCCACCTCCTCCACTCTTTCTCCAAACGTACACGTTGTTCGTTATGGTTTTAGCTTCTTGATTCGCATTCGTTCATTTGTTGGAGAGAGGGTGAACAGACAACCAAAAGGAAGTGTCATGAAGAGGCACAAGTGTGCACACATTGTTGTTCGTCCGTCGTGATCGACGATGACCAAGGAGCATCATGTTTCTTGTGTCCGGCTGTGACTGATGAGGCCGATTCGTGCGCGGAAGGGTCGGCCGCAGATGAGACACATGTGTTCTGCTGGACTTTGGAGTTGGCTCGGGATTTACGCAGCTCTCGTTTCTTTTGTGCTCCACTGATCCTGCTTTGTTCGTAGGAGGCGGCACCGTCGCCAACGCAGCTTCTCCATGATGAGCGGTCTTGTGTAAGGACCTCCCATGTCTTGGTGTCGATGCCGAAGTTTTTCAGGGACGCTTTAAACGTGTCCTTGAAGCGCAGCTTTGGCCTTCCTTTCGAGCGTATGCCGTCTGCGAGCTCACCATAGAGCAGTCTCTTCGGGAGACGCGTACGCATACGCACGATGTGTCCGGCCCTTCTGAGTTGGGCTCTTCTGAGTAGGGTGTGAATGCTAGTCATTCCGGCCTGATCGAGGACATCTGTGTCAGGTATTCTATTCTTCCAGGTGATCTTAAGGAGCTGTCTGAGGCAGTTGATGTGGAATCGGTTGAGTTTCTTGGCGTGGCGCTCGTATACGGTCCATGTCTCACAGGCATACAGAAGGGTTGGCAGAACGGCTGCCTTGTATACCTTCAGCTTGGTGGACAGTTTGATACCTCTCCTGTCCCGTACCGATACCCTGAGGCGTCCGAAAGCTGAACTTGCTTTGGCAATGCGTGTGTCTACCTCAGTGTCTATATTCATTGATCTTGAGATCGTGCTTCCGAGGTACGTAAAATTGTCCACAGCTTTCAGGGTTTCTCCCTCGACAGTGATGCTTGGTTCTGAGTACCGCTGTTGTGGTGCAGGCTGAAACATGACTTTGGTCTTCTTCGTACTGACGGTGAGTCCGAAGTTTGTGCAAGATGATGCGAATCGATCCATGCTCTGCTGCATTTTGGCTTCAGTGGTGGCGTTCAGAGCGCAGTCATCGGCGAACAGGAGGTCCCCGGACCCAGTCTTTTTCAACCTTGGTCTTCGCCTGAAGCCTGAGGGCATTGAGGAGCCTTCCGTCTGTCCTGTATCTGAAGCCAATGCATGTGTCATGGTCGTCATAGAATGCGTCTGAGAACATGGCCGTAAACATCATACTGAACAGTGTTGGCGCCAGTACACAACCCTGCTTGACACCGTTCGTAACTGAGAAAGTCACATACAAACATATATATTAGCACACACTTAATCATTTAAATAAGCTGACCATGATGTATGTATGTTTACGCTCTCTGTCTCTCTCTCTCTCTCCCTCTCTCTCTCTCTGTCTCGCCACGCCCCCTCACCTCACGCACGCATGCGCTTGCGCTCACATGCACATATATACACACGCACTGGCTGTTGCAAATCAGAATTGCGATCTGCCCCAAGATATTTGCTAATCGCACTGGTTTTCTAATCTGCGTATGATTGCAATAATGCGTGTGTTAAAGCACTGTACTTGAAATCTTCTCTGTCGTTTTGATCAATAAGTACATGTAGGTCTACGGGACAGTTGTTACTATCGAGGAGGGTCATGATCTACCAAAAATTAAGTTAACCATAAACTTGTAGCATATTTGGGCTCACTGAGACCTTGAAAATCGTCGACGTCATAAATGTTTATCCATTGTAACTTCTCATTGAGATTTGACATAAATCTAGTGTTGTTGGACCCCAAAAATGAAGAAATATAATTTTATTGGTTTTGCTGTTCGCATTGGTTGATCTTCTTGATTTCCATTCGTTCATTTGCTGAAGACAGGGTGAGCAGACGGCCAAAAAGGAGTGTTTACGTCAACAGATGGTCGGTCTCTGGCAATCTTGAAGCTTCCATTATTTTGTTGAGCTCTGTTCGTGGAAAAATCTCGTATTTTGCCCCGACCCCTAGCTTTAATCTAACTGTTGATATCATTGTTCATACACGATGTTGAGGAGCTAATCGTGACCTGCCCTGTCTCAGGCCTGAAAGAAACGCTTGAGATCACAGGAATCGATTCCATGTGGTTTAGCATTCATGTCACATGATGTGACCTAATTCTTTTGTATGATTGGGACTGTACACAATTTGTGTCACACAACTGACAGAAACATCAAATGATTGCAATTAGTAGACTGATTAATAATAAATTAGTCAAATACTAGAATAGTAGGAATTTTCTTGTATTCACACAGGTACAGAAAAATCCATGCATATATTATACACATCCGAGAAACCTTTCCAGACATACTTTTATCGCTGTACATGGATAATTTGAAATAATTGCACCCATTCAGAAGTTATGGAAAAGAGAATCTCAAAACAGGTTTGGGACAATTTTATTCAAATTAATTGGGTTTTTATCTTCAACAGTCAGGGTTTGTCAGTTTGCTCATTTTCTAAATGAAGCTGTACATACACATAAGTGCCAATGGAAAAAAAATCAGAACAAAACAGAAACGTGTCATCCAGACTTCCTACATAATATTTCTCTAAAACTGACATATTATCTTATTTGGAGGAAATACATTCCAAATATGTAATGGGCACTGTTGATGAAAATACATGTTGAAGTCAACAAGAATCGCCAAGCCAGCACAGTATTTCACAACAAACAATTGATGGTGATAATACTGGCTGCCCATGTTGCAGTAGGCGAAGAATTATGAGTACAGTGCAGACCCATCGTGCAAAAAGCACAAGGCATCTCGGCGCCACAAATCTAGGTCAAGAAAGCACGCCAACATTGAGGTGCGACCACGCCACTGGCACACGACCAAATGCCTTGGAGTGGGTGAGATAAGTGATGACAAGAGAGCTGTTGATTGTCTCATCACCCGCTAACGGAGATCAGAATGGAGTTTTTATGGTGCAAATAGTCACCTCCTGATGGCATGGGGAAACAAATGTCAGAATATTGATATTCCATTTTACCACCAACTAGGCTGTCCATCTCTCTGTCAGTTCTTCAGTCATATCACTCCACGTTACCTGACGTTATCCTTTCTTCAGTTTCTGAGGAAGACTAGAACGGTGTTTTAAAAGCTTGCATTGACCACTTGTGGAAATAATGTCAGCACATTGTTGCTGCTATTTCATTTGCTCTACCATTCCACTACTATTCCATCACTTACTTGTACCCGTAACCGTTATTTCCTGTAAAATCTTGGTGATTGAGGCTACCTTCATTTAGACCAACTGATAGTATTTTTCTGTGGGTGTGTGGATAGTATTTTTCTGTGGGTGTGTGGACAGTTTCAGTTTAGTCAAGAAGGTTTCACTGTGCGTGGTGATTCAAAATCAAAGTGTTGTCACAATGGACGCTATAAGAAGAATAAAGTGTAGGGTTTCTTGCTGGCAGTTTATGTGAAGATTCGAATGAACTTACAAGTATAAAACCTCATAATATTTGTCAACACATTGACCCATTTGTGAAACCACCTAAGTATCTGCATCATATATCAATTTGTTTATTATTCCTACATGCTTGCATGTGCATTGAATAGACCTGTATGTATGATGTGACTGAATCTGCCACATGTATCAAGTGTGGTGAATATTTAACTAATTGCCTCTGGAATTGCCATATGATGGTGAGGGGAAGCTCACTGATTCCTTCTTAATGAGTTCTGTCCAAAACTTCAACCCAAACCAACTGTGCGCTGTAACGGTGGTGTTAAATTAACATGTCAAGATTTGAAAGACAGTTAATTAGGTATTTTTCTGGTATCGTCACTACTATCATCATGGTCAGTCAGCTCCACACTTTTTGGAGGAGCTGCCTCACCTCAGGTTCCACACCACCTCTGTGTCACTACTTCTTTCAGTTCCCCAATACACCTCAAAATCTACCAAAACTAAAGTCACCACCATGATAACAGAGCACAAAGGACAGTAGAAACTTAACACCTCTTCACAGTGCTACGACGATACGTGAGAATAGGGATGATTGTCATGATGTTATGGAGTGTCAGACCGAGACTGCATGACAGGGCTGATCACTATGCTTCCTTGTGTACTGTAACGTAATATCAACCAGATCCAAGAGATGCAGACAATTGTGATGTTGGACAGGAAGTCTTTTTTTTTCAGTGACGCAGCCATGAAGTTGATGAAACTACACATGTATATGTATTGTGTGGTCACAGTCTTTCCAGTGAACCCTAGCATACTCGGTCATGGTTAGAAGCTGGTTGAGTCTCACACACACACCTCTCTCTCTCTCTCTCTCTCTCTCTCTCTCTCTCTCTCTCTCTCTCACTCACTCACTCGCTCATACACACATACACACACCACACACACACACACACACACACTACAGTGATCTGAATAGATGGGATATAAACCTCCAAATTCTTCATCATTTGCATTAACCATTTTGTCATAGATCTAGTGGCATACCAGTCACCCAAAACTTACTGACGAAAATAGTTACAATAGTAATGACAATAGATTGTATGAGATTCATTGAGAGTGATCAGATGTCAAGGTGACAACCATGTAAAACATGTTGATAAGAGTCAGCAAAGATTTGAAATGTGTAGATGGATTTTTTTTAGGCATTTGTTGGTAAGAATACTTTTCATTTTCTTCAAACCTGTTTTCGCTTGGCCAAAAAATTTGAGCATCTAGAGTCTAGTCACAAAAGGAAAGCTGGAGGGAAAAGAGCACCAGGTAGACCCAGTGAGAAAATATGGGACGTTTTTGCAGAGTGGATGAAGAGAGAAAGGGTGGGAGATGTACTTGCAGTGACAGAAGATAGATTCGTATGGAAGGCCATGATCACCAACACCATGCGGCAAGGCATGTGATGATGATGAGATGGATTTTTTTTCCCAAATTTGGACAACACACTTAGTCTAATGCATAGTGTCAGATTCTAAATGTCCAGGTAAACATGAAGTAATGTTTAAAAAAATACGTAGCATTTGTCTGATTCATTGCGCTTAGTATATTTCATTGGTTGAGAAATACACAAGGGGAAGTACCAGGGTCAGTAATGATTATGAACCAATCAGAATCAGTGTTTATTCATATAATTTGATGGTGAGACCAGCTCACTTCTTAACTAAGTTTAAGTTTTCAGTTTCACTTTATCAAGATAGTGTATCAATGTTCAGAATAAATCCCTTACACTCTGACGGCATAGATGCAATGTGATGGTGAAGATCCAAAATTAGCATGGCGTAAGCCATAAGCTTGTGCGTAAGCCTTATGCCCCATTTAAGGTCTTCAGGTCCTAGGGGCTCTTTCAGTATAAATGGTATCCCCACCTTCTGGAAATTCTGTGCTAGAAATTTCCTCTTTTCTGTTACTTTGTTTCAGCCTTGTTCCTTTGCTTTCTGTCATTTCTTCCTATCATTTTCTGCCTTGCTGGTCCATTCACCTGTATGTGTTTGACAAAGTCTTACTACTTTTTCTTAGGATTGATAATTGGGTACATGTATTAAGCGCTTTTTTGGCTCTAGGGAGGGACCTATGCAGAAGCAATTTTTGGTAATTTATTCCCGTTTTTATATATGTTTTGGTGTCCTTAGGAATGCTTTTGTATTCAGGTGTGATTTTTAAATCCCCTGTACGATAAATTGGACGGAATGGTCAACGCCGAGGGCATGTCCTTAGATTATGTGTGCGAATGCATTGATATGTGTACTTAATTTTCTTTTCCTTTTTTTTTTTCCTGTTGAAGTTTTGTATGTTTTGAAGCAGTTATAGCCCTGATATGGCTCTACGCAGTCGGCTGGGCTTTAAATAACAATAACACAATAACTGGTCCAGTCTAGTATACGGGTTTTATGTCTGACTTTGTATCAGTTTGTCATTTAAACAATTTAAGCTATATCGTATTGAAACTGTTGAAACTTCAGTAAAATGGAAACATCGCAAAACACCGAAAAAGAGAGAGTATGTTAATATGGCTTAGCCATCCTGGTTATCCGTCTCCTACAGTTACAAAACGCACAGAAATGTCATGCCTTATACTTTGTGTCATTCTTATCATTTAATGTTGATGTATCGTGTTTATATATGTCTGCAGAATAGCGCAAAGATTTCTCTGTCGAATAACAGGTACGAGCCAGTGTGACCAAATCATCATGTTGGGTAAAGTTTTCAAATCCCAAGCTTCCATCTTTCAGACACAAATACATGTACGCCTGCATACTCGTACATGCATATACACACAGCACGCACATCAACTTTACCACCTCAGCCGTTCTTCTTTTCTCATTTCTTTTTTTCTTCGTGTAGGCCAGAACTATTCTTCCTAGTCAGCGGCCTCAACAGAAGACATGGTATAAGACATGGCATTAGTTTCTTGACAGGGAAAAAGAAAACAAGGCTGAATTACGGTGGCATTACCATAAACAGTGCGCAATCAATTGCAGTGTTTGACATGAAGTCACAGGTAAGTGAAGAAAACATTAATGCCTCAAGTAAATATTTTTATCGATACAAACAGCAAGGCACTGACCACTTTTGAAAGAACGAGTATGACTAGACATAGTGTAAAACTTACATCAAAGGAAGAGTCATAAAAGTGTACATGTAGTTGGATGTTCAACGTGTCACTTCGTTGCTTCTGAGTCTACAGCTAAAAAGTTTTTAACAAAAATAGTTGTGTGAATGAGATCATGGTAAGTTGGAGATAAAGAATCCCCCCCCCCCTCTCTCTCTCTCTCTCTCTCTCTCTCTCTCTCTCTGTTACTTATGTGCGTGTGTTTGGCTGTGTTGAACAGTTCATATCACATATAAAATAGTAAACATTTATTTTCACTCGGAATAACAACTGCAACACCGATTCCGTGGAAATTAATTTGCTAAGATGTAGTTTTTCTTATTATGGTATCATCTGATCACCCCTTCTGAAATGGTAACCTTCCGTAGTTCATGACCCTAGCTGGTTTTTTTTTTTTTTTTTTTTTTTTTTTTAAGTATTATTTTGTTTTAAATAAGTTAGTTCCTTCTTTCATGAGCTTGTGTCGCAATTCTAAAAAATTATGAACACGATCGCAATCGGCCTTGAGATATAGACAGGATCTTGAAGTAGTCAGATCATGCAACGGCAACACGTTTCTTAGCTGCTGTTTTGCGACTTTTGTGGTATTTGCTGTATGAAAGGGTCAGCAATTGTAAAATGCCTGGTAGTGGACAGATCGTTTCCTTGGTTTCGTAAGTTGACTCAACAGAATGCCTCATCTAAGGAACGTAATGCAGGGTTCGGCACGCCTTTGTATAATCTACTACTGTCCATTTTGTTGAATTCCTGGTACTGCGACTACAACGGAAAGAACCTGGGCTGGTGCGCTGGGAAAAAAAAAGAATAGAGTATTTGTTTTTGGAATAGACATGAATATAGTTATTCATTCTTGGAATAGGCTGTTATTGTAATTTAGTGTTCCTGATGACTACACCAAGAATTCATTCCTCTCAGTTACTAGCAAGAGTCTGTTCGCCAAACTTTAATTGTGATGGACAGGAATCAGCCGAGCTTGTTGATTCCTTAACGCTTTATAGGAACTACAGATTGTGGATATTAATCATGCTCCTTTCAGAATCTCTCTCGATCTCAAATTATCTCATCGCCATACTTCTTCCTGTTGAGGGCTTTGAGGAAGGAGACTTGGAGATGGGTGGAGAGGCAGGCTCAGTACATATGGGTTTTTGTTTTGTCACACCAGGAACGAGCCCTGAATGCGGGTTGGGAGGGGAAGGATAACTGCCTGAGTGCAGTAATCAGAAGCATTCTTTAAACATGTGGACTTACTGAGTGGACACCTGAAAAAAACCTTTCCTGAAGCTTTTTTTACGTGTTTTTGGCCGCTTTGGTAAGAATAATGGATCATGATTATTTGAGAATGACAAAGTATTCGTTGTTTTTTGCCAGATTGTATTTGGACCCACAGATCAGACGTTAATTGAAAATGTATGTGTGAGTCTCTGTGGTGGCCTGGTCCCAGTCACAGTCTTTTCCAATCGATTTTCTCAGCTTTCTGGAAACAGGCTTTTCTACAAACTTGGGGATATAGTTGCACCTCGGAGAAAGAAAGTTGGGAGTGCATCAGTTTCAATGGGCATGGCCTATTTTAAAGATCACAGGAAGTAGTACCTGAACATTTGTTCACATTGATTTGAGATTGATCGGTTGATTTACTACGTTAGCACCCGTCTCAGATTATATGGCTGACGGGAATAACCATTCAGGGGAGCTGGGGAAGAAATCACTAACTTTGCATCGTACATCGACCACCAGAATAGTGATAAGGTGGGCAGTAGGAACTAGAAAATGCCACGCAGCACGTCTTATATTCAAACTCACAACCAGCGCTTAAAGAAGAGATCGGAGTCAAGATGAAGAATTGGTCCAGCAAAGACATGTGAACGCAGGTGATTTCAAATAGGTCAAATTCTGACAGATTCTGTGAGATAATCAAGCAGTGTTATAAGAGAAGAATAATTATTATGTCTTGGTCCTATCGTTTTCACTTCATGTAATATTATCTCCTTTTATGCAGCAGTTGGTGAGTATTCAAAATGCAAGAGTATATAATACTCTGTATGGTTCACTAATATTGTTTAGTCAGATGTGTTAATTCATAACATTTGCTGAAAAGGTGATCTTACTTAATTCAAGTTTTACCTAACTGTACATGGTACAGGAGAAAAGGCGTTAGCTAAAAGTAAAACAAACAAATAAAATGTTTCACCTCTGCACTGTAAAGTCTCTCTGTTTCTCTCTCTGTGTCTCTGTCTGTCTGTCTGTTTGTCTCTCTCTCTCTCTCTCTCTCTCTCTCTCTCTCTCTCTCTCTCTCTCTCTCTCTCTCTCTCTCGTATCACTCATTTCACTGTTTGTCAGGTTTTGTATGCCCTCTGTTGTATTGTGTGTTTTTGTTTTTGCTGTGCTTTGCGTGTTATTCGTAATTGAAAGACTATCTGTGTTTTTAGCGAAGCTGGGCCTGAGCAAACAATAAACAAATCAGGAGAAAAGGAAATCCTGATCATCGATTATTCCACACATGTTGAAAGGCATACGACATTCAAACACCCTCAGTCGAGCAATGTATCCCTCTCTCTCTCTCTCTCTCTCTCTCTCTCTCTCTCTCTCTCTCTCTCTCTCTCTCTCTCTCTCTCTCTCCTTCAACCCCCCCCTTTTTTTTCTCTCAAGAGGTTATCTACTATCATCATCAACTAATCCCGCACCAGCATGGTCATCAGGAAAACAAACAGGGCCGAGAAACCGAGAAATTATTTCTAGCAACAAAACGGAGCAAAACAAAACAGAAGAAGAACAACAAAAGAGACCAGTGTTAGTCCAACAATGTGTAAAAGTCTGTTGAAAACAACGTTTTCGTAAATTAGTGAATTACGTATTACATGGACAACAGAAATCCATAAACAACCGTATATAATTATCTTGATGATATGTTTGAGATAGAGGGTGCTCTGAACCCTTAACGCATACACAAATGTATAAAACTCCATTAAAAGCAAGGTTTTCGAAAATAAATTGCCTACAGAAATAGCTGAGCAAATGGAAGCCGATTTTTTTGTCTGAGAGAGGGGAGGGGGCTAGAGGGGTATTCGCATATACATGCCAGCGAATGCGAGCGTGCACGCACACCCACGCTGATAAGCGTTACAACTGACAGATAACAGCAGTATTGACAGAGTGAAGTGCCTTTCTGTGTCGTTGTGGATACGTGTCATTGAACAACTGTGTCAGGTTTAGATAATTAAGTCGTCCGTGGGCTACATTGTGTGACATGAGAATTTTTCTTCCCAGTTTGTTTTTAGCAACAGCCTAGTTGAATTCAGTCAGCAGGAGAGAAATATTTCGGTTTCAGTGTCAACCCACAAAATAAACCTGCTTAGTTTTTCTAAGTTTATGAGCCATCATTTGGTGGCCTTAGATCAGTTCTGTGCGTGCACGCATGCACACACATACACGCACACGCACATACATCGCAATTCTTTTATGTGATATGCTTTTCAATTGCCGCGTAAAAGTCACTGTATTTGATGCTACAGCCTGTTTATCCATAATATTTACGACAATCTGATATGCATAGTACTTAGTACAGGGACGTATGTCTGTCCTGCTAATATTATATCAAATGAATGAATATAAAAGCAATCATATCGTTACACGACTACATCGTATGAATATGTATTGACAAATCAATAAAGCTAACATGAAACACTCAAGGATACTGGGTGGAATCCAGAGCAACAATGCTGCAACACTGACTGGACAACCACCTCCCAGCTCCCGACGCCACATAGTTGCCATTTTGCCAAGCGAAGGAGGCTGGCCATGCGCTGCGTGATCCATTCGGACCGAGTATCGGGTTACCTTGTTTACAAGCCGAATGACAAGGTGGGGAGATGCGAACCTCACGACATAAACATACAACGCTCACCATACAGGTCTAGCCACAACACTGAGCAACATTTTCCCACAACTCAGTATTACGTGGATGGCACATCGACGGGAGTGAGGTGGGTAGAAAGGAAAAAGAAACAAACGCTTTTTGTTGCAGATGTTTTAGATTTTACATAACATTATAGCTTTGTGACACTTGCATCTGGTAGGAATGTCTGAAAGAAGAAAGAAAGAAAAACCAGCTGTTGTG
Source organism: Monoplex corrugatus (assembly GCA_030674185.1). Taxonomy (NCBI): domain Eukaryota; kingdom Metazoa; phylum Mollusca; class Gastropoda; order Littorinimorpha; family Ranellidae; genus Monoplex; species Monoplex corrugatus. The sequence goes on along the minus strand of CM060305.1, from coordinate 39,896,733 downwards.
GTCGGCGAATGACCAGATCTTTTTTTTTTTTAAATGTCCAGACTGTTCGTCTGTCATTCACGATAGTTTGGGAGTGATATTATGGATCTATGAGGGTATTGGAGATGAGGGTGACGCAAGCGTAATTTTCTACATAAATATAATGCTGCTATTTGGAGACGGGTTTTTCTCTTTAGTGTACGCCGTTCCTATCTCTATAAAAATGTCTGTCCTGTTTTCGCAACGGAATCTCTATAGCGACCTGTGGACATGCAAAACGCCATTTGAATGCGTGCGTCAGTGACGTAGGTGTTGTTAAAGCCGAATTTCCGCACTATTTGCCGTGTTCTTTTTGAGGACCTAACTAATAGTATGCTGGATTGTGCTTGTAGGAGTGGCTGCTTATTGTCTGATGATGATAACACTGCAATAAGATCGCCATTGTACCTTTCCTTTCCATTTCTTTTCACCTGTTTAGGCATATACTTTTTAATTGTTAATTTTCTGTACTTTTGATCCATTTTCTGATTTTCCCACCAAGGAAACTCTTACTACTAATGCAAAATTTTCCGTGTATTTTGCATTTAGGGATAGAGCTTTAGTGTATATACATTTTATGGCATAGGTTCTGTCATGTGACACTTGAGTCTGTTGACTCTCTTTATGATTTTATGTATGTTTTGTAGATTTATAGTTATACAGTATAGTTTTTCTAACGGTGTTTGTTGTTTCATTGCTTGTTTATTGATAATTTCAATTGCTCATCTACAGCTTATGTTAAGAAACAGAACGAATGAACTGACATTTCCGACATTTTGCCAGTTTTCGTACTTAAAATATTGGTCATGTCTCGTCTATTAACTCAGCGTCTTCAGAATCCTCTTGCATGCAAGGAAGACATACGCAGTCCAAGTTCACCAGGATAGGAGGCTTCATGTCTTCTGTATGTGATCTCTCCTTTGTATTTTCAACATTTCTCAGAGAGACAAGTCTCCAACAGAATGGTGCTTGAGAGAGCAGGGTAATGTCTGCGCTTGCTCAGCCATGTTCATTAGGTGACTGCCTTTCTAGTGTAGGACTCAATCAGCTACTATAAACCCTCTTTCAGTGTCATGAAAAAGACCATCAACGAACACAGACACTAGTCGCTGTTCAGGGCTACATAATGTCTCTCAGTGAAAGCCTCCACGCATAAGATTGTTTGAGTGAACACTGGTACTGACTGCTCTGCTCAAAAGCAGCTGTAGGAAAAACTTTTGTCTATGTCTATTTTTTTGTCCAACAGCAGCAGCCGCTCAACGTCGCAGATCCCAGGCGTTAGAATGGGAGGGGTACGATGAGAGGCTGTAAGTAGATCCAGCACAACAGGACTTGAGACGTAAGATAGTGCTAGAGACAACCAATGTTATTATTTGGCAAACGTGTCAATTAGTCAGTTCAACAGAAGCACGCATGCAAGATCCAGTTATGGTTCAGACAACTAATGACGCACTCATTCAAGTAATCTTACTCTCAGTTGCCCTTTATGTTCTCCAGGCCCCGTAGAATGACAAGCTCCCCCACCTGACTAAAGCCTTACACCAGTCAGAAGAACCAGACGAGCGGTCACTGTGAGATACCAGGAAATGAGATAGGTGAGTTTGCGAAAAGAGGAACCGAAGAAGGCTAACCAGACAACAGCGTCAGCTACAGCAAGCAGAGAGCAGAGAAGTATCATCACATAATCCCCATCAGCCACGGACCGAGAAAGCTGATTGTTGTTTCTATCCAGAGAACAGTAAGTGGTTCTGATCAAGTTTTACATGGGCCACCACCGGCTCAACGCACCATATCAGCCGCTAGTTCGGACCGTTGCGCCTTTGCCTTCGTGAGGTCCAGGCAGCTAAAGATTGCAGCATTGTTACCTTCATCAACAGAAGCTACAGGAGACGTGCTGACAACAATCTCACTGACTGAGCAGGACTGGCAATGTGACAGGCCGAAATTGGTTACAAAAGAGGAAGAAAAAAAAAAGTAAGGGGGGAGAAAAAAAAAGAAAGAAAAAAAAGCGACTTTTATCGCCAGATGTGGCCAGACCACACAGATTGGAAATGCAAGAAGAAACCCAAAGAGAGCATATTCAGAAGCAATTTAGTCCAAAAGAGATTTAATGTATGCAGAAAAGCCGACGTTTTTCCAGTACACTAACAGAAACACAGAACAAAATACTGTTACACCATGTTTTGCTCAAACTGTGATTCGCCTGAATGGACAAATAAACGTTCTTTTCCTTTCATTCGCCATCGATATGGTCAGGCCGCATCTGTCGACGAATGTGGTCCTTTTTTTTTTCTTTTTTTTTTTTTTTTTTTCAGTTCCATTCGGTTGCCATGGAGCTTGGCTGTCAGAGGAGTTGTAACTGGCCATGTCTTCTGTCGCTTCATGTGGTATAAGCTGTATTGCAACATTAGGCCCGCCTGGCTGTCCGGTTCTTTTGACTGCAGGGGCAGACTGGTGAAGGTGTCAGCTTGAACTTGCGGTTCATATGGGCGTTCAGCTGGTTATGGCCTGTGAGAAGCCTTATCCGGACACTTCACTGGACAGAGGTGCGCAGCAACTTAATGGAGACGTCTGACCATATTCGATGCCGGGTTCGAACCCAACTGTGGTGGACAGTTTTCTATTTTCAGAAAATGGCAGTAGCAGAAAGGCATCCAGGAGTCTTGACATGAATGCAGCCTGGCCCCCTTAGAGTGTTAGGAATTAAGGACCGGAACACTTTCTTGATTGGGGTTTCTCTTCTGAGGACCTTCTGCTGTCTGGCTCTCTCTACAGGTTCTTGCTTATGACATTGTTTTACTCAGAAACGAATGGTTAAAGGAACTGGCCGAGACAAAATCTACCATGAAAGGAAAAACAAGAGTCATGATCAATCAGACATTGGTATCATCTCAAAGGTAAGTCTGCACAGACTCCTCCAGTGTGGAGTTGCAAGCGTTTAGGCTAATCCTGAATCAGAGGTGAAGGAAAATGAAGAAATGGAAAAGACAGAAACGGTGAAGGTTGTCATAGATTTTGTTTGCTTTGTTTGTTTCTTGCGTGTTTTAAGTTTGTCCTGGTGTTTGTTAGCTTGGGGCGGGGGTCTTTTTTGTTTGTTTGTTTTCTTTTCTTTCTGTTTGTGTTTTTGGTTTGTTTCGTTTTGTTTTGTAGCATGTTTTGTTTTGTTTACTGGCTTGATTCTTTATATCGCTTTCTGGTGTGTTGTGTGTGTGTGTGCGCGCGCGAGCGTGTATATATATATACACACACACACAACACACGTATATATATATATGTATATATACAAACACACACACATACCTATAGACGTGTGTGTGTGTGTGTGTGTGTGTGTGTGTGTGTGTGTGTGTGTGTGTGTGTGTTGTGTGTGTGTGTGTGTGTGTGTGTGTGTTGGACTGGAGAAGCTAGAGGAGACGTTATTTTAATCAATTTATCACGCTCAAAATTGATAAAAGCAATATATTTTTCAGTTTCATGTCTTGTTTATAAATTTATTAAAGTATTGAATGTTGGATAAAGTGTTGTTTATTTTTCACACACACACACACACACACACACACACACACACACACACATATATATATATATATATATAGAGAGAGAGAGAGAGATGTATATACATATATATATACACAAATAAAATAAAATGAAAGATTTCATCTGACTTGATGTTTGCATCATGTCCATGTATCATTGATACATATTATGTATAGACATATTAAACTAGGTGGGTATGTTCATACAGGTTTCTATGGTTGTTCCATTGAAGTTCAGGGTGTGTCGTAATTCAAGTGCATTTTGTGTTTTTTAGAGATGTACCATGGAGTTCTGGGGATGTCCTAATGTAAATGTGTTCCTTTATTTAATTTCGTTTTGAGATATTCCACAGCTAGAATTCTGAGGATGTCTAACTTAAATGTGTCCCAGAGGTTTCTAAAGATATTTCACAGAATTCTCAGTGGGGGTGTCCAAACTTAAATGTGTTCCACAGGATGTTCGGGAGATCAGGGGATGTTCTTGTACATGAATACACGATCAAAATCAGACTTGGATCCAGTTTTTGAGAACGTGGACTAGGATTCAGTTTTTGAGAACACAATGGTAATTTCAATCTAACATACACTTACCCTATTGAGAAGTTTGGGACTAGGCTAGATCAGGATGGGGCCAATTACATCGTGTCCCAACGCAAAATCCTTGAGAGAGCTAAAGGACAACAAACAAACAAACAAAACCAACAACAACAAAAAAGCAAACGTGGCAAACCCATGTATCCATAAACTCTACCCATTCCCCCATCTCTAATCCCCCCCCCCCCACACCACCACCACACCACCCGCTGAGCAGGAATCCCGTGTTTCTCGCACACAAAGCAGCTGCTGATGCTTCAGACTCCTGCTAGTCTGTGAGTTTGTGCGGGCTCGCTGCTCACGTGGTTGTAGAGGAAACAGGGCGCTGAGCGCAACCTCGTGATCAAATGACAACATTCATTCAGCTTTCTATGGCGGACATAGACGGCGCGAAGTTAGGAAACATGAAGGAGACTGTGGACATTTTCAGTCAAAACGGTGTGGATAGCTGTGATACTGCTTCTCAAGCGAGCAAAGAGGACATTATTGAATATGATCCTGAGTTCGAGGAGCACAGATTTCGGGTAGACAGGAAGAAGTTGGAGGAAATGATGCAAAGAGGTGAGTTTAAAATGAGAAATGAAACGTGTAAAAATGCAGGGCTTTACTGGCTTTAGTTTAGACTAGAAACGGTCTGTTGTTCAGATTCACAGACTGTATGTGTTGGTGTTCAGATTCGTAGACTGCGTGCGTGTGTCTGTGTGTGTTTGCGTTGTTGCCATTAATGTTTATGATCCAACCTTTGAGCGTGGTCATCACAACGCGCTCTGTGTGTCACTGTGTGGTGTGATAGTCCGTAAGCGTTCACGTCGTAAAAAATTGAAAACTTTTTAGTTTTGGAAAATGTTTGTCTGGAGAGAGGCGAGGCATGGTGCTCCGGGTCCCATCAGCACCCTCGTGGTGTTCCTTGTTAACAGGCCCACTGTGTTGTGTGAGTCGGTACCAGTTCATGTCGTAAAAAATTGAAAACTTTTCGAAAATGTTCCGCAGTTTAAATTGTTGTAAACTTCTGCTTAAAATTAGCAGAACCAAATTTTGCGGCTAACGTCCAAACCAAAGTACCCGTCGGTTATAAAAATTCTTAATATTTGCTCTGTTCACAAACAGAATTTGCATTCAATAATGGATTCCCTCATTGACAAAGAACGTAAAAAAATGAAGCAACGTGTGTGTATGTGCGCGTGAGCATGCGCGCGCGTGCACACCACCTCTATCACATTCTGTGTATGTTTTTTTGTATATGTGCAGAGTTTGCACAGTTTGTGAAAGAAAGTCTTATCAAAAAGTCTTTAAAAAATTACGTAAAACATACAGGACTAGTCGTGAAGTCTGGTGTCGTTAGTTTTTAAAAGTTAATTTTACTTTTTAGTGCCGTTCACTAATAAACATTGTAAATGAGAATGCACAACTGCAGATGTTCCAACATATTCAAACTCATGAAACACAAATCTAATTTTGAAAAAAAAAAAAATCTTCGCTTTTCAGTTATTGTTTTGAAACATCATTCAGGTGCTGTATTTGTACACATTGTTTTTCTTTGCTTGCTAAAGCAGATGTCTGGATAAAACTTGACAGTTCTGGATAGAACTAGACAATAAGACAGTGAACAAACAGGTTTGGTTCAGCACACGATTTTTCAGTTATCCCCTGTGTGTGTGTTTGTGTGCACAAAAGTAATAATATTAAATATCTTATTCCCGTTGTCATAAAATCAGTAAACAATATATATATATATCGCAACATGGAACATCAGAACACTGTTACAGAAAGGTAAATTAGACATCAAAATGGACTAGGGGGAAGTGAGGTGGAAGGGAGCAGGCATGATAACATCAGGAGAATATACAGTGATATACTCTGGTGGTAATTCACATGAAAGAGGAGTAGGCATCATAATGGACAAAGACAAATCAAAAGCAGTTAAGGGATACTGGGCAGTGTCCGACAGAGTTTTGCTAGTCAAATTGGGAGGCAAACCATTTGATATCAACATCATACAGGTGTATGCACCAACATACGCAAGTACTCAGGAAGACATCAACTTCTACGAAGTTTTAGAGATGGCCAAGGTCCAATATAAATCATAAGAAGTTAGTCATAATGGGAGATTTTAATGCTAAAGTGGGACAGGATAGGGTGGAGGATATAGTTGAACCTCATGGCCTTGGTACACAAAATGAAAGGGGAGGGAAACTTGTAGAATGGGCACAGATGAATGAGTTCATAGTAGGCAACACCTGGTTTGAGCAGCCTAACAGAAGAAAATGGACTTGGATGAGTCCAGGAGATAATACCAAAAATCAGATTGACTACATCCTGATCAACAAAATATTTAGAAATTCTTTACTGTCAGCAAAAACACTACCAGGCACCGACTGCAACAGTGACCACAATCCGGTAGTGGGAAGGTTTAGGCTGAAATTGAGGAAAAGGAAACAGACCAAAAGCAATACCAAAGGAAATAAGAGGGAAGCAGGGAGAATTTTAAATATCAACTAACATAACTCTTGAGAGTCACGGAGTTATCTCCCATGTAGAATTTCTCAAATTTTTGGTCTTAGTTAAGACCAAAAGCAACATCAAACTAAACCAGATGAAATGATACGTCAAAAATTTAATGTACATGTTCAAAACAAATTCAGTGCTCTGGAAGATGTTGGTGACAGTGAGGAACAATGGACAAAGTTGAGAAGTTCTATAAATGAAGCTTGTGAAGAAATCCCTAAGGCAGATAGAAAAGCAAAAAAGAGCTGGATGACTAATGAAATTTTGGCTTGATGGAGGAAAGGAGGAGGGCAAAGAGAAACTAGGAGATATACAGAAGATAAACAAAGAAATCAGGTATAGGTGCAATGAAGCTAAGGAAGCATGGCTGAACACAAAATGCAAAGAGATAGAAGAACGACACAAAATGGATCCTCAGGGTATGTACAGACAAATTGAAGAAATTGTCCACAGGAAAAATACATGCACATCAACTGGTTGCTTAAAATCGAAAGATGGCACGTTTATCATGGAAAAAGACAAAATACTGGACAGATGGGGAGAATACATTAAAGACCTTTTTGAGGATGACAGAAATGAAGAACACATTATAAAAAAACTTTGAAAGACCACCCACAATGAAAGATGAAGTTAGAGCAGCACTGAAAAATATGAAACCAGGAAAAACCCCAGGACTAGACAACATTACTACAGAGATGATTGAAGCCCTGGAGGAATATGGCATAGATAAAATAACAGTCCTCCTAAATGAAATTTATGACACTGGAAAAATCCCCAAAGATATGTCAATCAATTTTCATTGCACTTCCAAAGAAGACAGGGGCTATAGAATGCGAACTCCATCGCACAGTCAGTTTGATGATTCATGTAACAAAAATCCTGTTAAGAATAATCATGATGAGGACAAGGAATGGAATCAAAAGAGAAATAGCAGAAGAACAGTGTTGATTTGTGGAAGGGAAAGGAACTATTAATGCCATATACATCCTAAAAACTATCATAGAGAGGTCAATTGAGATGAATAAGGATTTGTATTTATGCTTTGTTGACTATACCAAGGCTTTCGATCGGGTACGACATGAAGAATTGATCAACCAACTGAGAGAGACTCAGTGTTGATGGAAAAGATCTACAAATAATCAGGAGTATGTACTGGGAACAAACAGCTGCAATGAGAATAGAAAACAATATAAGCTCTTCCAAAACATCAAAAGAGTAGTCAGACAGGGTTGTGTTTTGTCACCAGATCTGTTTTCACTATACAGCGAAAACATGAGAAACCTAGAAGACGACCCTAGATTAAAGGTTGGAGGGAAAATGATAAACATTCGGTACGCAGATGACACCGTGCTAATTGCAGAAAATGAAAGGGACCTAAAAAACCTTGTGAATGTACTAGAAATGGAAAGCAAAGGTAAGGGGTTGGAACTAAACAGCAGGAAGACTGAAGTCATGGTGATCAGTAAAAAGCATGAAATCCCCTCATGCAAAATAACAGCAAATGGCACAACCTTGACACAGTTTAATAAGTTCAAATACCTGGGAATGGTCATTTCATCAGACAGCAGATGCACATCGGAAATAGCTGGCAGAATCGGCCAAGCCAAAACAGCATTCAAGAAGATGACAAGCATTCTTACCAACAAATGCCTATCAATTAACATCAGAAAGAGAGTCCTTGAATGTTATATAGAACCAATACTGTTATACGGATGCGAGGTGTGGACGGTCAGCAAGCAAAGCCAGAACAAGATTGAGGCAGCCGAGATGTGGTTTCTAAGAAGAATGTAGAGAGTTCCATGGACAGCAAAGAAAACAAACGAGACAGTCTTGGTGGAGGCAGACACAAGTAGATCACTCATAAGGAAGATTAGGAAAAGACAAGCAACATTTATAGGCCATTTTATGAGGAAGGGGGATTTGGAGCACCTGGTCACAATGGGAAAGCTGGAGGGAAAGAGAGCACCAGGTGGACCCAGGGAGAAAATGCTGGACGGACTTGCAGAGTGGCTGGGGATGAGGAGAGTGGGGGAGATGCTAGGGGCAACGAGAGATAGAGATGGATGGAAGTCCATGGTCGCCAACGCCATGCAGCAAGGCACCTAATGATGATGATGATATATATATATATTATCATTGTTATAGAAAATTGTCCAGACAGATTCTGTGGCTGTTCATACCCTGATCCCATGGTGTCTTCAGTTTGGTTTCCTCTCTCTTCCATGTCTGAAATTAATTTGATTTGGGATCTTTGGTGTCACTGGTTCACAGAAGCTGTTGGAGGAATGTTGTGGCAGTCTCTGTACTGGAGAATCACTCATCAAGATTGAATCTGTGACTGAGTGATTACTGTAGGGCTTATTTGTTGGTGTCCTAAGTATGTTGGATCAAAACGGATAATGTTGAACTCCAGTGACGCAGAGCTTCTGTTAAGGTAAAAATGAAGTGGTCCCAGGGACTTATTCACCAGATTTTAAGGGGGTCCCAGATTCCTTTCAGAGGGTCTCTATAAGACAAGTATTGATTTTAATTCTAATCAGATCTGCACACATGCAGAATCAGGGATACTTTCTGGTCATAATCGGCAAGGTTTCTGATCAGCTGCTATTCATCATAATCCTTTCCTCATGGCATGGGAAACATGTCTTTTTATGACAGATGATCTTGGTGTCAGACTAAAGCAGTCTGATACTGTTGATCAGTATTTTGCTGCATTTTTCAAGAAAATTTCAGAGGGTATGAGGGATCTGTTTGACAAACATGCAGTGCATCCTTTCGATTTTCAAAGTGTCAGCAATGCATGTTCATGCATTAACAGAAGCCCTGATTGAAGTGACCAGACAACAGTGCAGTCTCCTGACATGGGTGGCCCCATGACAGCTTGGCATCAGTGGTTCCCATGGACTTCCTGGCATGAGGACATGGTTTTAGTGGTGTGTTGAGCTGGATGAATGGTGTGGGATCAGTATTACTCAAGGAGCTGAAGATGGTGCAGGGGAAAAAACCATGGTAATATCTTTCTACAGAGATACTGACGTGTGTGTGATTTAAAAGCTCAAAGGCAATAAACTAAATGAACTTGTGCCAGAAGTTCATCAACAACCGTAAGCCATTTATATAAGTTACAGAAGAATAAATTTCTCATGATCGACATGTATAGTTGTATAGTGCATGCATGTGAATTCACAAAGACTGGAGAAATAAATACATACCACAAAACTAGAATTGGTTTTATAATGAACAAAACAATGTTTGAATGATAGGTTTGGGGAGAGAAATAAAAATGGGATGATACATCAACCAGTTCTTTTTTATCTTGATCAAGGATGTTTGAAAAGCTGTTCTGAATTATATTCATCAACCAGTTTTTACTTTTTAATCTCGTTCAAGGCAGTTTACTAATTCAAGGAGTACTTAAGGTTTGTACAAATTTTTTGTGGGCCAGTTTTCCTCTGCTTGAAAAATGACATTCATTCATTAGATCATTCTTTGAATATAGGCTTAATCTATATTAATTTTCAAGTATAATGCTTTGTTTTGGGGAAAAAATCTACCAAAGAGATCAGGAGAAGTGCTGGTCATATTTGCAAGTTTTGTGAACAGATTTTAAGGAAGATTAATCTTGTACAAAAAACAAAAGCAGAAAGATGTTGAATGAAGTTAAATTAAGTTAAAGGAAAAAAAGTCAGAAACACTCAGAATAGGAACTTGAACAAGTGCTTTTCCTGAATTGTGGGAAAGAGCAAGAATATATATATATATATATATATGATATATATCTGTAAGTGGTGTATTTGTTACTTCATTCACTTCAGAAAGCATTCTCAATTGAATTGCATTAGGGCTTAACAGAGGAAAGAAAAAACTGTAAAAACTTAAAATGTGAAGTAAACATGCACAAAACAGAATTAGGCCTATGTCATTATCTCAGTTATAAGGAATTTATGATTATTATTTTTATCAATTGTGTGATTATAAGCTAATTGAGCACAATACGTATTGCATAATATCGTTTTCTTGCAAGAAATATAGGGCACCTTGGGACAGAGTGATGACTCGGAACCCTGATGTGCCAAGAGCATTTTTTGGTGGTATCCTGTACCAAGCAGGGAACAGGCGTAGATGAGATGACTAAGCACAACAGTAAGCATTACTGCTACTGCTGCTGTGACTACCAGTAGCACCATGCCATCTCCAAAACACCATATGTTTCTATTATTTTTCTTTACTGTTACGGACATCTGCAGTGTTGGTCAGGAAATTGAGTGACAGTATCAAAAGCACATCCATAAAATGGATGAAACTAGACTGCATGGTCCTGGTTTTCCCATTAAGCCCATAGTACATTCAGCTTTTTGTAGGATATAGTCGTTTTATTGTTAATGGGGGGAAATGACAGATTCGAATATTTGATGTTGATTTATGGCAGAGACTGTTTGCTCGTGAACATTAACACATTATGATGAATGAATTCACCATCGTTCATGGTAGTACACGTTTGATGGCATGTCATTGGCAAGTTTACTTATTGAAGTTAATCATTATTGATCAAAATAATTGTGCTTTCAAGTAGACATTTAGCAACATAGTATTGATGGTAAGTTATTAATTAATCCTTTTTGCTTTCAGCTCCTGAAGATGATGATGAAAGTGCAGAGGAGTTTTTCCAAAAGGTAAATCATTAAAAAATGTGGGTTTTCGCTTGTGTTATTCACCCCGATTATCCCAACCTGAATATGAAAGAGACCAGGCACTTCGCACGGTGGTTTAGAATAGAGTGAACCTCAGGAGTTTGCAATTCACAATAATTTCCAGCTGTAGTGCCTCCAAATTCCAGCTGTGTTTGGGTCACTTAATGCAGGCCCTGAGCTGGCTCGCTGCATTAAAAGAGCCTTGAAGAGTTCGGGTTTTAGTTCCAGCCTGCAGCTTGAAAACTGGTCTGTTTCCCTTGTAAATATATCAACCTGGTGGTACTGGATACATGTTTCATCAGTCCTGTGACTACATGTCTTTTTCAAAACTTTTCTATGGCATACAGTTTTGCAAAAATTAAAGAAATATTTAAAATGTCAGATTAACAGCTGGCAAGTTTAGATGAGGACATAGAACTGCCCAAATGCAATGGATTCATCATGAACAATACTGTAATAATAATAATAATAATAATAATAATGTTTATTTGTATAGCGCATATTCCATATAAAAACATGCTCACCAGCGCTTTACATTTCGCAAGAAAGGCAAAAGGTGATAAAAAATGTTCACAATTACATACACAATAAGATAACAACAAACATTAAAGCTATACAAGTAAGAAGACACATAAGAAACCACAGAATATTAAAATTTAAACACTGACTTATGTAATGAAGAAAGATTAACAGATTTTTCATATGAATAAAGAGGCATACTGTGTTTATATATTGCTGCGTGTGTGTGCTTGCGTACGTGTGTGTGTGCGTGCGTGTGCGTTGCTGTGCGCGTGTGTTTGTAAGAATGTGTGTGTGTGTGTGTGTGTGTGTGTGAGAGAGAGAGAGTGTGTGTGTGTGTGTGTGTGTGTGTGTGCGTGTGCTATGTTTGCATGCGTGTGTGTGTGTTTATGCATGCAATAGTTGTACATAAAATTATAATCAATATTTTGAATGAAGATAAAAACAGAAAAATTCTAATCCATATACAGGAAAAACATTACAACTTCAGTATTACAGCATTAATACCTTGACAATCAAAATTCCTCACAAATTATGAACTATTCGCATATCATACATCACAATTTACATACAAACAAAGATTTGAAAAAGTTTCTTAAAGTATTTCAGTCTCTTTCCCACTCAATTTCTCCCCTATCCCTTCCTCAGCTGTACACATACAGTGATACACACACATGCTCACTCAAGCACACACACACACACACACACACACACACACACACACACACACACATACACACATGCACGCACACACACACCTTGCTCTATAGGCCCTTATACAAAATACTGTTATACAGGCAGGAGAGATTAGTCTGATGACAGACTTGCAAACTAAGGCTCTTCAGGTTAGATGAGTTTGAAAGAGGTGGGTTTTCAGGTGCCGTTTGAAGGTTGAGAAACACTTAGTTTTTCTGAGAGACAGTGGTAGAGAGTTCCATACATTTGGGCCAAAGACAGAGAAAGATTTTTTACCAAAGGTGTCTAGAGAGAAGCGAGGAACAGTCAACAGTGAGGTGTCAGAAGAGCGGAGCGTTCGAGAAGGTTTGTAACCCTGCAGGAGGTTGGCAAGATAGGATGGCATGTTCTCGTGATAGATACACTGAAAGCAGAGACAGGCAACTTTATATTGAATCCTAGCCTTTACCGGGAGCCAATGAAGTGTACTCTAGTCCTGATCTGTGACTTGCTATTGGGCTTGGCTGTTGTGTTGTGCAGATTAATAGTGGAAGTGGCCGAAAATCTACTATGAAAGGAAAAAGGAAAAAACAGCTATCATTAATTGACCAACATTGGTTTCATCTATAAAGTAACACTGCTCAGATTCTTACAGCATGGGATGGAAAGTGTTTGGGCTTTTCCTGAAATAGAGATAAAGGAAAAGTGAAGAAAAGGAGAAGACAACTTGTGAACAAGCAAGTTTGCCAAACCATCTGTGTGTGTGTTTATGGGCTATTTGTTGACTGTTATCCAGATGTGTCTAAGTATGTCATGATAAGTATATATGTGCTTCCTCTTTGCTGTTGTTGTTGTTGCTGTTGTTGTTGTAGCTGACTTCCTCTTTGCTGTTGTTGTTGTTGCTGTTGTTGTTGTAGCTGTTGTTGGTTATTGTACTGTGTGGATATGGGTGTGAATATATGAATAAACAGGGCTATGGAATGTGAACTCCCATCGCACAATCGGTTTGATGAGTCATGTAACAAAAATCCTATTAAGAATTATCATGATGAGGACAAAGAATAGAATCAAAAGAGAAATAGCAGAAGAACAGTGTGGATTTGTCAAAGGGAAAGCAACAATCATTTAACGTTTTCACAACACTGCCTCGCTACAGCTACTATGCCCTGCGCACACTGGGGGCAGGAAGCAGAAATGCCCTGAGGACACCCTATTTGGTCACTTTTATTTAATTTTCTTGAATAGGCCGTAAAAGCTAGCTTATTGACATTAGAACAACTTTTGCAGATCATTCTTTTATCTCCCTGGTGAAGTAAAAACAATTTCTGTAAAGATTCATATAGTTACTAGTTAGTATTTTGTGCTTTTGAAAATGTCAACATAAGTGTCAAAATCAAAAATCCCAAACAGCCACAGGAGATTCATGCAAAGTGTTAATATTACTTTATTAGCATATGATGGCCAAAAACTGTAGGAAAAAAGACATAAAGGACAATATTTCAACATTTTAAAACATAATGGTAACATAATGGAACATAATGGTGTATGGTCGGCGATGTCTTGAAAGACGAAGGGCTGCAAACCGCGTATTTCGGCAGCTGAGAAAACAGGTACTTGCGGAAATTTCCAAAGATTTTTCACCCAGTTGGTGCATAATTTTCATCGCAACTGTCGTCACTGGCAGTGTCAACCTCAGTGTTGGCTTCACATTGATCAGGACAACTTATTTCTAGCTAAAAATCTGGCTCCAAGACTGAATGATTTGTTGCCTGACTACCCGAGTGAAAGATGTCACTGTCAGCGACAATCTGCTTCAACTTCGTCTTCATCTGTTGAATATGCGATCGTCATCGTTTTGGGGCACACCATCCTCAAAATCTTCCACTTCAGCACTTTAGTTACTGCTTTCGTAATGATCGTCTAGATCATCGTCAGAACCGGCCTGAATGATCAATTCTACTTCGGCGGCCATGAAAGTTGTCCGTCTGGCCATGTTTACAGTAGTGTGAACAACGCGGGTAACACGAAGAGACAAAGAATTGGGGTTGTTTGCTTTCAACACAAATTAACCAATGAAATTGCCCGTTTAAGCCAAAAAAGTGGCATATGATGTAGAAGAGTTCCATTGTGTAGTTTCAACACGTTTTGAGGGAATTTCCAGTGACGTACTGACGAATTTAATTTTAGAACAGGCGTCGCGAACATTCTCGCTACGTGTCCACAGCGACCTTTCGGCTGTAGCGAGCGGGCTCACTACTTGTCCTGACGGCATAGGCAGGTGTAGCGACGATCCTCGTGTCATGTCGCGGAAAGGTTAATGCCATAGAGAGGTCAGTCGAGTTGAATAAGATATATTTGTTTTGTTGATTATACCAAGGCTTTTGATCAGGTAAGACATGAAGAATTGATCAACAACTAGAAAGACTCAGTATTGATGGATAAGATCTATATATAATCAGAAATATATTTGGAAAAAACAGCTGCAATGAGAATAGAAAATGATACTTATTAGCTCTTTCCAAAATATCAAAAGAGGAGTCAGGCAAGGACGTGTTCAGTCATCAGATCTGTTTTCACTTTACAGCAAAAACATGAGAAACCTAGCAGAATACCCTGGATCAAAGGGTGGAGGAAAAATGATAAACATCATTCATTATGCAGATGACACCGTGCTAATTACAGAAAACAAAAGGGACCTACAAAACCTTGTGAATATAATAGAAATAGAAAATTGAAATAAAGGGTTGGAGCTAAATGGCAAGAAGACTGAAGTCATGGTAATCGGTAAAAAAAACATGAAATCCCCTCTTGCAAAATGACAGCAAACGGTACAACCTTGAGACAGGTTGATGAGTTTAAATATCTGGGAACGATCATCTCACCAGACGGCAGATGCACATCAGAAATAGCCAACAGAATCGGCCAAGCCAAAACAGCATTCAACAAAATCAAAAGCTTTCTTACCAACAAATGCCTATCAATTAACATCAGCAAGAGAGTCCTTGAATGTTATATAGAACCGATACTGATGTACGATTGTGAGGCGTGGACAGTCAACAAGCAAAGCCAGAACAAGATTGAGGCAGCCAAGATGTGGTTTCTGAGAAGAATGTTGAGAGTTCCATGGACAGCAAAGAAAACTAACGAGACTGTCTTGATGGAGGCAGATACAAGAAGAACATTCATAAGGAAGATTAGGAAGAGACAGGCACCATTTATAGGCCATTTTATGAGGAATGGGGAATTAGAGCACCTGGTCACAACAGGAAAGCTGGATTGAAAGAGAGCACCAGGTAGACCCAGGGAGAAAATATTGGACGGACTTGCAGGGTGGCTGAGGACAGAGAGGGTGGAAGATGTGCTTATGGCAACAAGGGATAGATACATATGGAGGGCCATGATTGTCAACGCCATATGGCAGGGCACATAGTGATGATGATATATGAATGTATACATATGTCTGTGTGCGGGCATGTGGGTGTATGCATATATATATATATATATTACTGTTATTTATCTTCATCTGTTACCTGTTTAGTCATCTGCATACTCCTTTATTTGTATTTGTTCACCTACTTACTCACTTCTTACTCACTTATTTACTTACTCACATACGTAATTACTCACTTACTTACATATCTATCTATTATTATAAAAAGAATACTGTCTTCACCTAGTCGATAAGACAGCTGAGCATTTATGCATTGAGTGGGGGTGGGGGGGGGGGGGTGTCTTTCTGTCATGTGAGATGTGTTTATACGGAATAGCTAGTTGTACTGTGATTCATACCTTTATTTAATTGTTTATATCTGTGTTACTTTTTCTGAAGATAACTTACACAGATATGCATGCCATTTACATGTAACCAAGATTATTCCAGTGATATGCTGATACAATACCAGTGTAAAATATAGACTAGGTAAAACATAGGCTAGGTAGGGCCTCAGGACCTGGCCAGCTCATGGGTTTATGTGCTGGCTTAAGGCTTATACCATGATCACCATACACATGGCACCTGTGACGTTAGTGCATATGGAATTCGCTCTGAACGCGGAGATATCATCCTGAGAAACTGAAAACTGAAGAAACTTGTGTGGATGCTGTCACAGGTTTAAGAGTGGCGAGAATTAATATTCTATGGGTCAGTTGGCCCATTGTGTAGGATTTTGAGAGTTACATACAGTACAACTGCTCCAAGTTATGTGGCAATCAGAACCACCCCACATAGGTTTGGCAACATGTTCCCAACAACAACAACAAAAATTGAAAAGACTTTATAGCTTTGCATTCCTGACTCTGTGGCTTTAAAGAGTGTAATTAGGTTAAAACAGTTTTCATTATTCTAGAAGTGATAGCCTTCACAATTCATTAAAATAATTATTCATGTAGGTTTATGTTCCTGCAAACAAAAGTAACTCTCAAATCAGAGCCTTTGTCAGGGAAATACGATTGACTATTCCATTCAGTAGTACCTTACTTCAAACAAAATTCAGATACAATGATTAGTAGTACTACAAAAAGTGATAAAATTATAATGGTAACCAGCATGTTTGAAACCACAACTAAAAAAATTACAATGATGATTTTAACTAACACTGTTTTTAAATACTAGATTGACACTGACAGTGATAAACAAAATGCACGAGTGTGATATTTGATTTTCAGATTATGGACGAAACGAAAACGCGGATTGTATGGCCGTCCAGGTTAAAGATAGGTGCAAAGTCCAAAAAGGGTATAGTTGAACTTTCAGTCGCTCTCTCTGTCTCTGTATGTCTCTCTTTGTCTCTGTCTCTGTCTCTATCTGTCTGTCTGTCTCTCTCTCTCTCTTTTTCTCTCTCTCTCTCTGTATACCTCTGTCTCTACCTCTCTGTCTACCTCTCTCTGTCCACCTCTCTATACCTTTCTATATATATACCTCTCTCACCCTCTGTCTCCATCTCTGCCTTTCTCTCTTCTATCCTTTCTCTGTCTGTCTGTCTCGCTCTCTCTCTGCCCCTCCTGTCCGTCCGTCTGTCTGTCTCTCTGTTTCTCTATTTGTTAGTCCTTTTATCCCGTCTGTGCCACCTTTTCTGATCTGATCTCATCTAATTGCATGGACTGTTTTGTTTTCAAATACAGTATTTTGTAACAGATGCTTTAATTATGATGGGTGTCTGAAAAATAAGATACAGATTACATAAATCGATCAGAATTAAAATATTGTGAAAACGGTAAAGGCAAAGCAGCTTGAGGTTTGCATTACTCCATATAACAGCCATCACAGCTTTAATATTAAGCACACAAGAGTGTATAATGTCCTAACAAAGATGACTGCCATCATAGAATGGTACAGAACAGAGGTGCAGGGTGTGAAATAAAGACCAGGAAGCAAGTATCGGTATGGTAAAGTGCATTCACAGAAGGGCTTTCAAATCTGCAGGACGAGCCTCATGTTTATCAACAAAAGAAATTTCGCACATTGAAGCTTTGATTCAAAAGGATAGATGACGGAAACTATGTGATATGACTGTGGAACTTTATCTTCCAATATCGGTGTTCCATTGAATTGTGAAGAGGATTTGGGAAAGTGTTCTCTGGTTGGGTCTGAAAGCAGTTGATTGAAGAGCATAAGTTCCAGTGCATAGGCATTTCTGTTCATTTTTTGGAATGCTACATACAGAAGAGTTGATAACTTTCTTGATCATGGGGGATGAGACTTGGATGCATCTTGCTGCTCCAGAGACAAACGTGATTCCATGACCTGGAATCATCCGTCGTCAGCAAACTCTCCAAAATTCAAAACTACAGCAGTCAGCAAAGAAATTGATGGCAGCTGTTTTTTTGAATTCATTAGGCATGCTGTTCATGGACTGCCTACCACATGATCGGATGTTTAGCACAGTCAAATACTGTGAAGCGCTCGAAAGACAGAGAAGTTGTTTTTGAAAGAGACCAGAACATCTGCTGAAGGATGTCATCTTGTTGCATGACAATGCCACCCCCAAACAGTCAAACTGACAGAAAAGTGGTTCCCATGATTTAGTGTAGATGCATCCACCGCATAATTGTGATCTGGTGCCTACAGATGATCGTATGCTTGGGCCATGCTCCCACTCCTTGTCTTGGAGAATGGAATAGCTTCCCCTCTGGTGCGAGGAACAGTCCATTCAGATCTCAGCGATGCATGTCCCGGGAAAGATCAATGTACTTGCGGCCTCCCTCAGCAGCTCCCACAGGATTCTTCCCTCAGAACGGCCACTGGTCCATGCAGTTCTGGAGCCAGTGTGGGCAGCGTGGTTCAAACCACAAGTAGACCTGTTTGCCATCAGGTTCCGCCGCCGCCTTCATCTGTATGTTTTTCCAGTCCCGGATCCTTTGGCTTGGCCTGTGGATGTTCCGTCCATTCCATGGTCAGTCCTGTCGGGCCATGCCTTCCCTCCGTTCCCCTAACTGGGAAAGTTCTGCGGAAGGTGAGGGAAGACTTGGCCACGATGGTTCTCGTGGCGCCTCGAAGGCCCGCCCAAACATGGTTTCCGGAACTGCTGCACCTGTTCCATGTGCCTCCAATAAAACTCACTGTGACAGGCCGGTCCTTGCTTCAACCAAGGTCAGGCATTCTGCACGGCAATCCAGAGGCTCTAAACCTTCATGCCTGGCTGCTGTCCAGGACTCAATGTCTTCATTAGGCTTGTCCCCGGCAGTGATCGGCCCTGTGGAGCAAGCGCACAGACCAGGCACTCAGGGAGTGTATAGTGCCCACTGGCACGGTTGGCCTTCTGGGTGCTCCTCGACTGCGGTGTCACCCCACTCATCCTCTCGCTTGCAGTTGGCCAACTACCGCGGCTTTCTTCGTCGGAGAAAAACCTTTCATCCTCCTCAGTGAAGGGACGCAAGGCAGCCATCTGCACTACCATCAGCCAGTTGGGTGGTCCTTTCTTTGCGGACGACCCTCTCCTGTGGGATATTGTCCGAGGGGCTTCCCTTTGGGAAGCCTGACCCCCCCCCCCCCCACACCCTGGCGTGGGATCTCCTTCTCGTTCTCTCCTCCCTGAGACTTCCCCCTTACGAGCCCATCAGGGAGTGTTCTCTCAAGTTCCTCTCGTTCCAGACGGCCTTTCTACTCCCTCTAGTGTTGGGGAGGCACTGAAGCGAAGTGCACGCTCTTAGCGGACTCCCCGGGGATGTCGCTTTCGAACCTGATGGCTCAATGTCTCTCCGCCTACTCCCAGACTTCTTGGCCAAGAACCAGTCGCCAGGTTCTCCTTCTCCATCTATCTCCATTCATCCCCTGACGTCTATCCTTGCTCCGGATGAAGAAATTTTCTCGCCAGAAGCAGCTCCACCTGTTTCTCTCTTACAACAAAAGTTATAAGAAGGCCATTAGCCTGGACAGTCATCAAGGATGCGTATGCAAGGCCAGGCTCAGATTTGGCTGTCTTCTCCCCGAGGCCCCAATTGATTAGAGCATGGGCCTTGTCGCTGGTGTTCACTCACAATGCCAGCCTCCAGATTGTCCTGGATGCCATGCATTGGCGTTCCCCGGGAACGTTCATTCCATTCTACCTGCGCGACGTCTCCCGTCTGCGCGAAGATGGATCCAGGGGTATCGCTTCTGCTGTGGTGGCTCAACACCCCATCTCTGCCGCAAGCCCTGACACGTCTCATTCCTCCAGGCGTTAACCAGGTAAGCCCTCTTTCCGGGTAGTGCTATTCTACATCAGTGAGCCACGGTACAGTATGTGTAATTGAAAGGAAATTTTCCTTCTAAAATTATGTTTAATCTAACATACTTACCGTGGCTTATGCAGAGTCCCTCCCTTCCTCCCCGCCTTCCTGGTTCCTTCAATTTCACAGTCAGGGTCTTGGTTTCCTCAAAAAGAGGACGACTATGCACATGCTCAAGGCACAAGTAGTCTCAGAGTTATGGTCCTTTCGGACTTTATTGTTTATGAGGCAAGAATGGCAAATCACTGTCGCTTATTGCATCAGTGAGCCACGGAAAGTATGTTAGATTAAAAGTAATTTTAGAAGGAAAATTTCCTTTATCGGGGAAGCAGTTCAAAACAGATGAGGCTGTTTTAAAGATAGAAGTTGTTACTACCACATTCTGCAAGGCGAATATGTGCTTATGCGCTGATTGGATAAGGGCATGTTGGCAACTACATGGAAAAAATAAGAGTGATGCTGGTAATCTATGCACAGTGTTTTATTTGTATTGTAATAAATATGTTGGATTAGTAAATGTTTGTACTTTATTTTTGGGACTTTCTTCTTGTGATCTCAAGATCTGTATTTTCCCACTTCTTCACAAGGAGTAAAACTTATCTCCATGAAAATCTGGTCTGTCTTTGCCTCTCATTCTCTATTTCTTCACACACACATCCCACCCCATCTCCAGTTGAGTCTCCTTCACTCTGTCTCTCTCCTCACCCACCTCACCCTTCACCCTCAGATTCTTCAGCCTCTTTCTGCCTCCTCCCCCCCCCCCTTGTCTCTCTCTCTCTCTCTCTTTCTCTCTCGAGTTTGAACACATTTTCAGATTGTTCTCAGTCTCTAAACAAGAGTACACATGTGCACAATTTGGCGTAGTTTGTACAGCTGTTGGCCTCGTACACGGAAGTATATTTGATATGGGAGTTTGTTATTGTTGAGTTTTTGTTGTTGTTGTTTTTTTTTACTGCTTCACTACTACTGCTGTACACAGAACTATATATGGATCTAAAATGACACTTTAAAAATGCCTGTAGTATTCTGTGTGCCCACTGACTCGTGGGGATGCCAGGGGATCTTTCAATATAAATAGTATCCCCAACTTCTGGAAATTGTGCTAAAAATTTCCTCTTTTCTGTCATTTTCTTTGTTCCTTTCTTCCTCCTTTGCTTTCTCAGTTTCTGTCATTTCTTCCTATCGTTTTCTGCCTTGCTGGTCCATTCACCTCTATGTGTTCGATAAAATCTTGTGTACTTTCTCTTAGGATTGATAATTGGGTACACGTGTTAAGTGCATTTTTGGGTCTAGGGATATGAGACATGCGGAAGCAATTTTATGTAATTTAGGCAAGTTTTTATATGTTTAAGTATCCTTAGTTATGTTTAAATTGTATTTAGGTATGTTTTTTTTAAGTCCCCTGTGTGATAAATTGGATGGAATAGTCAACACCGGGGGCATATCTTTAGATTATGTGTGCAGGCGTTGTTGTGTTGAAGTATTGTATATGTTTTGAACTGGTCATAGCCCTGATATGGCTTTACGCAGTCGTCTGGGCTTTAAACAATAACAGTAAAACTGATGAAGAGTAAAATGATGTGCATAAGAGTTTTTTAGTTGCTAAACCTGGGCTTACAAATGCTTGGAAGATGAACACAAGTCAGTTGTCTTGATAGTATCATTATAATCTAATTTCTGATTGAAGATGTAGAAACCTCATCTTCCATCCTAACTGTGCGGGTTCAAGTCTGGCTTGTGCATGCAGTGCAGCCTCTAGTCCACCCAGCAGTAAATTGGTAGCTGACCCTGTGGAGGGTTGGTAAAGCAGCAAGAGAAAGGAGATGGCACCACCCTCATAATGTTGGCCCCAAGAAAGGCGAGATTTCTCTCCCTTCACTCTCCAATGGCCGTAAGGTTATGGGGGATTTTGTACAATCGTATTTCCCGCTGTCAGTGTTTAACCCTTTGACTCAAGCTCCCTATCCACCAAATGCAAAAACTTAACCCTTAGACTCCCTCACCCTATCCAGTAGCTTCCTACAGGGAGTCAGAGTGTTAAGTTTTTGCTTTGTTCGCACGGTTGACTATAGAGGATGCTGGTGGACATGGTGCGGGAGTCAAAGGGTTAATATTTTTCATAGCATATTTTCTTTTATCACAGATCTTTTCTTTCTTCCACATGTGTTCATTGCTTTGTCTTTTTTGGGACCCATTTTCCATTTCTTCCCACTTTTCATTTTTTCCCTTCCTTGCACACACATGCGTACACACTCTTCATCAGACTCGCCTGTCCGCATGCTCATCCCTCCCCCAGACAAACAATGCCAGTCTCCACCCCCAGCCCTTACACCATTTTTCACCCACGACGTGAAAAAGCTCGCAACTATGACGCCAGCAAGGAATACGCTGTATAGTCACATTTGTCAGTCCCCGTTATGCTGCTAGACACTCCTACCCGACCAACCCAGTAAAACAGCCGTTTGACGTAAACGGGCCGTTACGTTTTCAATGCCGCTCACTCGTTTATTCGGTAAAAATGATCAAGGCCGTCCCGATCGCCCCATATATAGACGTCTATACCCATTTTTACATATATCCATACCAAGGAGAACCGAATAAAGCATCGGTATCTCACAATGCTACTAACATTTTTAAAGGCTTCTTTGAAAATTCTTTTTGCAAGTCCTCGTATACTCTAAAAGTGGTAGGACTTTAAAATCTACAGAACAGAACAGAACCCGATCCCCCGCCCCCTGCCCCTCGTTTCCTATCGCACACAGACTACAGCACAACTTGGCAGGATAGGGTAGGGCGTTTGTAAAGGATACAAGCACGCACCGCCACTTCTCCTCCCGTCCCCTCATTTTCTACTATTGAGTATGCCGAGGAAAGAGTTATTGCGTCCAGATATTTTTTTCTGGCACCAACTTTGTATTTCTTCCGATTCTTTGTCGCTGCTTATTTGGTTCACAATTTGTCAGTCTGATGTTTAAATCAGATCGGCAATTTGGCACAAACTGTGGACAGCGAGTTTGAAACTATGAATTGGGAGTTGGATTTTGTAGACTTTTGCATTTGCTTTTAGTTTTTGTCTGGTTTGTGTCAGAACTGGACTTCAGAGCTGACTGTGTCTGGATTTGATGCCCATTCATTCATGAGAAGTACCAGCTGAGCAGTATAAAACTTGTAAATACAGTAGAGAGCTTCACAAAATGGCTGCAAAATTTTTATCGGTAAGAGTTGGTAGGTCTGACTGGTCTGTTTAAATATTTTCTGCATTGGAAACTCCTTTTCATATCTGTGTAAACCCCTGTGT
The DNA here is from genome assembly GCA_030674185.1 of Monoplex corrugatus. Taxonomy (NCBI): domain Eukaryota; kingdom Metazoa; phylum Mollusca; class Gastropoda; order Littorinimorpha; family Ranellidae; genus Monoplex; species Monoplex corrugatus. The sequence goes on along the minus strand of CM060305.1, from coordinate 39,873,190 downwards.
ACAGTGCTGTACAGTTTGTGTTAAACATATTTATTTGCATTTAAAAATATTTTGAGTGTCATTATGAAACTTTCAGCTGTATGCAGTGTTTTGTGTTACAAATGGCATAGTAGACGTATGAGTTTTCTTTCTTTGCAAAGAATCTCAAAATATTTGCGCTTTTTGGAAGTAAACATGGGTTGTTTATTCAGTATACATGTTTTCATATTCAAGGTGTTATAAGCTAAAACTGTTAAACATTCTTGATGTTATTTCCATGACATTTATTTATACCTTTCAATGACAGAATGCAGCATGGCTATTTAGTAAATTGCGTTTTTATCACTTGATCTCTCAATCTCACTCACCACACTCATGCAGTACACATGTGCGCACGCCACACACATACACATGCACACACACACAAACACACTAAAATGAAGTAGTAATAGATAACTTGTCAGTGGCACAGCATCAGAATCGGCAGGGGAGAAGACTGGCATCACTAGGGATAATACCAGATTGTGGAGATGACAAATGGTTTGAGGACACAGAATTTACTATCAGACAAGCAGGCGACGGAGGCCAGGAAAGAGAAGACGACCAATAGATCGCCCCAGCAGGGTGTGTGATAGGAATCCAGAAGGGAATGGAGTTATTGTTGACGGGAAGCAATTTTTTTTCTATATATTCTGGAGGTGGTGGTGATGGGTTCCGTTATTAGCAAAGCCGGCAATGAACCATGTGTGTTTTGGCTCGAGGACTGGGAAAAGAAAGGGGCCGAGAATGCGACCTTGTGTGGACAAAGTATGTTGACGGCTTTCATGTTTGATACTCGGGTCAGTCGTTGGCACCTCTTTAGGTATTAGTTTGGCCTGGCTAAGTGCAGACAAGGACATGGTTAGTGCGAAGGAGTGAGCATTGTGCTGTCTGTCGGGGTGAGCAATAATTACACACAGTATGTAATGCATAGCAGTCCTCCTCCGACTGATTCTTCAGCTTGTAGAATACTTCTGTTTCAGTGTTGTTTCTCCTGGAAATTTACGCATTTTAGTGATATGCTTTGTCATGGAAATGTGTGAGGTTGCTTACAATTATGAGATGAGAGTTGATCTCATTTCGGAGTATACTTTATTGCCATCAGTCAGCAATGCATAACAAAATTTACGATTGCTCAGTGTTTATTGATGGTCTTGGTAAGGTCTGTTTGATGTATTTTCTTTGAAGATTATCGCTGCTGCAGTTGTGATAGAACATTCAGTTTGATCAGATGCATTGTACATTGCAGAATTCACAATTTGCATAAGTATGTTGGAAAAAGTTATGCACTTGGTGTATTAACAGGTCAGGGCAGTCCTGCACTGGCTTGAGGTACTTTGTATTGCTGACTAGGTAAAGACATCATTTTGAGTTTTTTATTGCTAGACTTTTTTTTTCTTTTTTTTTCACCTTTTTTTGTTTGTTTTATTCATTTTTAACAGGAATAGACATCAACAATGTAGTAACAAAACAAAACAAAAACAAATAATAATAATTTCAATTCATAATAATTGTTCACATAAAAAAAGAAAAGAAAACCTATAGCCTACAAAATATATAAAACAATATTCTAATAATGATGATTTCATTATGTACATCAATATTTAAGAAACATGTCATGAAGAAAGTGTTTTCTACACAGGGAACATTAATCATTAAAAAAGGACAAGCGAAAGTTTATTTTGGCATTATATTGTTCAATTTTGAATCTCTGGTTTAGCATTCTTTGGAAAGTGTATATTTGGAACACACTTGTCTATTTTGCATTTAGATCTATATATAAATTATTTTGCAAGCATTATTATAAGATCAAATACTCTATCTGTTTTTACATTTTGGTCAACTCTGAACAACACCAGATTTCGTGTGATTCTGATGTTGAAGATATTTTCGCATTTTGCGTTGATTAGTTTTTCTGTTAAATTCCAGAAATTATGGACACAGTAACAGTTCCACAGAAAATGTTCAATAGAGGCTCTTGCATTATTACACAATGTACAATTTGTCGTTGTTGCTATACCCATTGTGTTTAGTATTATATTGGTGGCAATAATCCAATGAACTATTCTTATTTGCAGCCATTTTAATTTGACATTTAATTTATTAATTTTTAGAAACACTTTTTCCCACGAAATGTTAATATTTAATTTCTCTGACCACCTTGAACAACAATTTGGTTTGCTATCATCCTATTTAATTTTTTCATAGTAAAGTTTAGTTCCCTTTTGTACCTCATTATTAGTCTTATTGCATTTGGCTCATTCAAAATACTATTTGTGTTGTTGTTCATTTGAATTCTGGTTGTTCTTGAATATTGTTTGATTGAAGATATCCAGCCATTATAAGTGACATACTTTATACGACAATCAGCGTTATCTTCAAATTCTTCGTAGGTCAAAAAACAGCCATTTTCTTTAAGAAAATGTTTGATGCAGTATATTCCTTTCTCTATTAGTTTATTATTCTTGATTATTTTGTTATCCACCTTTATTTTTTCATTATAAAAGACAGGTTCAGCTAACAGTTCACTTGAATTCTTAGGTGTTATATGATTACAAAATATCATGTAGGGCTTAAATGTATCAGCCCAGAACATGAAATATGAAACCACCGCTGGTCCGTAGCATTCAGTGTTGTTAAGGAAGGATACATTTCAGCTGCTAGACTTTTCCATTCATGGTTTGAAGTTTTAAATTTTCTTATCCATGGAAGTTTGAGAGCTTTATATATATGTTCTTAAATCCGGTATATTCAGTCCTCCTAGCTTAATATTGTTAGTGGCAGTCTTTCTGCTGATTTTGTCTCATTTTCCATTCCATACATACTGAAAATATAACTTCTGTAGTTGTTGTATAAAATGATCTGGAGGATCAGGCAATACTATCCATAGATGTATAAGTTTAGACAATACCTGAGATTTTAGAACTGCGACTTTACCAATCAGGGTAATGGTTCTTTGAGACCAAATTTTGAATAACAATTTCACTACTGAAAATTTGTCTTTATAATTCATTATTTCGCAGTTTCTTAGATCTTGAGTGATTCAGATGCCTAGTATTTTAAACTTAGGAGGATTCCATATCATTTTTAAGTGGGGACAGTATATTATTTGTGATTTTCTCTCACTACCAAGCCATATTACTTGCGTTTTTTCACTGTTCATGAACAGACCTGAAACTGTGCCGTAGGTATCAAGTATACGAATAGATCTTTCAAAAGAGGTTTTATCTCCTACATTTATTAATTGGGTGTCAGCAAACTGGGAAATTTTGTGTTCTACACCATTAACATATATTCCTTTTGAGTCTTTCTCCCTGATCATAATGGCTAGAATTTCTGCATAAAGTATAAAAAGGTAGGGTGAGATTGGATCTCCTTGTCTACATCCTCATTCTACACTAAACCATTTTGTAGTCTGTCCGTTTATAATAGCAGTTGATTTTTAATAATTATAATAATGATTAATAATTACAATATTTATATATAGCGCAAAATCTTGATAAAATCAAATCTAAGCGCTGAAACACACATACGCACGCAGGCGCGCGCGCGCACACACACACACACACACACACACACACACACACACACACACACACACACCACACACCACACACCACACACACACACACACACACACACACACACACACACACACACACACACACATGGCTATAAATGGGGAGAAAGAATAAAAGCAATGGAAAATTATAGAGAGCATATTATATACAATTATATATTACAATGTGATTCCCCTCCGAGTGGAGACAGGCTGCAGAGGGGGTTGAGTGAGGTCAGGGTTTTATGCAGAGGAGAAAAGGTGAGTTTTGAGAGCGGACTTGAAGGAGACAAAAGTAGGTTGCTGACGGACTGAGAGAGGAAGTTTGTTCCAGGAGAGTGGACCAGAAACAGAGAAGGCTCGTGGACCATAGGTATTGAGCTTAGTGCGTGGAAAGCGAAAAGTCAGAGGATCGGAGGCAGAGCGGATGGTACGTGAGGGAACATAGATCTCAAGTAGACTTGACAGGTAATCGGGGGCTGCGTTATTGAGGCTTTTGTAGCACATGGTGTCTAGTTTGTACTGTATGCGCTTTGATACAGGGAGCCAGTGAAGTTGTGCCAGGAGAGGAGATATTTGGTCAGCTTTTTTCTTTTTGAGTACAAGGCGTGCAGCATTGTTTTGAATGCGCTGTAGGATGTGAATGGTGGAGGCAGGAATACCAGACAGGAGTGAATTGCAATAGTCAATGCGAGACATTATGAAGGAGAGAACGAGTTTTGCAGTTGTTTCGACAGAGAGATACTTCCTGATCAGGCTTATACGATGGAGGTGATAGTAGCAAGATCTGCAGTTTGAGAAACAAAGTTGTTCATGGACAGGGTAGAGTCAATGCAGACACCAAGGTTTTTAGCTGAATCAGAAATTGGGACTGATGTGTTACATAATGGGAGAGAAAGAGGAGGCAGCTGAGAAAGTTTCTGACGGGTGCCAATGAGGATAGCTTCTGTCTTTTCATCGTTCAGCTGAAGTTTATTGTATGTCATCCATTTCTTAATGTCCGAGTAACACTCGGTGGTGCGAGTCAAGAGGCGCTGTATATTGTCAGGTGAGTCACTGTCTTGAAGTTGGGTGTCATCAGCATAGAAGTGGTGTTTTATAGAGTGGAAGTTGATGATGGTGGACAGGGGGGAGGTGTAAAGAGTAAAAAGAACAGGGCCAAGGACAGATCCTTGTGGAACACCACAGGTCAGGTATGCAGGTTGAGAGTAAGTGCCATTGATGAGAACAGTTTGTTTTCTGTTTGATAGATATGAAGTGAACCAAGAGAGAGCAGTGTCAAAGATGCCAGAAGTATGATGAAGTCTAGAAAGGAGAATACCATGATCAATGGTATCAAAGGCTGCAGATAGATCAAGAAGTGTGAGGAGAGAGACTTTGCCAGTATCAGTTGCAAGGAGGAGATTGTTGAGAATGTATAGTAGGGCAGTTTCAGTGCTATGGCACTGGCGGTAGGCTGACTGGAAAGGATTGAGGAGATTGTTGGCAGACAGGTGAGAGTTCAGAGTTGTTTTTATACAAAGTTTCAATCCATCGACAAACACTACTTCCAAATCCATAGGCTCTCAAAATCTTGTGCATGAAACTCCAATCAAGTGACTCAAAAGCTTTTTCAAAATCAATACAAAGTAACAAACCCGGCATGTTATTTACATTTAAATTATTTATTAAATCGTATATTAATCGTATATTATCTCCTATATATCTGTTTGCCATAAAACCTGTCTGATCTTCATTAATAAGCATTGGTAAAACCTCTTTGATTCTGTTCGAGATTAATTGCTAGACTTTATAAAGGTTTTGTGACGTGATGATGGAACTTTAACAAGCATGCACACATGGACGTACATATACAAACTCGCATACATACACAAATACACATACACATATAAACTGAAACTGCACAAACATACGCCCACACACACATGCACACACACACAAGCATGTATGCACGCATGCGTGCGCATGCACAAGCACACTCAATCATACACGCACACACATACAGGAAAGTACTGAAAGTGTATGTAAGAGGATAAGAGATTTTGTATGAAAAGTGAGTGGGGGGGGGTTAAGAGTTGTCTTCTCTCGTGCCCCCTCCCTAAACAATTACCAAACACTTTTGTGCAGATGAGTCTTTTTTTGTGTTTCCTTTTTGCACCCTTTTGATTCATGTGCATCAACAAACTTTTTGTAGGGAGCCTTTTTGGCTAGTTTGTGCTGGGAAACATGACAGCAGTATTGAAGCAAACAGCCTACAAAGATTTGCAGGCCATAGAAAGGGATGTACAAGAGCTGATCCGAGTTGTCAGGCTGCCATGTCTGAACTGTTTATAAAATACTTGTATTGAGATCAGATAGAGCTTTAGCGCTATCAGTATGCAAAAAATTCTACGAGTGATGCCATATTCAGTTTAATTGTATGGCTTCATTTAAATTGTAACTGTGTGTCCAAAAAATGGATCCTAGCATAGGTCAGTTCAGATGCTGTCTCTTCACAAGCCTCATACAGAGGTGAGAATTCTCTTCGGATTTGCCGACTGCAGAAAAAAAATCAGTTTCCTTGGATTACTTGGATTGTTTCTTTGGAAAATTGATATTCAGCTTTTTTTTCAAGGTAGAGTTAGTATAATGAGCATCATGTGAATTAATGTGTATGTGTATGTTTGGAAACATGTATAGAAATTAAATTGTGCAGAAAGTACTTCTGTTAGTATGCACTACGAATGCATGATCATGATGTGGCGCCTCGAAATGCACCAGCTTGCACAGATTTAATTCCTTAAAAAAAAGTTTCCCAGGGAGCATACACCTGGACCCCTATATTTCCTCGTTTTTTATTTTCAGCAGTTCCCATCCCTGCCCAAGCTAAGAGACAGTGTAATAAGAATTCATGTCGATTTGGCATTTGCGTATGGAGACAGGTGTATATTATATAAGACAATTTGCCACTGAATTGATTGTTTCGAATGAAGAAGAAAAAAAGACAAGTACCTGGGGACATCCAAGTGAGGCCAGAATAAGCAAACTGTTTAGGTAAAGAGAATAGTTGAAGAGGATTCGCATATATATTTCAGTCATGTAATATGAGAAACTTTTGGTACTTCACATGGTAGGTTTAGACGGAGCCTGAAGTATAATCTTGAAATAAAGAAAGTGACTGCCAAATGGATACTTCATCTTCTGACAGAGGTGCAGAAAAAAAAATTGGGGCCAGAGTCTCAAATGACTGTGAGGTGATCACAGGTATTGAAACATGGATCTGGCATGGCATCCCAAACAAATGATCCAGTGAAATATGGGTGGGCACCAATGATGAACAACCAGTTGTATTCAGATGTTTTCATGCCAGAAGAGATCTCTTTCGATTTTCTTGAACTCCCAAGGTTCTGTAGCAGTTATTATTTTGCCTGAAAATTCTGCTCTTACTGCTACATTAAAAAAACTATACATTGGAAGTATTTTGCCTATAGCTGGGCAGCCCATTTGTGAGCAGTGTCTGAATGTGGATACCAGCAAAGGTTTCCTACATGACAATGCAAGTGCTCCTAAAACCAAGGTCACTGAGACCTAACTACCAGAGCAATCCATTTCAGTTCTCCCTCACCCACTCTCAGATCCTGACTTAGTCCCATGTGATTTCTGGTGTTTTCCGCATCTGATGCAAAACATGGCTGGCAAGAAGTTTTTAAGAATCCAGGACTTTGGGAAAAGCAGTGAAATTAGTTTGCCTAGGATTTGGAAAAGATGTGAAATTAGTTTGCTACCATGCCTCTCAATCAGACCGCCAGAAAGCGTGTGAGATTTGGCTAAGGTGTCTGCAGATCTGTGTGGAGAGAGGAGTAGAGTACTTTAACTACGCTCGTAGAATCTGAAATTTTCACTATGTTGGACTTTCCATTTTTGTTTTGTGAAGTCAGTGACAAGACTTTTGGATCTGCCCTCATAATATGATGGTCATGGGGCCTTACAGTTGAATGAAAACCAGTATTGGAAATAAAGTGGTCATTGCTTTCTTAATTTCAACCCATGCATGCAGTCATTAATATGTAAGTCCACTGAGTTTCTCTCAGATCCTCCCCCCGCCCAACCCCCAAGTGACCGCCTTCTTCATTTTGCTGCCAATGATAACAAAAGCAGAGTCCACACTTCCCTTTTAAGTGGCCATGGCCTTTATGAATAAGCCATTCGAAGTCTGTCTGTCTGTCTCTCTCTCTCTCTGTCTGTCTCTGTCTCTGTCTCTCTCTCTCTCTCTCTCTCTTTCTTTTTCTTTGTTGTCCATCCCTCTCTCTTTATCTCTCTCTGTCTCTGTCCGTCTGTCCCTCTTGTTGCCTGCACCTTGGCTAAGAATGGCAAATCAGTAGTTAAGTTTTCGTTTTAATTTTGTTATATGATTTTATTAATTTTCTTTGTTGACATTATTGGTATGTTTGGTCATAATCACCACAGTGGTCATCATCATTGTCATTGTAAACTGTATACTGCTCAAGATGTTATGTGTTAAGATTTATACAAATGCTGAGAGTTGAAAGATTTGTCTTTAATCAAATCTGTACATCTCCAGAACAGATGAATCTGCTAATCCTATGAAGTAGAACCATGTTTCATTTATGGTTTTTTTTCTGTTTTCTTGGTTGGTTCCCTCACTAAAGATAAAATAATAAGTTCCTCTCTGATCCTGCTTCCTGTGAAATGAAGTGTATTTTTGGTGCAACTGTTTCAGATCCGCATGTGAAGGTGATTGGTTTACCAGATGATGTGAGAGTTGCGATACAAAAAATCATGAATGTTCTTGACACCAAGGTAGGCTGACTGTGAAACCGTTGATCATCATGCTTTTTCAATCTTTTCATTTGTTGGTGTTTTTATATTTACCTATTCGCATTTGCTTGTCTACTAATTGGCTTGGATTCTTTTCGCCCCATTTTTTGCCCTCCACAAAGCTTCATTTTCTTTGCCTCTCTCTTCTCTCGCCCCCCATCCTCTTTCTCTGTCTCTCATCCCCCCCCCCTCTTCACTCTCCTTCCCCTCCTGCCACTCCTGTATATATATAGCCTACAGTTCTTCTTCAGTCTTGCTGGATTCTTTCTCATAGACATACATGTACATGTATTTAACCACATGCATGTACATGTATTTAACCGCATGCATGCACGCATGCACATATTCATGTTCACACACACACACACACATACACACACACAGGCGCGCGCACACACACACACACCCCACACACACACACACACACACACACACACACACACACACACACACACACACACCTCTCTCTCTCTCTCTCTCTCTCTCTTCTTCCGCACAACACACATGCTTACTCAGACACACACAGACATACACATTCACTCACACACACACACACACACACGCTCACACACAAGAAACAACACACACACAACACACACACAAAACACACGCACACACAAAACACACACACACACACACACCACACACACACACACACACACACACACACACACACACACACACACACACACACACACACACACACACACACAGTACAAGAAGCACTTCAAATGTACTTATTCAAATTCACTTTATATGGATAGACATTAAATGAAATTAAACACACACACACACACACACACACACACACACACACACACACACACACACACACACACACACACACACACACACACACACACACACACACACACACACACACCCCACACACACACACACACACACACACACACACACACACACACACACACACACACACACACACACACACACACACACACACACACACACATATATATAGTACAAGAAGCATTTCAAATGTACTAACGATAATACATACATTGTACTGACCATTGAATGGCACCATTGGTTTCATTGTCAGCACCAGTTGGTCATTGGACATGTCTGTTGCCTGTCATTATATCAAGGAAATGCTTGTGGCATTATTCTATCACCTGTTAAAAAGAATTCCATTTTATGCCTCTTGGACCATCAAGAGGCAACTAGATTCTCTTTTCAATACTGGAAGATCTTTGACTTTGCAGATGACCTAGCATTGGTCTTGTATACTTGCCAGCACATGGAGAAAACATCCTGTCTGAACATCTTCACAGAAAAAGTAAGCCTAAAGATCAGCCAGAAGGAAACGGAGGTGATAATAAGTAAATAACACTGAACATAACAAACCCTTCATCAATCCAAGTGGATGGAACAGTCCTACTCACAAATGAAGAGTTCACCTATTAAAGCAGCATTATCAGATGTGACAGAAGAGCAGTCAGTGACATCAGGAACTATCTCAGCAAAGCCAGAGACATCAGAATGCTGAAGAAGGTGTGGAGGCCACCAACCTCACCCTTCATTGTAGTCAGCATCAAACTGACACTCTACGAGAGCTGACTTTATGGCTCAGAACTGCTGGAGGATGACAGAAAGAGACTTTACTAAGTTGTCAAACTTCTATACAAAGAACCTACAAAGATTCTTAGAATCTTCCGGCCCAGCATTATCTCCACCCAACAACTACTCTCCCAGAGCAGTCGAGAGAGTATGATACAAACATCATTAACTCTTTGACTCCCACATCCTGTCCCAGCATTTTGCATTGTTAACCATGCTAGCAAAGCAAAATCTTAACCCTTTGATGCCCTCATCCTATCACCAGTGTCCTGCAGGAAGTTGGTGGATAGGGTGAGGGAGTTAAAGGGTTAAGGTTTTGCAGTTGGAAGGTAGGTGCAGGAATCAAAGGGTAAGAGATGATGAAGGAAGAGAGCAAGATAACATTACCCTTCATCGGACATGGGAAGAAAGACATAAGAGATGAACACCAAAGTACACCTGGTAACAAACAGTAGGAAACCTCAAGGTCCCGAAACAAACCTGGAGTGCCATACAGTAACTGGCCCAGAACAGACAGAAGTAGAGGATCTTTGTTGCTGGCTGACATGCCAGTGGCATAACTGGCAGTGAATAAATAAGTACCATCTGACTGTAAATTGTGATATGAATGACAGCCTTTAAGTCAGAGGAAAGAAAGGAAAAAGATTGCCGCCACCCCCACCCACCCACACACCTATCAGAAAGACATTTAATCAGTAGTTCCTAGAATACAATAGAAAGTGATCGTCTAAATATTGTCTGTCATATAAGAGTGTGTGTACTTGTTTGGAGATGGGGTATGTGTTGGTTTTGAAATGAGATTCTAGGGCTTTTTGTCATATCACAGCACAGTCTTTGTGGCAGTTTTGACAATAAATTGTGAAATGCAGTCTAAGGAAGATGAGTCCAGTGGCACAGTCACTGGTTTTGTATTGTAGCAACCTCTGGGACTGTTGTTCTAGGAATGTATCCCTTGCACTCCCTTCCTCGTGCACAACTTTCACTTACTACTTTGGCACAAATAAAAAGTGAACAGTGGTTACCAGAAACCCTTTGCCATCCTTTTGCTGCATGAGCAGTTGGCTTGGGTTTCCCTGTTTAGAGATGACCCACAATGCTATGTGAGCTGTTGATTAATGAGATTTGATAAGCTTGGGTTAAGGGCCAGCTTTACCCAGGTTTCAGCCACAGATAATAGCTTCTTTGGTCTTCTGTAGACAGATATACCCAGACATCATGACAAATTGTTACTTCGCTTTTAAACAACCTGGGGAATCCTGTCTGTTTTACTAATTGCTCCTTTGTCCTAAGACAAGTTTGTGAGAGGGGGTGGCTGATTTTCATGCCTGTCTGAGAGTGCGATCATGTTTGCATTTAGTAAACATCATGTACATGAACTTTGCCAGCCAGTCGAAGGAACATGAAGGAAAAGCCAATGTCTAGGATTTAAATGAAATGCCTGTCTGTCTATATATCATTCTGCTTTAATTTTTTTGCACTTTGTTAGTTGGAAATCTTTCATACCATGTAATTTGCTGTTGTTGCTAAAATTTGAGGAAAAGTCAAATTTAAGTACTAATTGCATTCTGTATCTGTGTGTATTTTGTACTTGTGTAAGCATGTCTTTTCATATCTTTTCATGTCGTTAGATATACGTACATGTTACTAAACAATGTATGGACAAGCAGTAGTATTTGTTGTACTAAGATTTACTGTGTTGGTATCATTGGAGTGATTTCTTAAAATTAAAGCATGAAAACTGCCTATAATGGATAGCGTTACAGTTGCCTCTTCAAATTGTCAGGTATTGTGAGATATGTGAAAATGAAGAGATGTCTTCCATTATCTGAAAATGAAAAAATATTTAGTATACTTTGTGTGTGTGTGCATGTGCGGTGTGTGTGTGTGCATGTTTGTGTGTGTGTGTTTTAATTTGGTTCATTTTTTGGAAAAATAGGGTCAGTTTTAACTATGGTCTGAACCGAATCCTGACTGTAAAAATTTGAAACTGGTAAAAAGAAAAAGATGTTTGTATTGTTGCCTCAGCTGATTTGGCCTGTGCCTTACACTGCATTATGTCAGTTTAATCATATGATTGGTGCTGTGATATTTCTCAGAATTTGGGCATTTTTCTCGCATGGATGTGTCACTTAAAAGAAAGAGAAATGTGGGGTATAAACCTGGAGTCTTTTAGGTATAATTTCCTCCCTTCATCCATATTTGAAACAAACTTTGGAACCAGTATTGCATAATATAGTTATATCACTGTAGCTGCTTTGGAGCAATACTCAAAATGGCATCATGAAGATAGCAGTGTTAGGCACACTCCTTTTATTTGAAAGGAGCTCTTGAAGTGATCATGCAAACAGAACTGAAAAATTATACATTCTGTACATTCCTGTGTAAATATTTTTGTGTATGTTTGTTTGTGTAATAAAACATAATATATGAATGTAGACTGGCAAACAGGATATTTTATCCCTCTCTTTGGTGAATCGTTTTCCTTGTATGTCCCACTTTCAAGAGTAAATTATTACCAGCTTTAAGGTAAGAAGATTAAGTCAAGATTTGATTCAAAATGTCTGTTTTTCTTTATAGATTTGTTGTTGATTTTTGAAAATTAATGAAAAATCACTCCAAATTCCATAATGCCTGTGAAATTGCAGCCCAAGACTATGCGACTCATTTGAGTGAATGATTATGTTGTGTATCATCTTTGCCTTTATCAGTTTTCTTCATTGAATTGTCCAGTACTGACTGGAGAGAATCTCCGTTTGTGTGTGTATGAAAAAATATACATTTTCAAACTTTTATCAGCTGTACATTTAAACCCTAGAATTGATTGTTTTACATACGACAAACAGTTTTACATGAGTTCTCAATGTCTTTAAGACGTTATATTCTGTTCATGTTAATCAGCTTATGTATCACCACCAGGGAAATAACTGCCTTAGAAAAAAGGCAAGTTTTATAGCATAGCCATCTTGATTGTTTCTGTCATTGGTTAAAAACTTCAATGCTAAATGAGAAATCAAAATAGTCATTTTTTGTATAAAAATAGTCTTTTTTGTATAGGATATTTTCAGTTCAGTTCAGTCAAACAGCACTCCTTGGAGTGTTTGCTGCCAGCACTGCTCTCCGGGTCTCTGTCCTCCACATCTCTTTCCTCAACCAGGTTGAAAATTTCACGATTGTTACAACCTGTCCCCTCTTTGATGTTTCCTAGGTAATGTGTTTGTGATTTTCCCCTTCCTCTTTTGCCCTCATCTTTTCCCAGAATGACATATATCTTAGTCAGCCTTAAAAACAAAATGTGGTCAAACGTTGATACATTGTATAAAAGCCATGCTGATTATCGATATTAAAACTAGTGAAGAGAGTAGAGTGACAAAAACAAAAACAATCTTAAAATTGCTGAAGTAGTCTCACTGAGGTTACCATGCTGTTTGGTCCCACACATGTTGAAGACTATGCTGTGCGGGGTATGAAAATACTTTTCAGTGATATTAGAATTGCTTCATCATGACTAAGCTTTTTCTCCTAACTGCACCCCCCCCCCCCCCCCTCAATCTCTTCCTCAATCTCAACTCCATCAGTGTGATTTTGGGGTTCCTGCCAAACATAACATTTCTATCAGTAAATTTATTTCTTCTTAATTACCTGAGGTTTACTTGGACTAGATGCTTATGCCTGTGTGGGCGTACATGTACGTGCATACAAACACACCTATGCATGTACAAGCACACACATACACTTGCATAAACATAAATATTTTGAACTTCTCAGCATGGCAGCATTTGTGTGACTAGACCACTGTGTGTGTTTCAATTGAAGCAAGAGTGTTTTGACTGCTTTCAAAGTAATGGATAGACACACATACACATTTTTTGTTTTTTTCTTTGACTTCACCTCAGTTGAAGGGTGTGTTTTTCATCAAGTCTTCTTTCTTGCCTTGTTAGACATCTATGCATTTCTTTTGTCTCGGAACAGTGTCTGGAGACTGTGGTCCTGTTTGGCATGAAACTGCAGGGTTGAAGGATTTGACTAGTAGCCCTACCCTGAGTTCCTCAGGATTTCAGGCTGTCAGAGCCACCAGTTACTTGGTTGGGCTGGGTTTTTTTTTTTTTTCGTTTGTTTGTTGTTTTTTAGGCAAAGGGGCCAGCACTGCTCACATGTGGCTTTAGTCTGTTAGGGTACCACCACATCAAAACACTCATTAGTCATGTTTTGTCCGATGTGTGTATGCACATTTTTCTGGCCCACGATGTGCAATATGACAGGCTGTACAGTCTGTGTACTTGATAGTAAGAGGGTGGATGTCTGTTGGTCAGGACTTAACCCTTTGATTTGTCTGGCTTGGGTAACCCAGTCATGAGCAGAAAGTTCTTTGGGTCACGCACACACAAGCTCCCCCCTCCCCCCACCAATGTCAGGGTTGTGATTCAGAAGGGGAGGAGGGATACACCTTTTGAATTAACCATTATTAACATTTGTTTTTGCCATTTTTGTACAGAGTAACCGGGTGACGCTGAAGATGGATGTGTCTCACACAGACCACTCCCATGTGATCGGGAAGGGTGGCAGCAACATCCAACGGGTCATGAAGGAGACAGCCTGTCACATCCACTTTCCTGACTGCAACAGGGGAAACAATGTGCAGGAGAAAAGTAACCAGGTCTGTTGTGGGCAGATGTTGACAGTGGTACTGGATATGTTGTATTTGATGAATAAAAGATATTTGACAAAAACTGCTTATCTTATTGTAAAAAAAGCAAAACAAGACAAAACAGAAGCTGATTCTGGTGAGTATCTTTTACTTATGTCAGTAGTACCAGTTTGAGATAATAAGTAAACTGGAAGTGTACTCTTCTTCATTTTTTTAATGTGCCTTTCTGATATAATAAGAAGAAGAAGAGAAGAGAAAATAGATGTATTTTCGCGTCGTTCGCATCTTGTACTGTCATTTTCTTTCCTTGTTATGGAGTGTATCATGCTTATGTAATTGATTTATGTGGTCTTATGTTTTTATGGTTATTTTTTGTAAGTTGCAATGTGCTTAAGAGCTTGCTTTTTGGGATGTAAATCATTATTATTGTTATTATTTGACCTTCATTGCAGGTGTCCATAGCTGGTCAGCAGTTTGGTGTGGAACGTGCCAGAATGCAGATAAGGGTGAGTTATCAGCCCCATCTTTTTTTTTCTCTGTCTCAGTCCCTTGTGTTCTCAAGTTCACTCATTTGCTTAACATGAGGTAATCTAGTCTTTTCTTTACTTTCAAGATATCCAGACTTTTTAACAATTTTATTCAAAAAGTTTACTGAATATTGTGATATTGATAATGAAACATTTTTGCCTAATGCTATTCTCCATGTTTATTTGAACTCTCTGACAAGAATTCTTTACTTTGTCTGCTTGTACTGTCTTGGGTATTGTGGACATTTACAAGACATGTATTACATGTACATTGTATGGTATTATGATAGAGCACTAAATGGTGTTATCTATGTTCCATTATTCATTCAATTTTTTTGTAATTTATTTTTATGAATAATCACTAAAACGAACCCACAAACACTTTGTTATATTTTTTTTTCCAGTTATCATTTTACGAGATGCTGAACATTCTCTGGATTTGTAACTTAAGTTTGAATAAAGTTGTCTAAGATCAGCAGGTCAGGATCGAAATGAAATGATCCTCTTGGGTTTCTGTTGTTGTTTTAAAGGAAAATCGATGTGCTCTGTCTTTTATTCTTCTCATCACCTCTCATGTTCTGATTCTGCCCAGTTTCCATTTGTCTTTGATGGCTGTGCATAATAAAAATGTCTGGCAGTGCTGACAAAACGTGCTCTAGTTATAAAGAAGGATATGAGATGACAGCAGGGCTGTGTGTGTGTGCCCTTCACCCTTTTCTTGGATCATATTGACTATTTCACTCCCCCACAACATGCACCGAACACTTCCAGGAAGCAAGTGATAGATATGGTGAGACAGTGAAATAGTTAATAGGTGGGTAAAGAGAGTGGCTGGTGATATCTGGGGTGGAGGTGGTGACTGGCTGTAGCCAGCAAGTGTTTTAGCACAGTGCAAATTTTCGGCAGTTGTCTTGCTTTCCAGCATGCTGATAGCTTTTAACCTTTTCCGATCTTTTCTTTTATGCAAAGCCTTAGCATCTCAGGTGTTTATTTGTGCATGAACTCTGAAGCAATAAGCCTTCACCTGTTTCACCTCCCTCCCCTTTTGCTGCATCTGTCCCCTCTTTACCGTTTCACCTCTCACTTGCATACTCATCCCATCTCCTTTGTTTTGTTTCTTTGTTTTTACTTTGGACTTTTTGTTGTTTTTTGTTTTGGGTGGGGGTGGGTGGGATTTTCCATTTTAAAAAGTTTTATATAAACAATCTGAATCTTTCTAATGAAGAGACAAGAAAACTTTGACAAGCTCTGAGAACTTTTCCGTCTACAACAAACGTCGTCGTCATCAGGCCTCTTTACATCTCAGGAGATGATAGTCTGCACCAGGAGGCTTGTGGTCATGATGTGCACTTTCTGCTGTGGCTGTGCAGGCCGATTCTTGAGTGGCAATCTCTGTCACATCTTTCACATACAAATTGAGTCGCTATTGTCTGGTTTCTGGAACGTTGCTTGCGAAGAGCCCTTTTCTCATCTACGCTTTGTGCTCTCCTCCTCTCCGCATTCACAAGCCTTGCTGAACGGCTGTCCGCCACCTGCCCTGTCTTCCTGCCAGGTCTCCCAAGAGCCTGGGTCAATCCCGGAGCTTCTAAGGTCCCTTTTGCATGGTCTACAAAGCGTAGCTGTGGGCGTCCTGGAGTTCGCTTCCGATTTGCCAGTTCGCCGTAGAGAACGTCTTTAGGTGTGCGTCCATCCTCCATTAGACGCACATGGCCAAGCCAGCGTAGTCGCGTTGGCTTAGAAGGGCAAAGATGGTCTGTAGGCCCGCACGACGGAGGACCTCTGTGTTGGTCACCTTGTCTTGCCATTGGATGCCGAGGATGCGTCGCAAGCAGCGGAGATGGAAAATGTTGAGCCTCTTTTCTTGGCTGGCGTATGTGGTCCAGGCTTCACTTGAGTAGAGTAGTGTGCTCAACACACATGCTCTGTACACCTGCATTTTGGTGTTCGCAGTGAGACTGCTGTTGGACCAGACCCGCTTGTTCAGTTTAGCCATAACAGATGAGGCCTTGCAATTCTGGCGCCGATTTCAGCATCCAGAGAGAGGTTGTCACTTATGGTGGACCCCAAGTACTGAACTTGGTGGACAGTATTGAGGTCGTAGTCTCCAATGTGTAGAGATGGTGGTTCTTCACAGCCTTGGCCTAAGATCTCAGTTTTCTTCAAGCTGATTGTGAGACCAAACTCTCTGCAAGCGTGGGTGAAGCGATCAACGAGCCTCTGGAGATCTTGTTCACTGTGGGAAGCCAGCGCAGCATCATCTGCGAAGAGAGCTTCTCTGATGGTCTTCTTTTCCACTTGGTTTTGGAACGAAGCCTGGCAATGTTGAAGAGCTTTCCATCGTCCTTGTATGAAGATATACCCCTTCTTCAGATCTGCAGAAGGCATAGGTCAGCAACATCGAGAAGAAGATCCCGAACAGAGTTGGGGCCAAAACACATCCCTGTTTCACTCCGCTGCTGATTCTAAAAGGCTCTGAAGTGGCACCATTATAGCACACAGTGCTATGCATATCCTCGTGAAAAGACTCGATGACAGCTGATAGTTTGGGGGCAGCCGATTTTCTTCAAAAGCTTGAAAAGACCACTCCGACTGACCAGGTCGAACGCTTTCGTGAGATCATGAAGGCGAGGCAAGGGGCATGTGCTACTCGCGGCACTTTCCTGTAGTTGCCGGACAGAGAAGATCATGTCAGTGGTCGATCTTCCGGCCCTAAAGCCGCACTGGGACTCAGGGTAGATGCGAGCTGCCAGCCTCTGAAGACGGGTTAAGATGACTCTGGCGAATGCTTTCCCAACAATGCTGAGGAGAGAGATTCCGCGATAATTATTACAGTCGCTGCGGTCGCCCTTGTTCTTATATAGAGTCACTATCCTGGCAGTCTCTCATGTCTCTCGGAATGAAGCCTTCCTTCCAGCATAAGCACAAAAATTCATGCAACTCATTGAGAAGAGCAGGCTTCCCGCACTTGATGACCTCTGGAGGTATTCCGTCTTCACCAGGGGCTTTTCCCGTCGCCAAACCGTCAATCGCCTTGTTTAGTTCTTCAAGGCTTGGCTCAGCATCCAACTCCTCCATGACAGGCAGGTCCTCAATGGCATTCAGGGCAGCATCGGTGACAGAGTTCTGCGTGGAGTACAGCTCCAGTAGTGCTCTACCCATCTCTCCATCAGCTTTGCAGAGTCTGTGATGCTTTCTCCTGCTTTGGACTTAAGGGGAGCTGACTTGGAGGCTGTAGGACCAGTTGCTTGTTTGATGCCAGCGTACATGCTGCCAGTGTTGCCTGAATCTGCAGACTGCTGAATACTTGCGCTCAACTGTAGCCAATAGTCGTTGGCGCATGCCGAGCAGTTTGTTGGCCTTGCTGGGGCAGCTCTGTAAGCGTCAGAGTAGTTTGGGTATTGTTGTTTTTATACGCAAGTAAAGCCTTGCGTTTCGCTTCCACCACTGGTTCCATTTCCTGCCAGCTCTCCAGGTGCAGGCCTGGGCAAGTGAATATGGAGGACGAGCTGTTGCCCATGCAGCAGATACCCCTCTCCTCGCCACTAGTAGAATCCAGGGGAAAGACGGAGGCCTGTACGCCTGGTACCAGGGGCGACGCAGGAGTTGCCAGAACGAGGTTCTACAACAAACAAAACAAAACAAATGGTTAACAATTTTCTCCCTGTTTATAATTAAGATATGAGTCTTTGGTTTAGTTACATATTCGGTAATGTTTTAAGATGTTTTTGTATTTCTCTCATCAGTTAATCGATGTATCATGTTGATTCATTTCAGGAACTG
Source organism: Monoplex corrugatus (assembly GCA_030674185.1). Classification (NCBI taxonomy): domain Eukaryota; kingdom Metazoa; phylum Mollusca; class Gastropoda; order Littorinimorpha; family Ranellidae; genus Monoplex; species Monoplex corrugatus. The sequence continues at coordinate 39,854,262 of CM060305.1, read as the reverse complement.
TTGCCACTTGCGTTCATGTTTGAGGTGCCAACCATGATGGAGTTGATTCCAAACTCCATTTCTCCTGTGATTCAGTATCTGCAAAAGGCATAAGTGTGACCATATCTGTCAAACCACAACCCAGGATGAGTGTCACCTTAGTAACTGTTCGTGGCACTGTCATCAATGCCAGTGCTGTAAAATTGGCTACAGCAAAGCTGATGGAAGCGTTAACTGGAAATGTAAGTCATTTTGTGGTATTTGAGTCTTTGACCCATTCTGTGTGTGTTGTGTGTGGGGTGGTTTCGTATGATTTCGTTTTTTTTTTAACGTTTTTTTATTTTCAAAGGATGTTTGCTTGGATGCATTTACGTATGTTGTTCTAGTTGTTTGGTCTTTTCTGTGGAAGTATTATTTGATTGCACAATTTTAAACCTACTCCGTCTTTGGTGGGTTACCTTGCCATGTAGGCCAACTTTGCCAGCCTTTTTCTTGGATGTGCAAGCTGGGTATTTGCATGTTTCTTTAAACCTCCAAACACTGCCATGGCTTACAAGATTTTGAATATGCATATTTTGTGTTCTGCATGCCTATACTCATGAAGGGCACTGGCAAATCTGATACGGGAGAACAGAAAACAATCTCCTCCCTTTACCCACGGGAGTTCCCCAGACAGGTTCAGACACAGACCTTCCAATTGGAAAGACACATAACAATTTTGCTGTCATGCTCATCTGACATGTAATGATTTCATTGATTTGATTTTGTGATGTGCTATATTCAGTCCATGTGTGAATAAAGTTAGTGACTTTTTGCCTTTAAAAACCATGGCTGGCATTATGACTAGCAGACCTTTAATCAGTTATGAAAATAACTTTCTCTATAGCTTTGGCACAGAAGTTGGCCTCAGCGCTTATCAGTCTCTTTCTGCCCTTCTGTCATGCCCTTCCCCTTTTCTTCTCCTCCTCTTCCATTAGTTACTTCTTCGCCGTTTTCTTTCCTCTTTCCATTTACATATATTCCTTCTGATTTCGTTTTCTTTCTTTTAAGCCCACTTGCTTGCTGGCTCTGTTGATCAAGCTGTGAACTTAAAAAATCTGATGCATCAAGTGTAATCCCAGTGTGCAGCTTAAAAACTGGGTTGTTCACTGCCCCTCTTTATGCACTATTCATTCTGGTGGTGTCAGCTTGTTTCATAAGTCTTTTCTTCTCCTCCCACTTCAGGATATTGCCAGCACACAGGTTTTGTGCTTTTGTGCAGGTTTAAGGAGCCTGCCAGACCATTACCTGCAGATCTTGGTAAACTCTGAACTCAAACTCTCCTTTCCATTATATTTTCCTTCCCTGTGGTTCTCGTTTATGTTATCTGCTTCTGCCTCCTCATCTTCTCTGGAGTGACAAAAATAAATCAGTTTTGTATTGAAAATGGCAATAAACCAACAGTTGAAATGTGCCAGTCACAATAATTTCTGTATTCAAAATTTCCAGAACCACCTATAATGAAATCTTTATTAGTACTCAAAATAGCCAGGGTTGTGGAAGGTAAAGCATGTTCTTCATAATCCTGACCTCAAGAAAGGTTGGGTCTCTACTGCGCGACAGGCTGAGGGTTATATGACGCTTTACATAATGAAACCATTGTTTATATTCTTTTGCTACATACATGATCAGCTGTCCATTGTGAGTTGGTGGTCATCCCCTGTGGGAATGCTTCAGTGTAAATATATCCCACCTTCTGGAAAATCATCTAGAATTTTCTTCTTTTCTGGTCTATTCACCTGTAGGTGTTCTGTAAAGCCTTACATTTTATTAGGATTGATAAATGGGTATGTATATTAACTGCATTTTTTGGCTTCAAGAAATGTGATATGCAGAAGCAGTTTTAGATAATTTAGGCCTGTTTTTATATTATACATAATTTAGTGTACTTAGTATGTGTATATATTTGTCTTTGTTCAGACCCCCCTGGTGATTAATTGCCAGGGGCATATCCTTAGAGTATGTGCACAGATGCATTGATATGTGAATTAGTTTTCTTTTCCAGGCATTTTCTTTTTCAGGTTCGGTGAGTTTATATGAGATTCTGTGTGTTTTGAAATGGTTATAGCCCTGATATGGCACTGTGCAGTCAACTGGGCTTTAAACATTAATAAAGATAACTTTGTGACTTCTTCAGGCCAACTCCTTAGTGAGTATGCATCTAGAGATTGCTCCCCAGCACCATCGCTTCATCATAGGCCATCAGAACTGCAATGTGAGGCACATCATGCAGAGCACCAATGCAACTATCATCTTCCCTGATCCCACCGTCACAGTTCCACACAGAAAAGGCACAGTCATCATCAAGGGCAGCATTGACAGTGTCTTCTGGGCTCGAGAGAATCTCATTGTAAGCCATATGAATGATACTAGTTTATAGACGTACTTTAGGAAGGTTTTGTTTGAGACATAGTTAATGAAAATTGGATTTCCCCTGTGCAGGTGCCAGGGAGTCTTTCATTATAAGTAGTATCCCCACCTGGAGGAAATTCTGTGCTAGAAATTTCCTCTTTTCTGTCAATGTCTTTGTTTCTTTCTTCCTCCGTTGCTTTCTGTCGTTTCTTTCTGTCATTTTCTGCCTTGCTGATCCATTTATCTATATGTGTTCTATGATATCTTGCATGATTTCTCTTAGGATTGACAGTTGAGTACATGTATTGACTGCATATTTGGTTCTATGGAATTGTGCTGCGCAGGAGCAATTTTAGGGAATTCAGGCTATTTTTTATGTATGCTTTAGTGTCATTAGTTATGTTCACATTTGTATTCAGGTTTGCTTTTTGAAATTCTTTGGTGATAAATTGGATGGAATGGTCCATGCCAGACGTATATCCTGAGATTATGTACGCTCCTGCATTAATATGTGTACTTAATTTTCTTTTCCAGCCTTTTTTCCCCCAACCAGATGGTGTGTATGTTTTGACATGGTTATAGCCCTGATAGGGCTCTGGTCTTTAAACAGTAAGAATAAGAATGAAAATTGGATAAAGTTTTGGTATTTGCTTTTGTGTGGATGGAAAATTTGCTCTTTGGCATTTTTTCCTTTCTTTCTTCTTTCTCTCTTTGTTTCTTTCATTGTTGTTCACGTTATACTGTAATATCTGTCGGTATCATCATGAGTGTGGTTTCTAAGAAAATGTTGAGAGTTCCATGGACTGCAAATAAAACAAATAAGACAGTCTTGATGGAGGCAGACACAAGAAGATCATAGATAAGGAAGATTAAGAAAAGACAAGCAACATTCATAGGCCATTTTATGAGGAAAGGGGACTTAGAGCACCTGGTCACAACAGTAAAGCTGGAGGGAAAGAGAGCACCAGGGAGAAGACATTGGACAGACTTGCAGAGTGGCTGAAGACAAAGAGGGTGGAAGAGGTGCTTTAGGCAACAAGGGATAGAAACAGATGGAAGGCTATGATCGCCAACGCCATGTGGCAAGGCACCTGATGATCATCATCATCATCATGAGTAGCAGAATGTGGCTGGATATTCGTATACCCAGTGCTGACGAAACACAAATCATGGCAACGAAAAAGTTGTTTTCAATACACCACAACAAAAAAATACTAGGTAGATGTTGATACTAACACTGATACCATTATGCAACAGGGTTTCAGTCATTATAACAGTTTTTGTTGGTATTGGCTCTGGTCTGTCCGTGAAATGAGTGATCTTTTAAATGCACAGTGCACTTGCTTTTGTCCAGATTCTGGCAAGATGTATGTTACCAAGGACAGGTGGAATATCACCTTGCTGTTTTCTTTATGTAAATGCATGAATAAGGGTTTCATAGTCAGTGCATGAATTTGAGTGTCATATTCCACTTTGCCTCTTTTGTGGCATTGTGTTATTAGCTTGAGGGTTTCTAGTATATTTTATGTCTTGGATGTTTTATGTCAGGCAGTAAATAGTATGTTGGTGAACAAATGCTTGTATGCATGGTTATTTCTGTTTATACATAATTTTTAGAATTTAAAGCATTGCTTTTTACCAGATTTGAGTGATAGAATCAGCCATGTAAAAAAATTGTCATTGTTTTGTCTTTGTCTTCGTCTTTGCCTTATGTTCATCAGAATGTTTAGCATGTTTACTTAACATAGGTAAGTGCTCATATACTATAGCAAACAAGAGGTGGTAGAAAAACCAAGATAGTCTAGCACAGAAGTCCAATATTAAGGGTTGAAATGAGAATTTTCCAGTTAATATGTACATGTAGACTCGGATAAACTGATCAGTGTCAGTGAATCAAGTCCATGAAAAACTGGAGAGAAAAAAAAGAAAAGGAATGAAAAAAATTATGAATTTAGTGGGCAGAGCCTGTGTTTGAGGTCATGTTGATCAAACAAGACTGTACAGAGATCCATATAACTGACTAGTTCTGTTTAGAGGGGAAAGATGAATGAGGGAAAAATACCATTTGTTTGCGAGGTTCTTTTGGATTCGACCCAGCAGTCATTTTCAGCTTGGTACTTCGGTATTACCTGCTTCTTTGTTACAGATAGAAAAATTTTTATGATTTTTTTTTTTATGATGACACTGTTGTGATGTGTTTTCTTTTCTTCCATACAGAGATTTATAATAATTTTAATAGATCATATTTCATCTTCCTTTGTTTTGTATGAGTGTTGAGTATGTCATCATATATACTTTTTTTTGCATTAAGATGTCTAGTTATTTGTATATGTAATCTTAATTTATCCATTGTTTTGTATACATGTTTTGTTATTTGAATATGTCATCTTGTTTTATCCTTTGCTCAGTATGGATGTATTTAGTTATTTGAATATTTTGTCTTATTGTATTCTTTATTGTGTATGAAGATGTTTTGTAATTTGAATAGATTGTCTTATGTTTATTCTTTATTAGTTTTGTATGGAGGTGTTTAGTTACATGAATGTCATTTTGTTTTATTCATTATTGTTTTGTATGGAAGTGTTATTTGAATGTCATCATTTTATTCTTTGTTTTGCATGGAGGTGTTTAGTTATTTGAATATGTCATATTTTATACTTTGCTTTTATGGTGGTGTTCATTTATTTGAATGTCATTTTATTCTTTGTTTTGTATGGAGGTGTTTAGTTTTGTGGATCTGTCATCTAATTTGATCCTTTTTTTTTTATGAACAGGATTATTTACCGCTGGTGCTAATGTTTGATGTGAAAGAAGATGCTGAACTAGACCAAGGTAGATATATGAAATGTTTTTAAAAATCTTTGCCATTTTTGGTCCTGCTTTCAATCTTTCTTTCATTTTTTTCCCCCTTAAGGAGATTATTTCATATCAGCTGTACAGGGGGAGAGGTGTGTAAGGTTTTCTTTCCAGCTTTTTATGGATGGATCTTTATCAAATCTTGTCCAAAGCTCTGGACTGTTGTGGAGTTTTGGAAGTGTAAGTTTGGAAGGTAAAGCTCCAAAATAACCATCACACAGACCAATAAATTTCCACCTTACAAAGAAAATGTGTGAATAGCATTTTCTCTTGAATTTCAGTTTTGAAATCTGTTGTAACAGTCTACCAATAACCTGAATATATGTCAAGTTTATTTCAGACAAAGCTTCTTCAAGGTCACTGTGACCTTGAGAAGTATAAAATGTGGATTTTGTGCATCATTTTGTATGAAAGGAGAGACTGTTAGAATGACGTCATCTTTTTTCCTCTCTCTCTCTCTCTCTCTCTCTCTCTCTCTCTCTCTCTCTCTCTCTCTCTCTCTCTCTCTCTCTCTCTCTCTCTCTCTCTCTCTCTCTCTCTCCAAAAGGGAGCTGGGATTGTTACCAACACAACACTAGCTTGTGTATTTGTGAGAACCAAGCATGCGTTTGCAGATTTGTGCATGTAAACATCGACTGAGTTGAAACGCCTTATCAGGATAGCAGTGGCTGCCAATAACAGTATTTTTCCCATTGCTGAAAAGGTTGTCATATGTATGAATTTGTATATATGTGTTTACACACACGCACGCACGCATGTACACTAATGTACAATTATTTACACACATACTCATTCATACATAGGTGCTGGTTGCATTTACTCAGCTAGATTTTAAATTGGAATTTTTAAGTCCACCTCTCCAAGGGTCAAGATTTATATATTTTCAGTGTCACAGTTGCTTAAAACTTAGTCTAAAGGTGTTGAAAAGGTCTGTGCATGTGATATAATTTTGTATTCCTGTCATTGTTTTTGTCTGTGATTTATTTGTATATCGTTGATTGCTGCTGTATGCAAAATTGCATCTAATAATCCCTGTAAAGTTCGGAGAGCTCTGTTAGAAGAGGGGGCCACATAAATTCTTTATTATCATTATCATATTTATTGTTTCAAAGAAATATTTGAGGAATGTTTAATCGAATTGAAATTCTTAGGTCATTATTTTTAGATAATGGACTGCAGTGAAATGGGACACGCTGCTAGAGGGCAACTTTAGAAGAAGAAAAAGACATTAACCCTTTGACTCCTGCACCCTATCCACCAACTGCAAACAAAAACTCCCTGGCTCCCTCGCCTTATCCGCACGCTTCCTGCAGGAAGCTGATGGATAGGGTGAAGGCATCAAAGGGTATGTTGTTGCTTTGCTAGCATGGTTGACAATGCAGAATGCTGGTGGACAGGAAGCAGGAGTCAAAGGGTTAAAAGAGGTAAAAGTAACAATATCATGAACAGTGTTTCCTGACCTTTCCATTAAGTACAGTGTAGGAATTCCAATGCATGGATCTTGAAGGTAACAGAATTTGTTGAAGTAAATACAATGTTGTCAAGTGTTGTTGCATTGTGTGTTACAGAGATTCTCAACAAACTGACAGATGAGTTTGATGTGTTCATCAGTGTCAAACCAAGACTTAGACAGCCAAGCAAAGTGAGTTGTCATGATTTCTCATGGTCTAAAAGAGGAAAGCACAAACACACAGACACACACACACAGACACAGACACACACACACACACACACACACACACACACACACACACACACACACACACACACACACACACACACACACACACACACACACACACACACACACACACATGCTGCTGTTGATAAGAAATGGTCTTTCTCTTTTGAAAAAGAAGACAGAAAAATGTATTATTTGATGAGAAGCAATTCGGGAGAAAAGAATCAGTTGGGGAGAAAGAAGATACAGAAAAATGTAGTGGACAAGGATCAGTTGGGGAGAAACGGGAGATAGAAAACAAGTTGATGAGAATCAGTTGGGGAGACAGACAGGCCCCAAGGCTATTGAAAGTTTATGAAAGGCTATTGAAAGTATATAAAAAATAGAGATATGACAGTATGATTTACAAGTCTTCTTGAATGCTAAGAATTTACAATTATCATATAATCAAATATTTAATTACTTTGAAAATATATTCCTGTTCCTACAGTTTACAAATACTGTTAAGTATCTGTTTATATTTACTTGAGTGTTTTGCATTTCTTACAGTTTGCATTGCACATATGCGCTCATGCTTGTGTGGTGTGGTGTGTGTGTGTGTGTGTGTGTGTGTGTGTGTGTGTGTGTGGTGTGTGTGTGTGTGTGTTGCTTGCAGTCAGTGATTGTAAAGAGCATAGAAAGAAACTGTCAAAACATGTACATGGCAAGACGCTTACTGCTAGGTCTACAGCCTGAAAGCCAGTGGGAACGCTTGTTCAAAACTGCTGCTGACAACTCCATCTGCCATTCATCTGGTCTTGGCCCTCCCTGGGTAATAATTAATAATAATTAAATAATTACAATATTTATATAGCACAAAATCTTGATAAAATCAAATCTAAGCGCTGAAACAGACACACGCACACGCATGCACACACACACACACACACACACACACACACACACACACACACACACACACACACACACACACACACACCACACAACACACACACACACACACACACACACACACACACACACACACACACACACACACACACACACACACACACACACACGGCTATAAATGAGGAGAAAGAATAAAAGCAGTGGAAATTATAGAGAGCATATTATATACAATTATATATTACAATGTGATTCCCCTCCAAGTGGAGACAGGTTGCAGAGGGGATTGAGTGAGGTCAGGATTTTATGCAGAGGAGAAAAGGTGAGTTTTGAGAACGGACTTGAAGGAGACAAAAGTAGGTTGCTGACGGACTGAGAGAGGAAGTTTGTTCCAGGAGAGTGGACCAGAAACAGAACGCTCGTGGACCATAGGTATTGAGCTTAGTGCGTGGAAAGCGAAAAGTCAGAGGATCGGAGGCAGAGCGGAGGGTACGTGAGGGAACATAGATCTCAAGTAGGCTTGACAGGTAATCGGGGGCTGCGTTATTGAGGCTTTTGTAGCACATGGTGTCTAGTTTGTACTGTATGCACTTTGATACAGGGAGCCAGTGAAGTTGTGCCAGGAGAGGAGATATTTGGTCAGCTTTTTTCTTTTTGAGTACAAGGCATGCAGCATTGTTTTGAATGCGCTGTAGGATGTGAATGGTGGAGGCAGGAAGACCAGACAGGAGTGAATTGCAATAGTCAATGCGAGACATTATGAAGGAGAGAACGAGTTTTGCAGTTGTTTCGACAGAAAGATACTTCCTGATCAGGCTTATACGATGGAGGTGATAGTAGCAAGATCTGGCAGTTTGAGAAAAAAGCTTTGTTCATGGAGAGGGTAGAGTCAAGGCAGACACTAAGGTTTTTAGCTGAATCAGAAATTGGGACTGATGTGTTACATAATGGGAGAGAAAGAGGAGGCAGCTGAGAAAGTTTCTGACGGGTGCCAATGAGGATAGCTTCTGTCTTGTCGTCGTTCAGCTGAAGTTTATTGTATGTCATCCAGTTCTTAATGTCCGAGTAACACTCAGTGGTGCGAGTCAAGAGGCGCTGTATATTGTCAGGTGAGTCACTGTCTTGAAGTTGGGTGTCATCAGCATAGAAGTGGTGTTTTATAGAGTGGAAGTTGATGATGGTGGACACGGGGGAGGTATAAAGAGTAAAAAGAACAGGGCCAAGGACAGATCCTTGTGGAACACCACAGGTCAGGTATGCAGGTTGAGAGTAAGTGCCATTGATGAGAACAGTTTGTTTTCTGTTTGATAGATATGAAGTGAACCAAGAGAGAGCAGTGTCAAAGATGCCAGAAGTATGATGAAGTCTAGAAAGGAGAATACCATGATCAATGGTATCAAAGGCTGCAGACAGATCAAGGAGTGTGAGGAGAGAGACTTTGCCAGTATCAGTTGCAAGGAGGAGATTGTTGAGAATGTGTAGTAGGGCAGTTTCAGTGCTATGGCACTGGCGGTAGGCTGACTGGAAAGGATTGAGGAGATTGTTGGCAGACAGGTGAGAGTTCAGCTGGTTGAGGACAACTTTTTCAAGGAGTTTTGACAAGAAAGAGAGATTAGAGATAGGCCGGTAATTTTTCAGTTCATTTGGGTCTAAATTGTATTTCTTGAGGAGAGGGTGAACAATAGCAGACTTGAAAGAATCTGGGACAGTTCCAGTTTGAAGAGAAGTGTTGATGATGTCAGTGATGAATGGGAGGAGACAGTCGGAAAAGAGAGAACCTGGAAGAGGATCCAGTCCACAGGTTTTGAACGACATGGATCTGATTGTGTTGAGAATTTCTTCTTGTGAGACTGGGGTAAAAGTAGTAAGAGGTGTGCCAGAGAAGGAAGGGTCAGGTGGGCATGGTTGACAGGATGTCCTGTCAAGCCTGTCATGAAGTGTTTGTGTTTTGGTGGTGAAATACTTGGAGAATACAGATGGGAGTTCTTCATTTGTGTTTTGTTGGGAGAGGTAAATCTTTTCATGTGCCAAGGAGATGATTCGTGGTTGTAAAGAGTTCTTTTGAAGAAGAGGCATTCAGGATTTTGGTTTGGAAAAAGCTTGTTTTTGCAGATGCAATGAGGGTGGATACTTTTGTTTTAGAGGCTTGGAAAAGTTGCCTATGTACAGTGAGTTTGGATTTGCGCCAGCGGCGCTCTGCTCTGCGGCGGGCACGTTTTGCACAGGCAATCTCATGAGTGAGCCAGGGGTAGGGGGGCGGTCAGGTAAAAGACGGGTTGTGGCTGGAGCATGAGTGTCCAGAAGATGGTGGAGAGTAGTATAGAATTCATCGGCAAGGTTATGTGACTTTTCAGAAAGGAGACGGGAGGCATCAGATGAAAAAGTGGAGAGGTCGATAGATTTGAGATTGCGTCAAGTCACTGTGCGCGTGGTACGGGAAGGAGGAGAAATGTCAAGAGAACAGAGAATTGCAGAGTGGCCAGATGGAAGGGCTGAAGTTAGACGGGTAGAAAGAACTAAGCAGGGTCATGAGTGCTTAGATTGTTTCCTTACAAAAGTGATGGTAACAAAATGAAAACAATATTAAATGAAAGGTAATATATCAGCAGTGTTGTCAGACTGTATTTCTCTTAAAATAAGTTGAAAGTATAATGATTAACAGTACCGCATTAAATTCACATTGATTCCATTACCAGGAAACTTAGAAGTTTACATATATGAAAGCCTGGTATCATGAAACAGAGGCCTTAATGAATTTCCAGAACACTGAGCATTAAAAAGCATATATGAAAGCCTGGTACCATGAAACTAAGGCCTTTGTTAATTTCCTGAACACTGAGTATAGAAAGGACAGTTGTTACCCTTCAGCATACTAATCTGTTACCTAGAATATATTTTGTTGATGAAGATGAAAAAAAGGTTATAAAGAGTTTTCTAAATGTGGTTGGCATTTTTGTGGATTTTGTTTTTCGCAAAGTATTCATCTGGAAAGGGTGTTAATTTTTTTCATTAAAAAGAATCACAGATAAGGCGATTGCACTTGCAGTCTATTTGTCTGGTTGTACAGGATTGTATAATCCACATGGGAGACTGCTGAATGGAAACCATGGCAATTCTGTGATGACAGTGAATAGCCAGCATAGTCCTTCACTTAGCAGTCCTTTGCCTTCACCTACACCTAATGTGGCACAGTGGCTGCAAGGGGCTTCTGCAGGTCAGTCTTTCAGCACTGGTGTGTGTGTGTGTGTGTGTGCGTGTGTGCGTGCGTGCGTGCGTGCGTGCGTGCGTGCGTTCGTTCGTTATTTCTTTTAACGTCTGTTCACATATGTGCTTTTAGACGAGTGTGTGTTGTGTGTATGTGCATGCGCTCGCGCATACGCATATGCATTATCTATACCTTTGCTGTCTTGACAATTAACAAGTCTACTTGTTTAGCCTTCTGTTAGATACTATATTTTTTTTGTTTATGAATGACACAACTAGGCACTGCTTTTCTCTATATTTGTCTACCTTTAGTTGGTATTTTCATTTTACAGAGAATTCAAGAGTGCTTTGATTGGCATTGCCAAGAACAGTTTGCTTGACACATACAAACGAGTTTAGTCGTTAGTTACGCTACACTGTCTGTGACTGCAGGATTAATTAGATATGTGTTCAATTCATATCAAAATAGCAGTGAAAATAGGATGTATGTTTATTGTTGACAGCCAGAGTGTATGGCCCTTTAATGGTGATGAATCCGACCCATTCCCATCCCTTCCAAGTGTCTTTCGGTGTCTCCCAGCAGAATGGTTTTCACAATATGAATACAAGTGCCTTTACCAGGGTGCCAACACCACAAAAGCAAGGTAAGTAGAAATCTGAGTTAAGTTTGGATTGGATTCAGTATCAACATTTAAATAAAAACAACTAATATACAGATTGTGGAAGCATACACAAAAGCAGAACTAGAGCAAATTGAATTAGCAAGAAATTGTCAGTTGTTACGTAACTGGTTATTTGGTATTGATTGATTGATTGATTGATTGACTGATAACAGATGAATTTGTTGATTATGTAACTGATCATATGGCTGTGATCCATGTAATATAAACAGAATACTATTAAATAAACAGTGGTCCTTTACAAGCTCATTGTGCCCCCTCTTTAGTGAATACAATCAGCTTGTATATATTGATATGTGTGTGTATGTTTGTTAGTATGTCTGTGTGTGTGCAGTTATTTTATGCACTGTATGCAATGTACTTGAAATGGTTCTGTGAAATATACAGTTATATGACAGGGATGCATTTATATGTTGTAGTGTATGTGAATGTGTGTGTATATTTACATATGCATGAGCATGTATGTATAAACATATGTAGATTTGCATGTGGTATACATGTGTGAATCTTTGTGTGTGTGTGAGTCTATATATGTATGTGTTTGAAAAATGTTTTGATACTAATCTTAATATTCAGACCATTTCTGATGTTTATGTGATTAATCTCTTGCTAAAGTCTCATTGTGTTAATTACGATTAACACATTTAAAACAAAGTTTTGAAGTGGACGGGGTTTTCTAGAACTGTTATGAATTTCACAAATCTCCAGCCCTTTTCATATTAAGTATGATTAATTGTGCTGTAATGTACACAAGCGCACGCACACTCACATGCACGCGCGCACACGCACACGCACACACACACACACACACACACACACACACACACACACACACACACACACACACACACACACACACACACACACACACATAGAGAAAAGACCTTGCTGGATTTCCCTTAAAATTAATGAAAATCCTGGCTAAAGTCCTTGTTAAATTCTTGTTACATCCATAAACTGGTATGACAGGACATCATGGTGAGCAGTAATGATGTAGTCCAAGATCTCACCAAAGATGACAAAAGATATTCATGCCCCATTGGGGATGCCAAGGGCTCTCTCGGTAGAAATCTACATAAGGATCACATCACCAAGAGCATACTTTTTCCCATCTAGTAACCAAACTAAACAATCTGTAAAAGCAGCACTATCAGCTTCATATCAAATAGTGACTGGCTGCTTTCTTGTCGTCTCTAAACTCCTTATTGAGTCTGAAACTTGGACACTGCTTGTTGACCTGGACTTGGCTGTAAGACCATAAAGAACACATGGACCCAGATCAACATTTCAGTGGGCTCACAAGAATGGTTTTTGACACCAACACAGTGCAGCGATTGATGACAGTTTGCCGGTTCCATCGATCCACTGTGACCTCAGTGGTTAACGGGATTTGGTGGTGATGATGATGATGATAGTGTCATGCCAACCAGTATTGTTCTTTTATCAGCTGTTCGCTTTATATTGGAGCAGCTCTACACCAAAGCCTTGAAGTTTGTTGATAATGCTGGCAGGCACATTGATTTTTGTGTGTGTGTGTGTGTGTGTGTGTTGTGTGTGTGTTGTGTGTGTGGTGTCGTGCGTGCGTGCGTGCGTGCGTGCGTGCGTGCGTGCGCACGGGGCGAGCGGGTGGGCGGGTGCGTGTGTGCATGTGTGTGTGTTTGTGAAGGTTCAAGTGGCAATAGCAGTGCATGCACCAGCCCAACAACGGAAAGCTGCAGCAGCAGTAACAGTCCTAAATCACTCGGAGACTTCAGGCATGGCTCTTCAGGTCTGAATTCAACCTTTCTTTTATTCAGATTATTTTTATCTCTTTTCTCCTAACAATAAAATTGATAATGATGTTGATGTAATTAAATTGATGATGATAATAGGTGTATAAATAAATAAATACATAATGGTGTTCATGCCCCTGAGGGGATGCCAGGGGCTCTTTCAGTATAAATGGTATTCCCACCATCTGGAAATTCTGTGCTAGAAATTTCCTGTGTTCTGTTACTCTCTTTGTTTCTGCCTTACTCCTTTGCTTTTTCTCATCTTTTCCTATCATTTTCTGCCTTTCTGGTCCATTCACCTGTATGTGTTCTACAGAATATCTTTTCTACATGTTAGGATTGATAATTGGGTAGATGTGTTAGTGCATGTTTACCTCTAAGGAAATGTGAGCTGATTAGTTGCAATTTTAGGTACTGTAAGCAGCATTTATGTATTAAAAGTTTTTTTGTTATTCTCTTTGTTTAAAGCCCAGCTGACTACACAGAGCCATATCACAGCTATAATTAACTATGTCAAAATGTACACATGTGGCAGAAAAAAAAGCTGGGGGAAAAGTACCCATTTCAATGCATACGCACACACAGAGGATATGCTCCTGGCGTTGTCCACTCTGTCCGATATATCACCAGAGGATTTCAAAAAACAAACCTGAAAACAAATGTGAATTTAACTAAGCACTTTAAAGCATATGTAAAAAATAGCCTAAATTCCCAAAAATTGCTCCTGCACAGCACATTTCCTTAGAGCCAAACGTGTGTGTGTTTTGTTTGAGATGGTTATAGCTCTCATATGGCTCTGAGCAATTGGCTGATAATAAAAAAGATATTTGTAATTAGATATAGTGATGATGATGATGATAATAGATATACAAGTTAAAGGAAAAGGTATTCAGAATTGAATGACAGATGATGTCAGAATGCATGTGAATTACTCATATTTCTCTTATTCCCAGCATTGCAGTTAGATGATTCCATGGAAAATGTGATCACGCGAGACACATCAGTGCTCAGCAGTAGTGGTCACACTCTGGACCTTCTAGGTCTGAGCAAAACCACTCCTGTCAACCAGCCCCCACCCATAACAGCCACCCTCTTCCATGACCATAGCATGCCATCCACATTAGAGTAAGTCTTCTTTCTTTGTACAAACTTCTGAAGTAACTCCTCTCTGCCAAACTATGGCCACCATGTCTTACTGTGTGTGGTTGAGACTGGAAGTGTAGTCTTTTACTAAGCTCTGTGATTGTGCAGAACTTGAAATCTTGCTGTGGTAATCCAGAACAGAAAAAGGTGGAATGGAAACTTGAAAGATTGCTGCTTGTATCACATTCCATGTTTTTAAATCTCCTTTATATAGAACAAAGGGAGATTGTTTCACAATGACAAGAGAAAAGTGTGTGTTTATGACAAAAGTATGTCGACATGAGTCTTTCAGCGCTTTATGGATGGATCTTTGCCATATTATATCAGAGGTGTTGAAGAGTCCTGAAATTTATACATGCTGTCCAAAGCTTATTTTGTGCCTTTGTCTAACTCGCCAACAATAAAAAGAATTACACGGTTCTAGACCTGTTATAGTTTTTCACCTGCATAGACATTTGCAGTGAGAAATGTTTGTGTTAAAAATGAATATCTCTTTTTTATTATACTTGTATTAAAAGAGAGGTTATAGACCAGTTTGACTATGTTGTCTTTACTTGTATTTCTAGTAAGGAATTGGTCTTTGCAAGCAATGAAAATAGTCCCAGTTAGTTTTTTTCCAGATGCTAAAACTTAAAGATCTTTAGAAATTTGTACAGGCTCTTGATGCCAAGCGCCAGAAACTGAACTTGCCACCTGCAAGTGTAAAAGAGGAATGGGAGAGGCTGGGTAGAGAAATTGTCCAAAAACTGGATGCTCTACCAGGAAGAAACACGTGGAACACAAATTGGCCACTTTTGGAGATAATGTATAATTATGCAAGATGTAGGGATGCCTATGGAGTAAATCAACCAGAGGTGAAAACTCCCCCTCAATAAATCCAGACACCAGTGTCAAATAGAGGAGGTCAGAAGGAAGAAAAGGATTATGAAGAAACAAATGAAGGCTGCTTCAGAATTTAAGAAACAAGGACTAGAGAAACAAAGGAAATACCTCAAAGTTAAACATAGTGCTATTAGCACTGCAGAATCAGCAAGGAAAAGGAGGAGCGAAAAGAAGACCCAAGATTGCTTCTTTGAAGACATCTTCCAATTTGACAGGAAGCTGTTTGAGCAGCCCAGATCCAAGACACAGTGGACAAAGGAGCTCTGGAACAGCACCTCAGGAACAGATATTCCAACCCTCAGAACAAGGCATTGCTTTAAATCAAGGTCTGATTCTGCGGGCATTGCCAGAGAAAATATTTGATAACAAGCCACTAACACTGGATGAAGTAAAGAATGCGGGGGTCTGCTGGATGAAGCGGATGACTAGGAATGCATAGGTCTTCCACAGTGTAAAAAAAAAACATTCCGAAATCATCAGTAAGAGTGGCATGAGACCGTACATAGTTCTTCACTCTCGTTCATCAAAACAAATGATTCTGATTGAGCTGACTGTACCATATAAAAATTAGAATGTAGGAAGCCCATATCTACAAGACTGAAAAGTATGCCAGTCTAGCGGGCAACTTGAAGATAGCTGGCTTTCAAGCCATAGTCCTTGCCATAGAGGTTGGAGCGAGGGGGTTGATAGGCACATCAGCATATGACCTCATGAAACAGCTATCAGTTTTGGGGAGAGAGGACCATTGCCCTAAAGGCAATAGCAGAAGCAGTGGAAAAGAGGGTCTGGACCAGGAGCAACAAAAGTGAGCTTAATAAGGCTTAAATAATTTCCCTATATGTTGCTGATGACTGATAGCTTAGTGGTTAGGACATCCTTCACAAAGGTGACTTTGCCTTGAGACACCTGACCACCTTGGATGCATGGATTGATTCCAGGTGGAAAACAATAAATGATAATAAAAATAGATACAAAAAAGCGACAGCAGAAGGGCATCCAGGAATCATGACCTGGATGTGGCCTGGCCCCCATAGAGTGTCAGGAATTAAGGGCCAAAGCACTTGATTGACAGAGGTTTCTTCTCTGAGGAACTTCTGCCGTTCAGTTCTCCCCAGAGTTTTTTACTACGGTGTGTATGTGTATTGAGAAGTACTCCATCACATGATTGGGACATTAGTTCTAATGCTGAATACTGCTTGGCTGTCATGGGAACTTCATGGGTAACAAGAAATCAGATGACAGTGCTACAGTATTTTGATTTATTAATGTTAGATATATGTTATCTTTCATGGACCAAGTAATAATAATAATAATAATAATATATTTTATTTATATAGCGCAAAATCTTGACAAAATCAAATCTAAGCGCTGAGCGTATACATGCATACATACCTACATACATATGAGCGTATACATGCATACATACATGCTTACATACTTACATACATAAATCTAAGCTGAGCGTATACATGCATACATACATACATAAATCTAAGCGTATACATACATACATACATACATACATACATACGTACGCACATGCATACATAATAATTACAATATTTATATAGCGCAAATCTCGACAAAATCAAATCCAAGCTCCGAAAAGACACCCCGCACCACGCACGCACGCACGCACACACACACACACACACGCACCACACACCACACACACACACACACACACACACACACACACACACACACACACACACACACACACACACACACACATCACACAAGCGACAATGGGAGAAAAGAATAAAAGCAATAAAAGCAAGAATAAAACCAATGGAAAACCACAGAGAGCACATCATATACAATTATATATTAAAACAAAGTGATTCCCCTCCGAGCGGAGACAGGCTGCAGAGGGGGGTTGAGTGAGGTTAGGATTTTATGCAGAGGAGAAAAGGTGACTTTTGAGAGCGGACTTGAAGGAGGCAAAAGTAGGTTGCTGACGGACTGAGAGAGGAAGTTTGTTCCAGGAGAGTGGACCAGAAACAGAGAAGGCTCGTGGACCATAGGTATTGAGCTTAGTGCGTGGAAAGCGAAAAGTCAGAGGATCGGAGGCAGAGCGGAGGGTACGTGAGGGAACATAGATCTCAAGTAGGCTTGACAGGTAATCGGGGGCTGCGTTATTGAGGCTTTTGTAGCACATGGTGTCTAGTTTGTACTGTATGCGCTATGTAATACTTTCGTATGTGAAACTGGTGTGCTTAAAATCACAGTTTATGGGATGTTTGGTCAAATAGAGTATGAAACATGATAGTGACTCTTATCAGTAGAGGTGATGAGTTTTGTACTGTCTTCCATTTCTGCATTTTTCTCATCTTATGTTAGCATACACTGTGTTAAGGCTATGATGTTGCCAATCTGCCCTATTGTGTTAAGGCTATGATGTTGCCAATCTGCCCTAAGCTTGCGGCTAACAGCAGTGCTAGAGCAACTATCAGTTTGTAAAAAACCAGTATTTCTATATACTGTATGATATGTTTAATGTCAGCAATTTTGGTACATATTTTAAGATTGTTGTAAAATGTTTGCTGTACATATGGAACAGGAATGGAGAAAGGCCTGCAGATTCCTCTGGTGCAGAGTCAGATGGGTCAGAGAAGCTAGCATCACACATGGAATGTGATGGTTCCCCCTCCTCTCTCTTCACACCATTGCCGTATCCCTTTAACTATGAACAGAAGAAACTTATGGCTTTGAAGGGTAACTCATTTTTATGCTTAAAACTCTTTTCATTATTGTAGCACAATCATGAACATAGGTGTTTGGGGGAAAGATTTTGTTTTCCAATTTTTTTTTAATTCAGATTTTTTTTTGTTTTGTTCGTGTTTTAATATGAATGCTATTCTACAGCCATAGATATAAAAAGTAAAATAGATTAGCGAACTTTGGCTTATGATAGCCTTGGCATCATTTCATACTTTTGTGGGATTTGGATTTTGTCAACCAAGAAGAGAACCTTGTCTCAAATTTCTCTTGTTTTCTGTTTCAATCTTGGACATTTTTGTCATAAATTTCTCAGTTTAGAATAATTTGTCAACCGATTACTTGTCATCCTGTTTTTCTTATAACAAATATTCACCACAAAAGTGAGCTGAAGCTAACTAAATGGCATAGCAATGTCAGTTAGCTTTCTGTGTACACAAGACTTGTGGCATAATGAGGCAGTCGTATCACAGAGTGCAGCAGCATTTGTTGCCAGTCTGCCTGGAACTGATCATTTGTCTTTTAACAAAGACAGTGGGGTGACATTACTGTTGTTTAACTTGTAACTAGAAGTCTGTTGTGATCAGTCTTTAAAATATTGCATTTAACTGTGGATACTAAAAGCTTGGGATTTTTCTGGAGGTTTGCACATTTTGAATTGAGCACATTTATTCTGCTTTTACAGTTTAGTTAAATGATTTTTCTAAATGATTTCTTCACTACCATTTCTTCTAAGACCACATTAGTGAGTTTTTATGTAATCATGGGTCAACCTGCGCAGATGCATACAAATGTACATATGTAATGACGCTGCTTAGTGAAATTGTAGGAAGGGAAAAAAGAGGAAAAACAAGAATGAGAACATGAATGCGCTAAGTCGGGTTTGTATCTGGTTTGTAGTACTTGTGTTATTTGGTGTTTTTTGTAGTTGGAAGTGGTTGTTTTTTGTTGTTTTTTCCAGTCTCAGCTAATGTCAAGCTTATTTTGTCAGTTACAGTATTTCTTACAAAGTGTAAATTAATATTGAGCATGGATGCATGTTCCCTTCTAAAAGTAAGGCAAATGTAGACAGGTAGTCATAGCCTGAACAGAAGGGAAAAAAAAGGGTTCTTTCTCTTGGAAAAGTGAGAATAAACAACAAAGAGACAAAATAGAAACAAAACAGGCGTTTTTACATGATAAAATAAACTTTTAAAAGAGGCGAAATAGACCTTTTAGTTGAAAAAATAAATTGTCGAGTCTAAAATAAAAAATGACACAAAACAGAAACCTTTGAGGAAGACGATGAAAAAAGAAAGACTGCTGATGATTGAATAAAAGTTCAGTAGACCTGGGTAGTATCGATCCAGAAGTCGTCTTCTGTCCAGCCATCAGCAGTCTTTGTTTTCTGTTTTGTTTTGTTGTCTTCCTCAGAGGTTTGTTTTGCTTTGTTCACCATTTTAGACCAGATAGTTTATTGTGTTGAGTGAAAAGTCTATTTTGTTTCTTGTTTCCTTGTTGTTTGTTCTTGCCTTTTTGAGGGAAACAATCCTTTTTTCCCTCTATGACAACCTTTCTACATTTGCCTTACTTTATTGTCAGTCCCGGGCAGCCATTGTTAAACAACCATTCTTTTCCTCTACAACGATCTTTCTACACTGTTGGTCCCTGGAAGCCATTTTTGTTTTATCCCTTCTAGAAAACAAACTAAATATTGCATTCTTCTTTTTAACTTCCATAATGACATTGTAGTAAATGTCCTGACCATCCTTTTGAGTTAAATTGTCTGCTATCCTCAGCCATGCAGAAGAATCCCAACGGAGAATCAAGGATTCCCACTGACCGGTGGTCTGGCCTAGGTTTTTCCAAGTCCATGCCAGAGTCAGCCATCCGTGACAGACTGGGCCAACTAGGGGTCTCTCGAACACGTTGTGAAGATCAGGATTCTTTGTCACCACCATCTGAACTGGCTGAGGTCAGTCCTCCTCACTCTCTCGCTCTCTCTCTTTTCTCTCTTTCTGCTCTCTCCCCCTCCTTCCTCTCTCCTCTCTCTCTCTCTCTCTCTCTCTCTCTCTCTCTCTCTCTCTCTCTCTCTCTCTCTCTCTTCTTCCTTCCTTCCATTCCTCTCCTCTTTGCCTTTGAAATTTCCTTTAAAAAGGGGGTGGGAAGATCGAAATGGTTTAATGTTGACATAGCATGTTAATGAGTATGTTTGTGAAAGAGGGGGTGTCCAGTATGTTTGTGAAAGAGTGGGTGTTTGGCAAGCTCTGTTGGCTGAAAAGCATTGTTTAAGTGTCTTGCTGTCATGAACTGTGATTAATATTCTAACAAGAACTTTATAACATGTGTGATGTGCACAGGGATCTTCCCAAGGCCTTCAGGAGGAAGACATTGATAAAGACCCTTGGAAGGACTCCAGCACCACTCCTTATCTCAATCGAGCACCTGGAGCACATCCAAGGAAAAAAGGTAATGATGCTGTTCTCATTGCTGGTAAACTTTTAACTCTCTCGTTACGAGCATCGGGAAATTTCCCGATCATGTCTCAACAACTCTAGTCTACGAGCGTCGGAGAAATCCGACTTGAGTTTTGAAAATTCGCTGGGCTTTCAGTATTTCCGTTAACCGAAACTAATAGCCAGAAATAGATACTTGGGTCATTCCTAGCCTCGTTTCAGGCCATGAGGTCACTGTACTATGCAGTTGGTGTGTGGACAGAGCAAAGTTCATGACCCACTATTTCCGCAATGAAGCAGACAACGGAAAAGCAAATCGCTGAACAATACTCAACAACTTGGCGCTGTTCAACACGATCTATTCCTTCCATGCACATGGAGTGTGTGCACATGGGATTTTATGAATTTTCATTCAGAATGTGACTAGGAACTGATGTACTGACCTGACTGTGTATTTTGTAAGACATTTTTCTTCTGAAAATGTCTAATTTTACTCATTAACCATTAGGGTTAGACAGTTGAAATTTCAGCATTTTGTACACCAATCTTTTAATATTTGACCTGCCAGTTTTCAAAACTCTGTTTTCATTTGTTTGTATGAGAATTTTTCTCATGACCTATACAAATGGTGCATGTCAGGGGAACGGGAACATAGTGAGTGAGTTAACATGTATACATTGAACATTTCTTTAGCATTAAATAAAGTGGAAAAACACAAGAGAAGTGGATATTGATCTGGCTCACAAAAAATGACCTTATAACATTCAAATATGGACAAATAGGCATGTGTGTTGAGAGATGCAGACACTGGCAAACAGCAGCAGCATTCCTCTTATCACATGACACAAATTGATTTTGTTACAGTTGATTATGAAAGTCCTCATCATCAGCCAGTGCAGCAGCAGCAACAGCAGCATTCTTCCCAGCCTGTAGCACCTGATGTGAACTGTAATGAGGATCTTGCAGAATTGTTCAGCAAACTGGGGCTTGGAAAGTATTCTGATATCTTTCAGCAACAAGAGGTTTGTGGTTGCAATTGCAGTTCTGTGCTTGACTGAAACTTTTCAAGTAAATGAAATAAGGGATGTGATTTTCCACCATTGTACTGTGCACGGTTACTGATAAAAAGCCATTTGTAGCTGTCAGGTGTTGGTTGGGGACAACTCATTAGTTTACTTCTTTGGATGTTGGGAAAAGGTTTGGTGTCAAAATATTCTTTTTCATATAGTATCTATGTTAAATTAGTTGCATTGTTTATCATATGGAACATTATCTGTATCGCTTTTCCAGTCGCTACTAGATTTTTGAATGCCATTTGTATTGAAATTGTTCTGGAATGGTTCAAGTCATACTATCCTTGTGAAACTTGGTCCGTTGTCGCCAATGAAAGTAAGATAGCTCCATTTTTGCTGAAATGTGGTGTTTCACAGAGTTCTGTTCTTGGCCATGTTCTCTATTTATTTGCAGGCACTATTCTCTGTTTATTTGCAGCCACTTAGTTCTGTTATTAAACAATCAAGAACACTCTGATTTCCCAAGATACATCTCAAGCAATGCTAGAGAAATTTGAGAACATAGCTGCCTGGATTAAAGTAAATAAAGTGAAAATAAACGAAGAAAAACATAACTCATTTACCTTTGTACAAAATCAAACCTTTCAAAAAGTAACCTCAAAGACCATAGTTATCTTAGACGGTGCTATAACTACAACCTTTAGCAAATTTGCCGAATATCTTCATGTTGACTCCCTGCCCATGGAAGCTCGCATTAACTACCTGAGTGAAATTCTGTATCTCCAACTATGTAGATAAGTAAAAGCTACCCATTTCTTTGTGTTCATGCTGCAAACAAGCATTGTGTGTCTTTCATTCTATGTAGACTAGATTACGGTAATTCTCTCTTACTAGTGTTTAACCTTCTGATGATAGGCTATCCAAAGTCCGATGAATCCAAAACAATGCAGCTCGACTTGTCCTATGGGAGAGGAAATGGTGCAGTGCAAAATCAATAAGCAAAGCTTGATTGCCTTTCAGTCGAAGCAGGAATGAAGTATAAAATTGCCACTTTCTGCTTTCAAAGTCTTAATTTTAATACCATGCCAAAATTTATGTTAAGAGATCCTCCTGCCCTACAAACCTTCCAAAGCTGTCAGATCTCAAAGAACTTTTGTCTTTACCCTGTCTTGGTTCTTTCTATTTGCAGAAAAAAATTTGGCCATGCAGCATGGTATCTTCAAGACAGAGCAGATGTGTGCTTTACTTTCAGAAATCTTCATCAGATCTCTTTCAGAAAAAATTCCAGAAATGCATGGAGTAATGCTTGTAGCTCTTCAAAGTCCAGTTATATTGCAGTGGGCGTGGTGGTCATTAGATAATTCTATATGTTTGTGATTTTAGACAGTTACCACAGTGTGTGTGGTGTTTAATATACATGTTTGTATATACACAAACCCCACACTTACATAACCGTAGTAGTAACTGTAGTATCTGTTGTCGCTGCATTACATGTATCAGTCCAGCAACATCTCTCCCATTTAATATATATATGTGCATTTTTGTTTATGTCTGTTTGCTTTCTTGTGTGTGTGTGTGTCTGAAAGTCTGCATTAGGTGATGTATACATTTCTCTTTCATACATTTTTTCTTTTTGGTGATTAGTATCACTATCGCTTATTTTGAATGTCATGCTTTGATTTGTTTTTGATGAACTATGTTTATGTTGCATTCATGCATTGATATGGTTGTATTTGACTACATTTATTGTGCATTAATGTATTGACATGCCCTCCCCTCCATTTTGCGTAAAATGTTGGAGCATTCTTCAACTAGACTGTTTGCACTGTATAAATGGAATTATTATTATATTCATTCAAATTTTGGTTGGAAATTTGTTTTTCCATAATTCTTAAAAGTATGAAATTAGTGTCAGTTTATAAGTGGGTTGATGCACTGTGTATGTGCATACATTTTATGTGCAGTGATCCATTTTCAAAAATGTGCAATTTGTTGGGATTATTCATTATTATTTGTTATGTGCATAAATGTTAACGACATGTTCTTTTGTGTTGATTCAGATTGATCTCTCCACTTTCTTGACATTGACTGAAGAGGATCTGAAAGAGCTTGGTATCAGCACTTTTGGTGCACGCCGCAAGATGATGCTGGCCATTGCTGGTAAGTCTTGACCATACATTGATACTGAGGCTGTGCCTTACTTCCTCAGCACACCATCAAACCCACTCTTGTTCCATCAAAGTGTCTGTGCATATGAGTCCATAAAAAGTGGGCCTATGTATTGTGAAATCACTCTTTGATCAAAGGAGACTACATAGCTGCCTGATCTTTTTAGTGTTCAGTGGAATTCACAAATGGCTTGTTCTGATTCTGTGTACTTGAAACAGAAACCAATGCTCCTTGCTTATGACAGTAATTACCTGGTCACTGACAAGTGAGGAAGTAGTTCCTTTCAAACAAGATTTCTGTATTTGAAAATATACTGTTTTTCTATTGCACCTAGGTTTGGTTGTTTTTGTTTGTTGTTGTTTTTTTTGTAATAGTCCGTACAGTTTGTCTATTTTTTTTGGGAGGAAATGACACTCAGCTGCAGGCATATATTTTTTTTGTAAAATACATGATTTTCTAAAAGGGATATTTCAAATTCTTTGAATTGTTTTTGCATGCATATAGGATTTTTGAGTATGATTAGTATCCCCATCTTCTGGAAATCCTTTGCTAGAATCCCCCATTGGGATGCCAGGGGCTGTTTCAGTATAAATGGCGTCCTCACCTGGAAAATCTGTACTAGGAATTTCCTCTTTTCTGTTATTCTCTTTGTTTCTCCCTTTCTCTTTGGCTGTCATTTCTCCTATTTTCTTTTTTTCTGCCTTGCTGGTCCATTCACTTGTGTATGTTCAGTAAAGCCTTGCATACTTTCTCTTGAGACTGATAATTGGGTACATGTATTATGTGCATTTTTTGAGGACATGTGATGTGCAGAAGTAGTTTATGCAGGTTAGGCCCATTTTTATGTTTTAGTGCCTTTAGTTGTGTTCACATTTGAATTCAGGTATGCTTTTCAAAATCTTCTGGTGATAATTGGACGGAGTGGTCAATGCCAGGAGCATATCCTTAGATTATGTGTTCAAATGCATTGATATGTGTACTTAAATTTTCTTTTCCATGTGGTTTTTTTCTCCAGTGAGGTATGGTGTACTTTTTGAGATGGTTATAGCCCTGACATGGCTCTGTGCAGTTGGCTGGGCTTTAAGCAACAGTAACAGTCTGTGCTAGAAATTTCCTCTTTTCTGTCACTGCCTTTGTTTCTGCCTTGCTCCTGTGCTTTTTGTCATCTCTTCCTATTATTTTCTGCCTTACTGGTCCGTTTACCTGTGTGTGTTCATAAAGCCTTACATGCTTTCTCTTAGGATTGATAATTGGGTACATTTATTGACTGCATGTTTGGCTCTAAGGAAGTGTGCTGTGCATGAACAAATTTTGGTAATTTGGCCATTTTCTATGCGTGCTTTAGTGTCCTTAGTTATTCAGGTTTGTTTTTTGAAACCTTCTAGTGATAAATTGGATGGAGTGGTCAATGATAGGTGCATATCCTTAGATTATGTGTATGCATGCATTAATATGTGTATTTAATTTTCTTTTCCAGCTGTTTTTCCCAACAAGATATGTTTTGAAATGGTTATAGCCCTGTTATGGCTCTGTGCAGTCGACTGGGCTTTAAGCAGAATACTGTACATATTCATAAAATATATTAAATTATATATAATATACATGCATCATACATTGCTAGTATCATTTAGTTCATACTTTAGTCTTTGTTGGATTGCTGTATGTTCTGGCTTCTTTTAGTGATTTATGATTATAGCTCTGAACCTTAATTAGATATAAAAATGAAATTAGAAAAATGTAATGTATATTCTGAGAAGCCTATTTACTTCTTGTTTAAGAAAACAGCATGAAAATTTGTATGGAAAAAAATTGTGTGTAAAATTAAGGACATATGGTTGTAAAAGTGCTTCAGTTGTACAGATTTCAGCCATTTCATGTTTAAAGAGAGTAGTTTCAAATTGTTGAGTGTTTGGGAGTGAACACATATATTTTATCGTAAGCTATTAGTAGCACGTATGTCATTCAAAAATTTAAAACAGTGAGTGAATGCTATCTTTTTTCATTGAAAGCTGTTAGTAGTATGTCATTTAGGCAATTTAAAAGTATGGTTTTGCAGCACTGCAGTTTCTTGTTAACCCTTCCTGTTTCAGATTTGAACAAAGGTCCACTTGTCTTGCAGCCAGCACAGCCCCATGTTCCGAACAACCCATTTCATGTGAACAGTTCCATGTCAAGCTCACGTTGTCCAGACATTGCCAGTATAAGTGGCCGTTGGTGAGGCCTCTGCACCATGTCTTCATCTGACGAATTTTTCTTGAAGGATGCTTTTTATGACAAAAATCTTGGAATTACTTGCATGTGGACATCTTGTGAAATTCTAGTCTGAGCACATGTGAACAAGGCGCAGTGTTTGTGTCATCCAGCAAGGCTTTCATGTAATATTGTAACTGGGAAGATCATTGGCGTGATCATTTATAGTGTGCTGCCTAAGGGAACTTGAAGAATATTTGCTTTCCTTCGTCAAAGTATTATGCAGAGAGACTCTGTAGGACATACTAAGAATCGTATGTTGAGGTGCAGTTTGCACATTATTTTATGCTTTCATATTTTAGACGTTTTGAGCAAGTGTGTCAGACATTTGTAACAGAGACCTTTTTTTATGAAGTTTGTCTTAGTGTATTGTTCTGTTTCTTGAATGGTTGGCATATGTTCTTTGTACACAGTAAATCCATCTTAAACATCTGAAAGCCTGCTCAGATGTGTTCCATGACGGTTTTTTTTGTATGTCATGGTGGAATTTATATTTTCTTTTTCTGTAAAAAATTGTTTTAAATATGTGTAATCAGTGTTTTGGTTGGCATTTATTTACTAAAGTACTTTCGTTGCACAACTGCTGGGAATTGTCAGTTTAAAAAAGCATTGCTTGTGATAGGCAGCTGTGAATGTGTATTTAGTCCGTCCAAAGTCACAAAAGATATGTGTGACATACCTCATACTGAATGTCTATTGGTTTGATACACACATCTGTTTGCTGCCTTTTTTCATGTTGTCAGTATTATTTAAAAACAGGCTATTTTCTTTGACAGGTTGGTTTGCAGATCATGTCATTGACTTGACAGGTTTCTAGTCAATCTGTGTGAAGACAATGACTTTAAAGAAGAGGCAGATTGGATTGCGGATCATGTCATTTGCCATTTGGACAGATTTTTTGCCAGTCTGTTTTAAGACAGTAATTTTTATAAAATGCTTTTGGTTTTTAGTGTCAAGCATCAGCTTGCACCTGACTGTGATGTATTTGTAATGGACAATGGCTGTTGCTTTGTACTGTACCAAAGTACCAGCTTATACCAACTTCTCAGCTGCATGTTTCATGTTAACAAATGATCAAATTGTCTAAGACTGATCTTTTGTCTACACAGAAACAGGCTGTCTTGTTTAATTGCCTAGGCCTATACCTGATCTTTATGCATAAGAACAGTGATGTCTGTGTAACTGATAAGGCATAGGTAATAGTGTTGAACAAAGAAATGCATTTGGTCAAACAGAATTAAGTTTTTAATTTTGTGAAATAATGTGTTCCTGTGGATGCCAATGTAATTGTTTCAATACACAAGTTCCACAAATTGGGCTTACTGCAGATTCTGTTCATATGTTGATCAGTGAATTTCATTGTCAGCTGGTTGTGCATACAGTGTGAAGTTTTACCTCATGCATTTTGTATTGTGTCCAATCATGTTGACAGAACTGTTAAAGAATCTTAACAGTCCACAAGTAGTACCCAGAAAGCTTGCACATGCACCAGCACCATATACTCACCATTTGTTTGGGAGAGGTGAAGAATTGGTTGGTTGATTTTTTTAATGTTCAGTTCTTTTGCCACTTGTTCCTTTCGGTATGGAAGAACATTTGACAAACAGCAGAACATTAATGTTATTGATAATCTTACTGACCAGTTGCTGTTATTTGGGAGAGATGCTTTGAACAGTTAATTTATAATCTGTAACATGTAGTTCTCATTCTGCATGTTAAACCAGTCATAAAGTGGTTCATGAAGCAGATTTTTTTTAACTGCTCAAAGATTAAAGATCAGACTTCAGTGCATTAATACAAGCTTTAGAAAAATCATCCTGGCCTTGGATAGGTTGAGACTTTAAGCATCAAGACCAGCATAATCACATTTGTCAAGAGTGCTGGTGGTGTGATCATGTTGGCTAACATGATTGTATGGGGCTAGAGAAGTGGGCAGGCTTTGAGGCTGAAGATTGGCTATTGCCATTGATCACACGAGTTGTGTGCAGAGGCTGCTTGCTCTTTCAGTTTTCTCATTTTTCTCTCATTCCTCACCATATCAACTTTTTATCAGTCACACGTACTGCAGCTACTGTACTCCTTGTACATGAGTTCTGTGTTGCATCTTTTGCTGGCTTTTGAACTTTCATCAGTTGTACTGGATTTATTCCATGTTTGTTATAGGTTGATTTGTTTATAAGAAAAAAAAAATTAAAGTGTATATTCAGTGTCCCATGAGAATGTAGGAAGTGGGTTCTGAAATATTTGATAAAATGTGCAGTCTGCCTGGAGTAGCTAGTGACACAGTAAAAATTTTTTTATTGTATGTGGCAAAATCACCCTGAATCTTTACTGAATTTTATTGTTTTCATGTTTTACTCATTAGACCAAATTGGACTTTACCCATTTAACTTTTTTCTGGGTGGTGGTGTTTTCATGTTTTACTCATTAGACCAAATTGGACTTACCCATTTAACTTTTTTCTGGGTGGTGGTGGTGGTGGTGGTTAGACACAATAGTACGCTTTTAATTTGTATAAAAGAGCAGCATGATTCATTCAAAAGTAAAAAAATAATTACAGAAATATAGTAATTTCTTGTGAGTGAAGAAATGAATCTCTCAAGTTGCAGAAATACTTTAATAAATGCTGAAATCTGCTCAACGCTCATGTTAAAATGTATTTTTAAAATTCTTAAATAGTAAATAACTGAAAAGTTTGTATTGAGGACTAGGTCTAGTGGCAAAGTACATTTAAAGTGCTTGCATTTATCAAAAAGAAAAATAGTACATTTCTTTGACCTATATTTCTTTTAGTGAACAATTGAATGTTGTTTGAAACTGCCTCAGGTTTGAAATTATGGTTTGTGAACTTGTTTTTTCCATTTGCTTTTAATTGCATATCAATTCTGCACAAGGAGACAAATTGTATTTAATTAAACCTGTTATAGTGAAGAAAGGGGGTGGTTTGAAAGGATTTCTTTGATTATCAGATTGGAGTTCTTTTTTATTGAACCCCCTTTATTTCATTTAAAACAGTTCTTGCCAGTTTAAAACTTGTGACTTGAGTTTTTGTTTTGATGTGTGTGTACACAAGTGAGTGTGTGGAGAGCAGATGTAAGACAAACACTGTCAGTTATATACAAGAACAGATTGAACAAATCAAACATTGTTTCCATATACATTTTTGTCTTCAAAACTATTATTTCTCATTCTACAACAGTGTCTTTTAATTACCAAAAAACGTTCATTTCTTTCTTCTAGAATGGTGTAAGAGTCCTGTTTGGTGAGCCTGTTGAAGCAGGATAGGCCAAAAACTGGGTTTTTAATTTTTCTGTAATCATGACATTGGAGTTAATGCTATGCAAGATTAAGTATTCACTACTCTAGATTAAACATTGTTCTATAATTTTTAAATCGTTTTCTTGTTTTGGTAGATAATTTGTTCACTTTCCCAGTATAAGGATTGAAGATAACGAAAACTGAATACTAAAGTATGGTTGCATTACATTGGCTCATCTTCCCCAGTCCTGAACATGATTGCCTATAGAAGCTGTGCACTTTAATACCAATGAGAACCACACAAAAACATTTTACACCATTCGTTTTTCTCCCCCTCTGCACACACAAACGGCCTTTACATTTTATTTACATTGTATACTGTTACAAAAAAGCACTTGGCCTCAAGAAAAACAGCCTTTTCAGCTGACATTTCAAGAGAATTTTGTTTCAAGAACTTGGTATACTTTCCATTTCAAAATGTCATTTAGGACATCAGATAATACGGGGGGGGGAGTTGTAGTCATAGTGCAATGTATTTTTCTAGCAATCTTTCATGGGGGAAAAATGTTCTCAAGCCGAAATATATTCCTCAGTTTTGGGGAGTACCATTTTGACACATTTGGAGATGTATGAAATTGATCGTTTATAAATACAAAATGCATCGGACAATACAACGACCAACCAGTAAAGAAAAAAGCTAACTGGCATATTCCTGTCAAAGCTGGTGCATTTTTTTCAAAGATCATGGCAGCTTATCAAATGTTAGTTTTTTAAACACCCACCCACCCCCAAGAAATCTTTTCCATGGCCAGTTAATGAAATAAAGGAAGTGAAGTGAAAGTTTACCAGGTGGGAGGGACATTGATTTACAGTCCAGTATGAGGCCAAGGGACATCATTTGATGAAATCTTGGTCAAACAGACAAGTGAGCTAGTTAGGCTTATTCTTGTATAAAACCCAGCTGACTGCACAGAGCCATAACCATTTCAAAATATGCACATCTGGTTGGGAAAAAAAGCTGGAGAAGAAAATGAAGTACACATATAGATGCATGCACGCGCATAAACTAAGGATATACCCCTGGCATTGACCATTCTGTCAAATTTATCACCAGAGGATTTCAAATAAACTTGAATACAAATGTGAACATAATGACACTAAAGCATACATAAAAATGACCTGAATTTTCCTGAAACTGCTCCTGCACAGTGCATTTCCTTAGAGCCAAACATACAGTCAAAACATGTACTCAATTATCACTCCTAAGAGAAAGTATTTAAGGTTTTATAGAACACACATAGGTGATCTGACCATCAAGGCAGGAAATGATAGACATGAGAGAAAGCAAAGGAGGAAGGAAGAACAAAGTATGACAGAAGAGGAAATTTCTAGCACAGTATGTCCAGAAGGTGGGATATTATTTATACTTAAAAGAGCCCCTGGCATCCCCATGGGGAAGTTAGCTTGGATAGTACATAATAGAATCGGTAAGTGCACAATGTTTAACAGGAATTTGAGAAAAACCGTCAGATGCAAGTCAAAGCACATGTCAAAGGTCTTTAGCTTGAATTTATTCATCAGATACTTCTAATACAAATAGTGAAGACAAGGAAATAAAAAATAGCAGTCAAAACATCCCAAATCTGTGATGTGCTAACTGCACTGGTGGTGGAGTAGATGCAGCAGGCAGGTCTAAATCTAAATGCCAAGAAGATGAAAGCAAGGCACTTGAAGGAGAAGAAACCCAAGCATTTGATATTTAACAAGCCTGCATTAGAAAATGCGATCTTAAAACTCATGATGGCACCCTGTGCTAAAAACATCAAAATAAGAGCAGGATCAGCAAAACAGAAAATGATCCAACTCAACATTTGGAAAAACAGAAGCACACCATGGGCCTTCAAAATCCAAATTCTAAAATGTCTGATCTTTCCAGTAATGTTATATGGTTGAGAAGCCAGTAAAAGAAATGATAGCATTTTGAACAAACTCAGTCCATCAACTGCTAGCAAAAATCAACAAAAGAAAAATGAAATACATCAGCCACACAACCAGCAACACCAACACAGCCCTAACCACAATAGTTTTACAAGAAAAAGTTGAGGCCAAAAGAGATCAGGCAGGCCACCCACCTCCTACATGATCATCACCACCAATAACAGTGGTCAAAGTTCTCAGAGAAATCAAGACCAGGGTGAATGAAGGAGATTTATGACATCTGTTGTGGCAACTACCATGGAATTTGATGATGCTTATGGGTTACAGGTGACTACTTCACTGATAACGGCTGTTCAGATTCTTTTCTGAAGGCATTTTGTAGCAACAAGAAATTACATACAGTCTCAACATTTATCCATTTTTGTCCAAGTACTTCTTATCTGTATCCAAATATATTTTGTACAAAATGGTGCACACTTTAGTGTCCTGAAGATGGACAATGATGAAACTGCTGTATGTTAACAATGGTGCACACTTTAGTGTCCTGAAGATGGACAATGATGAAACTGCTGTATGTTAACAATGACTAAGTTGATTATGATGTACTGATATATAACTGCATTTAGAAAGAATGCACCCAAAGACATTGTATACATATGAAAGACAAATATGAGTATACCTCAATACATAACAAGTGAATGTAAGACAAATATGAGTATACCTCAATACATAACAAGTGAAACCTACTTTTTCTTTTGAAAACTCCTTTGGAGATAATTCTTGGGCTTCCAAGTTCTGGCCATGCAAGCAAACACGCATTCACGTCAGTCCATTTGTATTATTTGCTCCTTGTTAAGAGGCCTGATCAATGTAAGATGGAGCTCCCACTTTCAAACTGGACTGCACAAGTTCAACATTCGCTTAAAAATTTGTGTGTGTGGCTTCACTTTACTCAACCCAACTATTAAACATTACCTGACTCATTCAAGGGAAAGAAAAACAGCAAGGGAGAAGGGATGGGTGCTGGCCTCTATCCACATCCCAGGCAGTCTCCGGTTATGAGTTTGGATTTCTGGGCCAAATGTGCATGAATGGACCAGAACGGTGTATTACAAAAGGAAAAAAGGTATACATCCCATTCTGGTGGGTAATCCTTGATATGCACTCTACAAGGTCTTAAAACATGAAAGGGGGAGGGAGGAACCTAGACATATGAAACACTGTTGTTATTATGATTGTTATTGTTGTTTAAAGCCCAGCTATAACCGTTTCAAAACATACAAAACTTCAACAGGAATGAAAAGAAAATTAAGTAAACATATCAATGCACTCATGCAGATTATCTAAGGACATGCCCCTGGCATTGACTACTCTGTCCAATTCATCGCACAGGGGATTTAAAAAACATATCTGAATACAAATTTAAGCATACTTAAGGACACCAAAACGTATAAAAACGGGCATAAATTACCTAAAATTGCTTCCACATATCTCACCTTCCTAGAGCCAAAACTGCATTTAATACATATACCCAATTATCAATGCTTAGAAAAGTATGTAAGGTTTTATCGAACACATGCAGGTGGATGAGCCAGCAAGGCAAAAAAAGACTGGAAGAAATGACAGAAACCAAAGGTACAAGGCAGAAACAAAGAGAATGACAGAACAGAAAATTTGTAGCACAGAATTTCCAGAAGGTGGGGATACTATTTATACTGGATGCTTCAAAAAGACACAAATCAACAAAGCGATGCAAGCATGTCTAAATAATCAAAAGACCCTTTTTCCATTTTCAATTATCAAAAAGTGGTAGGAAGTGAAACATATTCACATGACTAGACTGCTGTAAGGTTTAAACTGAAGCAGCATCAGTCTGACCTATAGAAGAGAGGCAGGATTACAGATGAAGAAAGTAGTAGAACAGTTTATGGTTTAGTACATTGAAAGATTTATGTTTTGAACATAGCCTCAGCTGGTGGGCTAAATGATGTGAAGGGGTGGTGTTAACATGACATCACTGGACAAATTTCCTCAAAGAAGTCAACGGAGGGACTCACAGGAATTCAGTGACTTCGTGTTCATGATCAGAATGAGCCACCTCTTGATGCCTTACAGGTTCAGTATACCCTAGCTCAGGATCCTCTGTGTGTGTGTTTGTGTGTGGTGTGTGTGTGTGTGTGTGAAGGTAGAGAAAGAGAATGACATCTTAAGCCATGGGGCACAAACATAAAAAGCTGAGTGCACTATAGCTTGGAACCCAGTGTGTGTGTGAGACATACATTGAAAGGATGACCCATATTGGGTCAAGGGTCACTCACCTATTAGAATGAGTGTACCCTAGCTTTTGTTTGTGTGTGTACTATTTGTGTAGTTGAGATAGAGTTTCACTACTTGGGTCAAGGGTCATATGCCTTACAAAATGGATGAGTGTACCCTTACCCAGCATGCTGTGTATACGTGTGTGTCTGTCTGTGTGTGTGCATGTTTGAGTGTATGCTTTGTATGTCTGTGTGTATGTGCTCGTGCACACTGCTTGTATTTATTTTAGTTTGTTTTACTATGGTTTCTAATGCTTAAGTTATTGTGGTTGCTAATACATAGTTCACTTTTGTTAGTGTCTGTTTTTGCAAGATTGAAAATTCTGATAATGTTCTATTCCTGTATAGTGTAACAAGCAAGTTTTCGACGTGGACTGTTTGTATTACATAAGTGAAATTATTATTGTTAATATCAGTATTATTGTTATTGCTTTTCTTTCAGGTATTCAGTTATTCAGTCCAAAAATCCTCCAGATTGTCAGTAAAAGAAGAACAGACCCAATGGTCACTGTGTATTCATTTTTAAATTATTGAAATTGCAAGGATTTTAGCCTTCTCACAAAGCAACTATTAAATTACTTGATCAAACTGCCATGGGAATGTAGGTCATAATCCAAAAGCAAGTCCTCTTTCAGTGAAAGCAAAAATAAATCAAAATGTCTTGTGTTTAGAGTAAGGATTGACCTTTCATTGGGTAAATAATTCAGCAAGAATTACAGAAATAATGATTTAGAAACAAATTGTTAAAGGCAGATTAAGATTTCTAACTTGAGAAAAAGAAAGAGTCCAATGGTGAAAGATACAAACATATCCCGAAACATGGAAAAGAATGATATGCAATGATTAAAGTATTCATAAACAAGATTCGCACAGTGGGAAAAAAGCCATCTAAAGTGATTTGTTGATTTTCATGTCAACCATCAAAGCATCAAAAATCTATGTAGGGATGTTTTTATGTAAAGTGAAGGAAGTGTTAAGAGGGCAGCAAAAATGTACAGACTTTTAGGAACATACCATTTGCTCTTATGACAGGACAACAAAGAACCTGTCCATTGTGTTCATATCATACCAGCATAAGAATAACATTTTCTCAAGGAGTCTATTCATAGCTCAGACTTAACATTATGGAAATGTATGACTGACAATAAAACACCTACTGTACACATCAGCAACTTTGATTTCTTTAAAGATGCATCAGATACAGACAATCCAGCAAACTTCACATCTACATTTTCTACAGGAACATTCCACAATTTCTTATAAAAGACCGGCAGACAGGTCATTTCATGTAACACTGTGATGAGCTTTGTCTCAAGAACAACATAAATAATCATTTCAGGTGAAGGTGACTGGTTTGTGTCAACACCCAACTTTGAAACACGATATTCACCTTCTTCCTACATTTCAGCAATCAACTGTGCCAGTGCAACCTGCTGGCTGAACCGTCTTCCCAAACAACAAAATCAGTAAACCAAAACTATGCAGAAAGAAAAAAGGGTGACACTGCACTGTGGTTATACGCTCAGTCCGCATTTCACATCTGAAATCTGTTGCGGAAAAACAGCAGTATTTTTATCTGAATACATGGTTGGCTACACATGTACCATGTCAGACTGTTAGCATCATGGCGCCAGTACATCAACCTGTTTCTTCCAAGTTTAATGCCTATCACCAAGATGAACCAAAGTATCCCTGCCAAGGCCTCATGGTCCAACCGGCTCTTAGCATACCCTACACTTGTAAGTATTCGTTGAAAGAATCCCCGCTCAGATCATTCTGAAGACCCCAACCATAACTGCAGACCCCTTGAGAACCAGGCAACTCTGTCGAGGACAGATAGGCAGAAGTTTTATCCTACATGGTAAGTATATAGCCAAACATGTATTTAGATGAAAATACTGCTTTTGGTTTCTTATACTATACCATTTTGGACTGTTAGCAGAATTTAAATGAAGGAGAGGTTTCCCCTATGGTTTGAGTTAGGCCAACTGGATAGTATGTTTGTATGAAGTCGCTATGAAACAAAAACCCCAATGAGGGGGGCATTTGAACCTCGAGCCTCCCAATCATCAGTCCAATGACATAACCATGTCACTCCAGTGACTGGTTCACAAAGGGATTGCCAGAGCGCCCATGAGCTGCCTGCAAAAGTGCACTCAATGAGTAAGACAGAGCAAAAACTGGAACAATGACGCAGCTGGATCATAGGGACATGTCCATTTGTGATGACAGTCTGAAGATTGATGGTAATAGGGCCTGCACCAGATATATGCCCACACAGGGAACCCTGGATGCTGAACTTTCAATTCATATATTATTAGTATCAGCCAGTAAATAAAGCCAAGATAGGGCAACCTATTGGCACCATCATGCTCTCAGTCCAACATGGTACAGTGGAAGAAGCCAAAAAGAAATGTTCTAATCCAGATTCAGACAACAAAACATCATGTGATCTTCAAACATATCTGAGACATGTTTACAGCTCTTTGAAAACTAATGGCTACTGCCTCCTCCCAGGATTCGAATGTGGTGGAGGTTCTTGTTGAAATGTGGGGCCAAATTGGTCATGAAGTGATCTTCAAACTCACGTCGCAGCCCTGCCAGGTCTGGCTGCTGCTCACAGTCTTTGATGTTGAGTAACTGATGAAACAGTTTTTTCCACAGATCCACTTTCCATTTCCTGAAAGGCACAAACATTCGTTTTAAGACTTGATGTTACAATCCTTATTATATATGAAAGAAAATAGGCTGTTTTCTGTGTCAAATTTCAAGGTGAATACCCTAAATGGTGAACAAAATATGCTAAGAATGTAAAGCACAAGATACTGAATAAATAAAGAGTAAGAAATCACGTTAATGAAACAAGAAATGAGTGTTGTACGCCCATGCACATTCATACACACAGAAACTTGGTTGCTTTTTTGATCCAAGATTGAACAAGAAAGTACACATTGTGTACTGAGCATCATTCGTCTGTTTGTTGGGTTAAAAAATTCTTGAACTATTTTAACCCCCATCCATCAGCTATACCCCTGCAGTGACTTTTGCCTTGATGCCACTAATTTGAGATCTTGAATGTTCAATCGTACAATTCTCTTGCTGCCATAGAGTCCATAACAGCTATCAGAGGTGATTAAGCCATTATAATATACCCATCAAAGAAGACTGTTAGGTCACCTTTATGTCCCTCACTGATGACAGTAAGCACTCTGAACCAGTTTGAATAACAGTACCCCTTCCAAGAGACCTGGCTGATGCAGAGGTAAAACACTTGTCTTCCAATCTGTCTGCTTAAGTTTCTAAAGGTGCAAATCATGTCCAGGGAACTATGTGCATGTGGCCTCCAGTCTAACCAGCTGAAGGTACCTGGTATCTGACTTCCTTTAAAGTTAGGAAAGGAAAAGCAGTGAAGGAAAGGAGATGGGTACCAA
Organism: Monoplex corrugatus; assembly: GCA_030674185.1. NCBI lineage: Eukaryota > Metazoa > Mollusca > Gastropoda > Littorinimorpha > Ranellidae > Monoplex > Monoplex corrugatus. The sequence goes on along the minus strand of CM060305.1, from coordinate 39,817,253 downwards.
CCTCATAAGGCCAGCCCTGAGAAAAAAGGTTTCGAGCATTTTCATTGAACACATGCTATCTTTGCTTTACAACGTCTTGTCAGGTAGCCATACCTGCTGTTGACTGTCCCACAATGCTTTGCACAGAATGCGCCAAATGAGAACTGGCACGGTTCAGGGACAGAGTCTACATAAACTGTAGTTTTGGAACTTTGCTCCTTGAATATTGTTCCCAAGGAAAGGGTCCATTTTAATCCAGGAAATAGATTCTATCCGCAGATCCGAAGAGAATTCCTGCCACTGACGTATACAAACGGGATTCAGGCATTTTTTGGTCTATGCATATGGGAAACTGAAAGAACCTCACCCTTTATCCGCCTGGTGCTACCCAGGCAGGAATCCACCCGGTGCTACCCAGGCAGGATCAAATTCAGACCTTCTGGTTACAAATCCAACATCTTAACCAACTTGGTTATCATCCCCATTCTTTTGTATCTGAGATAAGATAAGACCAAAGAAATCAGAAAAATAAATAACATATAAGTTGAGTCCCCAACCTCTGAAAACTGGAGGTCATGTTCCACTGGCCCTGTGAGCAGTAGACTTTCATGTACTGACCAAATATCAGCACGTGCAAGGACCCCACCAAGCCAAACATATCTGTCTGAAACATGAAAAAACAAGCCACATGTTTCGGTGATCTCTGTTTAACAGTCATTCATTAAGAAAACACTACATCCATCCATCAGTATGTAAATCTATTCTATCATCAATCTGTTAATCACTCTGTTTATATTTCCATGTTCATGCTTGACAGAAATAATCTGAGGAACACTTTAAGAAAACACTACATCCATCCATCAGTATGTAAATCTATTCTATCATCAATCTGTTAATCACTCTGTTTATATTTCCATGTTCATGCTTGACAGAAATAATCTGAGGAACACTTTAAGAAAACACTGCATCCATCCATCAGTATGTAAATCTATTCTATCATCAATCTGTTAATCACTCAGTTTATATTTCCATGTTCATGCTTGACAGAAATAATCTGAGGAACACTTTAAGAAAACACTGCATCCATCCATCAGTGTGTAAATGTGACCTCACACCATGAAATCAGTCTTAACTCGCAGTCAGTCGAACAGCACTAGGAGCTGAAAAGGTGACTGAGGGTCTGTCTGGGGCGTTCTGACTTTTTCTCAAAACTGATTTCTGTAGACTATAATCTATCTCCCACAGAAAGTTTTTTCTTGAAAAAAATATTATTAATTAATTTAAAATGGCATTTTAATGCACTGATCGCAGCAGAAAGAACGCAATTTCTTACCAAAAGTACCTCTTTTTGTCTCTTATTATGAATCGTAACCTGTATAGTATCCACACATGTAATATACTGACGGAAAGCTCTTTGGTGCACCTTTCAGATAATGACAGCGAAAATTAGAAACAAACTGGGTCAAAGCCACCAAATAAAGAAATTTAAGGAAAATGTGTAGGAGAGCACACAAAAACTTTAGAGGCCGTTTTCTCAAAATGGCCTTCATACAACTTAATAATTTTAAACATACATAACTTCTACATTTTTTTTGAGTACAAGCTTTATTCAAGTACCAAAATAATCAGCAGAATGTACACTTTCCAGTGATATGTATATCTCAAAATACCCAAAATGCTAGTTAAGACCGATTTCATGGTGGGAGGTCACAAATCTATTCTATCATCAATCTGTTAATCACTCTGTTTATATTTCCATATTCATGCTTGACAGAAATAATCTGAGGAACACTTTAAGAAAACATTGCATCCATCCATCAGTATGTAAATCTATTCAAACATCAATTTGTTAATCACTCTGTTTACATTTCCATGTTCGTGCTTGACAGAAATAATCTGAGGAACACTTTTGGCAACAAAACTTGAGACCAAGACCAATACCCCATAAGACATACTGCAACCGATTTCTATGTGATATCAAAGTCTAGTTCAGACGCTCACTAAGTTTAGAAGATTAAATCTTCTAAAATCGTGGCTACTTATCAATGACAAGCACCATCTGGTGTTTGTATGGAGAAACTAACTGTTCTTGGTAAACAGTCACGGCCAAAACTTCTAAGGACTCTCCAAACCAAAAAAACAAAAAACAAAAACAAAAAACAACAACAACAAAAACCTACATTTATACATCAACACATCATACTATTATTACCAAGACAAGTATAATAGTATTCCAACAAATCAACTGTAATTGTCAATAAAGGAATGCATCTTTTCAAGCCATTAGAGTATTCACAGCCCTGCAAAATCAGAGCTTTATTCAGAAAGCTCAAAGCCTCATTTGAAGGGATGTGAATAATATGTTACAAACATTTTGGAAATGTAAACAACATAATCATTCACTGGAAATACAATTAATATCTATAAATCTACACATGCTCAGAGAGAGCAGCATTGCATGAAAAGTATGAAACAACCTGATAACAGAGCAACCTAACTTACTGTACTTACTTGGTATGTCCAAGGTTGATCAGTCATCATCTCAATACACTGAAAACCTGACGTGCCCACTTTTGCCATAAAAGTGGTGCCTGGGGGATAGAGGGACATGTCAATAGCTTGTCCAAAGTCCACTAGTCGCAGACAATGATGGCCAGCACCAAACACAGACTCCTTGTTATAGCCAGCAGACAGTGGTGCACTATCAACAAAAACACCACGTAAGGATTTAGTTAGACAGAGGTCACAGTGTTGCATAAAACTTTTGTAAACAACTGGCCATACAGTTGTAAGTTTGAATAGTACGGGTATATATAGTAATATCTGGGTGTGCTTTTAAAGACGGTGTAACAGTTTTACTTAAAAACAAAGAACAGAAAGATAAGTGCCTTCATCTCAAGTAATGTCTATAGTTTTCAGTTTTACAACTTAGCCACAGTAGCCAGTGTACAACATTAATTTTCAACTATTACACAAACCAAACTAGTACAAAAACTATCAAAACTCCACTATCCCTCCGACCAGAAAGCCAGTTGTTAAAAATAGTTTGAGGGTTTGCTCATCATGAAAATATTAAACCAGATCAAGTAAATTTTATCTATCACAGGGAAAAATATTAAATCAACCAACCAATCAATCAGTCAGTAGAATTCAATGACAACATTGTATAGCATGAAAACAATCAACATTTGTGACAAAAAACATTACAAACATTAAGCATTCACCAATTCAAAACATGCGTACGTAATTATTACTTCTAAAAATACAAATATATATCTATCATACTAACACACACACACACACGCACGCACACGCACACACACACATACACACACACACATAACACACACACACACACACACACACACACATAACACAACACGCACACAGACACAGATACACAGACAGACAGACAGACACACACACACACACACACACACACAGACACACACAGAGACACACACACACCCACACACACACACCCACCCCCACCCACACACCCACACCCCACACTTGTATGTGTGTGTGTATGTATACACATGCATAACTGTGTATGTGTGTGTATGTGTGTGTGTGTATGTGTGTGTGTTTAAATGAGCAAGTGTTTGTGATTGTATGCCTATGCTATGGGTGTGTGTGTTATGTAAGAGAGAGGGTTTTTTTTTCCTTTTTTTTCTAAACCATTTATGGTTCATCTGTTTTCATCATAGCAGTAGTGGTTGACATTTGCTCTGTAGGTGTTTGTCATGTTTTGTGAAGTGCTTAGGGCTCTTGTGAGATAAGTCACCACACAACCACTCAATTACTATTATTACCTTCTGTAGATCTGTGTTATTTGTAGGCAAACTGGAAAGGATTCAGATATTCTTTGGTATTAACAGAGAAAAAACTGAAGAACAATTATCTCAAGATATTTCATTAAGACGGACTTGGAAGCAATGAGTTACAGTCAGGGACTGAGGGTTGCATTTCACTGGTAGAGGACATTAATTAGCATTTTTCAACACGGAAGGTATAGTGCATTTTCTGAGCCAAGTGAACAACTGGCTAGAGACAGCATCAAACACTGGCACACTCTAGTAACAACAACATGTACTGAACTTACAATCCTGTTAGAAGAATGTTGTCAGGCTTGATGTCACCATGGATAATATGGCAGCGATGGAGACTCTCCACCATTCCCAGCAAGTGAACAGTGAGGAAAGCAACTAGTGGCTCCATGTTAGCCATCACTTCACGATTCTTCTTCAGCTGGTTCACCTGATTCTGAGATCCATCCACATACAAACAAAAGTTAGATAAAGACAGTATACCTGTCTGAATCAAGCTATTCTGTGTGTCGTGTCATGTCATGCTGTGCTGTCCTGTACGTACTGTCCTGTGCTGTGCTGTGCGTGCGCGTGCGGGTGCGTGCGCGTGCGTGTGCGTGGTGTGTGTGTGTGTGTTTGTGCATGCGTGCGTGCGTGCGTGCGTGCGTGTGTGTCTGAGTTCTACTTCCTGCAAGATCATGCACGGTAACCAGCTTCACAATGGCTCACTCTATCTGTTTGAAACAAAAAAATCAATCCAGGACCCAGTCTTACAACTGCCATGATATGAAGCAGAGTGCGTGGCAATTCCCCCTCCCGAACTCTTGGAACTGATGGGAACAGGTTCTGCTATGATGGAGCCTCTGTAAAGAGGAGTTCTTACCCACTACTACTACTAAGTACTACTCCTAGCACCTGTGGGGACCAGTGCAATCCTCTCAGCAAGGGAGAGGTTTTATAGCTGAATCCTCTTCTCTATTGAACATTCAGGGATAAATCAAATTGATACACATGTTCAAACCATTGGAAGAAATATCACTTACATCGCTCTGAGCATCCCAAGCCAGAAGTCTAGTTACCCCAATGTCAGTTTTGGAAGTTTTTTCTCCAAAACTAAGATCCAAAAAAGTGAAAACAGGTTAGTTAAAACAACATAACGAAAGGTGCACAGCTATACCAGGCCATACTATGAACGAGCACAGAAGAATGGGCAAGACAGAGCAGAAAACTTGAACAGAAGTGTAGCTGGTCTGCTGTGACACACCCGTCCGTGAAGAAGGTAACCTGAAAGAATGACGGGAACGGGGCTTTCACTAGCTCATGCATGCACGTAGGGGGCACAGGTAGCCCAACCATCATGACCTGTGTGGGCTATTTTCGATTTCTATAATGGTATTAGCTACAAAAATCATTCAACAACAGGGCAACCCACTGGCAACATGCTGCTAACAGCCCGACGTGGTACAATATATGAAGCCAAACAGATTTTAGATATTGTCCGAAGTTCCTAAGAAAGTGCTGTTCACAACCCTCTTTTTGTGGTCATGTGACATTTTTCACAAAACACATACACACACAGAGTGAAGTACATTCAAACACACACGTCTGCCAAAATGCTATTTGAAAAAGGGAGATTGAAAAAAGGAAGATACTGAAAGGGCAAAAATAAAGAAGGAAAAAACATGCTGAAAGTGAAAAGGGATAGAAGTGAGGAGAGAAATTCAAGAAGGCCATCAGACAGACTCCCTCATGCTAAAACACACAAAAATACAGCATACCAGTAGAGAGCCCAGAGGACAGAAGTCGCTGACCAGACAGCTTCCATCGTGGTAGAAATATCCTTGAGTTATTTCAGTCATGCAGGGACGCTGAAATCAAAAAATGACTTTTAGTCAAGAAGCAGAATAAAAATACCAGATTCAAAATGTTAACAAACTTCAGAGCCCGTTTTCCATGGTGGTCTAAACCATTTAAGAGGGGGAAATCTAACTTCATGAAGATTTTTTTATTGCTGCTGCTCAGAATGTTAATATTTTCAGTGACAACTATAATAGCTGCATAACTGTGATTCATTTGATGATTCCATGGATACCTTAAAGACACTGCATAACTGTGATTAATTTGATGGTTCAATGGATACCTTAAAAAATTGTAACAAAAGAAGTAACATCAAGATAAGCACTTTCTCACCATATGGTCAAGACCAAGTTTCTGCAGCCTTTGGTGCAGCTCTGAACAAATGTAATACTCCCATGGTGCAGCAGGCTTTTGTACCTGTAACAATAATCCCATTGGTTTAAATTTTCAGCACTCTTAAAGCAGTTTATAATACAAAAATTCGACATTTTTTCCTTTCATTTTGCAATCAAGGAGAATCTGGAGATGAGTGAATAGTGATGTGAGTGTGAGTGTGAGTGTGAGTGTGAGTGTGAGTTGAGTGTGTACGTGTGTGTGCGTGCGTGCGTGCGTGCGTGCGTGCGTGCGTGTGTGTGTGTGTCTGTGTGTGTGTGTGTGTGTGTGTGTGTGTGTGTGTGTGTGTGTGTGTGTGTGTGTGTGTGTGTTGTGTGTGTGTGTGTGTGTGTGTGTGTGCACGCACACGTGTCTGTGTCTGTGTATGTGTATGTGTGTGTGTGAGTGTGGTGTGTGTGCATGTGTTTGTGTGTGTGTGTGTGCATGTGTTTGTGTGTGTGTGTGTGTGTGTACATGTGTATACCTAATTGTTCATTTCACTGCTTGCATGCATTGTGCACGCATATGTTGAGCATGCATGCATGCATGCTTGTGTGTGTGCGCATGTATGTGTGTGTATGCATGTGTGTGCCTGTCTGTATTTGTGTGATGACTGTGAGGTGGCTGGTTGTGACAGCATGCATGCATGTGTGCATGTGTGCTTGTATGTGCGTGTGCGTGCCTGTGTGTGTGTGTGTGTTTGCATGTCCACACAAAAAGTTCATATGCAGATGTCTGATAAGAGATGACGCAAATGCTGTAAGCATGTAGAGAACTGAGCAGTACAATGACATAAGGACAGTGACAAAAATGGAGCAACTGTCATCTCTGATTAATCTTAAGTACAAGTCCCCCTATGAACCATACTTTTTGCATGTGTGTGTGCTATATATGGCCAGGGTGTTTTTCTGGGTATTCTGACTTCTCTTCTGTTTTGATTAAATCTGCATTCAATAGTAAGGGAAAAACAGACAGCAACCACACGCACATCTTTGGTCAATATGAAGCAATCTCTTTATTTTTAATCAAGGGAAATGAACTGAGAAAAACAAGGAAAAATAAACAGGAAAAAAGCAGAATCCAATCCAATGTTTGCTATGTACCAGAATCCAATCCAATCTTTGCTATGTACCAAACCCAATCATACATGTATATGGAATTCAAGACAGAAGCTATCCTCATTGGCACCCGTCAGAAACTTTCTCAGCTGCCTCCTCTTTCTCTCCCATTATGTAACACATCAGTCCCAATTTCTGATTCAGCTAAAAACCTTGGTGTCTGCATTGACTCTACCCTCTCCATGAACAACTTTGTTTCTCAAACTGCCAGATCTTGCTACTATCATCTCCATCGTATAAGGCTGATCAGGAAGTATCTCTCTGTCGAAACAACTGCAAAACTCGTTCTCTCCTTCATAATGTCTCGCATTGACTATTGCAATTCACTCCTATCTGGTCTTCCTGCCTCCACCATTCACATCCTACAGCGCATTCAAAACAATGCTGTACGCCTTGTACTCAAAAAGAAAAAAGCTGATCACATATCTCCTTTCCTGGCACAACTTCACTGGCTCCCTGTATCAAAGCGCATACAGTACAAACTAGATACCATGTGCTACAAAAGCCTCAATAACGCAGCCCCCGATTACCTGTCAAGCCTACTTGAGATCTATGTTCCCTCACGTACCCTCCGCTCTGCCTCCGATCCTCTGACTTTTCGTTTTCCACGCACTAAGCTCAATACCTATGGTCCACGAGCCTTCTCTGTTTCTGGTCCACTCTCCTGGAACAAACTTCCTCTCTCAGTCCGTCAGCAACCTACTTTTGTCTCCTTCAAGTCCGCTCTCAAAACTCACCTTTTCTCCTCCGCATAAAATCCTAACCTCACTCAACCCCCCCCCCCAGCCTGTCTCCGCTCGGAGGGGAATCACATGGTCATAATATATAATTGTATAAGCTATGCTCTCTATAATTTTCCATTGCTTTTATTCTTGCTTTTATTCTTTCTCCCCATTTATAGCCGTGTGTGTGTGTGTGTGCGTGTGCGTGTGCGTGTGCGTGTGCGTGTGCGTGTGCGCGTGCGCGTGCGCGCGTGTGTATCTGCTTCAGCGCTTAGATTTGATTTTATCAAGATTTTGCGCTATATAAATATTGTAATTATTATTATTAATATTCGAGTTGCTCTCTCCAAGCAAATAAGACTGCCACAGTACAATGTCATTCATATTTACCTAAAACTACTGACCTTTTCCTCCTACAAAATTTTTGTCAGTTATGATCTCTTTGTTACCGTCAAGAATAGGGATATGTGCACTATATGCCACACATGAGGATTACTGTCTCATTCAAAAGAACAGCAGCCAGATCATCATTCAAGGCCCAGTGAAGGAAGGTGAAACATTTGTCCCATATGGAACTGAACAGCGATCTACTGCTTTCTATGCTGATGCTTTGATAACTGAACCTCCACGCTACTTCCCTCTAAGACAGAAGCAAGCAAGCAAAAGTTAGAGTCCAAGTACTGACAACGTCGAGACAAGCACTTACCTTGATGACACAAGAGAATGAGCTAGATGACTCCATAGTGTCCATGCTGTCATCTAGATTGGTGTTAAAGCAGTCAGCATGGTACACCCTAGCATAGCCACCCTCTCCAATCATGCGATGAACCTGGTATGTGTCCATGCCTAAAAGCAACGCAATATGGAAACCTCACATCACATCAATTTCAATAATCCTGTGCCTGTGTACAGTGCATGCGTTTGTGTGTAAGTGCACGCATGCATGCATGTGTGTGTTAAGACAGCTGGACTCTTAACAGTCAGCCCTTATGAGAAACTGCATTAATCTTTAAAATGAGTAAGTGGAAATTATCAACAACTCACAATTGTTTCAATCAATGAAAACCACATAAACTTTGCATTGTATTTTCATCTTCACATGCAAGCTTACAATTGGTTGCTTTCTAGTTTCTATTCAAAAGGAACATGAAATAACATTGACGACAAACATAAGGCAATACATCATATTCATAGGGCCAGTACTACAGCAATGACTGTTTATATAAGAAGGAAAAATCTTTCATCCCACTGCTGGCAAATCCAAACAAGTAATTTACGTAAGATTTTCCATTTATCCTGCTATTTTCCTGTCTATTTACTTTTGTCATTTTGATGTAAAATGAATCACAACGAAGGCTAGCAGTCTGCAAATGCAAATCTGAACTAAAATAACATAACCCATTCTTTGAATTATTCATCAATACATACAACAATCATTAGAATACAGACAGTGTGTAAGTCTTCTAAATTCTATATTGTACTCACCCAGGTTGACAAAATGACAACCAGTGAAGTTGGGAACATGCTGATTGCACAATACATAGCCTTCCCGCAGGTCAAGAGGTGGGTTGATTCTCTTCAAGAAGTTCTTGATGCTGTTTTCATCAAAGGGGTTGTGTGGATCTATACACACTGACATGGACAACAATGCCTCGGTTTTCTCATCCATCTCAGTAGGTACGTAGTAAGAGATGTCAATAGTGTGTTTGTCTGCAGACTCCACAGGGACCATCTGTATGTCAGAGGTGGAGGATGCAGACATGTGCTGTTTGAGGCTGGTCTGCACTGCTGGAGTCTTGACGGCAGAGGCAGATGAAGCACCTAACGTGCTGGCTGCATGGGACTTGGATTCCTCACTACTTCCTTCTGAACTGCCCTCAATGATAGGACTGGAAACACAGTAGGCTTAATGATAATAATAATGAGGAGGAGGAGGAGGACTAAATGTACAGCGCCTCATCTGAAAAGAACACTGAGCACTTCATGAAAGCATGACAGACAAAACAATAGACACATGCAATGCAAATACATGTCAACACCTACTACTAAGATGTAAACAGATGAACTGTAATAACACAATGGTAAAGAAGCAACAAAGTAATCAAATACACATTCCACTTCATATGTCAACTGGCCAATAAAAAAACACCCTTGCTTAATTAAATATACCAAACACACACACACACACACACACACACACACACACACACACACACACACACACACACAGAAAAAGAGAGAGAGAGAGAGAGTCTATAACTGATTCTGGACTAAATAGGAAACCAACATAACAAACTGAGAAGAGGAGAAATATGCTCATATTTGGAAAACATTTTTAACTTCCTGGAGCCTGCAGAGTAGATATTTGGAAGACCAGCCAAGACTGCATTGCATTGGTCAAGTTCAGACTGAACAAATGAAGAAACAATTACTTTAGTGGCATGAAATGAAAGGTAATGATGAATAGCACTTATCTTCTGGAGTTCTGGATGGGCCATTTAGCAAATGCTGGAAATGTGCTGTTTAAGGGGAAGTGTCTGATCAAATGCGACACCACGGTTACATATATGTGACAAGAATGGATTGTCAGTGCCACTAACAGACATGGCAAATGGAAGAGAAGGACACTTTTGGAGTTTAGCGGAATGATGAGCACTGCTTCTGTCCTTATCATTATTTAACTGAAGTTAAATCAAGCCTTGGACAATCACTCAAGGAAAAATGTAATTCTTCCCATCTTCTTCCATCTTCCCACTACTTTCCTTTTCTTTTTTGTTTTTTGTTGCTGTTGATGTTAGTTTTTTGTTTTGTTTTCCAAACACACTGATAATTTAATGCTTTCATCACAGCAACTACACACACTGTCCCATCAGTGGTGAGGCACTGCTGCTTTGGGTACCATCCAGTACCCTTGGCTGTTTCTTGTAACTTTAATGCTTTGACCACAACAGATGCACACATTTATCAAACAGCATGATAAAATACACATTAAAACAAAAGAAATGTGAAAGTACTCTTAACATCTTTAATCAATCAGGAGTTAACCCTGAGTTTTAGCCTAAAACTTCATAATTTTTTCTAAAAAGAGGTTCAAATTGACTACATGAAACACCACATCCACTTTACTAACTCGATTTGCCAATGTCTGTCACAGTGTATATACAATTCATATTACATTGTCACTCAACATTTTGAACCACAGACATCTACCTTAGCAACAGCGGTATTTGGACCACCTAGGTTTCCTACCTAAGATCATTTTTAGTTGGCGTGACTCGAGTGTTATTAAAGGTATGAAATTGTGTGTGCTGTGACTTCTGGGCCTCTGAAACACTCATCTGCACACTGGCTGCATCAGTCATCTCTTCATCAGAGTTTTCTCGCACAATCCTGATCAAACAAAATAAAAGACAATTAATTTCAGCCGAATAAATGAATGAGTAACCATTCTGGGAAAATTCCACATTAAGAAAAATATTCTTTTTAAACATATCAATTCAAGCCAAGCCAAGTCAACTTTAGTATCTCTAGAGAGTCATCACTTACAAGCATCGTGGAAAAAAAAAATTCAATGGCAACAACTTGTGATAGTAAAACACTGAACATTCAGATCAATCGTACATAATTATTGTATTCTTTTGCATCCCTATTCTCTTTCACCCTGGCCAGTTTGCCAGTGTGGAAGGAGAAAAGAATGCATGAGGATGGAGAGGAATTCCATCCCTTCCTAGAGCAGAACAGAATGTAAAGCAGGATTTTACAAGTAAATTCCTGTTCATCTAGTACACTTACCATATCCAACTTACGCATCAAGGATCATGCTTGGCTCTGCTTTTGGCCAGATCTATCCAATCTCATTTAAAATTCCGTGCCAAGACGTCCCTGGTGTGGCACCACAAATGCTCCACTCTTAATGCCTGTATTCTGCAAAACGCTACTTCCTTTTCCTCTTGCTCACAGCTTTGCAATAAGACCACCAGGAGGTCCTGAAGAAGAGATGGATGGGCAGGACCAAGCGTTGGATATGTCAAATGGGAATTTACTTGAAAATGTCCTGTGCCGGAGGGTCCACTCCTGTTACTGTTATTTTTGTTTAAAGCTCAGCCAACTGCATACAGCTATATCAGGGCTATAACCATTTTAATACACAATACTTCAACAAGAAAAAATGGGAAAAGAAAATTAAGTACACATGTCCATGCATTCGCACAAATAATCTAAGGAGAAGCCCCAGGCACTGACCACTCCGTCCAATTTATCACACAGGGATTAAAAAAACATACCTGAATACAAATTTAAAGATAACTAAAACATATATGAAAAAAAACAGGCCTAAATTACTTCAAATTGCTTCCGCATATCTCATTTCCCAACAGTCAAAAATGCACTCAATACATGTACGCAATTATCAGTTCTAAGAGAAGTATATAAGACTTTATCAAACACATACAGGTGAACAGACCAGCAAGGCAGAAAAGGATAGAATGAAAAAATACTGTGTATATGGCTACAGTCAATAAGCTCCAAATGGGCACTGACCCTGCAAGTAGCGAGTCTGATAGATATAAAGTTTCTGAAGTCTAACACTTCATTTATAAACACATTGAAACAAAAATCATATGCCTGATCCTCAGAATAGCGAGTCAAAGAGTTTTCGATACCGTCTAACACTTCACTGATATATCATGACACAACATATAATTATGCAGTGTTACAAAGCATTTCTGCAAGTATACAAGACATATGTTCAACTAACAATGGCATGCTCACTTATGATGTTTAATGGAGCTGACAGGAAGGGATGGCAAATGGCCGTCATTTCTGCCTACACCAAAGGGTGTTGATGCTGCTCTGGCAGCAGCTGCAAAGCTGTCCTGAGAGCCCACTGCTGCTAATGTCATATCATAATGAGGGTAGAACTCTGTGCCTTCTCCAATTGCATCCTCCTGCACACAACACACTATTACTGCCTCCAACACACCAAAGTTACAGTGAAGGTAAAATGATCCTGATGTATCATACAGTGTTATGCACAGTGTTGTTTACTACACTATTATTGCCTAAATACAACACATTTACTGTGAGGGTATAAATATCCTACATGTACCATTATAGTGTTCAGAACATTTGTTTCATTACAAACTGCTGTCAACACATCGAATAAAATACTACTTTCATCCATCATTCTAAAGCAACAGAGCAGAATAAAGACAGACATCTTTCAGTAATATAACTTCTAAAAGAGATCATAGTGTGTTTGTATGTTAATATGCTAACATAATATATGAGACTAAGAGTTCAATTCTCCGAACAGCAAAGCCACACGTATTGAAGACAATGTACATGTGGCAGTCACTCTACCTGAGGAATTACAAGCATCAGTATGTGAAAGAGTGAGGATAGGATTTCACCTTCCCTGCACATTTTGAAAATTCCTTACCCAGGTTAGGTAAACACACACGCTGGAACAACAAGGCAATGATGTTTGCCATATGCCAGCTGTGTCAAGAACATAACCAGAAGCTCCAAATGGTATTTGTACATCTGACCAAATCATCTGACACTGTTATCCAGAAGGGCCTGTGGGAGATACTATGAAAGTTTGGCTACTCTCAGGAGCTCCTGGCACTGATCACTTCCTTCCACAATGACACACTGGACAGGATGCAAAAGAATGGACAAGCATGAGAATCCTTCCAAGAGCGCCTGCTGTCTTTTTTCTTCCTCTTTGCAATACTGACAGATGAATTCAGAGACTGATAGAGGTGTGTACATCCCATTCCACTCAGATGGAGAACTCTTCGACATGTAGAGACTTGAAGCTAAAACCAAAGTGCTCAAGTTCTCTTTGCAGATGACTGTGCACCGGCTGCACACTTGCACGAAGGTGTCTAGTATATCAGTGACCTATTTGCTGCGGTCTGCTGTGGCCTTATAATTAGCCTCAACAAAACAGAGGCAACATTTCAGCCAGCACCATCCCAACCTCTGTCTGACATCAACAACCAGATCATGTAAACTTCTGCTACCTAGGCAGTACAATGAGCAGCAATGAATTTATTGATGCTGAGAGCATTGCACATCTTCAAGCTAGCTCTATTTTAAAAGGCTGGCCAAGAGGTTGTGGCTAGACCATGGCTTCAGACTAGCCACAAAGATTATTATGTACAGAATAATAACCTTGAGCACCCTGTTTTACTGCTGCAAGGCCTGGACAACCTACTGATGGCACTTTCAACTGCTGGAATAGTTCCACCAGTCATGTCTGCAAAAGATCTGCAACTTTACGTAATAAGATCTAAGGTCAAACCTTCAAATTCTGAAGAAGCGTGGTTTGCCAAGAATTTCTACTCATTAAATAACAACTTCACTCAACAGAACAGGTTGTCTGTATGTGAGACAACCGCATCCCAAAGAAGCTCATGTTCAGAGAGCAGAAGCAAGAAAACCATGATTAGGGAAGACCACTTAAGCAATACAAGGATGTTCTGAAGGCCAACCTCATCAGCTGTGGCATTAAAAAGACATGGTCCGCAATAGAGTAAACTGGCAACAGGAACACATGCACAGTACAAGTAATCAAAGCAGTTTCTGTTCAACAGAAGAGGAACCTACAGAAGCAGAACCCAAAACCGCAGGACTCATTCCCATGCAGCCCCTGCAGAAGAACATATGCCTCCAGAATCGGTCCTGTATTCCACATGAAGACCCATACCAGGCCATACAAGACCAATAAGCCTACTCATCCATCAGACCAATGGGAGAGTCCATCCATCATCAACACCATTACAGAATATTTTACTTTTTACACAAGTTCAGAGATAACAGACAAATGTTTCAAACACCACATGAAGGATGCAAAAGGCAAGTGGTGAAGACATCAGACTTCCATTCAGAAGATCAAAGTCTGACCCTGCCAAGTAGTGCCTAGGAAGTATGAGGGTGGAGATTTTTCCAATTTTCCAGGTCAACATATGTGCAGAGTTGTTACTGACCGAGTCCCAGTTATTATGTCTACACACACAGATCATGTAAGCATGTCAGTGTTCAGTGGCCTACGGAAAGTGTATGATCAGTATGCACACATCCCCATACCTAAAGAAATATGACTGCCTACATGGCAGAGCGAAAAAAAGCACAACATGCATACAAGTACACATAGAGGCTGCAGCCCATGAAGGCAGAAAAAAATAATAAATATTTTCACAATTGAAAAAGCTGAAGCATGACTGTTCCAGGCTCCCTTACCTCAGAATGAACTCTTGTGCAGGGGCTGGGGTAGGCACCACTGGCTTTTCTTGCAATGCTAGCCTACCATTTGACACAGCAAGACCTCCACTCTTTTGGTTGCTGCCTGCTGCTGGACGCCTAGAACATCAAAAAAACAAAAAACCATAGCGCATACAAGCACTATTTTAAATATGCCAGATGCTTAATGTATAAAGGATAGCCATGATACAAAGAAGGCTATTCATGAACCAAGAACAATGTTTCATATGTAATGGTTTGACAATGATTACAGCAAATTTTGCTCTGTACAAAATGAGAATAAACAAGTCAAATAAACGGGCACACAAAGGCATTTTTTAAAATAAGAAAACAGACTGAAGAAAAATCAATGCACTTTCAGTCAATCAGTTTTATTGAAAGAAGCTCCAGTATCTCCTTGGGGAACATGCATATTCATACATTTGTCCACTCATACATCCATGCACACATACAAAAAAGTCACAATATGAACAAGAATCTGTTTCAACTGATATGAAACTGATTGAAACTGTATTATACAAGCAATACAGCGATGTAGATTACTGATTTGTTGCTCTGATGGTACTGTTGTGGGTGTGGCATTATCAGGTATTGCTTCAAGAGTGGTTCAAGTGGCACTTACTCAAATCACTTGACACAAATCTGTGAATATAAACAACAGTAATGAATAGAGAGGGGAGAATACAGAAATAATACCTGTTTTCCTGAGCAGGGGCATTCTCATCACAAAAGATTGGTATGGCTGCAGGCTGAGTACTTTTCTGTTCCGATTCATCAAACACTACTACAGGGTCACTAGTTGCAGGGGGCTGCACAGCTTCTGTAATATATTCATTCACTGTAATGTCCATTCCAGTTTATTCTTACACGCTTCTGAACAACAATAATTTAATGACTTATTCTGATGTTCATTCTAATCTACTGTTAGTTCATGAACAAAACAATCATATATTCAGATGTCCAAATCTGTTCAATATTTATTCAGGACAGACTACAAGAATTTCATCATTACATGTTTTCCAACGACCATCACAATGGTTATTTCATATTTTATACAGCAGAACATTATCATTAAGGCAACTGAAAGCAGAGAACAAATGTTCAATTTTCCATATCATTTTCACAATGCTAAAAAGAAGAATCTTCAAACTATTTAAATGACTAAAAAGATTGTGGACAAAACAATGACAAACCTGTCATTTCTGTGTCCTCTGGGGCCCAGGCATTGATCTTGTCACAGTCTAGTGTAGCATTGTACATGCCTTGTACCATCTGCAGGGCTTCTTTCATGTGGATAGTGGGTGAGGTCATTGACAGACTCTGCACAAAAAAGTTTGTCATTCTCATCTGTTTATTCAACAGAATATTGAAGCCAACCGAATTTGTGTTCTGTAAATAAACCATCATACTATACTTCAGTGCTTCTAAAGAAAAAATAGACTACACATAACAACAATAAAATATGTAATAACTGCAGTCTGATGTTTTCACATGTATTTTTCACTGTGATACTAATATCAAACCAGGATGGATGAACATATTCACATCTCTTCAAAAAGTGATACTAATATCAAACCAGGATGGATGAACATATTCACATCTCTTCAAAACGTGTGACTTTCAAGCTACATCTGGTAAATCAAGCCATTTCAATTTCCATCTAATGACTAAACAAATAAATCATCCTACTCACAATTATGATCCAAAAATTGGATCATGCTCATTTCAGATATACAACTTGCCCCTGTAGCAGGTGTGGCAGAGTACCATCCATCAACAGCCAAGAAAACCTTGGTGGCCATTTGCATCTGATTACCTTCTATGACTGAAACACAGCCATATGCATCTAAAGCTATAAATGGGGAAATCCTTGTAAAGATTCATGCACAAACAAATAAGCAATCCTTTATGAGGGCTTCTGGCACATTTGGGGCCACCATAACACAACCATGAATTAGGTACAGAATATCTAAGTATCATGAATATGTAATAAGTCTATGACAGCTTGAACAGTAGACACAAATTTCATAAAGATTTATCCATAAACACCAATGAAATTCATAATAATCTTTGTCTAAATACAATATTAACTCTTTTCCCCGCCATGGTCGCAATCAAGCGACTTCCCATACGACCGCCATGGTCGCATTTGTGCGACTTGGTGGGGTCATGCTAAATGATAACTTTTCATGCGGGTACAAAGCTTCTGTCAGCTCCACTGGTGAATGCAAGCGACTGTGCTATTTTTAAACTTTACCCAGTGACCTAGTTTTTCAGCAGTAAGGCCAAAGTGTGGCTTTGTTAACTGTCGGAATTTACGTCACATTTTCTCTGAAGCGTTTTTCTCCAAAACGGCTGCAAATCGACACACATTGTCTACCACTCCGAGTAGAAT
This sequence comes from Monoplex corrugatus, assembly GCA_030674185.1. Classification (NCBI taxonomy): domain Eukaryota; kingdom Metazoa; phylum Mollusca; class Gastropoda; order Littorinimorpha; family Ranellidae; genus Monoplex; species Monoplex corrugatus. Next base: position 39,799,732 of record CM060305.1, on the reverse strand, counting down.
AAGTAGACAGCTGACTTTGTAGATTTTCCACTGCTTTTCCTCATTTATTATAATGATATCTAGCGCACAACTCATGAAATAAGGTCAGTAGTACAACTAATAAACCGTATGAAAAAAAAATGTTTTTCTTTATAATAAGATCATTTGTGGAATAATCAATCAAATCTGCCCTTTACACAGCAAAAAAAAAAGTAAGTGAAAATCTTTAATCATCTTTGAGATATGAGCTTTTAAAAATGCATACTGCGCTGCAAAATTGGCTGCCCAAAATATACTTGGCACTGAGGAGTGCCATTTCTGGGGAAACTTGGTGGTGAAAGAGTTAATAGTCTCTCATTTCTGACAGACTGAACAATAGATACAAATTCAATGAAGACCTGTCTCTTAAAACAAATGTGGAACAGATGTAACTGTTTATAATTTGGGGGCAATTGTGACCCAAAGGATTGGGTCACAGTCACATGATAAAATGTCAAATGAACTTGGCTGAGTTTAAGTTGTTTTTTACAGTAAGGTAATAAGTCATAAGGCTTCATGCAATATACTACCACTGAATTGATAACTTAATTAAACATTAATGACTACTTTACAGACATACCTAGGTCCCAAAATCAGTGAAAATTTTTGAAGACATATTTTCTTCACATGCATGCGCCCCTACATGCACACACATACACACACATACAGGCACACACTTTAAACAAAGAAAAGAAAAACAAGGGAGATTAAAAAGTCAAAATCTGGAGAAAAAAAAACCGGACATGTCACCTGTCTGGATGTATTATTGCTATCAGGAGTGAGCCCAGCTGAGCGTGACTGACGCTGCTGGGGTTGATATCCACTGCTGCCTGATGAAGCACTAGGTCCAGAGGTGTTGAACATAGGTGTTCTCTGGCTGGAGTTGAAACTGCTGCTTCCTGATCCACTTCCTGAGCCCAGGGCTCCTGCCATTGCCTGTCTGCGCAAGCTGGAGTTGGCTGATGATGAGAAAGAGGCTGAGGAGGGGGCAGACAACTGAGGATTGCTGAAGCTGGCAGATGAGGGGGCCAAAGAGACAGGCACAGTAAAATTGGCAGAGGAAGGGGTGGAGGACTGGGCAGCATTAAAACTAGCAGACAGTGGTGCTGAAGACAGAGGAGCACTAGAGCTGGGCGTGTTTTGTGTAGACTGCAGATGTGCACTGCCCGCGACAGGCATGGGACTTGGCTGTATCCCAGAACCCTCTCTGGACATGTTCGCCTGGAGATGTCTGTCACACACAATTAATGTCTAAAACAAACCAGTTTCATTCTCCGAAGAAGAAGTAACAACTGCCAGAATATGAAAATATTCTCCAGTCCAGTTAACTAATCAAACTGGATTTATTTCTGAATTCTCACATATGCAGCATACTGAAACTCATTTTGTGCTTTATTAAACTCTTACTCTCCTGTTTCATCTTACGCTGGTATTTCATCTTATCCCTGCATGTATCTCTACTACAGAATTCCAGGAAGCAAACTGGTTATTTTCACATTCTTTAAGATGAAGTGATATATAAAAATTCCTTCTTAAGTGAGAAAAGAAATACTTAAACATAACCAAGAAAAAAATCTTCACTATTTTAATCTTTGTGGTTGTTAATTATCTTTAACTGATAAATAAGTTGGTAGTTATGTGCTGTCATAAGTTAGAATCATAACTTTGATAAAAACGAAATAGCACATAAATGTTCACCAAAATAAAAAATTCAATCAATAAAAACTTTTGAAAACATTCTTGTTTTCAGAAAACCAGTCCATGATCTGTTACACCTTGCCATCATGATTAACAAAAAAAAAGCGGCCCAGGTAGGGGAGGGGTGGAGGAACACAGCTATGCACACACAGGGGACTGGGAACTGTCCTCCGGAGCTGGACCATAAGGCCCTGCACAGGGTACTTTTTGATTTGTATGACCATCATTAGTATCAGCCGCTAAAATCAGGCTGAAATAAGGCGACCTACTGGCAAAACAATGTTATCAGTCTGACATGGTACAATAAATGAAGCCAAATAAAGGTTATGTTAGTTCATGATACTAGAAAATTAACAACTGACCTCTGCATTTCAAAAAGCTGTTTCTGTTCTGCCCGCATACTTTCAATTTCTTTCTGGAACTGGCTTCGCATAATTCGCATTTCATTTAGTTGCTCTGCCAATTTCTCTTGCTCCTCTGAAAGAAAATATAGTACAAAAATATGAATTGCAGATCAACAGATTTATAAACAAAACAAAACAAGCAAACAAAACCTGTGGCCTGCCTTGGGGTTAACCCTACAACCCCTGCATTACCCGCATGGTGTTCTAACAAACTGAACTAAAAGTCCAGATCTAATGTCCTGAATTCAATCCCAGCCTGCAACATTAAAACTGGTCTGTTCGCTGCCTACCTTAATGCTCCAATCATTTTTGTAGTGTCAACCTAGTGTTTGTTTGGTCCCATTCTCACACCCATCTCCAACATCTCTCCACTTTTAGAGTCTGCCATTACACAGGGTTTTTACAGGCTTGAGTCTGCCAGATAATCCCTGTTAGATCTAGATGAAGCACATATATAATTATCTGAAGGTGATAAATCCCTACTGAACAAACTAAAATCTCCTATAACCACTACCTGAAAACAGGGCATAGAGAGCTAAGACTGAGAGCCGGGGAAAAAAATACCAGGCACACAAGAAGACTGAACAGAGCACAGAAAGTACGGTGTTGTTGTTTTGGCATACTGAGACAAAGAGGATAGGCATCACTTGGGCCAGAACCAGGTATCAAGATAGAGGTAAGCTCGACAGTGGCACCTGGTGGTGGAAGCCTTTTCACCAACTTCTTGACCACCCAGTCATGAATTCTGCAGTTAGTATGGTCTTTCATATTAGTTGAGCTTATGCACTTGTAAGACATGGTTAAGTAATGTGCTATCAAAACGAAGTTTGGAGACCAAGGTGTTGATAGGGAGTCAATGTTGACATGAGAACCATTGGAGGTTGTGAACAATGACTGAGTTGATTGCAAGCTGGGAGAGCACTGAAAAAGCATATCTGCTCGCTATGGTATGTGGTTGGAAAAAGAAGATGGATACTCATGTTCTCATGTTACCTGAGCAATTAAACAGGGTGGAGCACCAACTAGAAGTACGTTGGACTGAATTCTCAGTAAACACTAGGTTAGGTTATGACCGAAAAATAGAACGATCATGTGCCACTCTGCATTTGTTGGATATGGTAGAGTGTATGACACTAAAAGGAATGTTTATAAAGATGTGAGAAGAGTAGTTTTCAGAGAGGATTCCAACAACAACAGAATTTCAGACAGTGGTGTGGAAGTTAATTCCATGCAGATGGAGCCTGGAAAGAGAATGAAGTGGGACAGCTGTTTTGGTACAAAGATGAAGGATGTGTAGGAGATGAGTATCTGATGAGGAGTCAACTCTCATGATGGAGTGTAGAAGTGAAGAAGGAGCCAGATCATTCAGATTTAAAGCACAGCAGAGCGAGTTTACAGTTAATCCATTTTTTGATGGGGACCCAGTGAAGAGAAAGCAGCAAGGGAGTGACGTGAGTGGATTTAGTAGTATCTGAATATTAGTCAAGCAGCAATGTTTTGTATTTTCTGAAGTTGGAGGAGAAGATCCTGTGGACAACCAGCAAGAAGAGAATGTCAGTAATCCAATCTTGAAAGAACAAAAGCAGGAATGAGAAATTTGGTGGCATCCTCAGAGAGGATATGGTGAACAAAACCAATGCCACAAAGCATCAAGTAATAATTATAATTACAATAATTATAATTACAATATTTATATAGCGCAAAATCTTGATAAAATCAAATCTAAGCGCTGAGTAGTAAGCACGACAGACAGAGGAAACATAAGGTTGAAAAGAAAGTGTCTGATTAACTTCTTAAGTGTAACGCCCACACTGTGCACACTCAAAGTGGTCTGAATGACGCAGTTTTCTTGTTGGACAGAAGTGGTGACAGAGTCAGCGCACAAAACTCTTTAAGGTGCAATGAAAATCATTAGTTTTATTATTATTGCTTGTCATCCAAGCTTTTAAGTAAGATCTTTCAGCTCAGTCCCATTTCTAATACAAATACCTGTGCTGCAGGCTCAGCCAAGAAGACTGCTGTTACACATGGAAATGTCACCCACCTCACTAACACATCTAAAAGGGGGTTGTTCACTTTCCTGACCAATACAGTAGGTATCGATCTATGGTTCTTGGACCTGGTTACACATTACTGGATAGAAGTATACATTACAACACTGTCAGCAATCTCACTCCAAAACATAACTCCGTAACACTATTACCCTAACCTGCAAATTACTTAATTATCCCAGCACTGTATGGATCCTCAATTTTGTGGCATTTCATGCTCTGATCTCACGAGTGGGCACAAACATAAAATGAATGTGAACGCAGGGACTGTGAAACTGTTCCTTGTTATCTTTCACTACAAACTGCTAAATATCTAATACTACAAACCTTGCTGTTGCTTTAATTTTTTCTTCTCAGTGTATCTGAGGCCACGAAGCTCCTCAAAGGAGAATTCCTGTGTACCACAGTACACTTTATCCTTGCAATACATGGGGCGTTCATCACCAGAGGCAACCTTACGAATGGGATCCAACAAGTGCCCCGGCTTCTCCGCTTTTCGAGCACTTAGGACATGACTATCAACCAGAGCAGCATTGGCACTGGAAAACAAACAACATCTTGGTTCAGCAGACAATGGTTTCATTTTCAAAACAATACTACATAATCACATCGTTATGTTAAGAGTACTGAAACTGTTATAAGGTTTCAAGTGAAACACATTTTGATCTGAAATTATATAAATAAAACCACTTAGGTTGACATATTTCAACATCGTTAAAACAACAGACAACACAAATTATGAAAAGAGAAGAAGAAAAAGTTACACTAACTGCAACTGGATTCCAAAGGCTGAAAGTAAAAGTCTTATGGTTGTCCCATGACTTTAAGATAGAGGAGCAAGGTGATAGAGATCTCTTCTCAGAGCAGTATAACATCTGATGTGCCCATCAACTCTCCCTCGCTGTTCTGCCATTCCTACAAATGAACAGGGTCAGGCATACATTCACAGCTGAGTAGATTGAAGGTTGCATGTGCAATGTTCTTCTTGAGCCAGCTTCAAATTAGTGCATTCAGACTGGAAAGCAAGAACTATGCCTTAATGCCAACCTGGGCTGGGATGCATAACAGTCCACCAAATGTCTAACTGCCAGGTGAATGTCTAGCTGTGGGCTAAACAGCCATTTTTAGAACTAAGCTAAGCTGATTGGGATGCACGGCAGATTTTCACTTGCAGTGGTCAGAGGAGTGCTAAATCCTTTAGCTGGAAGTTAAACATAGCAAGGATCCTTCGATAACACAGAAACCAAAGACAAAATCCTGTGTTAGACAATATTGATTTTTGACATTCGGATAGGATGATGATGATATGAATCATTATCAGTGCTTTTGATTCCAATGAATTCTGTGAATTTTTATAGTGTTTTCAACTTTAATGAGCTGACATCAACATATAGTGCATTTACTGACCCATGACTTGGAGTTTGGATATATCCAATGTCACAAAAGCACTAAAAGTGACAAGTTGTTGGGTGTTTTTTTTCAGATTGATGTTTCTTTTTTCTAAAAGTTGTATGCACAGATTTACAGACCTACCTGCATCCTTTTCCCTACCACAGGTGCACACACATGCACACAAATATACACATACACATATTTACACACACACAAATATACACACAGACACCTGTGTACAGACACTTGTGTACACACACACACACACAACACACACACACACACACACACACACACACACACACACACACACACACCACACACCACACACCACACACATCCACACACATACACACACAACATACACATACACACAACACACACACACGCACACACACACACACACACATGCACACACACATACACGCGCGCAACACACACACGCGCGCACACACACACATGCGCACACACATGCTCAAATTCGTACACATCATCTCACACACAGGCACAAATGAGCGCACACACCCATGAGCACACTCATACACATATGCAGGGCTCCCTATGATGCAAGAATGTGAATTATCCAAACACTAGACAATTATTTCACTCCCTAAAATGTGTTTTACTTATGAATTTCACCCTCTAAATTCAAACTTGAGAGGTGGACTCACTCTAAATTTCTTAGAATGCATCAGCCTCTAGGACAACTTGCTAACTGTCAGTGCTGTCAGGGCTAAAAATAGCCTTGGGTCATCACTATGTTTCGAAAGCAGGCTTTTGATTAATCAGATCCATTACCTCTTGTCCATTATTCCCTTAAACTGAAAAAAATTGGCACAGAAATGCACTAAAAATGGTGTCTGTGTTTGGCAACCAGCTGAAGCCTAATGAAAATTCTGACAGTATTGGTGAAAGTAGTGAACCAAAAAAAAAAAAAAAAGCCAACATTGACAATGATGTTTGTTTTCTATTTTCATTTTTTAGTGCTCTAATTTTCAAAGTGAATGCACAGACCTGGCATACCTGACCAAGAGGCCAGTCAATCAAATCATATTTTAAAGTATTGCTTTGTTGTTTTGACTTCTGAGAGAAAATCTCTATAAAAGTTAAGAGTGAGAGTGAAAATGCTTTCTGAAATTTCAGAAAGGGAGTAAAGCCACCCTCTTCACCAGAAAGCAACTAACAAGAAGTTTGAAAGGTATGTTACATCTCTTTATCTGTTTACACATGAGAGTCACATCTCTTTGTCTCTCATTTATGCATGACAAGTCACATCTCTCTTTTCTTTGTCTGAATCTCTCTGTGTATTTACTTATGTCGGGAAAGGCCACATTTTATTTAAAGCTATACACTAACTGCAGCATGTTGCTATCTACTGTAACTGCAAACTTCCTACCTTTCAGCTAAATTGGGGATGTGCAATCCAGTTAGCAACTGGACTTAACAGTCAGCTAGCTACCTTTTAACTCGGCTTTAGCATGATGATTTAGCCCCACAACTTAGCCCAGTTGATAGTTATCTGACCCCAGGAAATTGAAAGTAGTGGTTACACCTATGAGATGTAAAGTTAGGGCAAGCTAGTCATACTATTAAAAAATATAAATGTGCAACAGATAAATTGTTCATTTCTCATATCACTACAAGCAGATAATCTTTAAAAAGTTAAATGCATTATCATTAATGATTAAACAATGTGAAATGACAAATTCTTACTGTTGTTGCTGTTTATCATTTTCATCTTCATGTACGAGAAATTCTTGCACCACTTGTGCTGATGATGCTGTTGCAGCTACAGCTCTTCTCTGGGGAGCCTGAAAACAAATGATTATGTGAACTAAATATATAAAATAAATATATAAACACATATGATATAAACGGTCAGACCAAACATACATTCAAGTTTCCTTTATTTATAATATTTGTCTGTCATGGAAAAAAACACATTTAAAGTTACGTTAATGGAAAATGTGGATAATGGACAAGGCACCCATACTGGAAAGTGAGGAGTCCAGTCCTTGAAAAATTTTAAAATGCAAAAATAAAAACTGACTTTTCCATGGACTTGACCAAAATGATATTTTCAAATCCCATGATTTTTTATAGGATTTTCATATCTGTACAAACATGCATATGGAAGATAACCGCATCCCAATGATGGTCCTGTATGAAGAGCTGAAGCAAAGATACTGAAACCAGGGAAGACCACTAAGGCAATGCAAGGATATTCAGAAGCCAAACTTCATCAGCTTTGGCATCAACATAACTAACTAGGAAGATATTGCCAGCACTAGACCAAACTGGCTGCAGCAGTGAATCAGGGCACAATTGCATCTGAACTGTGCAGAACAGTTGTTATTCATCTGAACAGGGACTGGTGGAAGCAGAAGCAGCAGGACCCTTTCCAAATCCAATGCATGATTTGTAAAAGAACATGTGCCTCCAAGATGGGCCTTGCAGCCAACATCAGGCATGGGAACTACTCAAGACAAAACCTGAAACTAAGAAGGGAGGGGGGGGGGGGTCCACAGACATGTCCCACATGAAAACATTTTTTCTAGATTGAAATCTGTGTAGTCTTGAGAGTTTCTGGGCATCACATTCATGTACAGTTCACATCTAAAATTTTCAACATTTTGTGCGGTTAAAAAGCAACAAAACATTGGAAACAGTCTGCAGACATATTAATTTATTACAATTCTGAATTATAACTCATGAATACGATTTTTTTTCTTAGATCCTGCAGAACCTGTATTTTTTCCCCTGAGGAAACTCAGTCGGTTTTCGCTGAAAATAGCGGATCTGAGAAGAATTCCCATGTCTGCACATGAAGTCCATACTAGGCAATAAAGACCAGCATGCCTACTCGATACTCATTGGTCTGGTCAACAGGGATTCCATCATACATGCATTCCCTTGAAAGCATGAACCTACTGTTCCAATAAACTTGTCAATAAAATACAAGAATACAAGACATCTTTGCGAAAAAAAAATTAGGCATTTGCACAACGAATCTGATTTTTTTAAATGGATATACCATACAATTAACATTTATGACTTCTCATTGAGCTGGATCAATACTCTACTTTGAATTAAAAAAATCCCTATACTTTACTTTGAATTAAAAACAAAAACATCCCTAATCACCAAGTTAAAGAATCATTATCATAATTTTTTTATGTTTATAAAGGATACAAGTAAAAGAAATAAAAAGTGGGTTGTTGAACTGAAACCTGTGAAAATCAATACCTGATGGCCCACCAAAGACTTACCCTGGCCTTTGTCCACACTCCAGGAGTTTGTTCATTTTCACAGTTAAACTGCTTCTTCACAGGCACACTCTTTCGTTCACCAGTCTGCTGTGGTACGGAAGAAATTGGAGCATTTTTATCCAGAAACAACTGGAAGCCCAAACCAGCATTCTGCTGTGGGGCAATATGGGAAGACACCAGTGCACGAGCTTTACCTGAACAAATAAATTGGTGTGTAAAGTTAATCTTCACAACTGAAACACAACTCAAGTGGTCAAAATCAAAATCCAAGCACTAGAAATTCTTTTTCCTTTAGCTCAAGTCACTGTTTTCAAAATTCCTCGTAATTATTTAACTCCCAATCTTATCGAAAATCACACTATCAGCCTACAATTTGATCATCAGCGCAAATTTCTAGAGAAATGTGTAACAGCATGCATGACACAAAAATGTGTAATATATGTGCAATTCAATATCACTTCACCTAATTTTGCTGTTCCTGTCCTACTAGTGCCCACACGATTCTTCTTGTCTGCCTTTCAGACTACCCAGCACTGTCCTCTGCTCTTCCCCAGTCTGCCTGTCTTCCTCCTCTGCCCTTGGCTGGAGAAGAATACCTCTTGCAACGCGTACCTGAAACTCACTGCAAATAAAAAGTACATGTACTTCACTCAGACATCATACACTTACAACCAGCATATTCATAAATCAGGCATGGAAACTGGGAAAATGGCTGGGAAGTGCAATTCGTCTCGAATACTGCAAAAACCCTGGTGGCCTTAGGAGTAGGCAAAGCCATCAGTTCTGTACAGATTTTCACCAATTTTGGGCCATAATTTTCACTTCAGAAAACACAGACTGAATATAAAAAGGTTTCGTCAGTGCTGTGAAATGAATACACCTAACTATGAAATTTTACAATGTGTTCTTCCAAATCCACTGAAATGTACTTCATTTCAAGTTAAATAACTAGTGTACCAGCATTATCTCAATACTAGATACCACCACCAAGTTATAGATCTTCTCATTTTCATATACTGGAATCTGAATGCAAATATTTAGGAAGAAAAGAGACATGAAGAATCACTGGTATACTCTTTGTAGCACTTAAATTCTTTTAAGTTTATCCTTTCAATTGCAGAGTATGTGCCATGTGTTGATGAACTGTGAAACTGTTCAGGAATCCAGTTCTCAGACCATGTGATGAATTAACAAACTGTTCAGAATATAATAGCCTTATCTTTTGCATACTCACTTCATGGAAAAATCAAATGGTCTTCCTCAAGGTCTGATCTCTTTGTGGACAACCATACTCTATGTAATTTCAATGATAACGTGTACAGCATTATGATATTTTGTGTATGGCGTGGTATGGCGTCATGTAGTATGGTATGCTGTGTGTGCATGTGTGTGTGGGTGCATATGCACGAGTGAATCACCAAATATTTTAGGACGAACCTGTGTTTCACCCTGAGGACATCTAGTGGCTGAGCACCACGAGAAATGCCCTCCAAATAAATGGTGTCTGCTTTTTTAGTGTTGCCAAGGCGCTCCAGGAAATTAGCCCATTCTTCATATAGCAGAACTAAATCACAGCCAATCTTCTGGTCAAACATGTATTCATAGATTTCCAGTGGATCATCACTGAAATTAGCCTGCAACAATAGTCATGACAAGAAAGAATTAGTAAAATCTTACAGATTTGAAAAAAAATTGATGAAAAATACAATGAGCGATGCTGAGTAAAAAAAAAAAAAAATGATAAAAACAAAATCTATGATGTAGGTATTGCATGCATTTGTGTGTGTATGTAAGTGTGTGCACACATCTGTACGTAATTTTTTTTAGAGATACATTTTCCAGCGCAACTGACTGGACCACTATCTTGAAGTATACGTTACCTGGATGGAAAGTGACTATTCTTCTAGATCTGTGTTTATGGCATCTGCACTCATCACTTGGAGGTATGAACATACATAACATACATAATTCACATTTACACATCTGTAATTTGGTACCTAAACCTGTATACATCAAAGTTAACATGCTCATGTTTACGTCGTAAGTGTGTCCATGTTCATGTTTACATTTTATAAGTGTGTATCTTTTCTTTTTTGTTATATGAACACTGATGAGCATGTGCACTTTCATGCATGGCTCTTGTGTGTGTGTGTGTGTGTGTGTGTGTGTGTGTGTGTGTGTGTGTGTGTGTGTGTGTGTGGTGTGTGTGTGTGTGTGAGTGTGTGTTGTTGTGTGTGTGTGTGTGTGTGTGTTGTGTGTTGTGTGTGTCTGTGTGTGTTGTGTCTGTGTGTGTGTGTGTGCTGTGCTGTTGTTGTGTGTGTGTTGTGTTGTTAGTGCATACAAATGGATTTGTGTGCATAAGCATGTATGTGTTTATAAGTGCATATCCGTGAATGTAAAGATATGACTGCCTCCATGCCAGAATCTAGTGTAAGGATTGAAACCAGTTTATGGAATATGGGAGAAAAGTCAATGTCTGTAATTGAAATATATATAAATGCTTGTCTCAATGTCTGTATACATTTCATTCTATTTTAACTTGATGAATCACAAACATTCTTTTTTACGCTTTATCATTGGGAAATCTGTCATACTTAGTTTTGTGATTTTTGTCAAAACATTTATGCACACATGAATATATACCTATATATTGTATCTGTCTGTAGCTTGTATTTGTTACTCATCTTTTTTAGTTTTTCATGCCAAGACAATACTTCAAAAACATATGTGTCATTAAGCAATCCAGTTTATATCATAATGTATGGACAAGTGGTTGTGTTTATTGTGTTATAATTCATTGTGTTCATATCACTGGTAGAAATCTGCTAAAAATTAATAGGAAAACTGCTTATAATGGATAGTATTACAATTGCCTCTTTAAAAATGTCAAGGACTGAATGATATGCAAAAATTAAAAGGCATTTTCCATTATCAGTAACAGAAAGAATATTCTAATTTCTATATATACTGGTTCCAAGATACACATTCAAATAAGAAATTAAAACAATAAGTATCTTCAGAATGGGGTCATAAATGCTTTTGCGCACATTAAAAACCCAAAAGCCAGGGAAGCAAGCGAAAATATGACGAGAGGACTTGATCTGACATATATCTGCAAGGAGAACAATTCTGAATGTAGATGTTATACCTGGAGAAAGCTGACATAACTGAAACAAAGGTTTATTTTCTATAGGCTGATTACCTGTACTGGTATTTTGAAAATACAGATATTCTTTCAGGCTACCACTTAGACCATTCAGTGGTTAACACTTCACTTACCATTCCCAAAAACCAAAAAGAAAAAAAGTTTCTCGATATTAAATTCATCTCTTCTAAAGGATGAACAGTATGTGAAAGAAAGAAATGAAGAAATTTCTAATGTGACAAAAGAATGTGCAACTGATCATTAGGATAAATCGGTTTTGGATGAAATGGCAAAATCTGACTAAAAATTCCTGATGAACTCTTTCTAGGTTTCCTGTTAATTAAAGTACGGTCGAAAACCATAGTGTATTGCCACAATAAAAAACGGGAAAACCAAACAGAAAGAAAACAGACTTGTAGCAAATACAGAAGCTCTTGAAAAGGTTGAAAATAAAATAAAAAATGAAAAAGAGAACTTCAAGAAAGGAACCAAGAACTTCAGACAATTCGGGACAAAAGAATATAGGGAGTATTACTAAGATTGAAGGCAAGATGGATAGCAGATGGGAAAAAAAATTTAATAAGCATATGACAAAATAAGCTAACAGAGATGGTATTACTTTAGAAAAGCAGCAAGATATACTTCATTAAGTTAAATCCTTTTATGAAAATCAATACAAGAAAAAACACACTAAGGACTGTGAAACAAAAAATAAAAATTCATCAGAATAACAAATTTATCAAACGAAAAAAAAAAATGAAAACTTTTTCCAACACAGAAAGAAGGATCAATTACTTGCAAAGGTGATAAAGCCAAAGAACATATAAAAAATGTGTGCCCTATTTATCTTCCTAATGTTGTGTATAAAATAGGCTCAACATGAGTATGCATTTCAAACAGAATCAAAAAAGTGTTACTAATAGTAATACTTATCAATAAAAATCAGACAGGTTTCATGGCAAACAAATATAATATGATAGATGATCTGATTATTTATTTGAACAAAACAATCTAAGATTGATGTATGATCTGATAAATTATTTAAATCTAAAAAGACATACCAGGTTTGTAAGCCTGCACTGATTTCAAAGTTTTTGATTCACTTGACTGGGAATTCATGCTCAAAGTTCTGACAGCCTGTGGGTTTGAAATTAGCGTTTGTCAATAAATTGGAAATTTCTGTAAAGTCATAAAATTAGCTACATTAAAATGGTCAAACAACAGAATGGTTTAGTGTTGAAATGGGATGAAGGCAAGGAGATCCAATTTCGCCATACCTCTCCATTCTTTGTGCAAAGATTCTAGCCATTGTAAGGGAAGACAATAAACAGAATCCAGGTTCATGGTATAGAACACAGTCTTCCAGTTTGCTGATGACATCCAATTAGTAAATATGGGAGATAAAATCCTCTCTAAATTGATATAATTTTCTGTCG
>CM060305.1:39768819-39781319 GCA_030674185.1 Monoplex corrugatus | reverse complement strand
GACTCAACTGTGATGTCAAAATCTTCCCAACAGTGCCACATCATACTCAGCTCTGCACAGAAGCCGATCAGGGCAAAAAATATCCCACAATAACTCGCAGTCACACTCACAGTCAGTAATCCACTGCACTAACCACATTGTCATAAGACTGGTAAATAATTCATCTAACGTGTTTTGTTTTTTTTCTTTTCTTTGTTCAGTTTGTCGTAATTCCTTCAAACTTTGCAGTTTACAAGTACTATTTCAAATTAGGCAATTTTCTTTTTGCTTTCAATAGTATTTTATATTTTTCTTAATTTTTCAAAGTTGGTTTTCCAACACAATTTTACCAGTGGCACTCCTTTATTGTCATGGATTTTTTCTATTTTGTAGATGTGGGGTTAGTTGCACACTGCACAAAGATCTCAATTTATCATAGCTGGGTTTGAACAGCTCTAGGAACTACTGCTTCTTGGCGTCATGCTCCCATCATAAGGTTATCATATTCCAATATCAAATTTACTTTACAACAAAAAGTAAAGTCAGCAATTGCTTGTCATTAAGTTGAGAGAGCATCAGTAATCTCATATTTCATAGAGTATATGGTCAAAGAGATGGGTGAAGTTTAGCAAATTCACTCAATCCCTCCAACTGTCTGGTCAATAATGTGGATGGTTTTCCTTTCATGATTATACTCTGAATACAGTGGAAACCTGATATAACAGGGATGATGGGACCAAATCAAAATCCCTGTTATATCAGATCCCTGTTATATCAGATATCAAGGGAAATAAGGACTGATCAACTATCCCTGTGGAATTTCGAACTGACGGCAAATCTCTGCGAGCGATGCTTGCTTTTTCTCGACAGCCTGGATGATCTCATATTTCTTCTCAATTGAAAGGCATTTTCTTTTACGTTTGTTGTCAGCGGTGGCCATTATGAGCAATAGCAATGAGAATCAGAATCAGCAAGAAAGCTAAGAAAATAGAAAGATAAACAGTAGATCTAGGCCTAGATCTGGTCTGGTGTAAGTGTGCAGTAAGCTTACAAACTGAATGATGGCGCAGTCAGTCACTGACTCAGTGGCCTCAGGCCTACACGCTTGCGCGCGTATCACGCTCGCATTGCGAAGCGTTCTTTCAGTGTACAGTACACAGTATACCAAGGCTAGCCTAGATCTAGATCTAGGCCTACTGCGTGGCGTGCTGAGTCTAGGCCTAGGCCTTTCTGCTGCAGAGCCCGTCTCGGCATCCCTGCTATAACCGATCGAGCTCTCTTGTCTCCCTGTTATTGCCGATAAGTTTTAATAGAGACAAAGAGGAAGAAAAAATGGGGATTGAAAAAAGCCCTGTTATATCCGGATTCCTGTTATAACCGGTCCTGTTATAAATGGTTTCCACTGTATACCACTTTACCATAAAATGGTATTACATTACTGAGAAAAAGAAAAAATTCCTAGTGAGTGAAGGACAAGATGCCTGAATACACTGGCTTGTGAAATTGTTTATTATTCAAACTTAAAAGTGTGAGGAATGATTCAAATGCATCAGAGGTAACTGACCTGTCCCAAACTTCCAAAGAGTCATCTCCATCATACATTCTTATCTGTCGTTCAAAGGCGCTGAAACAAACAAAAATCCACAAGTATTTTACTCTGAACACTTCCAACTCAAAAATTTAAATTAAAAATGTAGATATAGATACCGATATAGAACAGATATCTAGATATAGATTAATTAATTAATTAATTAATTTTTAATTACAATATTTATATAGCGCAAAATCTTGATAAAATCAAATCTAAGCGCTGAAACAGACATACACGCACGCACGCGCGCGCGCGCACGCACGCACGCACGCACGCACGCACGCACGCACGCACACACACACACACACACACACACACACACACACAGCATGGCTATAAATGGGGAGAAAGAATAAAAGCAATAAAAGCAAGAATAAAAGCAATGGAAAATTATAGCTATAGATATATGGGTATCTAGATGTACATATAGACATATATATACAAATATAGATCTGTAGATCTATATTATTATGTATAGAGATATAAAAAGAAACTGAACACATCTTCAGTCTGTCAGTTACAAACAATACAAACTGAATATTGCATTTTCTCAATTTTATAAACCATTAAAATCTAATGTGAAAACAAGGTATTGGGCCCATCTTCAAAGTTAACACAACAATAACAACACAAAAAAGGACATCGATAAGTTTCAACCACTGGGTCTTCCACAGGGCAGAGACAATACATTAACAATTGAATTGTTTAGAAGTGTCAAAACTACAAGTACAATACCATTATAAATACTAATAAACAGCACATGTATCATATATTGTAATAATCAAACAACATGCGATCTTAATGTTCATGAATTTATCTAAACGGAAACAGTGTTACTGTATGTCATCTACAGTTTAAAAGTTAAAACAATTTACACAAAACATAACATTAACAATGGTCAAACTATAATGATGGACATTCTACAATCTATGACAAAGTTCACAATTTCAGTACTGCATAAATGTTCCAAATGGACAATGGTAGGTTGAAGCAATAGCAAGAGGCTTTCACTGCATACACTGCAGAGCTGACACTGAGGCCCTGGTCCACACAGCAGTCATCATCAACAATGCCAGACCATGACAATGAAATAGTCTTCCTTGCATGTCAGTCCTGGGTGCAACCACTGAAAGCATACCGCCATATTCATAAGAAGTACTGCAAAACATCAGGTGCACCAGAAAGGTACTGCAGTGGATCCCCTTACACTTTGGCATCCAATTCCAATGAAATGAAGAAGGTATGAAGTGGAAAAATCAGAAGCAGGGTATGATCAGATAGAAAACAGCATTCACCTACCAAAAATTAGCCTTAGAACAGAAATGAAAACCACCACATGAATGAGCACTTCCCCCATTGCCTCTGTGGAGAAGCTGACCAGATAGCAGAACACATTCTCCAGGACTAAAGAGCTGCCCGTTGCTGACAGAGGAGATGTGGCCAATACCTTGAACCTACAGGAGAAGCTATACAGGCCTGTGATTATATAATATTACATTAAATGACCAATTTCATCCTCTATACTAAACTCAAAGTGTAACAGCAACTGAGAAGAAGAGCTGACAGGTTTACAACGGTTCTTGTACTCAGTGAACACCAACAAACTGAAAATCTTTTATGAAAGTTTTGACTACACAAACAATCAAAAGAACAAATGAAAGAAACAAATTTAAAGATTTGTTTTAATCAGATAATTTTGACAACTCAATATTTTGACAAAATGAAAACCCATTCATGTTATTGTGTGTAAAAAAGAAAAAAAAATGTTTTATTAAACAAAACATAATTTACATGTACAGTATATTAAATTCAAAGAGAACAATATACAACACTTTAAAAAAGATAAAACTTACAGGGATTTGCAACACAGAGTCATCACATCACCAATGTTTATATACATGTACATCATGGGAAACATGCCATGCTGTCAAGAGAAAACTGCACTGTGCATGGAGTCACCATGCATGACTACTATCAAGGGCTATCTCTTGTATTCTAATTCTATACATGTACAGACACTGAACCTATGACACCAAAATCGGTGTCTTCTTAGTTTTGTCCTTATTGATTAAACTACACAAAATAAATATTACAAATGACACTGGACTGGCCAACTCCCTATTTCAATTCAACAAGCCTGACCAATATATGTCATAACATTCTTATTTTGTTCCTTTTTTCCCCCTTTTTTCCCCCCTTCACCCTTCCTTCTCCCCTCCCCCCCACCTCTAACCAGTCTAAGTCTAATCCTTCAGGAGTGGGACTAGGAGAGTGGATAAAGGAAGAAAACTAAGGGAAAGGAGGCTTTCACATAAATCTTGTAACGCTCATCTTAATCATTTCTGTGCCGGTATGATAGCAGAAGTGTAACCACTACCACCATATCCACTCATTGAAATAAATCAGTAAATCAATCATTCAATCAATCAATCAAACATATTTGAATGCATTTGTGCACATTCACATGCAGGCAAGTGCTCATGTGCATGTATACATAGACACATAGACCACAGTACTCAGTACACAATCCCATATAATCCATTATATATACGTATTTCAGACTGAGTCATAATTTGAAAACACATTTGATTTTGGGAGGAAATTGTCTGTCTCACTGTTGTGCATTTGAAGGAGTGAAAATGTTTTTCTCCTGCAGAGTTTGATACTGGTTTGCAAGGACTTGAGTTTAGTCACATGCAGCAATCCTAGCCTTACACACAACATAACACCTCTAAAGTTGACTTACACATCTGCTTTTCACCTTTAACCTTTCCACCAACATTTACCAGTCTCTCCTAAACATCCGTACAGATTACACTCCATCCAACATACCCGCACACAAATGATTATGACACGTTAAAAAATAGACTACATAGTATAGTACATACAATGAAGATAAAAAGAATTGAGAGCACAAGTACTGATTTACAAGACATTACTACAGAGATGATTGAAGCCCTGGAGGAATTTGGCATAGAAAAAATAACAGTCCTCCTAAATGAAATTTATGACACTGGAAAAATCCCCAAAGATATGTCAAAATCAATTTTCATTGCACTTCCAAAGAAGACAGGGGCTATAGAATGCGAACTCCATCGCACAATCAGTTTGATGAGTCATGTAAGTGATGTAACAAAAATCCTGTTAAGAATAATCATGATGAGGACAAGGAATAGAATCAAAAGAGAAATAGCAGAAGAACAGTGTGGATTTGTGGAAGGGAAAAGAACTATTAATGCCATATACATCCTAAGAACTATCATAGAGAGGTCAATTGAGATGAATAGGGATTTGTATTTATGCTTTGTTGACTATGCCAAGGCTTTTGATCGGGTACGACATGAAGAATTGATCAACCAACTGGAGAGACTCAATCAGGAATATGTACTGGAAACAAACAGCTGCAATGAGAATAGAAAACAATATAAGCTCTTTTCAAAACATCAGGGTTTGTGTTTTTGTCACCAGACTGACAGACTCAGACTGATGAACAGAGCATATGGTGTACTTAGCGATTTATGCACTGCACAACTTTATGTCCTCGACGATGGAAAAATACTGCGATCTATGAAGAGTGCATAAGACTTAAGTCCTCTCTGCGCACTCTTTAGGGGTGCGTAACTTTATGTCTCCTCAGGGGTAGACGTAGCCAACCTTGCACACGCCATAACGTTGTTTCCGCACGAAGCTAGAAATCAAAACAATGTGGCAGATCGCTTCGAACACGTCGTTCACTGGATTTAATTGCGCCACCGCGAATATTTCGTGACTGAACAACCTACTGAACATGTACGGCAACATTTTCGTTATCGTCGACACGGACTGTTGGAAATTATTGAGGAGTTTTCACCACGACTGGAGGAAAGAAGAGGCGGCGGTTTTGCGTGCGTGCCGAACTGAGGTAAGTTAATAACTTGTATTTCAATTGTTAATAAAGTGACTGTGTTATAAACACTGCACTTGAATGGACTGTACCCTGTTGATTGCAACACTTGTGTGATATAGAGCATGTTACTTTATATACGATCATAAGACTAGAGAGATCCCTCTCCTCTCCTCTTCGTCTCTGGGGCTTAGTTTGTCAGGGGAGAGGGATAACACTCAGTATTGTTAGGGCTTCTTGTAAAACAGTTCTTATCGCTAGTCAACATAAACACTTATTGTGGTAAGACTAAACTTTACGAAAGGAATAGAACAAGTACTATGGCAGTTTTAGAACATATGGCCTACGTGTCTAAAAAAGAGAATAAAGTTAACACAGTAAAACGGATCTAAACGCCCCCAAAACAGCCAGTGTAAGCGAGAAGCACTATGGTTCAGTAACTTTTTTAAGCTGAGTGAGTTTGGTTCTAAATACGTAAAACATAAATTTACATCATTCTTACATGACGTCAAACAGCAGAAACACGGTTTGTGATTGTGTGTATTAGTTTCTCTGTGTGTGTGTGTGTGTGTGTGTGTGTGTGGTGTGTGTGTGTGTGTGTATGTGTGTGTGTGTGAGAGTGTGTGTGTGTGTGAGAGAGAGAGAGAGAGAGAGAGAGACAGAGAGAGAGACAGATAGAATGAATGAATGGATGTTTCAATTGTTTGTGCCAGAGTGTGTAATGCTTTTCTTTTTGTCTTGTTACCCTTGCATTTGTATGAGCCCAGATATGGCCCTTTGTGGTCCACAGGGCTTAAAGCCACAAAGATTTGATTTGATTTGTATTTTCATGACAACAGAAAGTCCAGTGGTATGACAGTAAAGCTGTATGTCTGCATGTGTTAGTACATACATATACTTTGTGTGTTTGAGACTGAGACTGTGCACATGTTTATGTATGTGTGTGTGTTTGTCTGTTGTCTGTGCCTCTAACACCGATTACCTTCTTAACCTTTTATCACCTTCAGTCTATCCACCTGCTACCAGTATGAAACTGATGGATAGACTGAGATGGTGAAAGAATTAACTCCAAACAATTTGATGAATAATTAAATAAATAAATTCGTTTATGTGTTACAATCCTCTCTCTCTCTCTCTCTCTCTCTCTCTCTCTCTCTCTCTCTCTCTCTCTCTCTCTCTGTGTGTGTGTGTGTGTGTGTGTGTGTGTGTGTGTGTGTGTGTGTGTGTGTGTGTGTGTGTGTGTGACACACACACAATTGTGCCATTATGTCAGTCTAAATGTTCTCAACAAGAGCTAGTGAAAACATTTGAACAAATATCTCACATGAAACAAAGTAAGGATGATGACTCAGAGGAGGAACAAAGAGAAAGAAAAGAAAAAAAAGAAGTAAAAAAGAAAGCTAAGGGAACTTGAATTCTTGTATTTCTTGTCATTCTATTTCTCTCTGTTTGATTTTCCTTGTTCTTTTTTCCTAAAGATTAATGACTGTGTGCACGTTTCTTGTATTTTCAGATACTCTCCAGTAACAGCTTGCCAGATTATCAAGGCCTGCATCATGCTACATACCATTGCTATCCACAACAAAGTGCCTGTCCCAGACTGGCCATGGTATGGAAGATGATGCAAAAGAAGCTGTGGCAGCTAATGGGAATGCAGACAGTGAAAAGTTCATGCGAGATTGAATTGCAAGAATGTACTTTGGTGCTGTTGTAAATTCCAAATCTTCTCACTAAAAATAGGATGAATAGTGTATAATGACCTTAACTGGCTATAACTTTACAGAAATAGGTACACAATAATAAACCTTGCACCTCCAAAAGGACCACAGACTATAATTTTCAAAGCCATCCAACTACAAACATAGCCAAAAACAGGCAATGCACCTATTATTATATACATACATGGTGTGTTTGTCATTTGTTTTCATCAATGCATGGAATGTACTTTGTAACAGCAATGTACTGTAATTGGTTCTTCATGCTTGTCCACACAGTTACATCTGTACAAAAATAAATTGACATTATTCATGTATATATATTATATATCATTTTAAAAAATTTTATTTCAAGTATGAGCAAGATATAGAGTACACAAACATATATTGTTGTACATGCCGTAACAAACTTTTATTTCAAGTATGAGCAAGATATAGAGTACACAAACATATATTGGCACTATTATTGTATATACCGTAACAAACTTTATTTCAAGTATGATCAAGATATAGAGTACACAAACATATATTGGCACTATTGTTGTATATAAGAAACCCTGGTGGAAATAAATTAGATCCATCAAAGGGCGACAGCTCTGGAGAGCTACCCGCGGCCATATAGCTAAGGGAGTAAACCCTGACAGTAAATCCGGTGTGGGGCCCCTAAGGCGGTTGGATGGCAAACTTTGTCACTTTCCGGCAGCTCCTGCGGCCGCGTTGGCACCAAAACGTAACAGCCCTGCTGTTCCTTTGGATCTGTCAGCGAGGTGGAGAGGGGGGACAAGTTGCATGGGCAACAGCCTGTCTTCCATATTACACTGCCCAGGCTTACATCCGTCCATTCATCCACAAACACTCTGCACCTACGACCTGGAGAGGACACTCCAGCCTCGCTACTAACACTAGTGTCGGCACAACACGGGAAGCAACAGATACCGGTGATAAGTCATTGCTCAACTGGCGTAGAGCTGATGCCAGGGGTTGCTTTTGACAGTGGGAGAGACCTTTGTGTCTTACTGGACAGCTACCGCCCACCTAAGCTGGGCAGCCCCCAGCCAGTTAGGTGCTGTCCCGCCACGACCTGCCTTCTTCATTGGGTGCATGAAGATTAGGAGAAAATCTGACAAGCAGGTCGTTAATTACCGCACCAAACAAAAAGAAAAATTCAAATTCAAGAAACGGATCAGGAAAAGGATCAGCAGTGAAACTGGGCTGTTGGAATGTCTGAACAATGATGCCTGGGCTCTCCCAAGATCTGCAAGACATCAGCGACGCCAGAAAAACCGCCGTCATAAACAGCGAACTAAAGAGGCTCAATGTGGACATTGCCACTCTGCAGGAAACACGGCTGGCTGACTCAGGAACACTAAAGGAAAGGGACTACACCTTCTTCTGGCAAGGAAAGAGTTCTGATGCCCCAAGAGAGCACGGAGTAGGCTTTGCAGTAAGGAACAGCCTGCTGAACATGATTGAACCAGGCAGCGGCGGTTCAGAACGACTCTTGACTCTCCGCCTCAACACCACCGAAGGCTATGTCACTCTCATCAGCGTTTATGCCCCAACTCTGTCCGCCTCTCCAGACACCAAGGATAAGTTCTACGAAAATCTTGCATCAACCATAAGGAACATCCCCAGGACAGAACTTGTTCTCCTGGGCGACTTCAACGCCAGAGTGGGTGCAGACAATGACTCATGGCCCTTCTGCCTCGGTTCCTTTGGAGTGGGGAAAATGAATGAGAATGGACAGCGACTGCTTGAGTTTTGCGCCTGCCATGAACTGTGCATCGCCAACTCCTTCTTCAAGACGAAGCCTCAGCACAAAGTCTCCTGGAGGCATCCCCGCTCAAAACATTGGCACCAACTGGATTTGATCCTAGTAAGACGTGCTGCTATCAAAAACGTTCTCCACACTCGCTCTTATCACAGCGCAGACTGCGACACAGACCACTCCCTGGTATGTTGCAAGATCAGGCTACAACCAAAGACGTTCCACTGCTCGAAGAAACAAGGGAACCCTCGCATTGACGTCAGCAAGATGTCTCAGCCAGATCTTGTAGAACAGTTCGCAGAGGCCTTTCAGAGAGAATACGATGCATTGCAACCCAGAGACTCTGCCACTGAGAGATGGGAAACGCTACGAGACACCATGCACCGCATTGCTATGGCCACCTTTGGGAAGAAAACTGTGAAGTCCCACGACTGGTTTGAGGCCAAATCATCAGAGATGACTCCCACTGTTGAGGCCAAGCGTGCTGCACTCACCAAGTATAAGCGGTCACCCAGTGAGAAGAACCTGCAAATCCTCAGGGCTGCCAGAAGTAAGGTTCAGCTTAACGCCAGGCGCTGCGCAAACGAGTACTGGACAGCTCAGCGAAGAGATACAGAGTGCTGCTGAAAGAGGCAACATCCGAGGAATGTATGATGGCATCAAGAAGGCACTGGGACCAACACAGAGCAAGATCGCCCCCCTCAAATCCTCCACTGGGGAAGTAATCAGCAATCCTAGCCAACAGATGGAAAGATGGGCAGAACACTACTCCGACCTCTACTCCACACAGAACATGGTGTCCCCCTTAGCCCTCGATGCCATCAAGTGCATGCCGGTAATAGAAGAACTTGACGCAGAGCCAACTGCGGACGAACTCAGCAAGCACGGCTGTTTAAGGGTGATCACTTAGTTTCGTCCCGCGGCGGCAGCTGTAGCAGCGCGAAGCCAACTTAGTGCTGCCCTGACCTAGAAATACGAGCTCGTAGCTCCGCCTTGTTACCGTCGATCTCGCTACGCCGTATAAGCGCAGTAGTAACTATTACAAACAAGTAACTTCAGGTTTTCCACTAATTTTCTCAAGAGCTTTGTTTGTATTGGTCTGTAATATGCATCATTAAAAAGATGAGATTTTTCTCAATAAAATGATATGTAACTCAACACGTTACGTGCATGTAAGTGTCTAACTAAACGCACAGAGAAGAAAGAGAATGAAAGACGGTGTTGACATGATTTTCAATCTTCGACCGTGAAATGATCAATGTTCCAACGCCGGTAAAATCCAAATGCCAGTTCTCGAATGAAAGTAAAGGCACACATTAGAAGAATGTTGTCTGTAGAGGACGGCTGTTTTTCATTTTTCATGTTTCGCAGCTTAGGGGCCACGTATAGCGTGTCGTAATAACACATGTGACAGCTAAGGTAAACAGGGATGCCGGCGAGGCGGTTGATGGTTACTGGTTCTGGCAGCTCATTAATCTTTAGTCTTCAGTGAATGTTGATATCATTTCAGTCCTCTGGATAACGCTTACCATGTACACACTGTGGCAGAATTCCTCTGTGCTTGGTAATTGTGTATAGCGTTCCCTTGGACATTTTTGTTTGAAATATCAGTGTACTGAGACGACCAGAGTCAGGTTTTGCATGTTGTAGTTGTTGATTATCTCTGTTTATTTTCTTTGTTTTTGTTGTGTGTGTGTGTGTGTGTGTGTGTGTGTGTGTGTGTGTGTGTGGTGTGTGTTGTGTGTGTGTGCATATTTCATGAGCGAGACAATTAATAAGGGCCCAAAGACATTAAGCGAAGTGCAAAGTATTCTCTCTCTCTCTCTCTGTCTGTCTGTCTGTCTGTCTGTCTGTCTGCCTGTCTGCCTGTCTGTCTGTCTGTCTATATGTCTGTCTGCTTGTATGTTTAAGTGTATGCATTTCATGAATGAAATAAGTAATTAAAGACTTTTGAGTATTATTATCATTGTTAAGCAAAATACATAGTATTCTTGTGCGTGTTTTTTGTGTGTGTGTGTGTGTGTGTGTGTGTGTGTGTGTGGAGAGAGAGAGTGACAGACAGGCAGACAGAAAGATTTCAGTGTAGTTAAGTGGGTATGATATTCAGGAGTTTTAATTTCTTTTTAATACCAGTGAACCTAAAGTTCTCGTAAATGTATTGTCTTCTCTCCCCCCCCCCCCCCCCCTCTCTCTCTCTCTCTCTCTATCGCTCTCTGTGTCTTTCCATTTTTTTTTAATGAATGGTCGTCTCAGTATCGTGATCCCAATCTTGACTCTTGTACGGACATGTGTGTATACGTTCCTACTATGGCAGTAAGGAGATTGCGGTATACAAGACTATCACTATCAGTGAAATGTTGGTTTTAGTGTGAAGGATAATGGAGTCTAGCCGTTATCAGTGATCTCGATTTACCCACCGCTACCTCCACAAGAAGCCACGGAACATCTGTCTGGTAAGTCAGTCTGTTAAAACATACTTTACTCTTCCTCTGTATGTGTTTCTTTCTGCTGTAATAACTGGTGAACTCTTGTTTTCGTTGTTGGAAGTTGGCTTATTTTTCTCATGAAACAGTGAAGGCGCGATATTTTCAGAATCGTTCTCCTCCTTTTCTGTGTAATCCCGTAACGCATTATGGCAACAAACCAGTTCGTGTTTGATATGTAT
The DNA here is from genome assembly GCA_030674185.1 of Monoplex corrugatus. Classification (NCBI taxonomy): domain Eukaryota; kingdom Metazoa; phylum Mollusca; class Gastropoda; order Littorinimorpha; family Ranellidae; genus Monoplex; species Monoplex corrugatus. The sequence continues at coordinate 39,769,718 of CM060305.1, read as the reverse complement.
GTGTAGGGGAGAGAGTCTACTTTTCGGTAAGATTGATAATTACATATATGGCCAAATGACCAAAGCAGTATTGCGGGAAATGTAGAAACAGTAGTAATCACGTCACACAAAGGCAGCCACACAGTACCGCTTGCCTACCGATGACTCACAGCTCCAAACCGCTGACGGGCCGTGTAGCGCAGCGGGTAAGCAGGAAAACACCCTCTCGCGTGCGAATCGCTGACACCGTGTCCGAAAACTAAGTGATCGCCCTGCGGCCGGTTTAAACAGCCGTGCAAGGCCATTGATAGCCTGGCATCAGGGAAGGCACCTGGCAACGACGGAATTCCCCAAGACCTCATCAAGCACTGCAAGACTTCTCTTCTGCACCCTTTGCACGCAGTTCTCTGTCAGTGTTGGAATGAGGGAGCTGTACCACAGGACATGAGGGACGTCAAGATCGTCACCCTGTACAAAAACAAGGGCGAAAGGAGCGACTGCAACAACTACAGAGGTATCTCACTCCTCAGCATTGTTGGCAAAGTCTATGCTCGGGTCCTCCTAATCCGCCTGCAGAAACTGGCTGAACGCGTCTACCCGGAATCACAGTGTGGTTTTCGAGCAGAGAGATCCACGGTAGACATGGTCTTCTCCCTTCGCCAAATCCAGGAGAAGTGCAGAGAGCAGCGGATGCCCCTGTATGTGGCATTCATTGACCTCACCAAGGCCTTTGACCTAGTCAGCAGAGATGGCCTTTCCAGGACTCTCAGAAAAATCGGCTGCCCCCCCAAACTGCACAGCTTAATTGAGTCCTTCCACTCAAACATGAAAGGGATGGTGCAGTTCAACGGAAACCTCTCCAAGCCCTTCGACGTACGCAGCGGTGTGAAACAAGGCTGCGTCCTGGCCCCAACCCTCTT
>CM060305.1:39746319-39763819 GCA_030674185.1 Monoplex corrugatus | reverse complement strand
TATCGACAGGGGAAGTTACTGCGACCAAAAAGGCTTCGAAGCCTTTGTGCACTGCACAGTTAGTTACACCTTTATGTCCCCTTCATAGATCACCGAGTACTTAGCTTAGCATTATGTACCCGGACTTTGCTATGTACTCGAAGAGGGTATAAATATTTATGCACTGCACAAGCTATGCCCTCTTTATAGATCCGGGGCCAGATCTGTTTTCACTATATAGCGAAAACATCATGAGAAACCTAGAAGAAGACACTGGATTAAAGGTTGGAGGGAAAATGATAAACAACATTCGGTACGCAGATGACACCGTGCTAATTGCAGAAAATGAAAGGGACCTACAAAACCTTGTGAATATACTAGAAATAGAAAGCAAAGGTAAGGGGTTGGAACTAAACAGCAGGAAGACTGAAGTCATGTGATCAGTAAAAAACATGAAATCCCCTCATGCAAAATAACAGCAAATGGCACAACCTTGACACAGGTTAATAACTTATATAAGTTCAAATACCTGGGAACGGTCATTTCATCAGATGGCAGATGCACATCGGAAATAGCTGGCAGAATCGGCCAAGCCAAAACAGCATTCAAGAAGATGACAAGCATTCTTACCAACAAATGCCTATCATTAGTATCAATTAACATCAGAAAGAGAGTCCTTGAATGTTATATATAGAACCAATACTGTTGTACAGATGCGAGGCGTGGACAGTCAGCAAGCAAAGCCAGAGCAGGATCAAGGCAGCCGAGATGTGGTTTCTCATAAGAATGTTGAGAGTTCCATGGACAGCAAAGAAAACAAACGAGACTAGTCTTGATGGAGACAGACACAAGTAGATCACTCATACGGAAGATTAGGAAAAGACAAGCAACAGTTATAGGCCATTTTATGAGAAGGGGGATTTGGAGTACCTGGTCACAACGGGGAAGCTGGAGGGAAAGAGAGCACCAGGTAGACCCAGGGAGAGAATGCTGGACGGACTTGCAGAGTGGCTGGGGATGAGGAGGGTGGGGGAGATGCTGGGGGCAACGAGAGACAGAGATGGCTGGAAGTCCATGGTCGCCAACGCCATGCGGCAGGGCACCTGAGTATAGGCTTACATAATTTCATTATTATTATAGGTATGTCACAATCGGCGATTACGCGTGCGCGAAAACTACAGCGGAAGATTGTGACCGGCGTGGCGGCACATGTGAGAGGGTAGGCAAACAATCGCTGTTTGCTTCGTTAATGTATTCATGTGTCCGATAATTACCGATCTGAATACCGAAGTCCGTACTTTTCCCATAATGATCGGGTCATTTTCACGAGCTTCCTCTGATTTGCTGACGTGGCAGTGTTGGTGTGACTTTTGGTGTTTGCGGCCGTATCTCCCAAACTTACAGGTATGAATATTAATTCAAGTGAATTAATTACCAATAAGAACATGCATTTTCCTGCTTATGTGTAAAATTTGGTGCAGTTGTATTGTCAGAAAAACATTTTAGGCCATATTACAGATAGTGGGTGTGGTGACCGTTGTTATTGCGCATAATTGCCTTGTTCACAATGGGCGCAAGACTTTTTAGTGCCGATTAACCGTTTTCTTTTTGTCATACCAGCTGAACCTATTGGAATAATTTCTTCATTTTTCACGACATACAAGACAATGCATTTTTAGTGTACTGTGTAAAATTTGGTGAAAAATTATTGTCAAATACTGGAAATACAAGCTTCAGTTTGACGCTGGTTGTCAGTCTGAGTCTAGCTGACTCAGCAAACTGTGTCGATGGGCAGCCGAACTTCGAAGGTCTGCTGCCCCTCATTATGATTATCAGCTTCTAGACTTCTGGACTTCAGATTGTCAGATTGGATAAGATTAAAACTCACTACTACTAACTAGGCAAGTTTAGCAAGAATCATAGTGTAGATCTAAATAGGACTACAATAGTTAAGGATGGTGAGGGACAATGGATATTGGTCATGTAGTAGTGTCTCATCTCCTGATATGTGTACACCCACACAACAGTCTTGATGACTGATGTTTGACAGATGCAGCTCAGTGACAACACACACTCACACACACTCACTACACACACACACACACAGAGTAAATACCCAAAGGTGTGATGAGCCGATGCACAGTAATGCTGAACTTCTAAATTTAATATTATCACACTGAAAAAAATCTTGAATTTTCCAAATATAAAGCCTAGGTACAATGATTAAGATTAATGCTTTAAATGTGATCTTTTTTTTATTTCAAATATTCAATATATGCCTTTTAAATTGGTGTGTGTCCAACTGAGCTTAGGCCTATAGGCCTACTGCATTAATGTATGGGCATGACAAACCTCCATCTTTTTTCACTTTTAGTTTGTTTTGTTCCTGTCTAAAGTGCACAAGGATGCTTTGATATGGACTGTTGGCACTGTATAGGTCTAAATACAATGATTATTAGGTGCTAGTAATTGTGATAACTAGTAGTAGTAGTCCTTGTCTGTCATTACTGTTACTGTTGTCATTTAAATGTCCAATAGTGGGTAAGGTCTTTATTCATCCAGATAAAATGAGTGACTCCGATGCCACCCTCCCCCCACCTGGGTATGAGTGGGATGACTCTGAATGTTTCATCGTGCAGTCACAGACTGATGCCATTGTAAGTGGATATTTTGATAATTTTTGTGCAAGACTGACATATGTAGGCCTGTACAGTCAGTCAGCTCATCTTCTCTTGCTGTGTTGATTCACTTAACACATGTTTTAGGATTGTCTCATCTTAATGGTAAATAAAACAGATGCATGAAGTTCTCAAAACAAAAGCTTCTGATGGTGATAAAATGTCATCTTAAGTCAGCTTGAGCATTGTGCTTTCCATTTCTCACACCATCTCTTTGGAATTCACTGTCAGTTGAACCAAAGGATCTGTCAGGTCTTTCTCACTTGACCTGCCTGTTCCACAAGTCAATTGTCATGATATATATATGCACTACCACTTTCTATCTACTGGTCATGTCCTGCTGTGCAATAATTCATGTTTGTACACATATTGAGTGAGTTTGAAAAGAAAACTTTATTACCAGAGGTTTGCTCTGTAGCCTATATAATGTACGTAGGCTATTTATTATTCTCATTATTTCTTTGGGTTTTGGCATTTTAAATGGGAGAGGTGGTTTTAATGCATGAAGTCTTCATAATTGTATCTCTCACATGAATACATGTACACTAGAGACAGAATAGCACGTATACATTTGCTTAAATGGAACTTTTGAAGACATTGGCATTTGAGAAAAGAATGGTTTTCAGGACAAGAGCCCTCCAGCCTTAAACACTATTAATGATAATGCCAATAATCATCAGGGATATAGTGGGTTGGGCTTTAAACACTATTAATGATAATGCCAATAATCATCAGGGATACATAGCCACCCTTTCATATGAATTTAATGATGTGGAGCAATCATTTTCATCACTGTATCAGATGGAGAGGAGGAAATGGCATAGTTGTACTGAGAAGAACAGTGACTTGTATGCTGCATGTATTTAGCAAAAAATTCTTGGGAGAGGTCAACAGCAAAATGTCAAGAGAAGCCTTCCTGTCAAGCGTGTACACTCTAAGAAGACTGGGGTGTGTCTAGGTAATGACACTTGGATACCCTTCATGTATAATCTTTAGTTTTTTTAATTTTTGTTATTGTTTAAGATTTTCATTTGACATGTTTGGTTTTACACAGATGACTTTCACGATTCCATTCTTACAATGTCTGCACATTTTTGTAATCTCTTCATTTAGCAAGCTGTAAATGTGACTATGGATTCTGTGCTTTTTTGTGTATGTGTGGACTATTTGTATGTAACTCATGTAAATATGTTTCAGAATTTTGTTTTTGCAATGTAGCTTATTTTTATGTCTGGTGTTTGTGCGTGTATGTTATGATATATTTCTGCTGATGCCCTTTTCATCTTGTTACCTGTTCTGTGTATTTATTTTGATATAGCATTATGCATTAAAACATTTGTAACCAAATATTGTCGTCTTTGTGTTTTTGTTTGCATATAATTTTGTTTTTTGAGTGATATGCATACTGGTACATGTACATATATATATATAATATATATATATATATATATATATATATATATATATATATATATATATGCACACTTATAACACACATGCACACACACATATTTATGTACATAACACATTATCTTTCATGTTGTATGACAGCTTATGAAAAAGTGTGTGATTACGCAAGGAAAAAAAACAAAACTTTTTGAAAAAGGTCTGCTTGTCAGGGTAAATAATTGAAAAGATACACTGTCCTTACTACCAGCTGAATTTTTAATTCAAAATTGCAATATGAACTTTCCAGATGTGCAAGTTATAAACCAATTCAGTCTGTGAATCTTTTTTCCCCTCAGAACAGCTTAATTAGTAATTAATCTGTAATCTCTAGTCTTAATAAAGACTCATTTCTATGCTACCAGGAAACTTGAGTTTTTTTCAGTGAAATATTCAAACAATTTTCATGTCTATTTTTAAGGGGTTTTATACTACCATCACAGGCTCTCAATTTTTTATTTTGATTAATCAATATAAATATATTTACATCACATATATCTATACACACATGTATATGATATATAATGATATACATAGGCCTACATATCTCATAATTATAAACATCTGTATATAAAAACCAAGAGGTATTTAATAAATACACAGGTTGACAACTTCTTAAAGGCGGTTGTTCATGAAAAACTGTAATTAATTGATTATTACATAAAGATTCAGCCTAATGGCATTGAATAACTGTTGTAATTTATCATTATAATTATCTTGAGGCTTTACTCAACAATTTTCAAGTAAGAAATTTGATGATTTTGGAAACTGTAAAGATTTTAGGAATCTCAATTAATTTTCGCTTTAGCCAGTTGAGGCAATTAATGAATTAATTCCTAATTAATGCAAAAACCCAGAGATTCATGAAAGTCGTAATCATCTTGGCTAAACAAAGACCTTTCTATGGATACTTGATTTTTTTCAATCGGTTCAGTCGTTCCAAAGTTATGGTGCTTTTTGTGATGAAACGGCACATACGCGGTCACAGTTTTTGCTATGTAATCCATTGAAGGAAAACGTCGAAAATTTAATCATTAAAAAAATCGTAACTTTCGTCACAGACAATCAATCAAAGAACTTTTTATACCATTTTAATGTTCTTTTTTTGCTCTTTTCAATGATGGTAATTACATATTTATTAAAAATATTTGAAATTTTTTGTAACATACCTAATTATTAGCCTATAAATTAGTATAAATTCAAAATTGTAATACGAAAAAAGATGAGACTCATATATAGGGCAATGACCGCCACAATATTATCATTGCTAGTAGTATCATTATCATCGTGCATATATTCATTTAATCGAAGACGACAGATTATGAAGGCCTACCTTCGCTGGTCTCTGATCTGCTGGAGATCTGTTGGCGTGTGCTGCAACGCAGACGTCAGCGCTGCGATTTTTCTTCCTTCTCGAAGAGGTTGCACATTTTCTTTACTCAGTTCCCATTCGCTAGAATCACTCATTATCTTGTCTGATTGGCAGGCTTACTTTCTTTAAAAATCCACAAAACAGCTGCACAGATCAGAAAAGATAGAAACACATCGAAAACACCATTCGTTTCAAAAAAGTTGTATCAAATTTGAAACTTCCGCTCTACGCATGCGCACTGGTAATAACTTAGAGTAATACCCCTTCACTTTCACTTTAGTTTCAGTTTCAGTTTCGCATAATGACGTCTCGGCGCTCGGAATAAATTCCATTTGCACTAGTATCACAGGAGCCATGTGATGGTGATCATAGCACAAGTCCTACCTAGCCTCTTTAACCAAGCCTACATTTTTTGTTACTTTGTATTGTATCAGTCTGTCATTGTAACAATCTTAGTTGTACATAAATGACGTGTACCTGTGTATCTGATTTTCAAAGAAAAGAGGAGATAAATAAATAATTAAAGGTCTAAATCACAGCACAACTAGCCACTCAGTGTAAACTTGTCACACGTCACAGAAAGCCCCCCTTCCCCAAGTGCGTGCACAAAGGCTCCGCTACCTGTCAAGAAGATGAAGACAATATTTCCTTAATCGTAGCCCCGCCAGTCTGTCGTTCACTTCCGAGGAAAGAAAAGAGGAAATACATAAATAGATAAATAAAGGAGTATGTAGACAAGTAAACAAGTAAGAAATGAAAAAGAACAAATAACAATAGATACACACATATCGGCCTACACATATGCCAGCACACAGACACATACACATATATACATCCATACATACACGCTCATATCCATACAGCACGGTGACTGAAAACAACAACGACGACAATGACTACAACAACAACAACAACAAAAGGAAACACAGATACAGTCATAACAAATGATGAAGAATTTATATCTGAAATTAAACATTATTGTCCCATAGGCAAAAGTGACCATGAGGTACTGATTTTCGAGCTGTATGTTCAAACACCCAAAACTCAAAATACCACAAATTATAAATTTAATTTCAAAAAAGGAAATTATGCAAAGATGAAACAAGAACTGAGTCAGGAAGATTGGACAGTTTTAAATTCCATGGATGTTAATAAGACTTGGGACACAATAAAAAATAAAATCCTACTTTCCATGGAACAAAATATACCAAAAATAAAAACCAGTGATAATGTAAAAACTAAACCACTGTGGATTAACAAAAAAAGTTTGGAGATTAATAAAAAAAGAAGCATTATCTTTTTTAAGAGGTTTTTAGAAACTAAAGTGGGGAAAGACTATCTTTATTATATAGCGATAAGAAACAGTTGTACCAAAGAAATTAAACGTGCAAAGAAAGAATATGAAAAAAACATAGCAAAAGACTGTCAGTTTAACCCTAAAAGATTTTGGAAATATGTGCAATCAAAGTGCAAAGTAAAAGTAGGTATTAGCCCATTGACTAAGGCTGATGGTGACACTGCATTATCCGACATTGATAAAGCAAATACCTTAAATAAATCTTTTGCTAGTGTATTTACAAAAGAGAACTTGGAAAATCTACCATCTATAAATATAGCAAATTGGTCAGATGGCAAAACAATAACAGATTTGGTAGTTACACCTGAGGCAGTTGAAAATAAGTTAAAGATGTTAAATGTAAATAAGGTTCAAGGACCTGATAATATTCATCGGAGGATTTTAAAAGAACTGAGTAAAGAACTATCTGTTCCACTCAGCATATTGTTTAATAAATCGCTGGAAAGGGAAATAGTGCCTACAGAGTGGAAGAATGCATACGTCACAGCTTTGTTCAAAAAGGGTACAAAAAGTGATCCTAGTAATTATAGACCAGTTAGCCTAACTTCAGTACCATGCAAAGTATTGGAATCTATAATAAGACATGACTTTAAGTAAACTTTACACAGAATGTCAGCATGGTTTCCGACAACATAGATTGTGCATTACCCAGTTATTACAAGTAATGAATTCTTTTACTAATCTATTGGATAACGGAGAGAATATAGATATTATTTACTAGGATTTTAGAAAAGCGTTTGATTCTGTTCCGCATGAAAGATTACTTATCAAACTGCAGTATTATGGAATTACGGGTAAGTTACTAGCTTGGATTAGAGACTTTTTAAAAGACAGAAAACAGTTAGAGTTGGAAATGATTACTCTAAATATACAGATGTACTGAGTGGTATACCTCAAGGGAGTATACTTGGTCCTGTTCTTTTTACTATTTTCATAAATGATTTACCTCAGAAAATTAATAGTTTTTGTAAGATCTTTGCAGATGACACTAAAATATACAATACATCTTCTAATCATAGTATATTGCAGAAGGATTTAGATACATTGGTCCATTGGTCAGAAACTTGGAATCTTTTCTTTAATGCTTCAAAATGTAAAGTCTTGTATTTAGGAAAAAGTAACCCATGTAACAAATATTCTATGATAAATGATGGTATTACCTGTGAAATAATAGAATGTTTAGAAGAAAAAGATTTAGGAGTAATATTTGATAAAAGTTTCAAATTTGATAATCACATTCAAAATGTTGTTAATAAATCAAACAAGTTGCTTGGAATCATAAAAAGAACATTCTCATACATAAACAGGGAGACATTTTTATATTTGTACAAAGGCTTAGTGAGGCCTCATTTGGAGTATGGTAACATTGTTTGGTTTCCACGTCTTAAAAGACAGTCAGCATTGATAGAGAAGATACAAAGAAGAGCTACTAAATTAATTCATGGTTTTCAAAATTATTCATATAGAGAAAGATTAGAATTACTCAATTTACCCAGTTTAAAAGCAAGAAGAATGAGGGGAGATCTGATCCTAAGTTTCAAGATTTTTAACAATATAGATGACGAAGATAGAACAGAATTTTTCAAACTGACAAATTATGACAAAACAAGAAATAATACTGATGAAATAACATTAGAAAGTTTTATTTTACAAATAGAATTGCACATGTATGGAATAAATTACCAAACGAAATTAAAAGAGCACAAAACACAAACTCGTTTAAAAACCAGCTTGACCATTGGAAACATTACATTGAACTTAAATACGAATATGATGAATGAATCATCCAAAAAAACTGGGCGTACGACAGACCTTGACTACGAGTGTAACAAAAGAAAAAGAAAAATGATGGGACTTGAAATAGCCAAACGGCTAATGTGTTATGTCCCTATTACTAAACTAAACTAAACTTAACACCAGTGTGTCCGGGACAGTAGATCCACGTGAGATTTTGTAGGTCTATACTTCTCATTGCTTTGTGCCTTTCTGGTTCTGTTCTGTAATCGCTAAACCTCCCTTGAAGAGTATCGCAGCGATGAGTGGTGGCGCTGTTATCGACGCGCCGTCAGAGGAGATTTGAGCCTCGATTTGAAGGATGTAACAGTCGGGCTCTCTACTACTTCTGCAGGAAGGTCGTTCCAGGGTCCAATGATGCTGACGAAGAAGGAGTGGCGATATGCCGTGGTTTTGCTTTTGATCGACTTGTACATGTATTTATAAGGGTGTTTGGCTCGGGTTCGGGGATCTGCTGTGATTAGGATGTTGTCGGTGGGGACTTCTGCCAGATGGTTAATAATCTTGTACAATAAGATGAGTTTGGCGTCCCTCCTACGGTCTGCGAGGCTGTTCCAGTTTAGTAGTTTCAACATTTCTGTGACACTGCTGTTGTAGCTGTCGTCGCAGAACACCATCCGCGCACCACGACGCTGCACCATCTCCAGAGAGTCGATACCTTTACGAAGGTGCGGGTCCCAGACCGTACAGCTGTATTCGACGATCGATCTGACCAAATTGAGATAGGCCTGTTCGCGCAGCTTGCCCCTGGGCATCTTTCAGATTACGGTGGATAAAGGCAAGGTTCCCGTTCGCCTTCTTAAAGATGCTTGCGATGTGAGACGACCACTGTAGATCACTTGTGATGTTAACGCCAAGGTATTTGGCCTTCTGGACCTCTTGAAGGATCTGCCCTCTGATGGTGTAGAACTGTCTCATTGGGTCTTTTCTACGAGACACCATCATAACCTCGCACTTGTCGGCATTGAATGTCATGCCCCACGTTGAGCACCAAATTGTGAGAGCATCCAAATCTGTTTGAAGGGCCTTCTGGTCGTCGGTATTGCAGATGGGACGATGCAAAATGCAGTCATCTGCGAATAATCTCACATGCGAGGTGACGTGTTGAGGCAGATCGTTTATGTGAAGAAGGAAGAGAATAGGACCTAAGACGGTCCCCTGGGGCACACGTGAGTACACATGTACTGGGTTGGAGTGGACGCCCTCGACAACCACACTCTGCTGGCGATTCTGTAAAAAGTTGGAGATCCAGATGTGGATACAACCGTTAATACCATAATGGGCGAGTTTCCCAAGCAGCTTTTTGTGTGGCACGGTATCGAACGCTTTACTAAAGTCTAACACGGCAATGTCTAGTTGGGTGTTACTGTCCCAGTAGCGTAGTATATCATGTATGGTGGTTAACAGCTGAGTTTCGCAGGATCGTGCCTGGCGAAAACCATGTTGGTACTGAGTCAATATATTATGAGTATCAATGTGATTTGCCAAATGTTGCAGATTATATGCTCAAGCATCTTGCAACATATACTTGTAAGGGATACCGGCCTGTAGTTTTGTGGTTGGTGTCTGGGGTTCCTACTCAGTTTTGCACTCTTTGAGGTAGATTCATCGAGTCAGTCAGGATGAAGGCTTGACTTTCTTTTATTTCGTCATCGACTGAAGAAAACCATTGGAGTGAATGCGTGACTGCCTCAATTTCCGTTGTTAGACTGGAGGTTGTGATATCATATGTAGCGTTTTCTTCATGTTTGACAGTGGAGCCCCAGTTGGTTGAACGTCGGTTTCACATGCTAATTGTTGTGGGTTTGAATCCCGGGGTGCATTACATTAAAATGACCTTCTCAATGTCCCATCTTAACATCACTGTTGTTCTGATGGTGATAGTGTAGAATAAGGTAAGTCCACCTTTCTCTACATCACTAGGATGGTTATCCACGTCGGCCATATCACCTGAGGTGGGTGCCGACGTAAAAACTGAACCACATCAACCACTAAATCATTTTTCATATGGCTCGCTGACGAGCCAGAACGAAGAGTCAGTCTTGAAGCTTGCTGCAATCTGACCGGATTTATCATCAGTGGTCAAGCGAGGGGGCCACAATGTTTTATAGCTTCTTTTATCTTATCAACGTTTTATGGCTAGTCCTCATATACTCTTAGAGTGGTTGGACTTCATCATCATCATCAGGTGCCCTGCCGCATGGCGTTGGCGACCATGAACTTCCAACCATCTCTATCTCTTGTTGCCCCCAGCATCTCCCCCACCCTCCTCATCCTCAGCCACTCTGCAAGTCCGTCCAGCATTCTCTCCCTGGGTCTACCCGGTGCTCTCCTTCCCTCCAGCTTTCCCGTTGTCACAAGGTGCTCCAAATCCCCCTTCCTCATAAATTGGCCTACAAATGTTGCTTGTCTTTTCCTAATCTTCCTTATGAGTGATCTACTTGTGTCTGCCTCCATCAAGACTGTCTCGTTTGTTTGTTTTTTTGCTGTCCAATAGTACTCTCAACATTCTTATGAGAAACCACATCTCGGCTGCCTCGATCCTGCTCTGGCTTTGCTTGCTGACTGTCCACGCCTCGCATCTGTACAACAGTATTGGTTCTATATACATTCAAGGACTCTCTTTCTGATGTTAATTGATAGGCATTTGTTGGTAAGAATGCTTGTCATCTTCTTGAATGCTGTTTTGGCTTGGCCGATTCTGCCAGCTATTTCCGATGTGCATCTGCCGTCTGATGAAATGACCGTTCCCAGGTATTTGAACTTATTAACCTGTGTCAAGGTTGTGCCATTTGCTGTTATTTTGCATGAGGGGATTTCATGTTTTTTACTGATCACCATGACTTCAGTCTTCCTGCCGTTTATTTCCAACCCCTTACCTTTGCTTTCTGTTTCTAGTATATTCACAAGGTTTTGTAGGTCCCTTTCATTTTCTGCAATTAGCACGGTGTCATCTGCGTACCGAATGTTGTTTATCATTTTCCCTCCAACCTTTAATCCAGGGTCTTCTTCTAGGTTTCTCATGATGTTTTCGCTATATAGTGAAAACAGATCTGGTAACAAAACACAACCCTGTCTGACTCCTCTTTTGATGTTTTGAAAAGAGCTTATATTGTTTTCTATTCTCATTGCAGCTGTTTGTTCCCAGTACATATTCCTGATTATTCGTAGATCTTTTCCATCGACATTGAGTCTCTCCAGTTGGTTGACCAATTCTTCATGTCGTACCCGATCGAAAGCCTTGGTATAGTCAACAAAGCATAAATACAAATCCTTATTCATCTCAATTGACCTCTCTATGATAGTTCTTAGGATGTATTTGGCATTAATAGTTCCTTTCCCCTCCAAAATCCACACTGTTCTTCTGCTATTTCTCTTTTGATTCTATTCCTTGTCCTCATCATGATTATTCTTAACAGGATTTTTGTTCCATGACTCATCAAACTGATTGTGCGATGGAGTTCGCATTCTATAGCCCCTGTCTTCTTTGGAAGTGCAATGAAAATTGATTTTGACATATCTTTGGGGATTTTTCCAGTGTCATAAATTTCATTTAGGAGGACTGTTATTTTTTCTATGCCAAATTCCTCTAGGGCTTCAATCATCTCTGTAGTAATGTTGTCTGGTCCTGGGGCTTTTCCTGGTTTCATCTTTTTCAGTGCTGCTCTAACTTCATCTTTCATTATGGGTGGTCCTTCAAAGTTCTTTTTTATAATGTGTTCTTCGTTTCTGTCATCTTCAAAAAGGTCTTTAATGTACTCTCCCCATCTGTCTAATATTTTTGTCTTTTTCCATGATAAGCGTGCCATCTTTCGATTTTAAGCAATCAGTTGATGTGCATGCATTTTTCCTGTGGACAATTTCTTCAATTCGTCTGTACATACCATGAGGATCCATTTTGTGTCGTTCTTCTACCATGGACAGATGGGACTTAAAGAACGGAATCGGACCGATCCATTCTCGCAACGAGTGCGCAGAAGCGCTTCCCGTTCTCAGCCGTTTGAGCAAGCATGGCTGCACGTGTGTCGGTAATATGCAGTGTAATGCTCAGAGTTTGGTCAGTTTACTTTGAGACACTGACTCGCTATATGGCGGTTGTTGTGTTTCAGTCTGTGTGCTAAGAGCTAATCAATATTTGTGGTTTAGTCTCTGTGCTCCGAGCTAATTAATATTTCTAAAGTTCACTCTCTATCCATTTCATTTGAGCTTTCGTGGTGGTTGTTGTTTTATCCCTCTCTCTCTCTCTCCCTCCCCTCTCTATCTCTTTCTCTCTTTCGGCTCCTTGTTCTTTCCCTGCAGCACATACATGTAAATGTCAATAGTAGCAGTTAGCACATCAATTCTTGCAATACACAGCAAAGCAAAACTGAATACACCTCAACGTTGATGTGTGCCGTTAAGTGTATAGGCAGTGTGGGTATGTAGACTTCAATTCTTACAATACACAACAATGCAAAACTGAATACACCTCGACGTTGATGTGTACTGTTATGTGTATAGGCAGTGTGGGTATGCAGACATTGGGGGGGGGGGGGGGGGTTACCGTAGACATTAGTGTTATTATGTGTTGACATATGTTGATGCTTATTGGTGTGTATGTATCTATCTATGTACATATAAATATATATGTATACACACATATATATATATATATATGTGTGTGTGTGTGTGTGTGTGTGTGTGTGGAGAGAGAAAGAAAGAGAGAGAGAGAGAGAGAGAGAGACATGTGGTAGAAAGAAACTCTAGGGAGAGCTAGACAACAGAAGGTCTTCAGAGAAGTAACCCCCTTTAGACAAGTGTTTCGGCCCTGAATTCCTTACACTCTCGGGGGGCCGGGCCACATCCAGGTCATGACTCCTGGATGCCCTTCTGCTGTTGTCTATTTTTTTTTTTTTTTTTTCCACGCCGGGGATCGAACCTGGGCGATTCTGCGCTTCAGAACTGCGGTACGCGGTTTTACCAATGTGCTAACGGGGCACACAGCATCTGTAGGGAATTTAATCCTTATGAAGTTCACTTTTTTTCGTTCCTCCTTGCCCAGATCCAGCTTGAGCTCCTTTCTGCTGCCTCTGCCATCGCTTTAAGGGCTCTAGTCCTCTTCTTCCCAGAAATGGCGAGTTGTTTCATGAGATCATAAGCGGAGGTGCCCACAAACCCTCTTGCCCCGACCTCTATGGCGAAGATTTTGACCCGCAGACCTGCTTTCTTCAGGGTGCTGGCAAGACCGGCGTATTTTTCGGTCTTGTAGATATGTGCTTCTTCCATTCTGCTTTCGTATGGCACAGTGAGTTCTATCAGAATCACTTGTTTCGAGGAGTCAGAGTGGAGAGCGATGTCTGGTCTCATGCCTGTCTTGCTGATGACATCTGGGTAATTTCTCCACTCTGGGAGGTCTGCTGTACACTCCCAGTCGACTGCTCCATCCAGAAGACCCTTTGGCAATGTGCTGGTTGTCATAGCACTTTCGGGCCAGACCTGTTTCCCTCCTGCTTTGTAGAACGTTGTCATAGCAATTGGTGCGTTTGGGGTCATGGTTTTTTCGCTAACCACATCTGTGATCACTTTCAGAACTTGGTTGTGCCTCCATGTATACCTTCCTTGGGCTAGCGCTACTTTGCAAGAGCTTAGGACATGTTCCACTGTTTGTTTCTTCTGACAGAGCGGACATGCTGGGTCGTCTGCTTTCCCCCATTTCACTAAGTTTGCATTCGAGGGGAGCAGGTCATATACAGATCTGAGGAGGAAGCTTATCCTTAGAGGAGCCATGTGCCACATATCGTTCCAGCTGAGACTTCTTTGGAGTGCACTGTCCCATGTTGTCCATTGCCCCTGTTGACCTTGCTGGACTGCCTTCTGCACTCTTTTGACATCTTCTTCTTTCTTCAACTCATGTCTCTTTTTTCCTTCCCTTTGGCTTTGGACCACCACTGCATTTTTGTTGCTCCCAGTCCCTGTCTGTTGGTTTGCGTGTGTCCAATTATTTCTTTGATGCTGAGGTTTCTCTTGGCATTGTTTACAGCCTCTTGGACTTTCCACTTTCTGCCAGTTCTCAGCTTTGGATGAACTGATCTCACGATATTGTCTTCCGATTCCTCCAGCATGCTCAACAGTCTTGCTTTTCCAACTTTGTATTCCTCCACTATGGATTTGAGAGGTAGCTTCAGCATTGCTTGACGACAGTAGAATGCAACATCAGTGAGACCAGGTGGGACACCGAGCCATTTTCTTGTGTATTTGTTGATTTTGGCTTCCATTGCTTCGACTGTGCTGGTGCAAATATCATAGATTAGCAGTGGCCACAGCAGCTTTGGTATCAGCATGAACTGTAGACACCAGACTTTGTATTTGCCTGGCAGTCCGCAGTTATCTATTTTCTTCAGGCCTTCTTCTGCTGTTTGCTTGGTTTCACATCCCCTTTGTGTGTCTTTCAGGGAGTCATCATACCATCTTCCGAGACTTTTTACTGGCTCTTCTGTGACAGTGGGGATGGCTTGGTTGGCTACCATGAATTTGACTGAATCTGCCACTTTTCCTTTTCGCAGTGAGAGACTTCGGGATTTCTTAGGTTTGAACCTCATTCTTGAAGAGGCCACCAGCTCATCCAGCTGCTTTAAGATTTGGTGTGTCTCTTCCTCATCCGTGGACAAGACTGTTGTGTCATCCATGAAAGCTTTCAGAGGAGGCATCTGGTATCCATCTCCCAGATTCACTGGACCTGAACTCTTCATTGCAGCTTTCAAGATGACTTCCATTGCCAACACGAACAGTATGGGAGAGATTGCACAGCCCATTGCAATGCCCACCTCTAGGTCTATCCAGTCCGTGGTGTATTCTTTGGTAGAGAACCGCATTGAGAACCCTTGGAAATACTTCCTCAGCATTGTTCGGATGTTTTCTGGGATGTGATACATTTCAAGAGCCAGCTGGACCATATCGTGTGGAACTGATCCATATGCATTCGCCAGATCAAGCCAAACTACGTCAATGTCTCTCTTCTCTGTTCTTGCTTTTTGGATGGCATCCCAAATCAACGTGGCATGTTCCAAGCATCCAGGCATTCCTGGTATGCCTCCCTTTTGGACTGACATATCCAGATACTTGTTTTCAGTCAGGTATTTTGTCAATCTTGCTGCCATAACAGAGAAGAAGATTTTCCCCTCGACGTTCAGAAGTGATATTGGCCTGAACTGATTGATGCTGCTGGAGTTCTGCTCCTTCGGAATGTACACTCCTTCAGCTCTCATCCATTGGTCGCTGATCTTCTGGTTCCTCCATGCTGATCGAATCATCTTGTGGAGCCACTCGAGCACTTTTGGGCATTTCTTGTAGGGCAGGTATGGTATTCCGTTTGGTCCAGGTGCTGACTTGGCTCTGGCTTTCTTTACTACGTTCTTCACTTCATCCAGTGTTGGTGGTTTGTTATTGAATTTTCCTTCTGGCGCTGCAGGCCAAACCAGATTCTGGATTTCAAGTGGTGCCTCGCGCTGAGAATCGGAATATGTTTCCCTGAGATGCTGCTCTAGGGTTTCCTTGCCCACTGTGAGAGTCCCTGATTTGGGTTGTTCAAACAGCTTTCTTGAAAAGTCAAAGGGATCTTTGAAGAAACGATCTTGAGTCTTCTTCTTTTTGCTCTTTCTTCGCCTTGCTGATTCCACTTTGCTGAGAGCATTGTGTTTGGCCTTCAGATCTTTCCAGAGTTCCAGGAGCCCTTGCTTCTCGAATTCTGAGGCAGTTTTCATTCGCTTTTTAAGCTTCCTTTTCTCCCTCCGGATGCTCTCCATCTGTTGCTGTCTTCTGGATTTCTGGGGAGGCTTTTTGTCTTTGGCTGCTTCACTCCATAAGTGTCCCTGCAGATAGAGTATATGATGTCTCCGTATGTGTCAAGTTTGTGTTCCAGCGTACTGTTCCCTATTAGCGCATTCAGCTTAAGGACAAGTTCCTCATCTAATTTCTCCCATTGTTCTTTTGCACCGGCAGGCGGCAAATTGAGTTTTCCACGTTTGGCGTTAAGAGCTTGTGCAAAATCCGCATCAGAACCGTCAGCGTGGATGTCCTTGGCACTATGGTTTAATTCCTGGCCTTGGTCATCCAACGTCTCACCTGCTATCGCAGTGCGCTGCTGCTGGTTCGTATGTGTCTTCAAACAGCCCATTTTTGTCCTGTGGATCTTCATGCCGCGTTTGGTGGTGAATCTCCTTCCACACGCACACGGAAATTCCAACTGGTCATTAATCATGGTCCGTTGTGCGTTTCCAGTCGTGATGGAGTCAGTGCCGATGGATTCATCATTCTCTCCCCCTTTCGGTGAATCCTGGGAGCATCTTTCATTTGAAAAACTCGTGGCATGTTATCAAAGGCAAGGTGGGAAGCCAACCCACAAAGCCCGCAGATCTAGTCTTTCCCAGTGTCCTTCGGTCTTTCCCGAATGTCCTCCGAACTATTCCCGGAAGTCAATGGACTGACCATGTGCAGGTAGAAAGAAACTCTAGGGAGAGCTAGACAACAGAAGGTCTTCAGAGAAGTAACCCCCTTTAGACAAGTGTTTCGGCCCTGAATTCCTTACACTCTCGGGGGGCCGGGCCACATCCAGGTCATGACTCCTGGATGCCCTTCTGCTGTGTGTGGATGTGGGTGGGTATGGGTGTGTATGTGTGGGTGTGTAAGGGAAAGAAAGAGATACTGTTGATATGTGTGGTGTACTTAGGCCTATAGTTGTTAAAATTCGGGCCGACTGCACAGAGCCATATCAGGGTTATAACCATCTCAACACATATATACATAGTTTCACTGAAAAAAATATGCGTTGATGGGTGTGATGCATACGTGCTGTTGTGTGTTGTTGCTTAAAAAAAGATTAAATTATATGATAAAGTT
>CM060305.1:39641319-39743819 GCA_030674185.1 Monoplex corrugatus | reverse complement strand
AGCGTCGTCAAATACAAGTCAGTACCGGTAATTGCCTTGGAGAGCACGTGTGTTTGTGTGTGTGTGTGTGTGTGTGTGTGTGTGTGTGTGTGTGTGTGTGTGTGTGTGTGTGTGTATGTGTGTGTGTGTGTGTATGTGTGTATGTGCGCGCGTGCGCTCGTGCGTGTGTGTGCTGGCGCGCGCACGAATGCACGCATATATCTGCACGCAGGCTTATGTGGGCATTTCTGATTCCGCAATAGATTAGTACGTAAAAATGCATTTATATGCATTACTGTCTAAATATCTAGTGATTAGTTATTCGAACAATGCAGATGGGCTCATACAGTGTTTTAGTGTAGTATGTCATTTTAAGGTTCATATACCTTTGAATAGATGGTGCATTTTGCTAAGACAAAATTCTAATCTTTTAATCTTTATCATCGAAAACATTGTGTGATATTGCCTTACATACATTCTCTCACAATCTTGTTTGCCAATTTATTTTGGCGATGAAGGAAAAGACTAAGAAAGATTGGTATCTCATTTGATGACTGTTAAATACATATGTCAAATCTTGTCACTCACTATGATTATACTCCTCCCACCATTTCAAGATTGTCAATCTCCTCGCGAAGATGATCAATTAGATGATTGATCTCGATTACTTTTGACCGATTCCGTATGATTTCTTCTTCTTCGTGGATTTTCTGCATCATATTGTTCATCCAGGAATTGACGCGTTTGACGATGTCATCTTCTTTGTTGTCAATCTTCAGCAGATGAGCATCATGTGATGATTGCAAAGCACTGGTCACTGTATCTTTGTCGACAAATAGCTAAACAAAAAACAAAAAAAAAACAACAACAAAAAAACATGAAGGTGAAATGTTTTACTTAAAGAGAGAGAGAGACAGACACACAGACAGACAGATAGATCATGGTAAGATGATTAAAATCACCAAAAAATTGTGAAGGAACCTACCACCAAAAAGAAAGAAAAAGAAATAACTATGACAACAAACTTGGAAGATCGTGGTGTTTTAACCCTTTGTCAAAACAAAACAAAAAAAAGTCTTTTCGACTCTGACCAAATTTTGCAGAGATAAACATACGGTGGACCTAGCTGGGAAACTAGGACTCGAATATATTCCACTCTGGAAGCTGTTTTTAGAGTATTATTCAAATGTCTGTCAGCACTACAGGTGTCCATATTTCTTTTACCTGCCTGATGCCCCAAACAAAAAGTATTGTTATGCTGTCTCAAACTTGAACTGAGCCCGATATGCTGTTCAAACTGGAACTGAGCCCCATAGCATCACCAGATTATCCACTTATGGATCATCGTAGCACCAGGAAAAAACATCTGTTAATCTGTGGCCTTTACACATTTTCTTTGACTTTGAAAACTAGTATTTTTTAAATGATTTTCTCTTGTTCAATCGTTTGTTGTTTTTTTGTTTTGTTTTGTTTTGTTTTTTTCTTTATTCGATATCTGTCTTTTGTACATTTTCCTAGAGCCCTTTTAAACTCGATTACGCACTGCAGCAGCAATACTGACCTGGCTAAGGTTATGCAGTTCTCAAGACATTACTCGTTGTCTTATAAGTGAGGTAAAGAACAGTTTGGGCTAATTTTTAGATACAAATGTGGTCGTAAAGTTGTGCTTATTTAAATACAGATAGTTGGCAGCTGTTGCGTTTAATGGAAATCTGTTTAGCAGAGAATCTAAAGCTGCTTTGTGGTGCTGTTATTCTGGTGAATTGCAAACACTCATGTTGATCTTTCTCAGAATGGTGAATTCTGTCAGTCGGGGTTCTCCATTAACGTTTTTCCTATACGGAACCTTCCAACCGTTCCAGCTTGATTTTTTATCACTTACCATTCAGGGCGTTTTTGTTCACTGTCAAGACTAGTCACGCCATGGACAAGCAGAAAAGTCTCCTCTTTTCTTGAGAAAAAAAAAACAACGAAAATAGATCAGCTCATTATATCAAGCAGTCATTTAGTTGAAGGGCTTTTTATCAAAATAAACGTCTCGTGGTCTCAAAAATGTATAATACGCACACAACAGAAATACTGATATTTCACAGAACAGAAATACTGACATCTCAAAGCTGCTTGTCACAATGCACAAAAGCCCAAACTAATTCACTACAGAATAACCAAAGGCACCTCTATGTCTCAAAAACCTTTTCTTCAACTTCGTCTTTCAGTTATATCAGATATCATCTGGTCACAGTTTCAATACGATAAATGTTTCTACCTCTCTAAGTCCTGTGTGCAAAAATCTCTAGAACTCAATATCTTCTTCTTCATAGACAGTATACTATACACTAATTCGCCTCGTATAAAATCTGTACGTTTTAAACCAATAGCAATAAACTACTGACATGGCTGCCAAACGGATTTCAGATCCATCAAGTACTGCAATACTCAACAACACCGCACAAAGCAAACGCCTTTTCAAAATCTGTTAGCTCTCTGACTTTTCCAATCAGAATCACTGTTCACAAGAAACGTTTTAAACAGCTCACTCTTCACAAGAAAGATCAGTCTACGTATATAAAGTGGCTAATTTCCCTTTATATTATGGTTCTACAGTACATCCTCCAAATGTCTAAAATCATCATACGCAAAAGCACAGGAACAACAAAAACCAATTGCTTATTCCTGATATACATATTTCACCTTTTGTTTTTCCTGCTTGGGACCAATTCTCCATAGAACAGCTGTTCTGGCATAAAGTGGTCTCTCCTAGTATGACTGGATCAGCAAATTTGGATTTTCAGGATCAAGCCTCAGTGTTTGTTGTCTTGGTTGCACTAAAGATTATTGTTTACTTGTGATCCACCTTCAATGGCAAATTGCCCCGGGGTGGAGCGGAAGCGAGCTTGTAAAAGATGTTTGTTATTTTAGTTAGGCCTTATGTGCGGTAGGGATCCAACACATGCAGCCTTTGGAAAGAAAAAGAGACAATAGTGAATTTTCTTCGGCACAGTTTCACAACGTAGAACCCTCCCAATTTCTGGTTTGTCTTGCTGGTTCTAGACATGATCTCTTTGTTATTATGAGCCATCGATGGAAATGATGCTCCATGATTCGGAAAGTTGCCAACACATTCCAACAGTCATCAGTGAAGACGTTAAGCATAGCAGAATGGGATCACAGAAAAAATGGACATTGATCGGTCCTTCCAAGGTTGATTATCAGTGTAAATATCATCGGGACTTCACAAAGCCTGAGATAATCTCTATCTGTTACACATTGTCGCTCTTTTAAACCTTCTCCTTCTCATATGCATTACTGATTTTCAACCTCTTTCCCTCTCACATGTACACATACGTGTGCACGCACAGACGCCTGCACACGCACACATTCACTTGTTCATGAGCATGTTTTTCGTTATATCTATGGGCCTGTTACCAGAAGAAAAATCCTAATCCCATATTTTATATGAGTATCACTGACTTTGGGAACGTCTGCATTATGTGTTGACAGCTACTTACCTTTCTAAGCTCATCAGAGATTTCATCGTCCTCCATTTCACTCTTGGACACCAAGTCGCCGGTGACATGGACAAGCTCTAACATTCTCTCATTGTGAATAACTTCTGTCTCGCGTGCAAAAGTCATGTAAGCCTGTAGGTTTTCTATGAAGCCTTGTACTATGTCTGCCATATTACGTTCGAAGTTTAGGATTACTTCCTGCAATCAGTTGAAACAAATGTTTTCAAATCTCAGTGAAACAGAAAGGGCATAAAAAAGTTGGTTTAACCCTTTGACTCCCGCACCCTGTCCACCCACTTAAAAAACTGAACCCTTTGAATCCCTCACCTTATTCCTACAGGAAGCTGGTGGGCAAGATAAGGAAATCAAAGGGTCAAGGTTTTGTTTTGCTAGCATGGTTGGCAATGCAGGATGCTGGTGGAAGGCTGTGGGAGTCAGAGGGTTAATGTCAACTCATGAAATTAACAGTGAATAAAAAGAAACAAACAAAACCCTGCAAAAGTCTGAAGTTGTTTGTCCCCACAAGCCTGTTTGAAAACAGGCATGAACGATCAAGTTCCGATTAACAACTGAGATACTTTTTTTTTCCTTTGGTTTGAATGTCAAAGTCAGAAAACAGCTTTCTTGCTGCAGTTGTGATGATTTCTTTTCTCCTAACGTTAATCATGTCAAGCATTTAAATGGGATGGACGAGTTTCGTATTTTGAAGCAACATTCAATGCAGTGGTTCTCTGATCAGTTCAGCAATGGAAAATGACCAACTGCAAAAAATATCGGTTCAGCAATGCAAAAGGACCCATTTCAAAAGTATTCTGTACAGTAAATTGTATACACTCTTTCTCTTGCTTTCTTTTTTTTTTTTTTTTTTTTTTTTTTGCACATTTTCCTCTTTGCCTGGCATAAATATTATATAACGTGCAAACAGCAAAATAAACAATTCAGACAGTGTAGAAGTCAGCAGCACATCCGTTTTCTTCAATAAATATTATCCAGCACTGGCTCGCTAATGAAGAAAAAATAAAACAAAACAAAATCAAACTACAGACATAATATTAGTTTGAATCGTAAAAAGATGGATATATTCTGTTAATGATATCCATTCATATTATGTACTACCTAATTTGTCTTTGATACCGTTTTGCTGAAAGATTGGCCATATGTGTTTTGATACAAAATCAAAAGTTTGTTCAAAGTCAGTAATTGCTATACAGGTTTACGCTTTATAGAAAATGGGTTGTTGTTTTTTTTATAAATATGTGGTCTATTTTTAAATAATCTTTCCTGAATCCTGGCTTATCATGTCGATAATATTTGTTTCTATTTAGTGTTATAACATATGATTTATCTTAACAATGTACATATCTACATATACATTCACACACACACATATATGTGTATATATATATATATATATATATATATATATATATATATATATATGTATATATATACATATATATATATATATATATTTAAATATACATACATGTGTATGTATGTATGTAAAGAAAGAGAGACAGAGACCGAGAGAAAGATATATATATATATATATATATATATAGCATATTACAAACCCTACGAACTTCCGCTCGAAGACAAGAGGGAGAGAGAGAGAGAGAGAGAGAGAGAGAGAGAGAGAGAGAGAGAGAGAGAGAGAGAGAGAGAGAGAGAGAGAGAGAGAGAGAGAGAGAGAGAGAGAGAACAGAGAGAGAGTGTGTGTGTGTATTCCAAGCTTCAGTTTGCGCACGTGCGCGTGCGTGTGTGTGTGTATGTGTGTGTGTGTGTGTGTGTGTGTGTGTGTGTGTGTGTGTGTGTGTGTGTGTGTGTGTGTGTGTTGTGTTCAGTTTATAAGTATTTCACCTTTGTGTTCAATTTATTAGCATGGCACCTTTGCAATCGTAGTTGGTAACATGTATTCTTGAAAAAGATCTACCACAAACAGCACAATGGAAAAAAAAAACGATGGACCTAAAACGATACACGACTAAGAGTGCAAAGAAAAAGATAGGCCTAAATTGATAACCATAAAAAGTTCAATACGAAAAATGATATGCCTAAAACATACACCACTGTCTTATCACCACTGCTCGCTACTGTATAGGGATATTGGAGAGTGCAACGCTTTATTCCACACAGTAGTTTGATTCTTTTAGATAAATAAATTGACATAAAGATAAATTTCAAAATTTTGTCATTGACAATGTTTACCATCTCAAAATTTTGTTATTAATAATATTTTACCATTTAAATTATCTGCATCATTAAATACTAAGTTATTAAGTAAATCAATCTATCAAATTAGTCTTTAACTAGTGTAACAACTAAGGGAGTAAACCCTGGCAGAAAAGTACCCCTGCATTGTAGTTGCCATAGGAGAGACGAAGGCTAAGGGAGTAAACCCGAACAGAAAATCTGAAGTGGAGCCCCTTAGGCGGTTGGATGGCACGCTTGTCACTTCCTGCCGTCAAGCAGGTGCCAAATGTCACACTCTGCATTCCTTTGGATCCCATCAGCGAATCTGAGAGGGGGATTCTGATGACTGGGTAATCCAGGATCTCCACATTTTGAGGAAAGGCTTGTACCCTAGAGAGGCCATTCCAGCCTCACCAGGTGAGGACTCAAGACAGAAGCTTGCAGTGTATAGGTTGTAAGTCCCTCCTGACTGGCATAGGGAAGGGGCGCCATGAGTCAGCTTTGAAAATAGGAAGGATTGTCAAAATCCCAATGGTCGACTAACTCCCACTTCAAAATGGGCAGACAGCCCTTTGTCAGTAAGGTGTTGGCCTCCAACGTCTGCCTGCTTCAGTGGGTGCCTGGGGCTTAGTGTAGTAAACAGGCATGACAAGCAGACAGACACCTCGTGACAGGCAAGCAAAACAAGAAGTTAAAGAAGACTCCAACTCTTCATACAGTGAGCTTGAATGTGCACACCATGAGCACAGGAATGTCTATTGACCTCCATGAGGTGGTTGACACCAGAAAGACGACCATCATCAACAGAGATCTCATCAGACTGAACATCAGCATAGCTGTTCTTCAAAAGACCAGGCTCACTGCCGGAAGAAAGAGAAGAGAAAAAAACTGTACCTTGTTTTGGGAGGGCACAGAACCTTAGAAGCGCCACCAGCATAGGGTTGGCTTCACCATCAAGAACACACTGCTCGACACAGTTGAGCTACCATCAAGGGGCACTGGGTGTCTCCTGTCCATTCATCTGGGCACTGCCGTAGGCCCTGTCAACACCCTCAGTATCTACACCCCTACCTTGCAGCATCGGAAGAAGTAAAGGATCAGTTCTATGGACAGCTCCACGAACTGATCAGAAGATGCCTCCCCAAAAAAACAACAACAACAACAACAACAACAAACAACAACAACAACAACAAAAAACAAGCCTCTGTTTCTCCTTGGTGATCTCAACGCTAGGGTTAGTGCAGATCATGAGTCTTGGCCCACTAGCCTCGGATACCATGGCACCGGCAAGATCAACGAGAACGGTTGGAGACTATTGCAGGTGAGTACCTACCACATCCTCTGAATCAAACACCTTCTTTGAGTTAAACCACGCACAAAGTGTCACGGAAACATCCCACTGGCACCAGTTTGATCTGATCATCACTGGATGATCGGCCTCAATAGTGTCATGGTCACCAGAAGCTACCACAATGCAGACTGTAACACCAACCATGCCCTTGAGTGTAGCGAATTGCATCTACAGATACGCAAGCTCTACCACTCCAAGCCTAAAAATCGCCTTCGTATCAACACCACACAAATGTTGCTTCCTTGAAGGTTGAAGACTATGTGTCTACTTTGGACTTGCCTTTCCAGGACTTGCCAAAGCATGATGCCATTGCGAAGTGGAGAGCCATGAAGGATGCCATCTACGGCACAGCCATGTCCACATTTGGCAAAAAGGAAGAACCAACCAGGACTGGTTCAGTGCGGTGCATACCTTCCAAGGATGGAACCAGCAATTGAGGTCAAACAGGAAGTCTTCCTGGCACACAAGAGGCATCCAAGTGAAAGTACACTCGTAGTCTCATAAGTGCTTGGAGTACCACAGAACTCCTCACAATACAGTGTGCCAATGAATACTGGCAGCAACTGTGTAAAGGAATACAGTGCAGTGCAGAGTATGGCTACATTCATGGCATGTACAACAGCACAAAGAAGACCCTAGGAACTGTCGTGAAAGGCACCATTAGCCTCAGATCTCTAACTGGGAAGAAGATAACTGACTGTGAGAAACATGGCAAATGTATGGAGCACTACACTGAACTATATTCCTGTGAAACGTTTGTCACTGAAGCCGCTCATGGCAGCATGAAGGAATTGCCCATCATGGAGAAACTGGATGAGGTACTATCATTGGAGTAGTTAAGTGACGTTATCGATGCCATCCTAAAGAAAAAGGCTCATGGCAGCGACAATATCCCATCTAAAGCCATCAAGCATGAAACATCTGCCCTGCTTCAAGCCCCTGCATGCTCACCAAAGGAGAAAATAGCCCCTTTCTAACCCTATAATGAAATTGTTATTGGCCTGAAGTGACAACGACAAAGAATTCAACAGAGAAAATGATAGGGCTCAAACTATGGTACAAAGAATACAACAAACAGAATGATAAGCCTAAACTGATACACTACAGAGTGCAAACAAAAACAATGATTAACCTAAAATAATACAATACAAAGAGTGCAATGAAAAGAACGATAATTCCAACAGTGATACATGCCTACCTCCAACTGATCCAGCAGCTGTAACTCCAGGCCCATCAGTTTATCCCAGAGCTCTGTCACATGAGTGTTGTACTCATCAACTGTCATTTCCACAAGTTTGGGGTCCATTGTGAGGGTCAGGTCTGTAAATATCTGATATAAGAAACGCGTAAAAAGAGAATAAGAATACGTTCTAAATTGACAAAATAAGAGAGGAACAAGTATTCCAAAATCTGGCCTTTGTCAAACCTATAGAAAAGATACAGAAACAAGATCCACAGAGTAACGACAAAACGTTATGGCTGTATCCTGAATCATTTGGGCTGGAGATCTCACCATGCTTGTGTATTTTGGTTTCTGTTTATTTGAATAGCAGTAGTCACTGATTCATATTTGATAAAATAAAAAAAAAGATATTGAATACCTTATAATAATACACATCAATCAACCAACAAATAAAACATGAAATTTGTGACTATAAATTTCATGAGCTGAGGTCCACGATGTCATGTGATCGATAATCTCATGCACACGCACAGACAGACAGACAGACAGACAGACAGAAACAGAATGAGACAGAGGAACAGAGAAACAGACAGACAGACAGACAGACAGAGAGAGAGAGAGAGAGAGAGAGAAACTGTCACAATGACATCTCCATTTGCACTACTGGTATTGAATATGGTGTCCCACCTTTTTCTTCTCCACGTTGAACTCCTCTATTAATTTTCGGCCTTCTTCTATGTTTTCTGATTTGGCTTCATTGACACATTCCCAAAACAAAGCCACCTCATCTTCCCGTTTCTGAAGCTCTTGCAGGCCTAATTTTAAGATTTTCTGACTAATTTCTGTGAACGATTCACGAAATGTATGATATGGTTAAGGAATGATAGTCATACTTGGCACTGTTTCCATACTAAACATATGTGACAGACGATTTTTATCTGATAGCCATATATCTATTGACAAACTGTTTTCATCTCCAAGTTTCTAGTGACAGCATGGTTTTGACAGACAAATAACAAATTATCATTCAGTATAGCTTCATGTATATCTTCGTATTTGTATGATTTTCAGTTACATACTATCACTATCATAAGCAACTGCAGAATAACTTCAAATGTACCTTCTGCTTCCATTCTTATAAATGTCACTAACACATTTTGAAGGATGAGAAAATTGTAGTCAAGTAATTTGATGCCTTATTAACTCAAAGTGTCTCTTGTGGCTTTTTAATGAAATGAGTGTTTGTGTTTGTACTAGTAAACAAAATGCATTTCAACTAACGAGCAAAACCATGACAAGTTAAACTTACTGTAGCAACAGTTGTTATCATTATAATTGGTGACATGCAAAGGTTCAGATTCGGCATATGTGAAAGCTCTAGTAAAATTTATAATCATGGCTTTATATCTTGAGTGCCATCAACGTAAAATTTACGGAGCTCTCGGAGCCTTCTGTGGTGCCTACATACATAAAATTTATGGAGGTAGTTTGACACACGTTTCAGCCTACTGTAAATGGGAGAGAAGCACTGACTGATGTTGTTAGTCTCAGAGAGAGTTCATGAAAGTGACTGGCTTCCATTACATGGCTTTTATTTATCTGAAAAGAGAAACTGGTTTTCAGCAAAATGCTGACACCAGGACTGTCTTGCAATGCTGCATGTTTTCAGCCTTTGAAAGCATGTGAGTTGAGTCAAGGACTTATAAATGACTGTCGAATGATTCAGAAGACAATTCTGACACAAGAAGAGGTTGAAAACATCAGTAGTTACTTGCTGTTGGTATGAAATGTGCAGCAGACATACCCAACACGAAAAGTATTGATTTTCCGAGCACGTGACACAAAGGGTTTGTGGCCACAAGCAATACTGGCAACTAGCCAACACTTCACAGGGTTGAGACAGACAGGGTGCATTGTAGAATTATATAAGCCACACTGTCAGCGAGTAGTATTAGAAGTGGCAAGGGAAGACCAGGGTGATGGAGTGGGGTAGAGGTGGGGGTGGTGGTGGGCGTGCAGCAGGGGATGACCGGGTCAAGCCTCTCAGTGCACTAGCACACTGTAACTAGTCAGCTGTCAGAGATCTGAAGTAGGAGATCTGCCAAAGTCTGAATACTTTTAGATTTCATCAGAAGGGCCATATCTTCTATTTTTTCCTTTGTTTTTTTGGTTTCTATCGTGAGTGGTTATGATTTTTTTAGGGGAATTTCCACAAAATATTACAAATATATAGTAATTTGAAGAAATTACTACATGAATCATCCGAAAATACATTTAACCGTGCCTAATGCACCATTCTGTGTAATTTCATGCATAGATTCCTATAAATATGGAAGCAATAGTTGTTTTAATGTACATGGTAGCGATGCAACATTTTTTCCCTGGCACATGGAAAATACAGGATGTCAAAAAACATCAGCATTCAAGGGGAGCTTGCCATCCTACATCACCAGCACTAAAGCTGTTCTCAACCTTTCAGCGGCAAATCATGAAATATCGGACTGAAGGTATGCCCGTGTGAATAAAATTAAAAGGAAATAAATACATATTAAAATGTATTCCATTTAAATCATAAATTTCTTTATACAAAAGCGAAACATAACAATGTCAGGAAATCAATAAACTTGTAACAACAATGATGATAATAATAAAAAATAGTGATGATGATGATTAATTTAAAACAACAACAATAACACTACTGATGATGATGATGGTGGTGATGGTGATGATGATAATGATGATGATGATGACGACGATGACAAAGATGATGATAGTAAATAAATAATTATAATAATTTGTGACAGTCAAGCCATTCTGAAAAGATATACTGCAAGAATATCAGGCACGTCTGGCATCTGATTTAATATCTGGCCATCTGGATCGTCTGCATACATGCTTTCGAACAGTTTGTATCCATCAAGGTCTTCCACGTAGGCTCTCTGAAACAGAATCATAGGAACAATCGTAGATGCAGTACATCATCATGTTTCCTTGCCTCACATAATTGCAACATTACAAGATTCTTTTACATTGAAAACGACAGGAACAATCATAACTGAAGTTTACTGTCATGTTCTCTTGCCTCATAGAATTGCAACATTACAAGATGTGTTACCTAAAATTCACCAGTTTAAAAAGATGATTATGGCTGAAATGTACCATCGCACATACCTACAATGAATAATCCAATCAAACCTACACTAAATCTATCAATCTACAATGCATGACCATTGCAGTGAGGCCTGGACGACATAGAGATAGTTTTCCCTCTCTGATCTGACTGACATGTTCATGCCGAAGAAAGCCTTTCTGCTCACAGAATAGCTATTTGATCCTTTTTAAGGTTGAGGAAGAAAAAGTACCAAGAGAGAGGATGCAAACACTGCCTTCATTATGCTGTCTCAGAGTTCAAGTTGAGGCCTCCAACGTGTCAGTCCCCTTAGACCTCAGGATTATGAGACAATCTTTCCCCCTCGACCCCCCCCCCCCCCCCCATATTTGTAACCAACGCTCACTTTTGTCCCATTATTTGAAAACGATGCATTACGAACTACTATTCCTTTCATCAAACAAACCAATATTAGGTTTCAATTGTGAAAGCAAGTTGCATCAAGAAAAGAAATAAAAGATAAGGTAAAGCTTTTCCTATAACCCTGAGGTCACTGGGGACTGAGATGGTAGATAGCTCAATTTTTTTTCGGGACCAGGTGCTGCCCATCTTTTTTTTTTCTTCGCTGCTTTACCATCCCCAACCCTGAACATTCATTCATAGCTCATAAGTTCTCCCCTCCCATCCCCAACTCAGACTCGAACTCGCAGTCAGATTGGATGATGTGCTTTACCTCTGTACCAACAGACCTGTTGGAATGAAGCACTGGTTAAAAAAAATCCACAAGACCAGGTTAGGGAATCACATTATTCTTTGAAAAACATGCTATGAGGCTTTTTCATACAGGCTACATTAGCTCACAAATGAAAGAACACACTGTTGTTGATGCTATTTACCCAAATTGTAGCTGAAAGGAAATGGTTCATGAGAGGATCACTATTTCCTGATATATTCTATTCAAATATGCCAGTAAAGATATGTAATAAGCAGAATACTAAATCGGCTCAGAGACAAATTGTTGGGACTTCAGATTAATATATTAGAGCCTTCTGGAAACTTAACAGTTTAGCTCATGTGGATCCCTCCATCTACAAAAACATAAGTGAATCCACCCCATCCTACCATCCCTTTTTTTTTTTATCTTTTTTTTTTTTTATCTGCTTAGCTGCTTGCTGATTAGATTGTTCAGCAAGATTCGAAAACTCGCATGGATTCAATATCACAGAAGCGGAATATAATTGTAATGTTTGTATCTGAGAAAGGTACGTAACCTACTTTGTGCAGGGCCCATGTTTCTGCCTTTTCTTCTTCGATCTCTTCTTTTTCTTTGGCTTTTTTCTCGTCGTCTAGCAGAGTGTCAACTTGAAGCATGTGCTTCTCGTACGCGGCTGCTTTCTTCAGTTCACATACACACACTCTCACACACACACACACACACACACACACACACACACACACACACACACACACACACACACACACACTATTTACAGCATCATATATTTCACGTCACAATGGGTGCGGTTACCATCGTTTACATTCTTTGTTTTAATCAGAGAAATCAAAATACAAAAGATTTAATAAACAAATGAAAGAAACAAACACAAAAGATTAAACAAACAAATGAAAGAAACTAACGAGTAGGGGAAAGATTAACAAGTCATTTTATGGCAAACTGAACAATACATAGCAATGAAAAGAGAAAGAGAGATAGGTCTCCATAGCATTATGACCATCATCCCCATGATCATGAAATCTTCAGTCATTAAAGCATCGTGAAAATCGTTTACGATTCTGTGGCCCTTCATGTCATCTTGACGGGACTTCAGCTTCGGTTTCCTCAGCTGTTTCTGTTCCTAAGAAATCAAGCTGGGGTGGTCGGCGGTGGCTCAAGGGGGAATGCCTTTGGAAAGCCCAAGTGGTGGTTTCTTTACTATGGGGTCTCTCACTCGATCTGGCTATGCGACTGAGCGATTACTGTCATAGTAGATAGTTTCGTATGCAGTGTCCTGCGTAAGTTGGATCAAAACAGATTGTTGAAATCTACCTGAGTGAGCAAGTAGCAGTACATTGTCTCCTCTAATTGGTGGCTCCATGACGATTTGACATATCTGGCTTCCCGGTGTGGGTTTCTGGCACTGGGATTTCAACACTGAATGAACATGGGTTGGTGGCGTGCTATGGAATCAGAATGAGCGGTGTGGGCTCAATGCCACATAGGTAGTACTGAAATTGGGAAGAAAAAATTGGGAAACACGTAAACCGAGGTGTGAAAGATAATCATGTCATCCAAATTTCTTTACAACTTTTTTCTTTATACTTATGAGATGTGGTCTTGAAATTGACGTACCCATTGAAACCTGCGTGTATATAACTAATATTCAGTACATGATTTGAAAAAAATTGACCGAGAAATCCGAGTCTGCATTCCTTCCACCATCACACAACCCCCCTCCCCGCCTCTCTCTGCAGCTCCTTCTCTCACTTTGGCCTACTCTCCACATTCTTTCACTTACATGTAGGCCTATTCTCTACATTGCTAGTGACTATGTATCCTCTTCAGTTCTGATCGTAGTTTTTCTCTGTATATCAACACATGTGCGTGTGCACATGCGATTTGTGTATGTTAGAATTCACACTAAAGTCTGAATGTATCGAAACGTATGTTAACGTGAAAGGAGTGCAAACGAATATGTGTGTGTGTATGATCCGTGTGCGTGCGTTAGTGCACGCACTTGGGTGCATGATTCACATGAGCAAAGTGACACTGCGTGCAAGAGGGTATGGTAAGTGTGCATACGATGTGCGTGAATGTGTCAGTTGATACACTTCTAAATTCTCTTAGACTATTTAACATGATTATATTAAAAAGTATTACCGCATTTGAAAATGTGAATATTGCAAGCACGAATGTAACATTTCTAATTCTTACCGTCTGATCATCCAGAAGGCGGTAATCCAGGAAGTCAAGACGGGGCAGGAATGCCGCCACATACATTTTGTAGTTGTCAAAATGGCTCATGGGGTTGTGGTTCATATTCAATGATCTCAGATTTTTGAATCTTCTTAGATAAAGAAGCTGAAAAAAAAGTGTGATGAGGATTCCATTTTTCTTCCCCCCCCCCCCCCCCCATTACTTTACATATTTTATCATTTTTGTGCAATTATCCTTTATAACTGTGGTAAACATGCAGGATGGCCATACCATACTAACATTTGTGCAATTATCCTTTATACTCGTAACTGTGGTAAACATGCAGGATGGCCATACCATACTAACATTTGTGCAATTATCCTTTATAACTGTGGTAAACATGCAGGATGGCCATACCATACTGACATTTGTGCAATTATCCTCTATAACTGTGGTAAACATGCAGGATGGCCATACCATACTAACACTCTTCCTCTCCTACATCCTTATTTAAGTCCCAGAGGCCTCGTTGGAGATAAGGGAGAGCTCCCACCATCCAGTCTAACTGCACAATTCTGAGTCTGATAAGAAAATTTTGTGTGCAACCTTAAGTCCACCCAACTGTGAATGAGTACCTCTCAGACCAGGGGTGGGGAACGTAATGTAGTAACGAAGAGGGGTGGGCACCACCCTCATTATGATGAACCCGACAAAAGTGAGGCTTCTATCGCCTCATTTTTCTATGGCATTACGGTTAAAGGGGAAAAATAACGTTTAGGCTCAAGCCCTTATCAGTTTTATCAGATTTGGACCAAAAGGCCAGACCAGCAAGAGATCTCTCGAAAGATTCAGTTTAAATCGGCTTGACTCATTATATGGGTGAATGAAACCGAAAATGTGAAAACTGTCCACCAAAACATTGTCAGCTCTTTATGCCTACTGCCCTATTTTGTATGAACTACATTACAGCTTTCAGATGAATGCTAACAATTTTAGTAAAAAAGACTGAGAGTATTCAAATAAACAGAAACTAGAAACATACGAAAACAGAATATCAAGATCGTATGTCTATGTTACGAACCATGACAAAGTTTCACATCTAGCTAAAATAGTTCAGGAAATACTTTTATTGTTTATCATTGTCCTTAACGTGGTAACATAGGTTCAGTGTTGTTTCCTTTGTAAGTTTCATGATAGCCATTTGGCCAATAATTTAGCCCGTCTTCTTTCATAAATAAAAGGCACGTTTGTTATTTTCTCATCATTTTTCTGGTTTCTGTTTGTTGACAGTTTTAAACAATGTCATGGCGCAATAGAATCGTCACATTACGAATTTCAGATTTTTTGAGTTCACAATAGCACAATTATGCTATGCTTTGCTAAATTTGCTATGGGGGAAAACTATTGAGCTTAACCATACTTCTAAGAGATTGAAACAACACACACACACACACACACACGCGCGCACACACACACACACACACACACACACACACACACACACCACACATACACACAGCATACACTCAAAATCGATCTGTAGCAGTTAATTTAAAACACAGTGTTGTAAGTAAAGCACATTCTATAACCAAATGAAACTATTTTAACTCGACATGCCACCACACATTTATAAACGCACTTCAAGGAAAGCGTAGATCTAACTGAAACCTACATTTTCCAAATCGTTCAGGTCATTGTTTCCGATTGAGAAGATCTGTAGATTGTGTAAATTATCCATGTTTTCGATGCAAGTAATGTGGTTATTATACAGGGAAAAATCCTCAAGCTTGGTCAAAGTATCAAGGCCCTCGATTGCTTCAATGTTGTTGAAAGATAAGTCTGAAACAGAAAGCAAATCATTCGTTGTCTGGCACATCATGTATGTGGGCATGCTAGTAATTAGACCAATACATGTAGACTTTTATTGTTATGTTTTTGTCTATCCCCATCATCTGTTTTGAACAATTTTTTTTCATATGCGTTTATGCACACTGTTTGGCCCACATTACAGCGTTAAGCTTTATGTTGTTGCATAGTCTATATACTCCGTCTTCGGTATGTGTTGCCGATGAATATTTTCGTGTTTCCATAAGCCATGGAACACTGACGTTGCTTACAGAATCTTAAACAAGCATGTTTGAAAATGTGTGTGAGTATGAACACGAAAGGGTTCAGTCTCTAGTACATCTGCACATATCTTGACCTGGGCGATTAGTTTAAAAAAACCAAGAACAAACAAAACCCCTTCGTCCTTTATCCACCAGCGCTACGCAGGCAGAACTGAGCACACATCTTCTGACTGAAAATCCGACGGCCTAACCACTTGGCTATCTGGACACATGATCAGGGGTCCGTGGTTCCTAACAAGCAATGAGAGACATAATTATAACATCATTTATGTTTCACTGATGTTTTTACGATTGATTACTTATCTATTCATTTACGCTGCATTTATGTCTATACGACTACAGACAATAATACTAACAGACATAGATGTAACTAAGTGCATGCCTCACTTACCCAGCCAGATAAGATTCACTAGCATGTCAATGCCCTCAATTTTTTCGATGATGTTGTTATCCAGTTGCAGCTTTGTCAGACTGACAAATTCCCAGAGACCATCAATCCTGAGAATATCTACAGACAGTAAAGGTAATTGGTGTTGAAGTACGGCTGAATTATAAAAAAAAGTACATTAAAAGCAAACGGTATACATTTGAGAGAACTCAGAACTCAGAACTCAGAAAATGTTTATTGTACATCGGCCTTAGGCCACAATACATGCATGGGAAAGGGGAGGGGAGGAGATCAGGTTTTCTTATACATTCATACAAGTTATACTCTCAAACTGCAGTGAACTCTGTCACATTGTCCCCTTCTATCGTTTACCGTCACATAAGCTGGGATACATTCATCTTTGCATTTACAGTGGTCCTTTCATTTGTATTCTAGTCCATATTCCTTAACTGGCCAGCTAAGAATATTTGTCATTAACCGCATCTATATCATTCGTCCAATTGTCAATTTTACAATAACTGGCTATCAGACAAACAAACCATTTAATTAGTGCACAGATCTGACATTTCTTGTACCCTTCGGAGATCATACAGTTGATCAATATATTCAATCACAGGTACTTGACATAAACACTCAATCCATCAATCGATCAACCAAACAACCAATCAATCAAACAGTCAACCAATCAACTAACCAATCAATCAACTGATTTACCAGTTGATCAATCAAATAATCCGCCATTCAGCCCGTGATTCAACTGACAAATCAGCTTTCAATTGACTGGGTCAGATGCATCATCCAACTGTACAATCGATATCATTCAGTAACAATCACTTAACGTAATCACTCCCTCTCTCAATCAATCAATCGATCAATCATTTAACCAGTTAATCAGTCATCCAGTGACTTAATCGACCAGATAACCTAGAATTTAACTGAGTTCAATATATCAATTTGCAATCGTTACTTCAAATAACGCGAATCAATCATCCATACATTCCATAATTCAATCACTGATCGATCAATAGCTAAAACCATCAATCTATAAATCGATCAGTCGGTGAGCCACCCATCGCCATCAATTAACAAATCATATAATCATTCCGTTGTCAGCTAATCATGCGTTCAGTTTATCAATTTATTCACCAGTGAATCTAAACCAATCAATGGAATTAATGTACAATGAAGTGAAACAAGAAATATATGACATAGGAGCAATTCGACCCCAAAACAGTCGGTTAATTGGCAAAAACAGACATTCATAATGCCAATCCATTAATCAGACTAATCGCAGATCAGTCACTCATTTACCAAAACAATTGACATTGAGACAATACCAAATGATCATTCAACGCATATTTAGCACTTCGTGCATCTTTTAGTTCAGAGATAACTCAATCTTCGGCGGTCAGCAATGGTTCAGGCCATAGACTGAATTGAAGGGTATGTATAAACGCACATACACATCTATATACACGCACACATACATAATCACTCATACATATATACATACATAGATATATATACATATGTACCCACACATATACATAATGTAGATACTATCACCTATATATGCACATAAGTACACCAACGTCAATGTGAATACACAGGCACCTATGCACATGTGTCTCTATATGAGCACCCCTTTCATATTCAAATAAACTTTTTTTTTTCTTTATAATTAAAATTAATTATTGTCTGAAATTCTAGTGCTAGTATCTACATAACTATTTACTTTTCTTCTCCTTTTAACAATTTTTTTCTCCTATTCATGGCGTGGAAAACGTATCTGGATACGCTGTGGCTTCGGTGGCTATTTGTTGATTGGAGCAGTATGCACATAGGCATGCTGACTAAATCCTTTAAAAATTTCGCCCTGAGATCAGCGAGAGAGAGAGAGAGAGAGAGAAAACAGAGACAGAGAGTGAGAGAGAGAGAGGGGGGGACTAAAAGAGAAGATAATAAATTAAGGGTGATGGCAGCCTGACAAAGAAGACCCAGGGAAGGCAGTATTGATGTTACTCTTGCTGTATTACTTTCCTATGTCCAGATCCAGTGAGAGAAGTTCAGATTATCTCCAACATGCAGATGAAAAAAAGCACTCTCTCAGAATTGCACATTTATTTTTTTATTTCGTATATAGGCCTACTCCTTCCACGGATTGCACTGACAGTCATATGAACCTGCACGAAGGTTGGCCTTCTGGCGACCCTGATTTATGTTTGTTCGTGCAGCCTCAACCGTGTTTAGCTTCCGGTCCATGAATCAAACATGAACATATTATACATCATAGAATCTGTACAGCACAAGAATGATCATAGATAAAATAATTCTGCATAGTGGTAAGTGGATCAGAAAAATATGATTTGGGTTACATTTAGAAATCGAGGGCAACGGGTCCTCTCAGAGTGTCCTTTTTCGATATGTACTGGGAGAATATTCCAATGTTTAGTGAGTTATCTGAGAGCGCTTTGGTTCATTTCGTAAGATGGGAGTGAGATTAATTTGTTTTATTGTTTTGGTTGTAGAACTGTGCGTCCTCTGTGGTATGCGATATTACACTTCCTACAGTTAGATTTTTTTTTTTCGTCTGAAGCACCGAGCCGTTCCTGTTTATGTTTTTGTCCCTGGTCTTATGTGAACCCATATAAACCTCCTGGTGGAAATCCCGCGTCTCTCCTCCCGGCATGCCAGTCTCATCCCATCCTTATATCCCTTTCCTCATATCAAATGTCTGTTTTTTACATGCACGTTTTGTGTAGCGAATAAAATAATATAAATGCTTCGCCTCATAAGATGTTGAAGTCTTTTGGGGAATGAGTGCTCTCTTTTCTGTCTTGTTTTAATTATCAACTTCTAGCGGGGAAAAAAGAAGAAGATTAAAAAGAAGAGTTATAATGACTCGCAATCCATAAGAATAAAAGAGCTAAAATGTTTTGGCAACGGCTCAATCCTTCAGACAAAAAAAAAGTAACTACACTGGAGAGTATATATAAGAAAGTCTTGAAGACAGGGGTTGGAATGTTGCTAGGAAGAGATTCTTTTCTTTCCAAAGGCAAATTACAAATGCAAATCCACAATTTTGATAAACGTGGAAATAGACAAGTACATTATACTTTCATATATCATTACGCAAATTTTACAAGATTTGTTTTAACTCAACGCCTATGTAGGCTACCCACTGTTATCAAGAAACACCTTATGATTTTTCTTAAAAAATAGTGTGAGGGATTTACATATTTTGCCTCATATTCTTTTTTAACACAAACGGCGATCAGTCATTTTGTCTCCACAGGATTATCAGTGTTGAATAGAAGTCAGTCACACTTCTTTTCTTCTTAAGGTTTTGGGCAGATCGTATTGCTAGTTTGTTTCTATTTGTTCATTTTGTTTTTCATCGTCGGTTTTATTGGCGTTGATGCGTTGTTGAGGTTGCTCTTCTTCTTTATCCTGTTTTCCCCATTGTTTCATTTTTTTCTTTCTGTTGTTTCTTTTTCTTTTTAACATGCTTTTTATTACTTTTTTCTTATCTTCAATCTTTTGAGTGTGTATGGTATGTGGTGGTGGTGGTGGTGGTGGTGGTGTGTGTGTGTGTGTGTGTGTGAGAGAGAGAGAGAGAGAGAGAGAGAGAGAGACAGCGGACGTGTGTACATGTATGTATGAGTGTATGTATGTATGTATGTATGTATGTGTGTGTGTGTGAGTGCGTGCGTGCATGTGCATGCGTGTGTGTGTGTGTGTGACTGTGTGTCAAAGTGTTTGTGCTTGATGAGTGTGACTGTGTGTGTGTGTGTGTGAGAGAGAGAGAGAGAGAGAGAGAGAGGGAGACATAGCGGACGTGTGTATGTATGAGTGTGTGTGTGTGTGCGCGCGCGTGCGTATGTATGCATGTATATGTGTGTGTGTGTGTGTGTGTGTGTGTGTGTGTGTGTGTGTGTGTGTGTGACTGTGTGTCAGTGTGTTTGTGCTTGATGAGTGTGACTGTGTGTGTGTACAACCAACAACATCAATAACGATGATAACAATATTGCAAATAAAAAATGTTTGGAAGAAGAAGAGCAACAACAACATCAACAACAAATAAAAGCCCTGCAAACTGTAGCAAAATACAGACTGAACACAAAGGTTAAGTGCTGTTCGTCCTACTTTTAAAATCAAGCCGCAGATCAGTCACGTCCTTAAACTCGATGCCTTCCTCTCCTGCCACTCTGCCAGCTTCTTCTTCTGGACCCTGCTCCACCACTGCCTCCATCAGCAGCTCCTCGCTGATCACACACGGTTCCACAGTGTCGTACAGATAACTCATTTTGCTAGTGTTTTTGGGAAAATCATGTAATTGTCACCTTCCTGCAAAAAAAACAAAAAACACTCACGACTAAAGAATAGCGTGTGTGTGTATGGGTGTGTGTTTGAGTGTGTTTGAGTGTGTGTGTATGTGTGTCTGAGTATTGTTTAAGTTCAGTTATGATTCAGTTATCTAAAATCAATTTATTTTAAGTCTAGTTGAATGTTTTATTTTAATTTGATTCGGGTCGATTAAGAGAGTACAGAATTGTAAAGTTCAGATATTCATTTTATAAAAGAATTTACGATTGGAATATATAAATTCTCACCAGATGGCCCGGAGAAGAACTCCAGTAAACTGCTGAGTACCCATTTTGTTGAGGATCCTCAACATTGTCTGAAATGGACTGCATATCTTGAGTCCACACACAACAGCGAAGTTGCTGATCTGATTGGGATAAGGTGAGATAAAAGTGATGAGAGAACTTGTGTTAAAAAGTAACTGTTAGGGTTCTTCAAACTTTAAATTTTAGAACATTTTATTACTGAAGGCACAACTTTAAGACAGGCTGATAAGTTTAAACCAGCCATACGGCAGCTGCACACCAGAAATAGTCAGCATAATCGGCCAAGCCAAAACAGCATTCAAGAAGATGATAAGCGTTCTTACCAACAAATTCCTGTCAATTAACATCAGGAATAGAGTTCTTGAATGCCATATAGAACTGATAATGTTATACGGTTGTGAGGCGTGGACAGTCAACACGTAAAGTCAGAACAAAATCGAGGCAACTGAAATGTGGTTTCTAAGAAGAACGTTGAGAGTTCCATGGACGGCAAAGAAAACAAACGAGACAGTCTTGAAGGAGGCGAAATAAGAAGATCATTAGTAAAGAAGATGAGGAAAAGACAACCAACATTTACAGGACATTTTACGAGGAAAGGGGAATTGGAGCACCTGATCACAACAGGAAAGCTGGAGGGAAAGAGAACACTAAGTAGACTCAGGGAGAAAAAATTGGACGGACTTGCAGGGTGGCTGAGGACAGAGAGGTGGGAGATGTACTTGCAGCAGATAGATTCGTATGGAGGGCCATGAGCGCCAACTGCCATGCGGCAGGACACATGATGATGATGATTGCGAAATATGATGAAGTGTTATTTGAACAAAATCCTCAGAAACAAAAATGCTAATGAATCAATCGTTTAACACATACATAAAACAAAGCATTATGACCAAAACAAAAGATGACATGATGCGTAAGAAATTTTGTTTGAACAAATCGCTTAGAGACAAAAAGCTGATGAATCGCTCTTTACCAGATACAATAATAAAACTTTATGACCGACAGAAAAGATGGCATGACTCATGAGGATTGTTATTTGAACAAAATTCTCAAAGGCAAAATCCTGATAAATCAATCTTCACTGACGATAGAGATTTTTTTACATAAACAGGGCTCCTCTAAAATCAGGGAATCACTCTATTAAACCGGAAAGATCTTGCTAGTTTTTTCCTTCAGTAGGATACAAACAAACGAGCAAAACATACACATAGCACTTAAACATCCGCACATGAACTTGCTCGAACGCTGGAAGTCATTTGATCAAGATCCCTAAAAAAAGGAATTCTTTATATGAGCGTTATTTGGTATTGAGAAAAAAAAAGTTTGTGTATACCATATGATGCCAGATCCCGAAATTTTGTACAACAGATTACGTAGATTGTTTCTGAATTGTCATACTATCATAATACCAAGTCATCGATCGTTGCACACCACATGTCGGTCTTCTATGCCAGGCAAAGTAATATCTAAGGACTGGCACCAGCAGTTCCCTGAAGGGCCTTATCGGAGAGGCAGGATCCAGGTCACCATAGACACTGAGGGAACTGTCACTTGCTGGGGAAGGGGTCTGATGCGGAGGCTCTGAATCACCAGGTTTAACACCTGGATGGCTAACATGATGGTATGCTGCTGCTCCTGAAGTTATCGCATAATGGTGGTCCTCTCAGTGACAAGGGCAGCAATGCATGCCCCATGGTAAAGGCGTGGGGATGGGGGTGGGGGTGGGGGGAGGGTCTGTGGAAAAAGTCTGCTCCATTGAGGCGTCCAGGCTGCTGTCCCATGGGGTTTTGCTGGTAAGTGGATCGGAACAGGACTAGTGACAGGTTCTCCTCTTTCAGACGATTTGTGCCGACAGTCTTTCTTCTGGAGTGGGTCTGGTCATGGAGAGATCTGTGAATCCCTTTCTGTTAAACCGGTCTCTTCTCTTCCTTCCTTGGTGAAGGTCAAGGTCATTCTGCCCGCATCACCACTCATGATGGTGTTGAGCTGAAAGGGTGCAGCATAGACAAGGAGAGAAGAATAGGTGTTGATGTT
This sequence comes from Monoplex corrugatus, assembly GCA_030674185.1. Lineage (NCBI taxonomy): Eukaryota > Metazoa > Mollusca > Gastropoda > Littorinimorpha > Ranellidae > Monoplex > Monoplex corrugatus. The sequence goes on along the minus strand of CM060305.1, from coordinate 39,720,399 downwards.
ACTCTGCTTTCGATTGTAGCACGTGGCTACTAGTACATAAAAGAAACTTGGAAAGTCCCACCAAATACACAGAATCCTAAACAAAGAAACAAGCCTCTCCTACATTCTTCTAGTCTTCAGTGACCAACTACCAGTTTGCACAGGGACTGATGAATGGTGTTGGTACTCAGAGGGGCAGTGGCAGTCTTGTTTATAAGAATCTATAAGACAGCGTTTGTTTCAAAAGATGTCAGGAGGTTTTGATGAAGCGATTCTGTTAATTACTGGACGAGATCATCTTTCTACTGTTGATCTCTACTCTTGATTGTAATTTTAAATGCCTAATGTGCTAGATATTGATTAGTTGAAACAACATATGAAGTGACTCCCGATAGACCTAGCAGCTCCGAGACAATTGTGAGTTACCTGCCTTGCCCATTCGAAAACAGTTTGCATAGCTCAAAATTGAAAGTAAACTTGAGGAACTGGTACATCATTAGTTAACTTGTGACATCACCCTGTCACACTTGCAACAGATAGGTCTAGGCATATTTCTTACAGTTTAGGTAAGCATAGATCCAGTCCTATGTTACCTTTTGACTGTATTAAAATTTGATAGAAATCACACACACACACACACCCCACCACACACACACACACACACACACACACACACACACACACACACACACATCCATCCATTCATACATGCTATCACAAGTTTCAACCTGTGCCTTTGTCGAATGCAGTGGGAAAAAGTGCAGTTCAAGACCTGTTTTAATTTCTCACTTGTAATGGGCGAATGTGTATTTTGTATAAAAAGGAAGATTATAGAAAAACGTGATGATTGATTGTTTTGTTTCATTTTCTTAAATGTCGCTTCATCTGTGTTCATGATATCAGGGGTCGTAGCAATGGTGGTTTCCCCTCCATTTGTTTGTAGAAAGGCCAAAACTGTTTGTGATGCATCAGCGCTAAGTCTTTCACAGAACTCATCCATCATCATCATCATCATCAGTCCCGTAGTTGGGGCACCACTGAAGATTTTGCAACCAACTTCCTCCACTCCTCACGGTCCACAGCTTTCCGCAGAATGATGTTCCATTCAAGGCCAGTCCACTCTCTGATAGTGTCTTCCCATCTTTTTCTCTGTCTGCCTCTTCGTCTCCCTCCCTGAACTGTTCCCTGCAAGGCGGTCTTGGCCAGTCCAGATGATCGTGTGACGTGCCCGTACCACCTCAGTTTGCGTCTTTTCACTAAGTCAGGAGGTCTTCATACGGCCCGATGGCGTTTTCGATTCGGGTTTTCACTTCCTTATTGGTTATATGATCTTTGTACGAGATACCAAGGAGTTCGCGGAAGCATCTCATCTCCATTGCCTGTATCCTTCTTTCAATGTCTGCTGTTATGGTCCATGTTTCGCATGCATACAAAAATATTGACATGACAAGGGAATGCATCAGTCTCATCTTGGAGCCGATAGCGATATTCTTGTCGTTCCAGATGACATTTAGCATGGTCATTGCAGCTGTGGTCTGGGCAATTCTGGAAAGTACTTCGGGCTTTGATCCTTCATCTGATACTATAGCTCCCAGATATTTAAATCTATGGACGATCTCAAGTTTCTTGTTGTCTATGGTAATATCAGTGTTGATGCCATTGGTATTATTTGTCATCAACTGGGTTTTCTCTGCACTGATCTGCATGCCATGTGCTGTGGAGGCCTCATCAAGATGTTTTATCAAGCTGACTAGCTCTTGCTCTTGCCCAGCTAGTCCGTCAATATCGTCAGCAAGACGCAAGTTTGTGATTGTTCTACCTCCGATGCTGACTGTTCCCTCATGGTCTTCAATTGCGTCAGCCATTATTCTCTCTAAGATGTTAAAGAGAGTGGGGGAGAGCAGGCATCCTTGGCGTACTCCAACTGTGGTTCGGAACCATTCTCCTATGTTGTTGTCATGGTAGACTGCACTGGTCGCCTTTTCGTAGAGGCATTCTATGGTTCTGATCAGGTTGGCATTGATGTTGTACAGCCTCATGGTTGCCCACAAGGCTGCGTGCCAAACTCTGTCGAATGCCTTCTTGAAGTCCACGAAGACGTGGTAAAGGCCTTGCTGGTGTTGCAGGTATTTCTCACAGAGCAATCTGAGGTTGAAAATTTGCTCTGTGGTACTTCTTCCTGGTCTGAAACCTGCCTGCTCTTCTTTTATTATCTCCTCAGCTTGTGGCTTCAGTCTACTCAGAAGGATTTTTAGCATGACCTTACTTGGATGGCTGATCAGGCTGATGGTACGGTAGTTTTGGCATAGTTGTAGGTTGCCTTTCTTCGGGAGAGTGATGATCAGGGACTGGGTCCAAGGTGTTGGCCATTCACCTGTCAGCCAGATCTTATTGCCGATGATGAGTAACATAGCTATCATGGCCTCTCCTCCTGCCTGGACCAGTTCTGAGGGAATGTTGTCCACTCCTGTCGACTTGCCTTTCCTCAATGATTTTACTGCAGCTTCAACTTCTTCTCGCACGATGGGGTAGCTGTCGTTGTTGGTTGGTGGAGGAACGTCTAGCACCTTGGGATCTCCTGTTGTTGTGTGTGTGTATAATTCGGAGCAGTACTCTGTCCACCTCTGCAGAATATCTTGATCTTCTGTGAGACATTTCCCTGCTTTGTTTTGTATGGTAGTGGTTCTGCCTTGTTTTGAGCTTGTTGGTCCTTTCACAAGCTGGTAGGCTTTCTTGCTGTTATTTTTCTGCAGGTTTGCTTCGATATCTTGGCATTGTTCTTCAATCCATGTTTCTTTTGCTTTCCTCATGCCTTCTTTAACTTGTTGGTTGGCTTCTCTGTATAGTTTAGCTCCTTCATCCGTACTCTTCTTTTGCTTTAGTTCTCTGCGTTTGTCGCTCAGCTTTAGTACTTCCTCCGTGACCCAGGGCATCTTTGTTGGTCGGTGTTTTCCAAGGATGTCGTTGGCTGTTCGGTCACGGCAGTGTTGAAGTTTTTGATCAGAGTGCCTACTTCGGTGTCCCCATTGTCAAGGACGAGGAGAGGAGAAACTTCCCTCCTATGGTTGCTTGGAAGTTTTCAACTATGTTGGGGTCTTTGAGCTTCTCAAGATTGAACTTGATTCTTATGTTGCCCTGTTTCTTCATCCTCTGGAGGCAGAGTCTGAAGGTCATCATTACAAGCTCATGATCGCTTCTAATGTTGGCTCCTGGAAAGCTCCTGGTCTTTGCGACGTTAACACTTGACTGGAAGCGTCTTTTAACCATGATGTAGTCGATCTGACTGTGGTATTTTTCTCTTGGGCTGTGCCATGTCCAGCGTCTAGATGATTTGTGTGGGCCGAACGTGTTCACCACCTTCAGGTCGTTGTAACTGGCGAATTCTAGGAGCCTTAAACCTCTTTTGTTGGTCTCAGGGTTGCAGTATTGGCCACATATCCCTTTCCAGTTATTGCGTTCATCCTCTCCAATCTTTGCATTCCAGTCGCCCTGCACTATAATGATGTCTTTCTTTGGCGTCTGATCTATGATTTCCTGCAGTTGATCATAGAAATCTTCGACAGCCTCGTCATCATATCAGTTGTTGGGGCATAAGCTTGGATGATGGTGATGTTAAAAGGTGAAGCCTTAAGCCGAATGGTAATGAGTCTGCTAGAGACTGGTCGGCATCCCATGATGGCATTTACAGTGTCTTTGTGAATGAGGAATCCAACTCATGCTCATGTTTGTCTTCACTGCCACTGAAGTAAAGTTTGTGGCCTTCTGGGGTAGACGTTTCTCCGAAGTTTTTCCATCGTACCTCACAGAGCCCAAGGACGTTCCATCGGTATCTCTTCATTTCATGTGTTAGTTCTGAAACTTTTCCTGCTACTCTCAGCGATCTCACATTCCAGATGCCGATAGTAATATTTTTTCTTTGTACGTAGGGATTTTGGTCCACCAGTCACATACTTTTCACCTCCGCCCTGATGGCCAGCAACGGAAGGCGCGGTCCTTGTTCCGGGCGACGACAGGGCCGGTATGGATTGAGTTGCGGTTGTAATCTTCATTTAGTGTGTCTTGGGCAATGTCGCATGGCAGAGCCCATCCCTCTCCATGCCAGACCACAGCCGACGTCCTCTATCTAGGTGGTTCGCCTTGGTCTTGAACACATAGCCATTGAGTTCCTTGAGGAACTTCGTCCGCCTTGGCCGGTAACCTGCCTCATGGAGATTATTCGCCCAGTGATGCAATGTTAACATCACCCCCTCACGTGGTTTGGCACGCCTGCTGAGGCGAGGTCCCGGGGTGTGGCGCTTGGAGCCAGCACGTGAGAGATTTAGAGGATAGACGAGGACCAGTGACGCCCGTCCACCCTACCAGGTAGAGTGCAGCAGCCAGACATCAAAGGTACTACCTCTATCCAGAGCCCCCTACACCCCTACACAGAACTACATGTTTCCATTTGTTTTTGTTTCTTAATCTATAGATTTAAAATGCGTTGTTGTACGTCTTGTTTTGTTTTGTTTTTCTTAATGTTCCTTGTAATGTCATCCATTTTTCTTGCGGTAAACATTAACTACTTTTGTGCTAAATTCTTACGAAGCAGTTTCTGTGTCACGGTTCTATAACGGTTTTTTGTTTATTTGTTTTGTTTTGTTTTTAGATGTCTGATTGTTCCTTGCGCTTTCTTTTGCCATAAGAGTTCGACCTGAATCTAGAGAGCAACTATATTCAGACTCTGCATTGTCGTAGTGGAGTGGGTTTCTCGGTTCAGTCTTGTTTTATCATGCTAAGTACAAGTGGTAAATGGTTGGTGTGCATGCTCACCTCCTCAATGGTCTACATCACTGGTATAAATTTGGTAAAGATCTATCCAGAAAAAGCTGAGAAAATCTTGCTCATTGATTTTTTCCGACACAGACAGGCATACACGTAAACACACACATCTCTCCTGTTGACATGAAACAATATCCCTAAAAATGATAAAATTATTTCAAAAAAGCAGATGGTCGAAAAACTTGCACTGCAGTGCAGCGACGTGGGCTCTTTTCGGGGGAAGTGGCCTGAAATATATACATTATATCATTCTGACAACAAGAAAAAATATTTAAGCCCTAAATCTGTAGTACATTTGTCAAATGATTTGAAAATTTCAGACATTTTGATATTTTCCATATCGGCATATGGGGCAGGGGCTCGATGAAAGTGTGCTTATGCATCAGTATCACTCTTGGAAATAAGGATATCTTGTCGCTTTGTTAGCCCATACGCTTATCTGATTACTGTATTTGTACTTGGCTTTGCGTTTTCAACTACTACTACTAGGAACAAGTCAACAACTGAAAAAGATCAAACAAGTCAACAACTGAAAAAGATCAGAGTATCAATTAATTTGTTTTTATAATTTAAGTATTTGCCTGTTAAGGTTTTCGGACTTACCTCTGATTTAAATATTTTCACCTCTTGAATTGTCTATTTTTCACGTTACAAAAAAAAAGATTCGCCAGAAGTCGAAGTCTGCAACGTTCTGATTATTTGTTTACAGAGACAGTTCGGAAGTTTCAAATTTGGCGCAGGTTGCTAGGGAATACGAAACATAACTATTTCCGGTTTTGTCATTGGTAGTGTTGTTATTTCAGGGCTTTTAAGTAACAATGATTGATAGCAATATCAATTTAAACAGCGAAGGAGTTTACACAAATGATGCAAAACAATTGAAAATCTCCGCAAATTTACAATGTCTAAAATTATGAATCGGATGTGACGTCACTTGACCTAAAACTCGGGAAAATGGCCGCACTGTTTGGGCACGGAAACCCCCTTTCAACTAAAGTGGGACAGCTTATCGGTAAGCGAAGAACTGCGGAATAGATACTGATGTTTTATTGCGTTTAGAATGGTCAGAGCATAGTTTGCAGTTTGCTGTTTGCATTGTACATTTTGCAGTGCCTTTGAACATCTGTGCACTTGTCATCCTTGCTGTATGTGTAGTTGTTTACGTTTTCTGTGCCGCGCCCCACTCGCACAGTCGCAGACTAGGCTGCTGTGACATTTTAAGAAATATTGCTGAACAGGGCGTCTAGTTCATGTTCTGCCATGTATTGCTGCAAAAGGCAGTTGTTTGCGAATGTTCCTTTTCCCCCAAACTGATTAAAGGCCAGAAAATGAGGATTTTTGTCATGTAATTGTTATAAAATTAATTGGAACAATTGTAGGCCTAACCCAAAAATCCGCGTGATCATGACAGCGTCATCGTAATCATGATCAATGATTGTCATTACCACGTCATGTTTCTATTTGTTTTTGCTTTGTTTGTTTGTTTTGTTTTCGTTATACTGTGTGTGTGTGTGTGTGTGTGTGTGTGTGTGTGTGTGTGTTTTGTTCCATTTTTCGTGTATGTGTATGTTGCTTTTGCCCACACTGTACAGGTGGTATGTTGCAGCATGGTCTGCATACTTCATCTTTGATGGGTGTGCATGCTACATATTTTCATGTTTCCATAAGTCACCAGACACTAATATCACTTTTCAGGATCTCTTCAGTGAATATTTGATTTTCTGTTTGTATATATAGAGTGTCAGTGTGTGTTTATGAGTGTGCATGTCTATGTGTACACATGTGTGTGTCATCCAGTGTGTGTGTAGTTAGAGAATGTGTGCATGTCTGTGTGTACACATGTGTGTGTGGTTAGAGAAAGGGAAAGAGATCATGTGTTGTTTGTCTGGGTAGGTGTACATGTATGTGTTCAATGAATGGAAACTTAGGCCGTGTATGACATACAATATAGACATCCTTTCCATATCTTTTATGTGGTTTAGATAGAGATTAGGTGATTTCATGCCTTGGAATGTATTCGAAACATCCCAGTTACTGAAAAAAAAAAAAGCAGAATCCATGGTTTTAATTTCATATATAGAAATGAAAGTCTGAGTCTAGATAGGTGGTATGCTGCTGTGCAGTTTTCATTGGAGGTCAGATTGTCAGTACTGACTCTATGTGTGCATGTGTGTGTGTTTGTATGTGTGGTAATTATTACTAGGTTTTGTTTTCAATTTATTTTGCTTCAGAAAAATGCTTTTGCTTTGGACCAGCAGTTTTTTTCATCACATGAATCATCATTTTATTTATTTATTTATTTATTTATTTGCTTTTCTGGAGCCTTTCAGATATTTCAGTTTAAATCATCAGTCTGTTATAGTATTAGTACTAGTACAGTAATAGTAGATATTAGTCTGTTATAGTATTAGTACTAATACAGTAATAGTAGATATTCCCTTACCACCTTTAAAAATGGGACAGAGTTCCATAACACACCTTTTGACTGCTCTTCAACTCCCATTCTGATTAATCATAACAGATGTTCACTGGTAAAAATAATTATAGCGCGCAGTTTTTTCTTGCTCCATAATGTTTTTTGGTGCTTTTTTTTTGGACAGATTTGGATTTTTATGAATTTTTTGTGATTATAATGTTTTAATATTCAAATACCCCTCAGTCATCAGTTATATAGTACTAATCATAAATATCATGTTCAACACATTTTCAGAGATTGATTGATTGTCTTAATCGTATGCTTCAGGTGGACCAAATTCATTGCAGTATGTTGGTAAAAAAAAAATTCTCTGTCAGTCGCAAAGTTTCTTTGAATGAAAATATTAGGGAAAAAGCCAATCTGTAATCTTTATTTTGTATAAAAACTAATTAAACAAAAGAAATACTTGTTTCTAACACAAATATTTCTCATTGTAAATTTCTGTTTAAGTTAGAAATTACAACTGATAGATCTAGAACTGCATGATTTTATTTTTCATAGTTGGGTAAGGCTAAGGCACAAAATACCGCTCTGGATAACTTATATAGCTTACCAGATTTAGCAGAATTTCAGTCAGGGTTTGATACATTCAGTAGTTAGAACTATCGTTATTAATGCTTAAAGCCTAGCTGACTGTGCAGAACCATGTCAGGGCTCTACATGTCAAGACACACACAGCACCTTGTTGAACCTAAAAAAAAAAGGCAAAGAAAATTATGTACATGTATCAATGCAGTCTTGCGCATAATCTAAGGATGTGCTCCTGGTTGACCATTCCACCCACTTTATCACCAGGGGTTTTAAAAAAGTAGACCTGAGTGCACTATAACTAAATACACTGAACTTGTCTGAAAATCAGTCTAACTAGCATTTGGGGTATTTTGAGATATATATATCACTGAGTGTACATTCTGCTGATCATTTTGGTACTTGAATAAAGCTTGTACTGAAAAAATGTAGATGCTATGTATGTTTAAAGTCAATAGGTTGTATGACGGCCATTTTGAGAAAACGGCCTCTGAAGTTTTTGTGTGCTCTCATACACATTTTCCTTGAATTTCTTTATTTTGTGGCTTTGACATGGTTTGTTTCAAATTTTAGCCGTCATTATCTGAAAGGTGCACCAAAGAGCTTTCTGTCAGTACTATATTACATATGGAGGCTCTGTACAGGTTACGGTTCACAATAACAGACAAAAATAGGTACTTTTGTTAAGAAATTGCGTTCTTTCTGCTGTGATCAGTGCATTCAAAATGATATTTTTTTCAAGAAGAAAATTTCTGTAGGGGATAGATTACAGTCCACAGAAATCAACTTTGAGAAAAAGACAAAACACCCCAGATAGACCCTCAGTCACCTTTTCAGATCCTAGTGCTGTTTGACTGACTGCGAGTTAAGACTGAATTGGTGGTGGGAGGTCACATGCAGGTGCTGGATACAAACTGCCTCCCATCTATCATGACCACACGTCAGTGACCAGTGAGAATGAGAGTAGAAACTAGAATCAGCCTCACAATAAAATAGCCTGCCTGATAATGGCCAGAAGGTGAAGCTGGTGCAGAAATCAAATTGTTCATCAAAAAAATAAGCAGCAGCCTTGAAGATGTTGTCATACACTGATGATTCAGTCACCAAGAACAAATCTGGATGGGGCAACTCGGTCAAACAAAACAGAAGCACCACACTTGAAAAGAATGCTGCTTATAATGTCACAACCTTCTGTCAAAGATGGAAATTGAGGTAGTTTTGCACTCTAAAATGATCAACTTCTCTAGATGACAAATAATATAGTCAAGCCTTCATCCCAACTTCCTACATCCCAAGCCTGCTTCAAAAACTGGAGGATGGAGTAGGAACCTCAGACAGGTATGAAACAGTGAACAGTTTCAGTCTGTGAAAGCTCACTTGGATCTATGGTCCTAGATATGCCAGTATGAAAGGAAAAAAATGTTCTGACCAACTTTCAGGTAAAGCCATTATCAGATTATGACAAACATTCTGTGCCTTGTCGGATCCGAGTTCCTCAGACACTGAATTTATACTTTTGCAAAGAAAATCTCTATCATGATGCCATAGATTTAATCCATCATAACAGGAAAGATGAGAACCATCATCTATCTATCAAACATACATTAGTACTGTCTTAAAGGTAATACTGTGCGAACTCCTGCAATATTGAACGGAAGGGTTTAGGCTTTTGCTGAACTGGAGATCAGAGAAATTTAAAGAGATGGAAAAGACAACAGGTAGGAGAATGAGGAAGAAAGCGGGAGGGGAAATTGGAGGAATGGAGAATGGGCTGAAGAAATAAGGGTGATGGGGACATCAAATTGTATTTTGGAGTGAATGGGGGATGTGTATTGTGTTATCTTAGAATAGATTTCTTTGATGTGGTTGTGTAGGGAATTGGTGAAGTCATTAATACTGTAAAAGTATAATAGCTGGGGACCAAATGTGTTTTTTACTACTTTTTTGTGTTGTTGTTTTTGTTTGTGTGTGTGTGTGTGTGTGTGTATGTGTGTGTGTGTGTGTGTGTGTGTGTGTGTGTGTGTGTGTGTGTGTGTGTGTGTGTGTGTGTGATTTTATGGAGCATTGCAGATAGAAGATACATTCCCCTACAATATGGCTGAGGTTTTGTCACTGACAGATTGATGTTAGAATAGACAGAGAATGTACATGCAAGTAGACCTCAAAACCTTACTGTCATGTAGGATTTATCTGCAGATTTATGGCTTATGCTTGATTATTCTGGATCTTGTCCACCACTTTGCGTCCAGGGCTTTAGTACATGAAATTTTTCTGAATGAAGAGACACTATCTTGAGAGACTGAAACTGAAGTTAAGCTGGGGTTGAGCACCAGCACATGACTGCTTTTTCAAGGTTAGACTGAATGCAAGTGGCAACTTGAACTTATAAATCTACAAAATCGTAAAAAGATTACTTTGTTTTTGTGTTTTTGTTTGTTTGTTTCTTTGGTTGGTTGGTTTGCTGGTTGGTTGGTTGGTTGGTTCTTTGGTTTCTAATTCTTGCAATGGGCTTATTGTGAAATCAGGTGTCATGTATACATTTTCAAAGTACAGATTTGTTATTTTGGCATAGTAGAGTTAGTAACTGTATGATTGTCATATAATATCAGTAATAGTAATACAGTGATTGTGTATTCGGTAATTCAGTATAACTGTGATTGTGAATATGAGTGGATGGATTTTGTTGATCAGTATGTTTCGTGAATGAAAGAAGACAGGCTGTTTGATTTTTTTGAGTCTGAGAATACTGTTTTGTTTTGGGTTTTCAGAGCGAGCAACAGATGGAGCTCAAGCTTCAGAAAACTGGGCTTTATTTATGGAAGTGTGTGATGCCATTAATGAAACTGATGAGGGGTGAGTCATGTAGTATATATTTTTGTGTGCATTGTTTAAGTTAGTTGATCCTTGTAAAGCAAAGAAGTCAGCATGTAATGTGTAATAGAAAATGGTATTAACTGTAATGAATAAATGCACACATCCTTGCTATATATAAACATATTGTTACAAATTGTATCGAGCTGATCTGCGCACGCGCGCGCACACACCACACACACACACACACACACACACACACACACACACACACACACACACACACACACACACACACACACACAACACACACACACACACACACACACACACACATTTTGATACTGCAGTGACTCATGCAGTCATGAAGAGATGTGTCAAGATTGTGAAAACTGCTGTTCAGATTCGTCCTGCCCTGGGCAGCTCTGTTATGTGCCATTATGCAGAGAAAGACCTGAGTAAGCATTGTGTAATGGCCTGAGGCAAGGAAATTTTGAGTTTGGGCCAGCAAACCTTTCATCTGGTTGACTGATTGACTTATTTTTCCATGAAGATTTCAATATTAGTTTACCTTATCCCTACCTTTTTTAGTTGTATCAATGTATGTGTTTGTGTGAGTGTGTGTGTTTATGTGTGTGTATGTGTGTGTGTTTGTGTGCATGTTTGCATGTGTGTATATGTGTGTGTGTGTGTGTGTGTGTGTGTGTGTGTGTGTGTGTGTGTGTGTGAGTAAGTGTATATTGTCTGTTGATATCAGTAATTATATTTCAAGGAAAAACTACATATCGGTCATTTGCTGTTCATAGCAGAGCCTGTCTTGAGACTTTTAAATTCAGTCCCAGCCTGCAGCAGAAAGACTGGCCAGTCTGCTGCCCATTTTTTATGCTTCAGACATGCTGGTGGTGTCAGCTTTGTGTTTTCCCTTTTCCCATTTCAGGATCTTTATAGTACATACAGCTTGCAAATTCTGAAAGTCTTTCAATTGGTTACTGACACACATGTGAAACTGTCTCAGTGTCTGTTTGAGATGATTCCCTCTTTAAAAGACTTCGTAGAAGAAAGAAAAAAGACCTGACTGAAATAACCCTAAAGGATGGCATGTATCATTCCATTTTAATCTAAGTTACCATGCTCTTTTAAATTAAAATGAGGTTGTCCATCAGTAATAATGACCTGGGTTACGTGTATTCTTAATTCATTGTCCTTCAGTAAAATGTATTATTCTTATAAGTTATACGTATACTTTTGAGCATTATTTCTGGTGTGGTGTGTGTGTGTGTGTGTGTGTGTGTGTGTGTGTGCGTGTGCGTGTGTGCGTGCGCGCGCGCGTGCGTGCGGCGTGCGTGCCGTGTGTGTGTGTGTGTGTGTGCGCGTGCGTGTGTGTGTGCACGTGCGTGTGCGTGCGCGCGTTTGTGTGTGTGCGCGTTTGTGTGTATGTGTATGTGTTTAAATTGTGTGTGTATATATACAGTGGAAACCTGATATAACAGGGATGATGGGACCAAATCAAAATCCCTGTTATATCAGATCCCTGTTATATCAGATAACAAGGGAAATAAGGACTGATCAACTAACTCTTGATCTAGGCCTAGATCTGGTCTGGTGTAAGTGTGCAGTAAGCTTACAAACTGAATGATGGCGCAGTCAGTCATGACTCAGTGGCCTCAGGCCTACACGCTTGCGCTCGCATTGCGAAGTGTTCTTTCAGTGTACAGTACACAGTATACCAAGGCTAGCCTAGATCTAGATCTAGGCCTACTGCGTGGCGTGCTGAGTCTAGGCCTAGGCCTTTCTGCTGCAGAGCCCGTCTCGGCATCCCTGCTATAACCGATCGAGCCCTCTTGTCTCCCTGTTATTGCCGATAAGTTTTTATAGAGACAAAGAGGAAGAAAAAATGGGGATTGAAAAAAGCCCTGTTATATCCGGATTCCTGTTATAACCGGTCCTGTTATAAATGGTTTCCACTGTATATATATGTACGTGTGTGTGTGTGTGTGTGTGTGTGTGTGTGTGTGTGTGTGTGTGTGTCTGTCTGTCTGTCTGTCTGTCTGTCTGTGTGGTTTTAGGTTTTTTTCTCTCAAAGTTAGCTGGTTTAAGATCCTGTAATTCGTGTTAATGTTTATTGGCTTATGAAAATGCAAAAATACGCAGCATATGTAGTTCCCAAAACAGAGTATGACAGTGTATATAGTGGGGAAAAGAAATGGGTTATACACTTAAAAGCCCATCGTCTCATCATCATCATCATGTGCCCTGCCGCATGGCGTTGGCAATCATGGCCCTCCATATGAATCAATCTTTTGTCACTGCAGGCACTTCTCTCACCATGTCTGTCTTTATCCACTTCAAAAGTCTGTCCAATATTTTCTCACTGGGTCTACTTGATGCTCTTTTTTCCTCCAGCTTTCCTATTGTGACTAAGTGCTCAAATTTCTCTTGCCTCATAAAATGTTCTATAAATGTTGCTTGTCTTTTCGTAATCTTCTTCATTAATTAGTGTTTTTTGTTTGTTTGAGTTTGCCTCTTTCAAGATTGTCTCATTTCTTTTCTTTGCTGTCCATGGAACTCTTAACAAAACTTCTTTAAAAATGCAGTTCAGCTGCCTCAGCTGCCTCAATCTTGTTCTGACTTTGCGTGTCGACATGTCCACACTTCACATCCGTACAACAGTATCTGTTCTGTATAACATGAAGAAATCTCTTCCTGATGTTAATTGATAGACATTAATTTTGTTGGTAAGACCACTTTTCATTTTCTTAAATGCTGTTTTAGCTTGGTTCATTCTTTCGGATATTTGTAATGTGCATCTACTGTCTGGTGAGATAACTGTTCCCGGATATTTAAACTTATCAGCTTCTCTCAGTGTTGTACTATTTGCTGTTATTTTGTATGAGGGGATTTAAAAAAAATTTTTTTTTTTAATACTGATTACCATTACTTCAGGCATATATGATGAAATTGAAGGATTTTTTTTGTATAATATGTACAGTTTATGAAATTGAAGGATTTTTTTTGTATAATATGTACAGTTTATGTCTAATAGTATTTCGTGTCTGTCATGTGAACTTGATTTTGATTATGTTTCAGTCCCAAAGATGCTATCAAGGCTTTCAAAAAAAGACTGTCTCAAAATGTGGGCAAGAACTTCACCGCTGTTATGTACACTCTGACGGTATGTATTCTATTTTGACTAGATATGTTCATTGTGACATTTTCTGTACCTTTTATTCGTGTGGTCGTTTTCATTTACAAAGTGTACTCTGACAGTATGTGTTCTAAAGTATACTCTGATAGTATGTGTTCTATTTTGAGTACATATGATGTTTGTTGTTACATTTTCTGTTACTTTCATTCGTGTTTTCTTTTTAGTTACAAAGTAATTTTTGTAATATAGAACACATTATGTGAGTGAGCACATGTATGTGTACATACATTCCAGCTCTCTGTGTGTCTCTGTGGTGCATGCACACGCACGCACGCACGCACGCACGCACGCACGCACGCACGCACGCACGCACGCACGCACACACACACACACACACACACACACACACACACACACACAGAGTTAAAAGCAGGCACACACACACACAGAGTTAAAAGCAGGAGTGAAAATGATTTTGTAGTTTGGAAACAGTCTTTAACTCACTCCCTGCTGAGCACCGTCATCGCAGGTTTGACCTTTGGATTTTTTTTGCCTTATGAGGTCAACTCTCGTACGAAAATCGAAGTGCTAGCTCTGAAGATTAACCAATCGACTGCTCCCAAAAACTGGTACTTCAGTTTCCAGTATATTGTTTGGCTCAACCAGGTTTTATTTCGCACCCACTGGCTCTGTGTTGAATCTGTGTAAACAAAGATGGCGTCAAGCGATGAAACCGGTCGTGGTAGACGGCAGAGACGACTGCTATACAAGCCCACGAAGTGCTTGAAATGCTACAAACAACTGGCTCCAATATAGAAGAGAAAGACGGTGATTATGAGAGTGAAGATATGTCGGAACCGAAGTCAAGCGAGTCAGCAGTAGTGACGACAATGGCGAGCATGTAGCAGATGAAAATTTGGAGGGTGGTGATAGTGATACTTTGTCGAGTGAGGAATCTATTGAAGGTGGGGATGGGGAAATGACAGCAGAGAGAATTGTGGAGCTGTTAGCAAAGGATAAGCACCAGGATTTCACACTTTTTCCCTGTGTGCTACACTACAGCGCCCCAGACACAGCGGGACTGCATCTTGGATTTATGGAAGACCACGCCCCCTCGTGTTTTACATAGATACATAAAACATATTTTTTCGAACTGGTTGTCTTTTATTTCTTATATTTATGTGCAGAATGAATGCATATGTTTCCTAATGAATGAATATATGTGCATTTGAGAACAATTTCCATCCTGTTTGGGAGTTTATTCCTTACTGTGTAGAGTGACAATTATGTGTTTTGTTGATTTTTGGGGTAAAAAAAAAAGGCAAAAATAACCCTCCTATGTACACCAACAAAATTTCATCTCAGACACTTCAAATTTTACACTATAGTACTTCAATATATAGATAATATAATCTGAAATTTTCATTATGCTGAGTTAAGTAGATATTGAGTAGTGAATTTTTTACTTACCTATACAAATGGCCAGTATACAGAGGATCGTTTAGTGAAAAATGCCCAGCAGCGAGTGAGTTTTAATATATTTTGATTCTTTGATGACAAATGACTGTTTTCCCTCTGTTTTCAGTGTTTGGAAACCTGTGTGAAGAACTGTGGTTGGCGATTCCATGTGTGTGTGGCCAGCAAAGATTTCCTTCAGGAGCTGGTGAAGGTGATAGGTCCTAAACATGATCCACCACAAGCTGTTCAAGAGAAAGTTTTGCAGATGATACAGGTAGTTTTCTTGTTTAAAAGTTGGAAAACAAAGACAAATTATTGAAAATGTGATTTTTTGAAATGATGTTTTATTTGTTTTCTTTTACTAGTCTTTTTGTTTGGGTGTATATACATTGTATGTTGTACTCAGAATGGAGGATAGAGTGCTGAATGAAAGGAAGATGATAAAGATTTAGAGAATGAGGAGTTGCTTGAATTCCTTTTTCTTTTCCAAAGGAAGGGTGGAGTAAAAATTGAATTATTTGAGTGTGTATTTTTGAATAATCAACCTCTCGTTATAATTCTTGGTAAAAGTAACTTTATTAACATCCCCCTGTTTTTCTCCCATCGGCTCTAAATCTAACTTATATTCTAAGTAACTTTATTAACATCCCCCTGTTTTTCTCCCATCGGCTCTAAATCTAACTTATATTCTAAGTAACTTTATTAACATCCCCTGTTTTTCTCCCATCAGTTGTAAATCTGTTAATTCGCTTTTATTTATCCAAATGTTTGATAATCTGATATGATATCTGAAGTCTTGGTTAACAAAAATAAGAGAGAGAGAACATGTGTGTGTGACAGAGAGGAAGACAGCATGGGTCGAGGGTCTTTTGTTGAGCAGAATAGAGTGTGTGCTGGCTGAGCATTCTGTGTGTGTGTGTGTGTGTGTGTGTGTGTGTGTGTGTGTGTGTGTGTGTGTGTGTGTGTGTGTATGTGTGTGTGAGAGAGAGAGGAGAGAGAGAGAGATGGAGGGAGGATGATGGTTTGGGTCAGGGGTTGCATGCCCTGCTCCTGTCCTGTCTTTCCCCTCCAGGTTTGTGTATGCTTTGTGTCCTGGAGATTTGGTTGTTGGTGAGTGATGAGAGTGCGCACCTTGGTTTGATTCTTGAATCAAGATTTGGTGCCTTGTAAATGTCTGTTGATATTATTTGGTAAATTTTAAACAATTATCGTATTGCACTTTTTGTTAATCCCAAGGTTTTGCTTGATAATGTATTGGTAAATTTTAAACAATTATCTTATTGCACTTTTTGTTAATCTCAAGGTTTTGCTTGATAATGTAGTTAATTGTAAATATGTCATATGACTTTTTTGTTTATACAAATATTTTGTTGGTTTTAATGCCTTGAGTGCCAACGTTTTTTGACATCCAGTGTTTTCCATGTGCCAGGGAAAAAATGTTGCATCACTACCATGTACATTAAAACAACTGTGCTTCCATATTTATGGGAATCTATGCATGAAATTACACAGAATGGTGCATTAGGCATGACTAAACAGTAAACGTATTTTCAGATAATTTATTTAATAATTTTTCAATTTACTACATATTTGTAATATTTTGTGGAAATTCCTGTAAAAAAACTCATAACTGCTCGCGATAGAAACCAAAAAAACAAAGGAAAATATAGAAGATAAGGCCCTCCTGATGAAATCTAAAAGTATGCAGACTTTGGCAGACCTCCTACTAATAGATCAATGACAGCTGATGAGTTACAAAGAACCACAGTGTGCTAGTGCACTGAGTGGCTTGACCGGTCAAGTTGTCCTCTGCCGTTTGTCCTCTGCGGCATGCCCCCCCACTCCCACCCCTACCCCATTTCATCACCCTAGTCTTCCCCTTGCCACTTCTAATACTACTCACTGACAGTGTGGCCTATATAATTCTACAATGCAGTCCTGTCTATCTCAACCCTGTGAAGTGTTGGCTAGCTGCCATTATTGCCTGTGGCCACAAACCCTTTGTGTCACGTGCTCGGAAAAATCAATACTTTTCATGTTGGGTCTGTCAGCTGCACATTTCACACCAACAGCGAGTAATTACTGCTGTTTTCAACCTTGTGTCAGAATTGTCTTCTGAATCATCCTACAGTCAGTTATAAGTTCTTGACTCAACTCACATACTTTCAAAAGCTGAAAACATGCAGCATTGCAAGACAATCCTGGTGTCAGCATTTTGCTGAAAACCAGTTTCTCTTTTCAGATAAATAAAACCAATCTGGTGAGGGTTGGATAGGTCAAAAAGCCATGTAAGGGAAGCCAGGCACTTTAATGAACCCTCTCTGAGACTGACAACATCAATCAGTGCTTCTCTCCCATGTACATTAGGCTGAAACGTGCGTCAAACTACCTCCGTAAATCTTATGTTGACGGCACTCAAGAGGTTAAACGTAAATAAATGTTTGATGGTGTTCTTAAGCAAAAAGACATGTACACACACATATGCATGCACTTTTTGTTTTATTTCTGTAATGTTTGTAAGGCTATGTCATAGAGTGATATTGTTTTGTTTTAGACTTGGGCGGACGCTTTTCGTGGAGTACCCCACCTGAAAGAAGTAGAGAAAACTTACCAGGAGCTGAAATCTAAAGGCATTGAATTCCCCATGACTGACCTGGATAATATGGCGCCTATTCACACACCTGCAAGGGTCAGTGTCTTATTGATATCTCTTGTGTTTGGTTTGCTGTTTTAACACATTCTGTACCGTGTCATGAGATCCTCGTGACTCAGCTTTCACTCTCCGTGGACTGTGTCACGAGGATTTCGTGCCCTGAACCGTAGTTTCAGTTTCGAGTTTATAGTAGAAAATGACCGCATTGCTGACGTGAATCCTTTTCTGGAGAAGGGAGTATACTCTTGTCATTTCTTTTCTGTGCTTACACGACGTTTGAAGCGGCAAAAGTGGCAAAAAACAGGCGTAATTTGAGTGTTTCTGAAGTCTCTCTTCTAACATTACTTGGTCGATAGTTAGTACAGTGACCTATTTTCTTGGTAGGAAAAGGGTTAGGACTCTGTGTGTGTGTGTGTGTGTGTGTGTGTGTGTGTGTCTGTGTCTGTGTCTGTGTGTGTGTGTGTGTGGCATGCACATGTGCGTGCGTGAGTGTGTGTGCGTGCGTGCGTGCATGTGCGTGTGTATGCGCTTATGTTTGTGTGCAGTTTGGCTTTCTTATTTTTTCCTTTCCCCTTCCCTCTTCCCCCCCCCCCCCCCACTCCATTTTTTTCTTTTTAGTTGTAGTGAACAAGTAAATGACAGTTTTAATGTGTCCCATTTCCTTTTTCATGAATTGCGTCATAGTATTGTACTGGGCAGTGTCATTTAATAACAGTTGTTAATGAGCAGTTTACAGTTGTTTTTTGCCTTTTTTTGTGATTCATTTTCTAACTCGTCTACATCATACATCAGTCTGTGGGGTTCTTATTGTCTGTAGTCAGACACTTTCGTGTAATCGTTTGTTCCATCATTTCTTTTAGGAATTACTTTCCATTTTGAATTTTGTATCACATGTGTGTAAAAAAACAACAACAAACAGTTGAAGTGAAGAGAGTTTTGTCATTGTCTTTATTGTCAAGTTCTTATTTGAGCCTAGTGGGTTTCTTAGGGTAGTTTTTTTATCTTGCAAAAATATAGCTCATAGCATATACTTTAACAATATCTTACAACTGCACAAGCTCAGCGATAGCAAAGGCCATACTAACTGCAACATACTTGGCTGGGTGTTTGAGACATTGGTGAAAAGACATCCACTGCTAGGTGCTGCTGCGCTCACTCCTAGCCCACTATCCGGTTCTGGTCTGGGTGGCTATCTTCCTTTTTGACTCAGTTACTGAGTTAGTACTTCAAAGTGTTTGGACTCTATCTCTGTGCTTCTGCACAGCCTTCCCTTGTGTGCCCAGTCTTTTTCAGTCCCAGTTTCTGGATGAGATATGTTATAAACAGTCTTGTTTGTATGGTATCTGGTCTGTGTATATGTTTGTCGTCTGTATTGTTGTAATTCTTCCATCTTGTTTTTCTGATGTTTAGGAAATGACACTGTTAATGTTATGATACGGATGAGTGCAACTGCATTGGATAATTATTTTGCATTGTTTTTTTGCTACTCAATTTGTGCATTTTTGATGTATTGATGTTCATTTTTTCAAAATAATCTGGAGGTTGTGAATTTTGCAAATTACTGTGTTTCTCCAGCGTAGACTCACAGTGATAATAAGTGTTTAATAAGTGTTTAAAAAGGTTTAGTAGTGTTACTGAGTATACCACCATCTGAAATGAATTCTTCATGTTTAATGTTCGTTAGTTTGTGTATGTATTGTTTAAATATGTAATTACGTTATCTGTATTTGGAACAGTTTTTCGTTTGACCTAAGTCAGCTTCAGCCGTAATAAATATGATGTTCTTTTTTAATTTTTTTATACTTGTCAGTTTCATCACTATATGGAAATTCACTATTGCATCCAATCCCAAGTTGCTTGATTGAGCCAGTCACTGGACCGGAAATTACATTGTGTATCCTTTGTTCTTTCAGAGGATATGAAAGCATGATACTGATAGTATATACTGAGTTTGTTGTTTGGAGTTTGTTTAACCCTTTGACTACCGCACCCTATCCACCAACTGCAAAAAGTCAACCCTTTGACTCCCTCACCCTATCGACCAGCTTCCTGCAGGAAGCTGGTGAATAGGGTGAGGGAGTCAAAGGGTTAACTTTTTGCTTTGATGCTGGTGGACAGAGTGCAGGAGTCAAAGAGTTAAATGGGGTTCATTGCATTCAGATAAGTCCATATACTGAGTGATGCTTGAATGTCATCCTGAGGGGGAAGAGAGAGATAGAGAGAGAGAGAGAGAGAGAGAGAGAGAGAGAGAGAGAGAATTATTCCTTATGGTTCATTTGTAATTCATTTTCCTTCAGTAAGACTGAGAGTAGCCACACACATCTCCCAGGCTATCTTGTGTTTGTTCAATGGTCCTGATGAACAGGATTCATTTGCAGAGTGTCCCGTACAGTTTTGCAGCTGGTGACCCAGGAGTGAGTAATGCACAAAAAACTAATGCCTTGAGCATGCATATCTTGTTGAATTCCTTTTAAAATGTTGTGCAAAACCTTGGCCAAATTTTTGTCTGAGAAACTTTGGCATAACTGTTCATATTATTATTATTTGTTATTTTCAAGTAAATTTATTGCTAATGATAATATTAACACAAAGAGGTTTTGTTGGAATGACTTACTTTTTGGACTGACTTTCTTATTTTTTCCCATTGATCAGTAATAGCTCCCCTTAAATTTAATTTAAACATGAAGCATATGTTTGTCTGGCATGTGGTCTCACAGACCTGCAGTCAATGTTATGGGAGAGAGAGCAGTGTGTGTCTGTGTATATGCCATGTTCTTTGTGAAGTTAACTGTTCTGTCGCAGATGGATTTGATTTCCAGCTATTGATTTTCTCAGCAGTTCATTTGAAGGAATGAATAATACCTTCTACGTTGCTGAGATATAAATGTCACACCAGTCTTTCTGTACTGATGTGAATATATGCAAGTAAAGCATTTTGTAATGACATTAGATGATAACTCACTTTTTATCATTTATGACATTATAAAGACTGTATTTCTCCCTGAGGCGAGCTATGTCTGATCATTGCAGACAGGAGTTTAATTACATGTACCCAAGCTCTCAATGCAGTAGCAGGTAGCAGTTGTGTCGTGTAGCCAGAATGTAATGAAATCACTATGATTATATACTTGTAAAACTTTAAAAATGTTGAAAGGATATGCGCCCAGGCTACGTTGAAACTTTTGAATGGATATGCGCCCAGGCTCTCATGTAATTTTAGCATCACACACACACATTTTCATGTAATATGTAATTTATGTGAATGAGTGTATGCACTTGCGTGAGCATGTGTTTGTCCTTTTATATGTAATTTGGGTGTATGTGTTCTTGAGTATATATATGTGTGTGTGTGTGTGTGTCTGTGTGTGTGTGTGTGTGTGTGTGTGTGTGTGTGTGTGTGTGTGTGTGTGTGTGTGTGTGTGTGTGTGTGTGTGTGTGTGCTTGTGTAGGTGGGTAGTACACTGCTATCCTATGTTACTTTCTCCATGTAATTTTGAGCTTGTCACGTGTGTGAGAATGTGTTACTGCTGCTTTATTCTCATTTGCATATTCCTTTCAGAGAGACTGCAAATGCTCAGGTCTAAAAAAGCAACTAGTGCCTGTCAAATAATTGTTATGTAAACATGATTGGAACTCTTTTTTTTTTTTTTTCATTTCTCTGTTGTGCACGCTTTCTTTTTAAACATGAATGCACAGACACACACACAGACACACAGACACAGACACACACACACACACACACACACACACACACACACACACACACACACACACACACACACACACACAGAACACACACACACACACAAGAACACACACACACACACACACACACACACACACACACACACACACACACACACACACACACACACACACACTCTCTCTCTCTCTCTCTCTCTCTCTCTCACTCACACATTCACACACATCTGTTCCTATCTATCCTTGAATGTGTGTACATTTGCACTTTCATCACAAGTGTACATGCTGTGGACATGAGTGCTCAGACATATAATGCATTCACTCACACACATGATCATGCCTATTTCATTTGGGCAACTCTTTATAAATGTAAAAATGTACTGCACATATACGATATACATGCAAACTCAACAACCTGTGTAGACACCCAGGCATGGACACATATGCACATTCGCCTGCTTGCATGCATGAGCCATTAGAATTGCATGCCATTCTTTTACATATGCACACACACGCACACGCTCACACACACTCACACATAGGGTAAAAAATATGTATGAGCATAAAATTTTATGGGCACATGTGCATGTACTACCCTCCTCCCTCATCGTATTCTTCTTCTTTCCACCTTGCTCCCTCCTCCAATCATCCGATCTTACAAAACCAGAACAGTGTATCAGAATAATAAGTACAGATGTTAAATGAGTAATTCATGAGTGCGCACTTACGTGAACCATCAGTCATATCTTTTGTGATTAACTCTTAAGTACACACTTACACTTAGTGGTCTGTTGAACCATCAGCTCAGTTACAAGCCTACCACTTGAACAAGTGTTAACATTGTGATGTGCAGAGGAGTGCTTCATATTGGTGTCTGTGGAGGGGATTGATTGATGAAATTTGATACATTACTGAGATGAAAAACATGAGCATCACAGGAAGGAAAAAATCAATAGCAGATTGTTTAGACAAGGGGATGCTACTGGTAGTAAAGTTTATGTGTCATTCTGGTCTTTGTGGAGAAGTGCAGACTGATTTCTTATCAGGTAATCAACAAAAAGGAGTTAGAGGGGGTTTGGGGAGATGAGGGGTTGATGGGATGGGAGAGAGATACAGAGAACAACTTGTGTGTGTGTGTGTGTGGTGTGTGTGTGTGTTGTGTGTGTGTGTGTGTGTGTGGTGTGTTGTGTGTGTGTGTGTGTGTGTGTGTGACTGAGAGCATGAGTGTGTGTATGCATAGGCGCATGTGTGTGCATGTGCATGTGTAAATCTTTGTTGACAAAATTGTGTTGCGGATTTGTCAGCCCTCTATTTATTGATATTTGCCAAATTTGAACCACAGATCCAGCCCACTGGAAAAGTTTGTTGCATAAGTGTAATTGAATATTGACCAATTTCTTGAACACAGTTACCGGAAATGTTTCAGTAGAGATTTTCTTGGTTGTTTATAGATGGATTTAACCAAAGTTTTGTCAGATGTACGTTTTCTACAGTCTGACCTAACAGATAGGACTCATTTCAGGAACTTTCGTGTTATTTATACCAGGTGTGTTTCAGATGTTTGAAAAGCAGATGTGTTTTATGTAGTCTTTTTGTTCCGTATTTTATGTTTGTTTTTTTTCCAGGAGTTTGGTTACATCTTTCCACTGAATGAAACTGATGAATCCACAGAGGTTGATAGATGTAGTTTGTTGTGTTTTTCAACGGGGTTTTGTGCTGTCTGGTTTGATAAAAAGCAAAATGAAAAGATTGTCTTTCTTCTTTTGTATTTGTGCTTGCAGTTCATTCTGTGTACTGTGTATCTGCAGTCTAAAATCGTAGTTATTTGTGCTGTCTGGTTTGATAAAAAGCAAAATACGAAGATTGTCTTTCTTCTTTTGTATTTGTGCTTGCAGTTCATTCTGTGTACTGTGTATCTGCAGTCTAAAATCGTAGTTATTTGTGCTGTCTGGTTTGATAAAAAGCAAAATACGAAGATTGTCTTTCTTCTTTTGTATTTGTGCTTGCAGTTCATTCTGTCTACTGTGTATTTACAGTCTAAAATTGTAGTTTATGGAAATATCGTACATGCTGTTCAGTATTTGTCAATCTCTGTAGGGGTTTTCTTTTACTATTTGAGTCTTTTACTTTCTCTCCTCTGCCTCTTCGCTTTCCCTCTCTGTTTGTCTGTTTATTTCTTAACTGCTACTTGTTCCTCTGTTTTTCTGAGGTTTTTTTTTTTTTTTTTTTTGCTCAGAGATTTTGGGATGAGGGGAGGGGATGGAGGGCATTACATACATGTGGATGTTGGGTCGTTTGGATTTGGGTTTTGTGTGTATTTATATTTGTGAATTTGTGCATATATGTGTATTTGTCTGGTTAATTCCAGTGATGACTATTTCTTTCCAAGTCTTTGACAATGTAGTGTGCTTGTTTGTGTACCATAAGCAGCTGCACATTCGCATGCTAACATTGAAGTACAAGATTTAGACTGTTGTTATATGTGATTGAACTGTAGTGTGCGTGAAAGCTGAATCTTATGATCATTCTTCAGTTTATCTTGATATTATTAATAATCTGATGCAGAGTGGAAATAGATATTGGGATGGTGACAGAAATTTGACAAAAATTATGTTGAAGTCCTAGACCTGCCAAGTGAATGATCTTACATGTATAGCAAAACCGTCGGTTATTCCTGTTAGTGTACATGATCCCCCTATAATTATTTGAGCTGAGGATATTAAAATTTATTGATCACTTCTCATTTTCTGTCCATATGGCTTGAAAACCAGTTAATCTTACTGGACAGTACTGTCAGTGTGATTGAGAACTGGGTAGTCTTCGTCCTACTTAGCCATAGACTTGTTTAGAGTGATTAAAAACTGCTTTTGATAACAAAAGAATGGCGTCAGATGGTTGTGAAGTGTTCTTGCAAGTGTTTCCATGCTTCACTTATTTCTGTTCACTTTGCTTTCGGTCATCACTTCCTTTTTATTGTGGTGATTTAGTCTATCAGTTTCCTGTATAAAAAAACAAACTTTTATCAATTTGTGTGTGTGTGTGTGTGTGTTGTTGTGTGTGTGTGTGTGTGTGTGTGTGTGTGTGGTGTGGGTGTGTTGTGTGTGTGTGTGTGTGTGTGTGTGTGTGAAAAGTGTAGAGAGAATATTTTTTCTGTTTCTTAAAATCATATTTCTTGTGAAATATGTTTGCATATTTATTGTATTTCTTTTTGTTGCTGAAATTGTTGATTTGTTTTACCCTAGCTGTTTTGAGTGCTGTGCTTGCCTCACTTAAGCTGTCTTGCAGCAGCATAGTACAATCAAAGACAGTTTGCACAGAATGTGTGAAACCAATTGAAAATGCTACCATATAGAAGCAACGTCAAGGTGATGCGTTCAGGAGCTACTTAAAGTTAATGATGTACTTTACTGACATTTTCTCTTCGTGCACATTACAGATGAAAAGGAAATAGTCACTGTAAAGTGATTAGCCGTATGTACTTGGTCAGCAATGACTGATTTTACTTGTACAGATGTTTGGGATAAGTAAAATGAGTTAAAAAAGCTTATCAAACATATGGATTAGTAGATATAACTGTCAGTTATAGATACCCTCCTAAGACATTGTGATCTTTTCAAACATAAGAAAGCCTATCTAAAATAGTAATTAGTATAGGTATTATATCTTTCTGAGAATGTTCATTACCTTTTTCGCTGTGAGAATTATTTCGGAGTATACTGTGATTGCTGATTTATTTGAGTTTGAACAAAAGCAGCTCAATTTCACAAGAAAAGTTGTAATTGCAAATCTTATTATTTTCGTTGATTGATGTCTACAATAAAGCCTGCTTATCATTCATGTTTACAGTAATTATTTAGATCTATTTTTAACATATACTGGTTAGTAATTGCCTGCATTAATAATGATATTTGTACAAACAGTACAGTTTCTTGTACTTTTGTTGATGTTTATCTTTTAAATTGATGTAAACACTAAACATTTTTTATATCTGTGTGCGTGCATGCGTGTGTGTGTGTGTGTGTGTGTATGTGTGTGTGATGTTGTGTGTGTGTGTGTGTGTGTGTGTGTGTGTGTGTGTGTGTGTGTGTGTGTGTGTGTGTGTGTGTGTGTGTGTGTTTTGTCCATTAGACAGCACCTCACCCTCCACCCCATCAGCCTGTGGGAGGGGTGCCTGGTGTTCCCATAGATCAAGACATGCCCATCATTCCCAGTGAGCCTGTGACCTTGAACCCTGACCAGCAGGCCAAGCTGAGTCGAGAGCTGGAGGTGGTATCGGGCAATGTTCGTGTGATGAGTGAGATGCTGACTGAGATGTCCCCTTCTACAGTGAATCCTGCCGATTTGGAACTGTTGCAGGTGTGTGTGTGTATGTGAGTGTGTGTGTGTGTGTGTGTGTGTGTGTGTGTGTGTGTGTGTGTGTGTGTGTGTGTGTGTGTGTGTGTGTGTGTGTGTGTGTGTGTGTTCAACATGTAGGTTATGATGGTTCACTGCTGATACACATGGTTCCAATTATGATAGATTCTGATGTTTGTTAAGTTGCTGTTTAGAATGAGTGTAGTCTTGTTTTCTTCTTTGGTGATTTCTGAGTAGTGATAACAGGATCAGTAACATTCATATTTTGGTTAGCAAGATGGAACACAAGGCTATGTGAAGTGTTTTTTGCTTCCTTTTTTTTTTTAATTTGTTTATAAAGCATTTCGATTTTTCGTTTTGATTTGTTTTGAAAGCATTTTGATATTCTCAGATGCATGTGCACTCATTGCTTTTGCAACACTGAGCAGGTGTTTTTCTGCACAGTCTGCACATTCTGTCTTTGATGAGCATACATGCTGGATGTTTTCATGTTTCCATAAGCCACCATAAATGACATGACTTACAGGATCTTAAACTTGCATGTTTGATATGTTTCATGCATATAAACAAATGAAGGTGGTTTAGGCAATTCTGTACTATGTTGTTCTGAGACATGGGGGTTTAGGCATGTCTGTACACATGTTGTTCTGAGACATCGGGGGTTTAGGCAATTCTGTACATATGTTGTTCTGAGACATCAGGGGTTTAGGCATGTCTGCACACATGTTCTGCGACATCGGGGGTTTAGGCATGTCTGTACACATGTTGTTCTGAGACATCAGGGGTTTAGAGGCATGTCTGTCAAGCCTACTTGAGATCTATGTTCCCTCACGTACCCTCCGCTCTGCCTCCGATCCTCTGACTTTTCGCTTTCCACGCACTAAGCTCAATACCTATGGTCCACGAGCCTTCTCTGTTTCTGGTCCGCTCTCCTGGAACAAACTTCCTCTCTCAGTCCGTCAGCAACCTACTTTTGTCTCCTTCAAGTCCGCTCTCAAAACTCACCTTTTCTCCTCTGCATAAAATCCTGACCTCACTCAATCCCCTCTGCAGCCTGTCTCCGCTCGGAGGGGAATCACATTGCAATATATAATTGTATATAATATGCTCTCTATAATTTTCCATTGTTTTTATTCTTTCTCCCCATTTATAGCCGTGTGTGTGTGTGTGTGTGTGCGTGGGTGCGTGTGTGTGCGTGCGTGCGTGTGCGTGCGTGCGTGTGTGTGTGTTTCAGCGCTTAGATTTGATTTTATCAAGATTTTGCGCTATATAAATATTGTAATTATTAATTATTATTATTATAATTACATGTTCTGAGACATCAGGGATTTAGGCATGTCTGTACACATGTTGTTCTGAGACATCAGGGATTTAGGCATGTCTGTACACTACACATGTTGTTCTGAGACATCAGGGATTTAGGCATGTCTGTACACATGTTGTTCTGAGACATCAGGGTTTAGGCATGTCTGTACACATGTTGTTCTGAGACATCAGGGGTTTAGGCATGTCTGTACACATGTTGTTCTGAGACATCGGGGATTTAGGCATGTCTGTACAATGTTGTTCTGAGACATCAGGGGTTTAGGCATGTCTGTACACATATGTTGTTCTGAGACATCAGGGATTTAGGCATGTCTGTTTACACATGTGTTCTGAGACATCAGGGATTTAGGCATGTCTGTAACACAGTTGTTCTGAGACATCAGGGATTTAGGCATGTCTGTAACACATGTTTTTCTGAGACATCAGGGATTTAGGCATGTCTGTACACATGTTGTTCTGAGACATCAGGGGTTTAGGCATGTCTGTACACAGTTGTTCTGAGACATCAGGGTTTAGGCATGTCTGTACACATGTTGTTCCTGAGACATCAGGGATTTAGGCATGTCTGTACACATGTTGTTCTGAGACATCAGGGGTTTAGGCATGTCTGTACACTACACATGTTGTTCTGAGACATCGGGTTTAGGCATGTCTGTACATACACATGTGTTCTGAGACATCAGGGATTTAGGCATGTCTGTACACTACACATGTTGTTCTGAGACATCGGGGTTTAGGCATGTCTGTACACTATACATTGTTGTTCTGAGACATCAGGGATTTAGGCATGTCTGTACACTACATGTTGTTCTGAGACATCAGGGGTTTAGGCATGTCTGTACACTACCATGTTGTTCTGAGACATCGGGTTTAGGCATGTCTGTACACATGTTGTTCTGAGACATCGGGGTTTAGGCATGTCTGTACACATGTATGTTCTGAGACATCAGGGGTTTAGGCATGTCTGTACACATGTTGTTCTGAGACATCAGGGATTTAGGCATGTCTGTAACACATGTTGTTCTGAGACATCAGGGATTTAGGCATGTCTGTACACTACACATGTTGTTCTGAGACATCAGGGATTTAGGCATGTCTGTACACACGTTTGTCTGAGACATCAGGGATTTAGGCATGTCTGTACACATAGTTGTTCTGAGACATCAGGGATTTAGGCATGTCTGTACACATGTTGTTCTGAGACATCAGGGTTTAGGCATGTCTGTACATACATGTTGTTCTGAGACATCAGGGTTTAGGCATGTCTGTACACATGTTGTTCTGAGACATCAGGGGTTAGGCATGTCTGTACACATTGTTCTGAGACATCAGGGATTTAGGCATGTCTTACACATGTTGTTCTGAGACATCGGGGTTTAGGCATGTCTGTACACATGTTGTTCTGAGACATCGGGGTTTAGGCATGTCTGTACACATTTGTTCTGAGACACAGGGGTTTAGGCATGTCTGTAATACAATGTTGTTCTGAGACACAGGGGTTTTAGGCATGTCTGTACACTATGTTTGTTCTGAGACATCTGGGGTTTAGGCATGTCTGTACACACACTTTTGTTCTGAGACATGGGGATTTAGGCATGTCTGTACACATGTTCTGAGACATCAGGGGTTTAGGCATGTCTGTACACTATGTTGTTCTGAGACATCGAGGGATTTAGGCATGTCTGTATACACATGTTATGTTCTGAGACATCGGGGTTTAGGCATGGCTGTACACTACACATGTGTTCTGAGACATCAGGGTTTAGGCATGTCTGTACACTAGCATTTTGTTCTGAGACACCAGGGTTTAGGCATGTCTGCTACACATGTTGTTCTGAAAACATCGGGGTTTAGGCATGTCTGTACAATGTTTCTGAGACATCAGGGATTTAGGCATGTCTGTCATAACATGTTGTTCTGAGACATCAGGGATTTAGGCATGTCTGTACACATGTTTTCTGAGACATCGGGGATTTAGGCATGTCTGTACACTACACATGTTGTTCTGAGACATCAGGGATTTAGGCATGTCTGTACACACACATGTTGTTCTGAGACATCAGGGATTTAGGCATGTCTGTACACATGTTGTTCTGAGACATCAGGGATTTAGGCATGTCTGTACATATGTTGTTTTGAGACATCAGGGATTTAGGCATGTCTGTATACATGTTGTTCTGAGACATCAGGGATTTAGGCATGTCTGTACACATGTTTCTGAGACATCAGGGATTTAGGCATGTCTGTTACACATGTTGTTCTGAGACATCGGGGATTTAGGCATGTCTGTACATATGTTGTTCTGAGACATCAGGGATTTAGGCATGTCTGTACACATGTTGTTCTGAGACATCAGGGATTTAGGCATGTCTGTACACTATGTTGTTCTGAGACATCAGGGATTTAGGCATGTCTGTACACATGATTGTTCTGAGACATCAGGGATTTAGGCATGTCTGTACACATGTTCTGAGACATCAGGGATTTAGGCATGTCTGTACAATGTTGTTCTGAGACATCAGGGATTTAGGCATGTCTGTACACATGTTGTTCTGAGACATCAGGGATTTAGGCATGTCTGTACACATTTTGTCCTGAGACATCAGGGATTTAGGCATGTCTGTACACATGTTGTTCTGAGACATCAGGGGATTTAGGCATGTCTGTACAATGTTGTTCTGAGACATCAGGGTTTAGGCATGTCTGTCTACACATGTTGTTCTGAGACATCAGGGTTTAGGCATGTCTGTACACTACATGTTGTTCTGAGACATCGGGTTTAGGCATGTCTGTACATCATGTTGTTCTGAGACATCGGGATTTAGGCATGTCTGTACACACTCATTTGTCCTGAGACATCAGGGTTTAGGCATGTCTGTTACACATGTTGTTCTGAGACATCAGGGGTTTAGGCATGTCTGCACAATGTTGTTCTGAGAAATCGGGTGTTTAGGCATGTCTGTACACTTACACATGTTGTTCTGAGACATCAGGGGTTTAGGATGTCTGTACACTACACATGTTGTTCTGAGACATCAGGGATTTTGGCTTGTCTGTACAACATTTTTTCTGAGACATCAGGGATTTAGGCATGCTGTACACTACACATGTTGTTCTGAGACATCAGGGTTTAGGCATGTCTGTACACATGTTGTTCTGAGACATCAGGGGTTTAGGCATGTCTGACACACATGTTGTTCTGAGAAATCGGGTTTAGGCATGTCTGTACACATGTATGTTCTGAGACATCAGGGTTTAGGTATGTCTGTAACTACACATGTTGTTCTGAGACATCAGGGATTTAGGCATGTCTGTACACATATTATTCTGAGACATCAGGGATTTAGGCATCCTGTATACATGTTGTTCTGAGACATCAGGGATTTAGGCATGTCTGTAACATGTTGTTCTGAGACATCAGGGATTTAGGCATGTCTGTACACTCATATTGTTCTGAGACATCAGGGATTTAGGCATGTCTGTACACACAATGTTGTTCTGAGACATCAGGGTTTAGGCATGTCTGTAACACACATGTTGTTCTGAGACATCAGGGATTTAGGCATGTCTGTACACATGTTGTTCTGAGACATCAGGGGTTTAGGCATGTCTGTACACTACACATATTGTTCTGAGACATCAGGGATTTAGGCATGTCTGTATACATGTTGTTCTGAGACATCGGGGATTTAGGCATGTCTGTATACATGTTGTTCTGAGACATCAGGGATTTAGGCATGTCTGTACACATGTTGTTCTGAGACATCAGGGACTTAGGCATGTCTGTACACATGTTGTTCTGAGACATCGGGGATTTAGGCATGTCTGTATACATGTTGTTCTGAGACATCAGGGATTTAGGCATGTCTGTACACATGTTGTTCTGAGACATCAGGGATTTAGGCATGTCTGTACACATGTTGTTCTGAGACATCAGGGATTTAGGCATGTCTGTACACATGTTGTTCTGAGACATCAGGGATTTAGGCATGTCTGTACACATGTTCTGAGACATCAGGGGTTTAGGCATGTCTGTACACATGTTGTTCTGAGACATCAGGGATTTAGGCATGTCTGTACACATGTTGTTCTGAGACATCAGGGATTTAGGCATGTCTGTACACATGTTGTTCTGAGACATCAGGGATTTAGGCATGTCTGTACACATGTTCTGAGACATCAGGGGTTTAGGCATGTCTGTACACATCTTGTTCTGAGACATCAGGGATTTAGGCATGTCTGTACACATGTTCTGAGACATCAGGGATTTAGGCATGTCTGTACACTACACATGTTGTTCTGAGACATCAGGGATTTAGGCATGTCTGTAGACATGTTGTTCTGAGACATCGGGGATTTAGGCATGTCTGTACACGTGTTGTTCTGAGACATCGGGGATTTAGGCATGTCTGTACACATGTTGTTCTTTATCCACTAGGTTGGATGTACCCAGGCAGGATCAAAACCACACCTTCCAATTAGAAGTCTGATGTCGTACTCTCTTGACTGTGGCACCAGTCAAATCATTTCAATACCAAGCCATGAGGACAAGTTACATAAACACATACAGCATGCACACTGTGTGTCTTAACTCATTTTCTCCATCTGTTTTCATGATCTTTTATGAATTGACTGGTTTATTTTGATTCACATTTTTACTTTCCTATATAACTACACACTAGTATAGATGTACTTCCATATTTTGTTTTGACTTTTACCTTTTACGCTATCATTCTGGTCTTTTGTAGTTGTACATGATTTTTTTTTTTTTTTTTGAACAGGAGTTGAACAGAACATGTCGACAAATGCAGCAAAGGGTTATGCAGTTGTTGGGGGAGGTGGCCAATGAAGAAGTCACAAGTAAGTAAGCCTGAACAGTGTGAGCTGTTTTCTTCATCTGTTTCTTGTGTGTGTGTGTGTGTGTGTGTGGTGTGTGTGTGGTGTGTGTGTGGTGTGTGGTGTGTGTGTGTGCACGTATATATGTGTGCCTGTGTATTTTTTGCCAGTCTCAGTAAGTGTGCATTGTGTGTGTGACAAAGTTGCAGATATTTTTGTAAAATACTTCAGATATTTATTTTTTACCATTTTCAGATGAACTTCTGCGAGTGAATGATGATTTAAACAATGTGTTCCTGCGATATGATCGTTTTGATCGATTGCGGTCAGGCCATGGGGCTCCTGAGGGCACAGAACCTTCACATGCAGCCGACCAGTTACCACCTTCATACGATCAGGTAAGTTTAGGGATGTTAATTGGGTGTGCATGGTTTTCAGTAAGTCTAGTTTTGTTTGATAGGTCTTCTTCCTTTATTTATTGATATTTAATAATTTTTTGTGGTTTTTGTGGGAAACGGTTTTGTTTATATTTTGGAATTATTATTTCAATAAGGTTTTATGGTATTCAGGATTTGTTTGTCATTCCTTTGGATTTTGCACAACCAAACCTGTGAAAGAAATTTAGATGCTCGCTTCAACAAATCAGTCATTCAATCTGCTGGTTCAGTACATTATATTAATCATAATTTTTGTTGCTGTAATTATTTGCTTTTTCAGTGAACACTTCATTTGCATCATTATTAGAGTATGTAATATCATATGGTTGTCAAAATGTAGGAAAACAAAAAGGAAGGCCCAAAAGAAAAGAACAGCCATGAGTAGTATACGTGCAGTTTGATTTGCTGTTGGGTTGCGTATCATATGAAAAAATCAACAGTTGTGTTGGAAAAAGCATGTCTGCTAAACAAGTATGTCTTATTGCAAGGTCATTCAAGTATATTATTACAATCAAACTGCATTTCATAGCACAGATCAGATATGTATTTGTGCATTTTTCACAATGCTGGAAATACTTTTGAAACATGTAGGACTTGGTTCAGAAAGCAGATCAGACACATGATTGTGTTGCATACTGGTGAATTTTTCATTACTGTTCATTACTGTGAACAGAGATCTGTTATGGCCATTCACGCGCTTTGGTTCATATGTAGAGATGTTTTTTATTACCATGAAAACAGTAGCAGACAGCCATGTGTTGTCTGATTGACAGATTTTAAAGTACTTTTTATTTTAGATTATTGAAAAAAAAACCCATCTCTGCAGGGATTGGCTTGGGAGTTGGTGTTTGGTTATTGACCTATTAAGATTTCAAAAGACCAACTGTCATACCTTCTTGTGGGTCCATCGACTGATTTGATGTACAGTGCAGTTGGTTGGCCCCATATAAAAGACATTGGAAATAAGCATTAGCCTAGGCAGATGACACTCTGATTTGTAAAAGTATGTAGCAGCTCACACATGCATACCAAACAGTTTAATTTCACTTCATGTGAGACAAAATGCAACAGTCAGTTCTGCTCTTATCTGACTTCTGTAAATTCACTTCATGTGAGACAAAATGCAACAGTCAGTTCTGCTGTTATCTTATTTGTCTGTGGTTGATCATTGTCTTTGACCATAGCCTTACATCATGTTCCGGTTGTCGGTATCCTCTGATAGGTTGCAATGCCCCTAAAGAAAAAGCCAAAACTTTTGGAAGGACAGCTCAATTTTGTTTGGTTGAAAGGCTGGGGAACCCGCTTATGGAATGGTAACTGAGTCGGTCATCTTCATCAACAGCAGATTGTGAGACAGGTTTCATTGCCCAGAACAGAATCCTTTCATTCTTAAGAAATGGACTTCTGCCAGAAACACAGGGGGGAAAACCCTACTGCTTGTTAGACTTGGAGTACCTGTAAAATTGAATGCAGTTTATGATAGTGTTTTGTTATTTCTTTCACAGTATATTGTTGGTGCATATTCAGGTATGTGAGTGCTTTTAGCCGTCTAAAATGTGTGTCAGTGCTCATGCAATAACAGGGTGCTCCGGGCGAAGGAAAATTGGGGTGTGACTTGTATCTCGGTTGGTTTGTGACCTTTTGCCATCCAAACTGAAGCCAGTCTGTGTCTGCGT
Organism: Monoplex corrugatus; assembly: GCA_030674185.1. Taxonomy (NCBI): domain Eukaryota; kingdom Metazoa; phylum Mollusca; class Gastropoda; order Littorinimorpha; family Ranellidae; genus Monoplex; species Monoplex corrugatus. Next base: position 39,686,201 of record CM060305.1, on the reverse strand, counting down.
ATTATTGAAAAAAAAGAAGAAAACAAAAGAAGACATTAATGGCTCATTAATTTATTCATGCAGAAAGGATCGGATGGTGACAATTTTGACACCAGTCACGAGAGTGGCTGATTAAGCGGGACAGACACATGGGGTCCGCACAGTTAATCTTGAAAACCGAACTATTCGTGCTAGTAAAAGTGATGTGCTGTGTAGTTGATGGCTATTAACAAACCTGTGGGAGCGCTCAAATTTGTGTCAGCGAATTCAAATGACTGTAGTGTATGCATTATTATGTGTGCTACTGGTTGACACAATGTTTGTCATGAGAGGAGTACTCAAAAAAGTAATCATCACTCGATAGAAATTGCATTGAATTTCTTTGCATAAAAATATGGAATGTTATACAATGATTTCTGACAGTGCTTGGATCAGCTGACATTTTATTGTGACTCAGGCATAGGTTGCAGTATCAGCAGTGAAACTGGATACAAAGATAAGGCACGTGATGTGTAGTTTTGAAATTTCAAAAGATTTTCTTTCAGCTTTTTTTGTGAAAGTGTTTCTTAACACAAATAGATTTGTATTATTAGAGAAAGACACAAATAACTGTTATGTGGAGTGTATGTTGCTACACAGATTTGTATTATTAGAGAATGACACAAATAACTGTTATGTGGAGTGTATGTTGCTACACAGATTTGTATTATTAGAGAATGACACAAATAACTGTTATGTGGAGTGTATGTTGCTACACAGATTTGTATTATTAGAGAATGACACAAATAACTGTTATGTGGAGTGTATGTTGCTACACAGATTTGTATTATTAGAGAATGACACAAATAACTGTTATGTGGAGTGTATGTTGCTACACAGATTTGTATTATTAGAGAATGACACAAATAACTGTTATGTGGAGTGTATGTTGCTACACAGATTTGTATTATTAGAGAAAGACACAAATAACTGTTATGTGGAGTGTATGTTGCTACACAGAAGAGACATAGTGATTTCATCTGAGCATGTCTTCAATTTGAACGCCATTTTGACATGAACCTCAACACAGAAAAATTCACAGGAATTAGCAGAAACTCTTTATTATAACAAAATGATTTTTTCGTTTAACAAATGATTAGCAGATGTTATGAGACAGACCAGCACATGATGAATATTTTGTAAACGTGTGCGAGAGTGCAGCACCCGTTACTCAGCCTAGTGTTTTCAGTATTGTAAAACTGCATGTTTATGTGTTTAGTTTTTTGTTTGTTTGTTAAGGTGTGATAGAATGTTTCTTGGCTTTGCACATTTTTACTTCAGGTTGCTCTACAACATACAACCCACATGCTGTTAAAAGTGTTATGATACCTTCAGAAATGCCAGTTTTAGGTCCAGATGAACTGAATGATGTGAATTACAATACAGATGAATGAATGGTGTGAACTATATATAATAATAATTACAATATTTATATAGCGCAAAATCTTGATAAAATCAAATCTAAGCGCTGAAGCAGACACACACGCAGGCACGCACGCTCGCACACACACGCACGCACACATACAGACACACACACACACACACACACACACACACACCCACACACACGCATGGCTATAAATGGGGAGAAAGAATAAAAGCAATAAAAGCAAGAATAAAAGCAATGGAAAATTATAGAGAGCATAGCATACAATTATATATTATAACCATGTGATTCCCTCCGAGCGGAGACAGGCTGCAGAGGGGAGGGTTGAGTGAGGTTAGGATTTTATGCAGGAGAGAAAAGGTGAGTTTTGAGAGCGGACTTGAAGGAGACAAAAGTAGGTTGCTGACGGACTGAGAGAGGAAGTTTGTTCCAGGAGAGTGGACCAGAAACAGAGAAGGCTCGTGGACCATAGGTATTGAGCTTAGTGCGTGGAAAGCGAAGAGTCAGAGGATCAGAGGCAGAGCGAAGGGTACGTGAGGGAACATAGATCTCAAGTAGGCTTGACAGGTAATCGGGGGCTGCGTTATTGAGGCTTTTGTAGCACATGGTGTCTAGTTTGTATTGTATGCGCTTTGATACAGGGAGCCAGTGAAGTTGTGCCAGGAGAGGAGATATGTGGTCAGCTTTTTTCTTTTTGAGTACAAGGCGTGCAGCATTGTTTTGAATGCGCTGTAGGATGTGAATGGTGGAGGCAGGAAGACCAGACAGGAGTGAATTGCAATAGTCAATGCGAGACATTATGAAGGAGAGAACGAGTTTTGCAGTTGTTTCGACAGAGAGATACTTCCTGATCAGCTTTATACGATGGAGATGATAGTAGCAGGATCTGGCAGTTTGAGAAACAAAGTTGTTCATGGAGAGGGTAGAGTCAATGCAGACACCAAGGTTTTTAGCTGAATCAGAAATTGGGACTGATGTGTTACATAATGGGAGAGAAAGAGGAGGCAGCTGAGAAAGTTTCTGACGGGTGCCAATGAGGATAGCTTCTGTTTTGTCGTCATTAAGCTGAAGTCTATTGTGTGTCATCCAGTTCTTAATGTCCGAGTAACACTCAGTGGTGCGAGTCAACAGGCGCTGTATATTATCAGGTGAGTCACTGTCTTGAAGTTGGGTGTCATCAGCATAGAAGTGGTGTTTTATAGAATGGGAGTTGGTGATGGTGGACAGGGGGGAGGTGTAAAGAGTGAAAAGAACAGGGCCAAGGACAGATCCTTGTGGAACACCACAGGTCAGGTATGCAGGTTGAGAGTAAGTGCCATTGATGAGAACGGTTTGTTTTCTGTTTGATAGGTATGAAGTGAACCAAGACAGAGCAATGTCAGAGATGCCAAAAGTATGATGAAGTCTAGAAAGGAGAATACCATGATCAATGGTATCAAAGGCTGCAGACAGATCAAGGAGTGTGAGGAGAGAGACTTTGCCAGTATCAGTTGCAAGGAGGAGATTGTTGAGAATGTGTAGTAGGGCAGTTTCAGTGCTATGGCACTGGCGGTAGGCTGACTGGAAAGGATTGAGGAGATTGTTGGCAGACAGGTGAGAGTTCAGCTGGTTGAGGACGACTTTTTCAAGGAGTTTTGACAAGAAAGAGAGATTAGAGATAGGCCGGTAATTTTTCAGTTCATTTGGATCTAAATTGTGTTTCTTGAGGAGAGGGTGAACAATAGCAGACTTGAAAGAATCTGGGACAGTTCCAGTTTGAAGAGAAGTGTTGATGATGTCAGTGATGAATGGGAGGAGACACAAGTATGAATAGATTACCACACACATGTGACACAAGTATGAAATTATGAGCCATTGTTGGATTGACATCTCTTTGACACTCAACTGAATTATCAGTCTGTATGACTCTCTGTCTTTGTCTGTCTGTCTGTTTCTGTCTTCACTATCTTTCTTTAGTTTCTGCAAACAGACCTAGTACTTGTTCCTCTTTTTCTGTGCCTTTTACTTAGTAAATAGAGACAGTCTCCTCTGTTTTTTCTGTTCCACTCTCCTCTTGTTCCCATACGCAAGTATACACATGAACACGCTAGCACATGTTTCCTTTTTATACACAAAAGGTACAAAGAAGAAACATAAGGAAAACAAATGAATTATGGGGGAGAGGAAGTAAAGACAGATAGGAAAAAGAAATTACATTCATTTGTTGTGTACATTGAGAGAAAGATATAAAAAAAAACCTTGTGAAGCGTGCATTGCTGTGCTGTGGACTTGTTTTAAACCAGAACTGTTGTAGTATACCCAGCTACATGGATTAACTGGCCTTCAGTGCAATGGTTCTTTGACTGTACATAACACTTAAACAATAAATTAGGTGTTTGAATTAGATAATGGAGTGCATGAATGTTTAGGATTTGAATGTTGAAGATTCTAGGGTTAACAGTTTACTTTCCTCTAGGTTTGCACGCCAAAAGATGAAACCTCCAGGGTATGTGAGCATCTTAATCTTATTTCCCATCTCATTGTAGAGAACAATATTTGCTTGTTTATTTATATGTATATCTTGTTGAAATATATATATCTGTGTTTGATGTATAACCCAATCAGTTTGTTGCAATTCTTGCATAACTGACATAGAGACTGTAGTTTTGGGGATTATTTGTGTGTTTTTTTGGGTTTTTTTTTTGCGTGTGTGTGTGTGTTTTTTGGTTTACTCAGAAAACTTTTACTGTTTAGATTAAAAAATGTCCCATAATTTCATCATATTTTGTGGGCCCTCCCCCTCCTCTTCCAGTGCTTTGTGATTTTCTTTAGTCGTTGGTTCTGCTTCCCCTCTTTGCCAGTACCCTTTAATATTGTCATTCCGTCCTGCTTTAATTAAGCCTCTAATTAAATAACTGCTAATAAATCACTGTTTACCATATTTGCTGGGAATTATATCTTGTGAGTCATAAGACAGAGATAGACATGGGAGCATACATGCATGAGAGAGAGAGAGAGAGAGAGAGAGAGAGAGAGAGTGTGTGTGTGTGTGTGTGTGTGTGTGTGTGTGTGTGTGTGTGTTTGTAAGTGCATGCAGATGCTTTAGTTTTTGTTTCTGTGTTATGTGAGTTCTGTAGATTAATTTAATGCATTGGAAATGGAAAATTAGTCACAGTTCCTGATTGATTGAAGAGGGCCTGTGCACACATTTAGGACAACCTGAAACATGTGATAGATTTGAGGACAGGTTGTATTTATGTTCTCTGGTGGCTGGAAATATAGTGAAATCTAACATACATAGAGTTAATTTTATACATAAACTTGTTAGGCAGTGTTTGCTGTCTTATTGCTGAATGGTAATGGATTAAGCATACCTAGTTTATGAAAAAGCTAATTGTTTTATTTGTCTGATTGCTTAGAAATGCACATTTTGCATTATTTGCATATTTGATCCTCTATCCATGTCTTATTTTGTACCATTATTTGCATGCTGTGATCCTCTTTTTAGTGTAACATGATTCTGATTCATGTATATGTCGCACGTATGTACACACACAACAGACGCACACATACACACTCTTATCTATAAAAGCTAAAAGCTATTTATCTTTTTGTTTGTTCATCTCTCTGTTCTCTTTCTCTCTGTCTTGATTGTTTATGAAATAAATGTCACAGACTAGATATTTAGACATTTGGTATTTTGACAGTTGTCTCCAACTGCATGCATATGCTGTTAATTATTTCAGTGATTCACACACTCTTATGGTCTAACACACACACACACACACACACACACAACACACACACACACACACACACACACACACACACACACACACACACACACGGACACGCACACTCACTCTTTTCTCTCTCTCTCTCTCTCTCTCTCTCTCTCTCTCGAGAGAGCTGAGTAGGGTGACTCAGTTTTCACATGCACATGCACATGCACACACTGCATTTTGAAAACCAGTAGGGTGACTCAGTTTCAATGAGTCATTACATAATCATGCATGACTTCTGAACTCCTATTATATACGAGGGTCACTCATTATGTTTTGCAATCTGGTTTTTCAACAACACTTACAACCTCTCTGTCTACTCCAGTTTTTCGAAGAAAGCCCCCTCAACCTGTACACATTTGACCATCCTCTCAAACCAGCTGTCTATGACACCAGACCACATTGACCGGGGTATGTCCAAAATGACGCCCTCGAAGAAAGCTTGGGCATCTTCGGCATTCTGAAACTGCTTTCCCTTCAGCTGCCTTTTGACGGAAGGGAACAAAAACACGTCACAGGGGGCTAAGTCAGGTGAATATAGTGGATGGATGACCAGCTGAACATCATTGGCGGCTAGAAAGTCCAGAGTTACAGCTGCTGCGTGCTCGCTGGCATTGTCATGATGGAGCAGTAGACCACGGACACCCGTTCGGAGACGCCGTTTACACCATGCCTGGAAGACTTTAGGCAAACAGTGGTTGACGTACCAGTCAGCCGTAACCGTCTTTCTGTCCTCAAGCGGTATGGTGGCAACGTGGCCGAATTTTGCAAAGAAACATGCTATCATTTGTTTGGAAGCACTTCTGTTTCTTTTGAATTTCACAGGTGGGTTCTCATCTGGGAAGACCCACACCGCTGACTGTTGCTTCGTCTCGGGGTCATATTGGTATACCCAGGTTTCGTCTCCTGTTACGATGTCCCAAACGCGAGGAGACCTTTCTCCGTCAAATTTTCTTAGCATGTGGGTGCACCAGTCCACCCTACCCCGCTTCTGCTCTTCACTCAGGTTATGGGGCACCCAACGGGCACAATGTTTCCTTACGCCAAGGCAGTCGTGAAGAATGCAAGTGAGACTTCCCGATGAAATCTTCATGATATCCTGTATTTCAGCGTATGTCATTTTTGGGTCCTTAATCAGGGACTCTACCCTAGAGACGTTTTCTGGGGTAACGTTCGTTGCCATTCGACCACAACGGTCATCGTCTTCCAACGGTCTCAGCTCCAGACATGAACTGTCTGAACCACCTGAAAACATTGGCTTTGGATGGAGATTGATCTCCAAAACAGTGTTTTAAACTTTGAAAGCACTCTTGAAAAGATTTTCCTTGGCAGTAGTCATAATACATCATAGCTCGAAAATCCCTTCTCGAAAGGTCAACACTGCTGACAGAAGACCCGTCACCCTTACCAGACATTTTGTCACATGGAATGACAATGGTTGTACAGAATCAAGTAAAAATTTTTGTCACAAGTATTACGAAATTGGTCTATGATGTAATGTAAAAAACAAAGTAGTGATGTCATTAGTTCGTCTAGGTTGCAAAACATAATGTGTGCCCCTCGTATCAGTGTGATGTTGATGATAATTCTAAGACTAGCATTAACTGTGCACATAGCCTAGTGCTTTGTATGACAACCATAGATTTAAGCGTTTATGGGTTTACATAGATGGAAATTGAAGGATTGTATTCAAAGTCTGTTTAGGAATAGAGTGGAGGGGGTTGAGAGTGTGTATTAGAATTGAAGGGGTTGAGGCTGTATGCATTTGTAGATAATAAAATCTGAAAGATAAAGCACAGATCTGTGTATTATTACTAATAAAACAAAAATTTGTGACAGGATGCAGGATAATAAAGAAATGTATGTATTAAAAGAATGGGAAAAGAGGTGGAGAGAATGGATTTGAAAATTGATACAGATGTCTGTGTAGTGAAACTCTCTAAGTGTGGGGTGTTCTTGACTTGAGGAGATTGGATTTGAAGATTCAGTATTGAAAAAGAAACAGCAGGCATGAAATAGGCATACATTTGAAAACTGATGACAGGTTTGATAACCAAGTGGTTCGGACATCAGACTTCCAATCAGAAGGTCTTAGTTCGATCCTGCATGTGACATGCCTGGTGGGTCAAGGGTGGAAATCTTTCCAGTTTCCCAAGTCAACAGATGACGTTGCAGCCCTGCTAGTGTTGGAACCTTCTTTCTTTGTAGATAACTGAAGAACATTGAATATATATACAGCTAAAGTTACTGTAAACCATGATAGTATTTTGTGCCTGATGTGAAAATGAAAATACCCAACATGCACACCCACTGAAGATGGGTGTAATGTAATGCCTTAACAGCATGGACCAAATAATACATCCAAGAAAACATTGTTCAGAATGCATGTGTGTGCGCTCACACTCATGCATGCACGCGCACACACACACACACACACACACACACACACACACACACACACACACACACACACACACACACACACACACACACACACACACACACACACACACACACACACACACACAACACACACACACACACACACACACACACACACACACACACACACACACACATTTACTTTCTCTGTAGATTTGAAGAAAGATACAGAAATCATGTCGTTGAAAAGAATCATTTGAAGACGGATAAGGAAAAGTCACTAGGAATTATTCCATTAGTCTATATATGTTTTAAGCTTTTAAACTGCAGAGCAACTTGTGTGATGGTACCTGGTTGGCTTACAGGTAGAGATCCCACCGTCCAGTCTGCCTGCATAAGTTTGCACATGTGCAATTCGTGCCTGAGAAATAGTTTGTACATGAGTGCAGGTTCCAGTCCACCCAGCTGTAGATGGGTACCTGAATCTTTTTATTGTAAAGGATGATAAATCAGCAAGGGAGAGGAATTGGATCTAAGCTAAGCTCAAAAAGCTGACCCAACATTTCTGAGGTTTCTACCTCTTCACTTGCCATATGACTTGATTTAGTGATACAGGACTATATTTACGCCATTATTTTATTCTGTCTGTAGGACTTTGAAGCTCCTTTTATTAAATCTTGAAGCTCCTTGAGGCTCTGTTTTGTCTGTATTTTCAAAGGAAAGAATGATTAGATTTTTCTTGATCTATTTGGCAGTCATTTTGCAGTGTTTGTAACTGCATTGAAAAATGGCATTTAATCTCTTGTGTCTGGACCACATTTTTACCAAAGTTTTGGTCCTGTTCTTTTTCTTTTGTGCACTGTCCCCATCAGTCTTTGTCATTCTTTCTTTTTTGTTTTGTTTTGTTTTTGTTTTGTCTGTCTCTTTGCCTTTTTGTTCATCGTTTTACAGCTGATATACAAACATTTTTTGCTCTGTGTTATTATTTGTTATCTTATTCACTTTCTTTGTTGCTTTTTACATTGCTTTTACTTAACTTAAACATTAGGTCTTTCTGTCCAGTCCTGTCAGTCTGACATTGAATGTTCCATATGCTAGAAGTCTAACACCTATGACTTCAAGGTTATGAGACCAGACTCAAAAGTGTCTTTTTTATATATCTGCTAAGTTTCATTCTCTCATTGTATAAACTACTAGAATTGGAAGCATGCAGTTGTTGTCTGTCCCAGCAGTCAGCACAAAGCGGCCAAAATGCAGCAAACCTGATAGACCTTGGAGAACCAGGTGTCACTTCGCAGATGGCTGATCTTAGTGAGTTTCACTGTGTGTCTGTCTGGGTTGTATTAATGGTTTGTGGGATGTGATAACATACTGTGTGTCTGTCTGGGTTGTATTAATGGTTTGTGGGATGTGATAACATAGTACATAGAGCACTCATTCCAAGAAGCTGAAGTTAAGCATGATCAGGCTCTTGTCAAATGGATGGGTAACTAGATCATGTCTGGCTTAAACTTACTTCCTTAAGTTACGCAGCTGTGAATAGGATATCTGTTCCTCTTTAGGGATAAGAAAAACAAAGCAAAGCAGCCAGGCAGAAGAGTTTGACACTTTATTTTAAGCATTCCAGTTTTTCTAGGATCTGTGTATGTATGTTGTTTTGCTCACACTATGCAGGCGATATGTTGCCACACAGTCTGCATTCTCTGTGTGGTGTGCATGCTTGGTGTTACCATGTTTCCATATGCCACCAGACATTGACATGACTTGCAGGTTCTTTAACATAATACTTGATGTTCTGCATGTGTATACATACACTTGAATGTGGTTTGAGCATTCACATGCCTGGTGACCTGGAATATACAAAGATCTTCGCCTTTTACATACTTAAAAGGAAGTATTTAGGCAGGATTGAACCCCACACCTACTAATGTGAAGTCTTACCCTCTTGACTACTGCTCCCATCTAAAGATGGGCACTGACTTCATTTTGCTAGCTCAGAGATAAATCAGTCTATCCTCTGCTCTCCATTGACCATTGAGTTTACAAGAAAATTTTTACCTTTCATTTCTGTGGTTTATGAACACTGCATACTGCTATGTACAGTTATTGAAATTGTAGTTTGTACCATACAGTGTTAAGGAAGAAGGATTAGAAAGGTGAGGAGCAGGAGTGTGTTGATTACAAAACATATAAATGAACTTTACGGTGTTAAGGAAGAAGGGATTAGAAAGGTGAGGAGCAGGAGTGTGTTGATTACAAAACATATAAATGAACTTTACGGTGTTAAGGAAGAAGGGATTAGAAAGGTGAGGAGCAGGAATGTGTTGATTACAAAACATATAAATAAAATGAATGATAATGCTTATAATTTGTTCTTGTATAACACTGTTCTCCGAACTAATTTGCATTCACTGCACATTAAACATGCACAGGTCACAAAATGTAATACAAACAGAAGCATTGATATCACTTAAAATGCACACACATGCACGCACGCATGCATGCACACACGCACACCAGAATGCATGCATTCACACATGTATACAAATGAATACATACAAAGCATAACCATACACACATTTATAACCATACACACATTTCTGTGGTCATGAATGTGTACACATTGCCTTGTGAACAGTAAAGACAGTACATACTAATGGATGAGTAATTATGATAGCAGCAGTTAAAGGCTTGGTTGAATAGGTGAGTTTTTGACTGCGACTTGAAGTGACTTGGGCAGATCCCTCAGATCTGCTGAGTGAGGTCTAAACAGATGGTGCAGTGTAACTGAAAACATATTCTCCAATTGTCTTGTAAGGTAGTATATGTATAATGTATTTGTGACATAGCAGATGAAAATTACATTATATTTTTTTCTTTTTCATATAGTGTTAAATTTCCACAAATGAAAGAAAATGAAGTACCCAATCTTTTCAGATCTGAATTCTGCACCTCCCTCCAATGCGCCCGCTTCTGGGGCAGCTGGTGAAGAAGACTTTGATATGTTTGCTCAGTCCAGACAGTCTTTTGAACAGAACAAGCAGGCAACTGGGTAAGTATCTAAATATGGTTTTTATTTTCAATGGAAAGAAAAGATAGGTGGATATTAACCCTTGGACTCCCTTTTGTAATACCCCGCAGAATATATTTAACAGTTTCGTTTCCTGACCCTGTTCACCATCTTCCTGTAGGAAGCTAGTGTGTAGGATGAGAGAGTGATAGTGTCAAGTTTTTGCTTTGATATCCTAGGTGATAATATGAAAAGCTGGTGGCCAGGGTGGGGGAGTCAAAGGGTTAGTGATTGAAATTAACCCTTCCTCTGCCAGCTCTGAATGAGTTTTTTGACTTTGGAAAAATGCGAAACAGAGAATTATATTTCCTTCATGAACATGATGTATAGAAGTAATAGGCTTTCCAGAGGGAATCTTAAAGGTTCAGGAGGTAGGTATCATTATTTGGAATACTGAGCCCATAAATAGCTCAGAACTGCCTGTGGATATTGTTCCACTGAGCAATGAAAGGACTGATGTAAGAATTACATGACTTGAATGCTTCTGTAGAATTAAAAACAATAAATAGTGGCATACATATACTAGAAAAAATGTTTTTAACCAAAACTATATATCTAAGAACTTGAAAATGGTAAATAGTACCTGCCATACATATACAAGAGAAAAAATTTCCTAAACTATGTGTACAAAAACTTGGAAACAGTAAATAGTACCTGCCATACATATGCAAGAGAAAAAATTCCTAAACTACCTGTATGTGTACAAAAACTTGAAAACAGTAAATAGTACCTGCCATATATATACAAGAGAAAAACAACTTCCTAAACTATGTGTACAAAAACTTGAAAACAGTAAATATTACCTGCCATACATATAAAAGAGAAAAAATTCCTAAACTGTGTGTACAAAAACTTGAAAACAGTAAATATTATCATACATGTACTAGAGAAATAATTTTTAAATCAAACTAAAAGCACAAGAAATGCTTGCCTTTTGCAGACCAGTGTATAGCAACCAGCGAGAAGACCAGACAGCAGCTGGGCTTGGACAGACTGTCAGCCTCAAGTCCCAATCTGACCAGGATGTTTTGCATGTAAGTTGGTGTCTGTCATGATGTTTAGATATATGCATGTTGTAAATAAAGAGTTAATTTTGATGATCTGAAAATTTTGTGTTGTGTGGTATGTTTACTTTTGCATTTATTTACTTATTTCATTTTTAGGGGGAATAGAGAAGGGGGAGGGGAGAGAGGGAGAAAAAAAAGTTCCTGTGTGTTTCTCTGATTGTTACAAATAATGTTTTTAGGCCATGTTTTACTAAGCAGACATCATACAGTTGCCGCCAGACTTTGGAATTATGTATGTTTGTGCAAATACATGTTTTACGATATTGAACCATGTTGGACTGAATGCATTTTGGCTCCAGAAGGTTGTCCTGTCTATTAGTGGCTGATACTAATAATCATCATGGGAATTCTCCTTGGATTGGCTGATTGCTGCCGCAGAAAGAATCAGTTTCCTCAGATTACATGAACCCTTTCCTCAAAAAAGTATTTAAACTTCCATGTCCAGCTTCTTTTTTTTCCACAGGAGAGTAAGTATAGTGAGCATAATGTGTGATTTAACTCACTCCCTACTAATATCCGCATATGCGGATGGACTCAGCGATGCGCTTCCGCTCTGAGGTCCAGATATGCGGCTCGCACATTAAAAAAATTTCCACTTGTGACGTAATGCTCTGTAGTGGAAATTAAAGGGGGTCATGCTGAAGCCTCATCACCACATAGTAACCTTTGACCACTGCACGTGGCAAGTGACCTATGACCGGTCAGCCGGTGAGTGTGGTGAGTGACACAGACAGTGTGTAGCCGTGGCCTTTGCTAGCGGCACTTATGCAAATAGCCCACCAGCTGATCTGATTGATGGTGGTTCTGTCGTTTCGTGATGAAAGTCTGCCTTGAAGATTTTGTGTGTGTTTTCCTTTCAGTTATTCCTCCATACACAGATAGCCAAACACATAGGCTAAAGTTGTATGGCATTACAGACCACGCCCCCAGTCATTTTTTGACCAAATATTCACTGACCTGATTATGAAGCACATGGTTGATGAAACAAAGAGATGCAGTGATCAAAGCCTTCAGGCATAAGTCGAACTAGCAAAATACAGTTTGGAAATGGAACATCAGTGAATGAAATGCATGTATTTGTGTGTGTGTGTGTGTGTGTGTGTGTGTGTGTGTGTGTGTGTGTGTGTGTGTGTGTGTGTGTGTGTGTGTGTGTGTGTGTGTGGTGTATGTGAGTGTGTGTGTAGATGTTTTGTGTGGGGTGTATGTGTGTGTGTGTGTGTGTGTGTGTGTGTGTGTGTGTGTGTGTGTGTGTGTGTGTGTGTGTGTGTGTGTGTGTGTGTGTGTGTGTGTACGCCTGCACTTTTATGTGCATGTGGATGTTTGTACTGTGTGTCGATGTTTGTACTGTGTGTCTGCACTCTGTGTATGTGTTTGTGTGTGTGGTGTGTGTGTGTGTGTGTGTGTGTATGTTGTATGTATGAATATGTTTGTATGGTGTGTGTGTATGGATGTGGGTGTATGTGTGTCTGGGTGTGTGAGTCTGTGTGTTGAGGTTACAGTTTTGAAACCTTGTGATGTGCTTATTTAGTCAAACAATAATCATATGTTACTATTTAAGAATGTGTTTTGTTAATATTTTTTGATGATTTTTCCAACTCTATTCAAGCACTTGGTATACTGAAGCTGACCACAAATCGCCAAGTAGTCAGCAGCATTTTGCTGACTTTAGCTGAATTGTATAACGTAGAAATCTCAGGTAGCCATTGTTCACTCTACTTAGATTTTCAATGTGATTTATGTGGAAAACTGTCCACTTTTCAGGAGCAGTGTGAACTTTACCACTATCTAATTGCAGCCACCCTAAGTTTTGTTGTCACAAAAACATATTTTCTCATCACCACTTACAAAAAGAGATATATAAAAGTTACAGCTTTGAAACTCTGTAATGTGCTTTTTCAATCAAACAATAACCATGTGTGAAAATTTCAAGAGTGTATGTTTCCTCATTATTTTTTGATGATTTTTTAAACACCTGTACAAACCGCCTGTATACAGGAGAATATGAAATGACAAATCGACAAGTTATCAGTAGTATGTTATTGATTTTAGGTTATTTGTAGAGAGTAGAAACTCTCAGTTAGTTATTGTTTACTCTCTACTGGTATTTCCAATGTGATTTATGTGGAAAACAGTCCTCTTTTCAAGAACAGTGAAAACTTCCCTTATATGCTCTTGCGATCACCGTCATTTTTATTGCCATAAAAATATACCTTGTTTTACAACTGGCAACAAAAAGAGTACCGTAAAGGTTACAGCTTTGAAACTTTGTAAAATGTTTGTTCAAATGTAATGATAATCATGTATCAAAATTAGAAGAATATATGTTTGGCCATTATTTTTTAATAATTTTTAAAAAAATGCCAAGTACACAGAGGAATGTTAAATTCCAAATCGCCCAGTAGGGAGTGAGTTAATATCTGCATATATAGAAATGAAATAGTGCAGAATATACCTCAGAGATGTCAGAAAAACCAGAGATGATATTTCCTGAGGCATTTCATTCTTTAGCAGCTAATACTACCATTCTATCCAGTTTATCTCATTCGAACTGTAAGGGCAACTCCTCCTCCAATTTTTGAATTTTGCGTTAAGTCAGACATGATACAGTCTATGAAGCCAAAAGCAGTATCTTTATCTGGAAACATGTTTTACTGAATATATTTACCATGTCAGACCCAGACTTCTGCCCATCTGTCCTTGCTGAAGTTGCCTTGGTTCTTGGTGGGACTGCATTTTTGTTGGACCTTCAGAATGAACAGAAGGGGGCTTTTGCCAACACATGTACACACATAGGGGATGCAGGGAGCTGGTCCATGTGACCTTGCATGGGCTACTTTTGAGTCATACAACTATTATTAGTATCAGCCGCAAAATTAGGTGAAGCCGAGGTGACCTATAGGCACCGTAGTGCATTCAGTCTGACATGGTAAGTATATGTAATCAAACATGTATTTCGATGCTTTCTTTTTTATGAGATGTGGTAAATAATGGGTTGTAAGATTCGTTATTAAGCTTTTTATAGTCTGTTGGACATCACAACATCATAAATGTTGTTTTAAAAAATTGCAAAATGATACATAAAATTCTATACTGTTTTAATGCATCATAAGATGCAAAACTTCACAGAATTGTTTTCAGTATTTCTTCAGCAGTAAATTGTGTTTGCAATGCATGGAAGTGTTCAAGGAAATGCTAACTTAGTGTGTGGAGAATTTGTGTATGTATCTGGTTTGGTGTGTGTGTGTGTGTGTGTGTGTGGTGTGTGTGTGTGTGTGTGTGTGTGATCTTTTTTGTTTGTTTCTCCACACCTTATAGCACATTTATGAATAATATCACATTAATAAAATATTGTAATATAGTGTCTTTTGCTCTTCCTTGCAATAAAATATTGTAATATAGTGTCTTTTGCTCTTCCTTGCCCAATGCTGCAACTCCTTACTTTCATCCTGTCCTCCAAGCACACACCATCACCTCTACCTCATTCATTCCTTTTCTCCCTACCCACCCCCCCCCCACCCCACCCCCAACTCCCATTCACCCACCCTTCATTTTTTTTCTTCATTATTATGATTGATTCTTTGCTTGTTTTGGGTTATTTGACTAAATCGCATCTAATTCATATTTTCCCTTTCTTTCCCTTTTCCTTAACCCAAATCCTCTGGTTTCCCTTTTCCAGTTGCAAGACAAAGAGAGTGATTATGATGAGATGGAACAGTGGTTGGCTACACATGATCCTAATGCTGCTGTAGGTATTTGTGTGGTTTAGTCTGTTAGGTGCTGTATTGTTTGTACATAATGTACAGGTCATTCATACTATCATTCTTCCTCAATAACTGCCAGATTGAACTGCCATAGTGATTGAGCTTGCAAATACTTCTTGATTATTTGTGTAGATGTGTAGTTTTGTTTTATTTTATTTTTTTGCCCATTAATATTAAAATATGGGTACTGTTTGTTGTTACTTTTACTACCTGTTACTGCATTGAAACCTTTTTCATTTTATCTTTTACTTCTTTTTCTTTTTTCTTTTTAACATTATTTTTCTGAATGGCAAGGTAGTGTAATGATTGCAAATAAAGAGAATACTGTGCTTTTTGTTGAGATGAGAACAATACCAGATCATTCTTGCTATTCCACTGGACTAAAATTCACTGCTATCAGTTATTTGTGAACACACACACACACACACACACACACACACACACACACACACACACACACACACACACACACACACACACACACACACACACACACACACATGTGCATGTGTGCGTGAGTGCGCGCACACACACACATTCTCTCTCTCTGTCTCTCAACTTTCCCTGTATTTGATAAGAAATAATTTCCACTTTAAATCCCTTGAGTGCCGAAGCTTTTTGACATCTGGTGTTTTCTTTATGATGAGAAAAGTTGAATCTCATCTATATACACTAAAACTACTGTAGCTTCCATATTTATTGGAATCTATGCATGAAATTATACAGAATGTTGCATTAGACATAATAGCGTCTACTTTCAGATCAATTGTTTTGTCAGTTCTTGAAATTACTACATATATGTAATTTTTGTGAATATTCTCACAAAGAAAACACACAAGCGCTCACCATAAAAACAAAATAAAAGGTAATATGACCATTTTTAGTGAAAACCAGTTTTGATTCTCTGAAAAATAAAAGTGATTTAAGAGTTGCATAGGTCACAGCCATATAAGGGAAACAGTTCAATTTTATGAACGTTTTCTGAGACTGACAAAATTAGTCTGATTCTCTCCCATTTACACAATGCTGAAAAGTGTGATTAACTATCTCCATTAATTCTACATTTGTATTTATCACAGAAAGCTTTATGAACTCTGTAATTTTTACGTTGGCAGCAGTTGAGATGTTAATTGGAAATTTTAAAAATAATTGGTTTTAGAAAATATTTTGAGAGATTTTCCTTGAAAGAGGATTGATGTTACAGGCTGTTTTGAAATCGTATAAAGAGAATGCTGAACAGGTAAGTTGTGATTGACAGAGGGATGTAGAACACTTTCACAAAGCTATTTTTTTCTGGTGATCTAAAGTGAAGAACCAGTATTTGACAAAAATATATTCAATCACAGTGCTCACGCCATGGAATTTTGAAAATCTTGTGTGTTGTCTGGGAGCCATGCATGTGTAGAGAACCCCAGATACCTACTTTGAGGCCTGGTTGGTAGTTTAGAGATAAAGCTTCTGTCTTCCAATCTGACTGTATGGGTCACCAAGGCAGGAATCTGGCTTGAGAAAAAGTTTGCATGTGCAGCCAACAGTTCACCCAGCTGTGAATGGGTACCTGACCCCATTCCAAGTTATGTGAAGATAAAGCTGTGTGAGAGAGAGAGAGAGATGGGTGTCACCCTCATAATGCTGGCCCATAGAGAAGTTGAGGTTACTACAACTTCTTTTCCCTACAGCTTCAGGGTTATGGGACAGTCCTTACTTTTATCTTACCTTTGCTTAGTTTTCACTGACATTGGATGGAGGGTTACTTTACAATTACATTGGTTGGAGGGTTGGTTTCCAGAATACATTGGATGGAGGGTTACTTGCATGATTTGTGTACTAAGGGTTACTTCACATATGAGTTGTGACTTTACACACGAGTTGTATGCAGATGGATAAGCTTTAAACTAACATGTAACAAGTGTTTGAGAAAATATTGGAAAAGGGGTTTTGATTTCCTTTCCTCTGGACCACTTAAATGTTTGGATTGTTTCTTTTTTCAGATTTTTGGATTGTTCCTTGCTTCTGCTTTTAAACATGTCATGTTTGGGGAATTCTCTTTCTTCATTGCTTTTCTCACAGTATCTTAATTCCTAGCTTCCCCTCCCTTTTAAATCTGTGCAGAATTATTTGTATACGTTTTTTCTAACCGGTCAGAAAATATTGTAGTGACATTTGCATTTTTTTTTGGAAATTGGAAGATGTTTCCAGTTTGGTTTGTTCTCTTTTCACAAGATTGTGTTACCTGCTTACACTTATTGAATGTGATAGATTTTACATTGTCTGTGGAGTTCTGAACATGTGCTAAAAAAAGTGAATTTTGATAGGGCCTATTTGTAATACTTCTATTTTTTTTTGTAAATCGCTTGCTTCTGTTCCTAATGTGCAAGTGGGAATACTGTTTAACTCATCTTACATTTATGTAACTCATACCATGCAGTTTTCTCACTGTTGTTCACACTAATTACAGTTACTGCAACTTTCAGGATGACAGTAGTTGTCCAAATCACTGAATGTTTCTTCAAGCACTGGATTGATAGCAACATATTCTTTTGACCATGGTTATATCCTCCACCCTCCACCCCCTACCCCACTTCTCCCTCTTCTAGCATGAAAACAGTTGTAATCTGTTTAGGTTACAAGCTAAATTATTCAGTGACAGGACAGAAATGATTTAGAACTGTTTTCTTTTTGTAACTGTTTATGCAAGATTTAAAGTCAAAGAAACAGATTTATTGATTGAAATTGAATTGTTGTATATGGATACACCTGAAATATATTTATTTACATGTTGTGTATAGAGACACGTAAGATGTACATGTTATATATGGAGACGGCTATTTCTATGTGCATCTGTCGTCTGGTGAAATGATCGTTCTCAGGTATTATCAACCTGTCTCAAGGTTGTGCCGTTTGCTGTTATTTTGCATGAAGGGACTTCATGTTTTTTTTTTACTTATCACCATGACTTCAGTTTTCCTGCTGTTTAGTACCAACCCCTTACCTTTGCTTTCTATTTCTAGTATATTCACAAGGTTTTGTAGGTCCCTTTCATTTTCTGCAATTAGCACAGTGTCATCTGCGTATCGAATCTTGTTTATCATTTTTCCTCCAATGAGTGTATTAGTCGGAGGCGTGAGAGTTCATTTGGACAGCAAAGAAAACAAACGAGACAGTCTTGATGGAGGCAGACACAAGAAGATCATTCATAAGGAAGATTAGGAAAAGACAGGCGACATTTATAGGCCATTTTATGAGGAAAGGGGAATTGGAGCACCTGGTCACAATGGGAAAGCTGGAGGGAAAGAGAGCACCAGATAGACCCAGGGAGAAGATATTGGACAGACTTGCAGAGTGGCTGAAGACAAAGAGGGTGGAAGAGTGCTTGAGGCAACAAGAGATAGAAACAGATGAAAGGCCATGATCGTCAGCGTCATGTGGCAAGGCACCTGATGATGATGATGATATGGAGACTCCTCAGATTTAATTGTTGTATATGGAACACCTGAAATTTAATTGTTTTAGTGGATTGGAAGCACATCTGAAGGGAACTAAGTTCTCTAGAACATTTTTCTTCCAATGCCTGTTTTAGAAAATTAATCCCAAAGTTTTGAAGAATAAATCTGAAATTTCCAAGCTTCATAAACAGCCAAGTTTTAAAACACAGGGTATATGATGATTACCTGTCATAGCATGTGGGTGGGCTGTTAACAAATAGAAATGACTGTTTTGGATTTTCCCTTCTGTTTTGTTGTTAGACATGTTTTGATTGTTTTATGAAAACTTTTAAGCAACTGAGAGAAACTGGTTTCATTTTATTGTGATGCTGTAGGTATACATTAACTTCGTAGGTTCCCAAAAGCCCCCCACTTAGGCTGTCCGCTACGGTAATTTGACCTAATTTTAGCCTGTCTTTAATCATCGATTGACTGGTTGTGAGTGAATAAAATCGAATAAAAACTTGATGAAACAAACATTTGATATCTTTTTTATCATCTACCTTGTTCGTTTTATTCTGTTTGTTTTAAAACCGAAGATTGATGACTTTGAAAATGTCGTCTATCACTTTCGGAATTTGACGTCTGAAAATGGCAGACGATGAGACCTATACAGGCGGTCGGTTTTAAATCCCGTTCTATACGCATACAGCCATTGGACGGTAAAAATAATCACACCAATGGAAAGAGCGCTTTCAGCTCGTTCACATGATATTTAAATGAAGTAGGTCGCTCTAAAAATAGGTTCTGAAAACCCGGTTTGAAACCGGTTCGGACGATTTTCAACCCAAAACAAAGCATCGATCGTTTCCAAAATTATATGTGAACAGAGAGGAACATTTCAGCTTTTTAACCATGTAAATATTCAGCCGATGTGCGGTTTGTACCGGTAGAGAGAGCCGCAAGAAGAACATAAACAAAGTGGGTTTCGAGCGAAGGGACGCTTACCTAGTGACGCGTCAAAACATGGCTGCACTCGATGTATCTGTGACCGACCCAATCGGCGAAGATTTGACTTTGCATCAGCCTGTGACTGATCCACCGAATTTGAATGATCTTGTTGGTAAGTACACTTCTTTTATTGATTTGTAGCTTAACTTCGGCATAAAAGCTTATAATTTTCTGTTACAACCGAGTAAGGTCGATCGATTGAGATGAGAAGCTCTACTTGGTTCGAGCGTGTAACATCGGACTAGAGGGTCTCCCTCATCGCTGGCAAAATTAATTATTCTTATAGCTCCAAACACAAAATGAATGCTTTTATTGCTTAGTAGACATGTTTGACTCTTACTTCAGGTAAATATTTTGCACGAAATTGTAGAGTGTAGCTGGAATTTTAAAAAGGTTTAGTCACGTGACCCTGTTTCAAAACATGGTCTGCTATCGGGGTGAGAATGCAAAGGCTTCAGAATCCTCCTTTCTGTGTCAGTGTGCTATACAAGTCACATAAACTGAATTTATATGATATTCATGTATTGTATATTTCTTTTCAATTTGCAAATAACTTTCAGGCAGGCTTTAGACATA
Source organism: Monoplex corrugatus (assembly GCA_030674185.1). NCBI lineage: Eukaryota > Metazoa > Mollusca > Gastropoda > Littorinimorpha > Ranellidae > Monoplex > Monoplex corrugatus. The sequence continues at coordinate 39,665,743 of CM060305.1, read as the reverse complement.
CATGATAACTTGAGTTTGAACCTGATTTTTGACATCACTAAACTTGTTTATTTTAATATAGGCCTACATGTATTAGTTAAAAAAAAAAAAAAGACATGTTTCTGATAATGCAAGTTTTGAAATTGTATATTTATCAAAAGATATTAAGTGTGTCAATGAAATAGGGAATAGGAAAGAGGGAATAAGTCATCAAATGATTAAGTCATTTATTTAAATGGATACATTTTCTTGTTGTTTAATTATCACATGGATGTCAAATGTGGAGACAATCATTTCATGTTTCAATCTTTCTTTCTTTTACAGGGGACAGCGTTTTTGAAGCCCTGAAGGCTTCTTTTGTACCAGGGAAGAAGGGTAGACCACCACATCCCCCCAAAGTTGCCTTGACAAACAGGCTTCTCCTCCAGTTGGAGCTACTACGCCAGACAACACCAGACAAGACCTACAATGATGTAAGAAATAACTGTTTTTCTGTGTTAACTACTGTAAACTGTTTTGCAGAACGGCACATATTTTGGCTTGAGTGATATCTATTGTGGCTTGTGTTGAATCAGTGTCATATCGTTTAACTTTTCTTTCTTTTTTCAGCTTAACACTGCAGTTCTAATGATTAATTAAATTTTTCATATAATCTGTGACAATGGTGACAACATATATCAATAAGCTAAAAAATATTCTTTAATGCAGGTATGGGTAAATAGGATTTATAAAAGTTTCATATAAAGTTTCTGCACTAATCTAAAGTTTCTGAACTTAAATAAATTTTCTACGCTTGTGATCTTTGTGTCTTTTGATGATAATGTGTTCATGATATTAATAAAAGTTTTCTTTTTTCACAGGTCACCCATTGGTTTGCTGAACGTCTCTTCCCTGATATAAGCTACCCTGCTGATCGCATCAAGGGCCTCATCTCTCGTCTCAAGAAGATGCTTGCTGATGCCTCTGCAGACGACATTGCCTGTCAGAAGTTCCTGGACAATCAACTTGACTTGGACTTCGTTTCCCCGTCCCTGCAGAAGCTGGGATTGAGGAGGAATATCCTTCTTGCTAAAGAAGCTGTTTCTGTGTCAGGAGCAGATGTCACTAATGTGGTGGTTTTAGACATTGAACAGTTTAGGAAGAGAAAGGATTGTGGGGCTTTTTTCACCGTTCATTGGATGCGAACATTGCTTAAATTGGATGAGGGAAAGGAGGAGAAGGAGAAAGAAAATTCAAGGCTGAAGCACGCCATCAGGAAAATGAAAGAAAGTTATGACAAACTCCTTCGTAAAAAAGGAGAGGATCGCGAAAAGAACTTGGCTCTTTTCCTAGGTCAGCCATTTATTTTGCAAGCTGCTCCTTCGTCAAGTGGGAAGGCTGCACCTACTGAAACTGAAGTAAGATTGAAAGAAGCAGAAAAGAAGATCCTAAAGCAATCTGAGCAGCTTAAAGTAGGGGAAGAGCAGGTAGCAGTACTGAGCTGCACTGTGCAAGATCTTTCAAGGGACAAGTTTAAGCTGGTTGAGGAGACGAAAGACACAACAGAGCAGCAACGACTTAATTTAAGTTTACAAGAGGAGGTGAGGACCCTGAAGCTGACAATTCAACAGCTACAGCCAGAGCGACTACAGCGATTGCAGGACAAGCTGCAGATCTTGAAGAGCGCTGAAAAGAGAGCTGATAAGGCTGAAGGTGACCTAGTAAAAGCTGCAAAGGAGGCTGCACAGGAGGTTTCAGAAGAACATCAGCGCATAGTATATAATTTAGAGCGTGATCTGCGGCGCAAGAAGCAGCGTGTTCAAGAACAAGATCAAAGAATTTCTGCCCTCCAAGAAGAGCTCAAGGTTTTGAATTTTGAGATTTCAGCAGCAAGGGGTGAGGAGAGGATAGAGACAAGGGTGAGAGAGGAAGGGAATCGATTTAAGGACAACATCAGAAAAACAGTCTTAGCCATTCATTCCCAAGCCCACATCCCCACTACCAGATGTTCAGATGTTATTAAGATTGTGGGCGAAGGCATTTTTGATTATAAATTTGGTGAAAAAGACCGGAGAGTAACATTTTAGATGAAGGGCAAGTACTCGCAAATGTCCAAATAGCAGAGAAAATTCTAGAGTCATCAAATACCACCCTCCATACCGATGCAACATCGAGGCAGAAGAAGTGCTATGTAAGCCAACAAGTGACACTTGATATAAGTCCAACAGAAACACTGTCATTTGGATTTAAAACAGTCGCCACCGAAGACTCTGCCACACTGCTGCAACTTACCATCAACCAGCTTGGGTGTGTGGCTGAGTTATTTGCAGAATATTCTGAGCAGGTGCAGGACGAGGTTTTCAGACAAATTCTTTCTAAACTTACAAGTGTCATGTCTGATAGGGCCGCAGTTATGAAAAAGTTCAATACCGTCCTCCTTGAATTTCTCAAGACAAAGATTGGCCATCAGACTGTTGTTCATTTTCTCTTTTGCAACGCCCATTTCCTTATTGGCTTGCAGAGGGCTTGTAAGACCACATTAAAAATCATGGAGAAGGAAGTCATTGCTGCCTCAGTCACCAGGGAAAAATTTGGCAGGGACAAGGACAGCAGGTTCACCATCTTTGGCAACTCCTCAGAATCCGCCACACATCGTGTCATTCACCACACTTGTGACCTGGTAGGCCCCAGAGGTGATGAAAAAAATGGGTGCAGACAGGACTGGCTAGCTCATTGTGAAGAAGAAGATGTGACAAGTCTGGTGACAAGCTACAGAAGCAACCGTTTTAATTGTTTCTTTGAAGGTGCAGCAGCTGTCATTTACCACCATGACCACCTCCGCTCGTTCTTTCCATCACTCGAGCACAACAACCTGAAGATAGACAGCCTCAGAGCAGACCTTGAGGACAGTAGGTTGATGGTATTTGTCTGTGCTGTTGCCCTGATTTTTGTTCGAATCACTGGCCCTTACTGGGAGCTCCTTGATAGCAGAGTGAAATACACACAGCTACATCAGTACATCCAGGCCATGGACAACAAGATGAGAAGTTGGGAACAAGACTCTTCTGACCTTCTTAATCCCCAATTTCCTGGCATCTTTGGTGGAGAGTTTGAGATAGCTGGTAAGCGGCAGAGGCTCAGAGATGCTGTAGACAGGTGGGCATCTCAGCACAAGGAAGCAGTCAAGTCTGCGCTCCAGCAGCTGATGCCAGGAATGCGTGATAAGCTCATGACACAACTGACTGACTTTCTACCAGGAAACATCTATGGGGAACCGCCTGCTGAGATGCCCCCTGAACTAGACCATTGCTCTCTGACCAACCTACTAGGAGAAAATGTCTTTGGTGATCTTGATTATGACATTAACAAGGCCCGAAACTCAACCACTCACCAGCGAACATCAACCAATATGCTCTGCCACAACCACACATCTGAGTGGCTTCAAGGGAAGCGGACAGCTGAGGCTGCAAATTTGCTGGCTTTCGGGCGAAAGAAAGGCAAGGCTCTTCGTGCACAGAATCGGGCAGAGGAAGAAGCTGTCATGCTCCGCCTTCGCCAGAAGCTGATTGATTCCAGGGCAAAGAAGCTTGCGAAGGAGGCAAAGGAAGCGGCAAAAAAGGCTGAACTCATTCAGAAGCTAATGCTTATTGGTGGCCCCTGTAATACAGCAGATGATGTTGATAGGCTGGTTAGCCGGCACAGGCGGCAGGATGCCAACCTTCTTCTACAAGCCATCAAGGACCAGATTAGGTACCAAAAGACAGTCTTATTGAAAAAAGGCAGGCTGAGGCTGACAGGACCCCTTGAAGAGCTAATCCAAGCGCTGAAGGACCATCTTGACAGTGGAGACACTGTGGAGCCAGCAGCCAGGAGACCACATCTCGACGAGTTCCAAGAGTTAGACTTTGGCCATGACCAGTTTCAGCCCCCATTGTTCGAGCATATTGGCGAATGGGTGGCTGTCTTTTATGACAACAATTTTTATGTCGGAACTGTAACCAAGATCATCAGCAAAGAGAAGGCAATGGTCAAGTACCTTGCGAAAAGTGATGTAGGTGACTTATTCAAGTGGCCTAGTGCTGATGATGAAGCAGAAACTGAGAGCTGCTATGTGTTCAAATGGAACTTGGATGTGAACCCTGTTGGGCATAACATGAGGCAGTGGAAGGTGTCAGATGTAGAGGAGATATCCAGAGCGTACCTGTCATTGAAGTGATGTATTATGATATCTCCCCATGGTATTGAATTTAAAACATTTCATAAACATGTATGATACATAAAAACTATTGAACAGCTGAGTTGTTATTTGACAGTTGTTTTATGAAAATGATTAATTAATGTTTCACAAAATCATTTTGATGTTTTATGCCATGCGGGGGTGCTGATTTTTCCTCAATAAGCCACAATACTAGAAAAAAATGACTTTTTAGAATAATGTTCAGATATCTTTCTAATTATACCTGGTGCATAGATCTTTTCAAAACAAACATTTTGATATAAAAATCATGCCTGTATGTCAATTAGAAGCTTAGATATTATCATTTTCAGTTTTGCCTCATCGGCGACTGCGATTTTACAGTTTTTATGGATTTTAGGGGCTTGTAATTAGATAACTAATAAGTGTACACCTAGAAATAAATCACAGCTGTTTTATATGCTAATGAGAGCTGATCTACTAATTTTCATTGATACCTTGTTGAAAATGAGGGTTTTACGGTGCCTCAAAGTTGCTATTTTGCTCAATTTCAAAAATGTACGCTTTTGACCCTATATAGAGCCGTTTTCAAATTTGAATAACTTTTGAACTAATTGTCATAGAAAAAAAATAAAGTTACCTTTGGAATCAGAATGAAAATATCTTTCTGTTTAACTACTTCTTGATAATCAATTCTGAAATAAGTTGGGGGGCTTTTGGGAACCTCCATTAAGTAGCAGTAATTCTCTCTCTGCCTCTCAGTATAAAACATCCACCCAACTGTTCTGATTGTTTTGCTTCCTTCAGGTTGTTTTTCTTGACAGGCCCAGTAAACATTGACAACTGTGTTCCCAGAAGGAATTGTTTTGTTGGTTATAACTATTTCAGCATATCGTTCTTGATATTACCACCCTGGATTGTTGGCTTTTAAAGTCCTTTTACTTCAGTACCCAGTCGTAGTTCTGAATATGAGAAACTTTAGTATGAGATTTCAAGGAAACTTCAAGCAATTTGTTGTAGTTCCCTTGTTAATAATGGTTGAAAACATTCATCATGATAGTAGTAAGCTAAATTGTTCACATTGTTTTTCGTTTTAGGAAATTATGGTGTTCTGATATGGTCTTGATGATAATGTTTGTATAGAGAGCTTGAAAGTTATGACTGGATTTTAAACCATATGTATGTGTTTATTTCAGTCTGACTCAGGAGGGAAACCAGAAGGTCTTACAAGCTCAGGTATGTCCTTGCATTTTGATTCCTTGCATTTTGACTATTTTTGCTTGAGGTCTGGTAGTTCTTAGTTTGGTCAAAAGAAGTAGTTCCTTGAAGTCTGAAAGTAAGGCTATCCAGTCAAAAGTGTGATATTGTAATAAGCTGTTACTTGGTTGTTTAGCTGTTTGCATGTAGACATTTAGTTAATGTGGCAACTGTTTGCAAAAAAGACTTTTTGTTTATGATCATCGCACTAAGGGAGATTACCTTTGTGCTCAACCCCCCCCCCCCCCACATTATTTTGTCCCATTTTCTATGCCATCTTAATAGTCACAGAAACTGGCACAGTTCTAACAATGCAGTGATAATGAGGAGGAGGAGGATGGTAAGCATGATGCTGTGGAGTTCCATCTGGAATTGAAACTGTCTGACAGAGCTGTACTCTACATTTAATGTCATAATATATCCCTATATCAGCCAGGCCCAAGAGACACAGACACTTGCAGTGTTGGTCAGAAAATTTGAGCAATACCTTCAGTGATGCATCTGTGGAGTGGATGAGATTCAACTGTGTGGTTTCAGTCTTGCCAGTGAGCCGGTTGCATGTTCAGTTCTGGATAGGAGCTGATTAGAGCAAAAAAATTCCACAATGATTTTTGAAGGGACTGTTTGTGGATTCGAACCCACAACCTTCCAGTCTGTAGTCCATTGCAATATCCACTGCACCATGGCAACTGGTTAGAATAGACGTTTATTTGATTTGGCATTGCCCCCACCCCCACCCCCACCCCCACCCTTTCCCTTGTCCAACTCACCGCTGCAGGAGCTTTCAAAAAGAAAGTTAATGGAAAGGGCAAATTTTCAAGTTCAGAATCATAAAACTAGTATTTAACACTAGTCACTCTGAAAATAGAAGCTGTTAGTATGAATATGTGTGTGTGTGTGTGTGTGTGTGTGTGTGTGTGTGTGTGTGTGTGTGTGTGTGTGTGTGAGTGTGTGTGTGTGTGTGTGTGTGTGTGTGTGTGTGTGTGTGTGTGTGTGTGTAAGGATGAGAGGGGAAGTGAGAAAAACCTCTCAACAGAAGATTGGCATTTTTAACTTATCAAGCTTTAGTGAACATTAAAAGTCTATCATCTCTCTAGTATTATCAAAACAACCATGTGGCACTGGATTGACACCAGGTTTGTAAAAAATCTGCTCACAAGACTTCATTATGTGGATGCAGACCATGTCTCCTGAATTCACATGGAAGTTCACAAAGTCACATTAGTGACATTTGCCCATTGCCTTGGCATAAAAATATTGGAGAAATAAGACTTATTTCCCAGGTCCTTCCCTTGACGCCCAATAAGCCTTCTCACCTCTCTGAAATCTTGGTAAAAGAATAAAGGTGAAAGAAGCAAGATAGAGTGAGTGAAAGAGAAAACTGGGTAACATAGTGAAGGGGAAGTAGAAGAAAAAAAAGGAGAATATTGGAACAGTGTGTGTTGACAAAAGGGATGACAGTTTGTGTCAAGGGTCATTCGCCGAACAGGCTTGAGTGTTCACTAGCTCAGCATCTGTGTGTGTGTGTGTGTGTGTGTGTGTATGTGTGTGTGTGTGCGCAAGACAGAGGGAGGCTGACAACTTGGGTCAGGGGTCACATGCCTTACTCCCTTCCTGTCCTATGCCCTGAAGGTTTGGTTGTCACTGGGTGATTGCTTTGGTGAATGATGAGTGTGCACGCCTTGGTTTGATTCTTGAATCAAGATTTGGCGCGTTTTAGAATATTGTTGTTATTATTAAGTATTAGTATTATTAGTATTATTAGTCTTGTTTTCAAGGGAAGACAGTAGTGGTTGGTGGTTTAAGACTAATTGAAAATGCAGTGAAAACAGTTCCAAGAAGTTGGGGTGTTATAGTGGAGGAAGAAGACCTTAATGGTCGATCCTGTCAGGTGTTCAGTTTACAAGATGAAAGGTTGCAAGCTCCAGAAATTCTGCCTGTTTGCAGTCTACATTTGGGTATTCTGATATTCAGAATTTTGTCCATTCATACATGTCACTGGATGATGAGTTGCAAGTGGGAAAGGGCAAATAACTGTGAAGCAGAGTTTTGAAGTAGAGATATGTGGGTGACATTTCATTACAGAAGACATGGTCATAATTGTGAGCTTGGTGTAACACAAACTGTTACATCAGTAATATGAGATAGCATTTGACTGGCTCAAACTCTAGAAAATGTTGATTTTGTAATTCAGTTGTTGAATTGCAAATTCTGCGTCTTTACTGAGTTACTGAATCTACTTTGAAGAGTTCAGAAGATATTTTAGACAAATTCTGAAATCATTTGAAATCAAAATGTTATTGGAGATAAAAGTGCTTGAAGCAGATAAACATTTTTGGCTGTTGATACCATTCACTTATGCAAACAAACAAACAAAAACAGGAAAAGATGTATGTATGATATCGCCGACTTCAAGTTGGTTCTGACTGCATGCTTGTTCCTTGTTGACGCAGACTGATGGACAGGCATGCGGCAGTGGATGTAGGTAGTCTTTTCCTCACTGCATGCTTTCACCAGTCACATGGCATTGTGCACTTATTGTCTAGTTGTCTTGTTAAAGCTAGAGTCATAGTCATCACTTTCTGTAGCCTGTATAAGCCTTGCATCTGTTGGGGTGTTATCATCTTTATATCTATCGTGTAGAGTTACATGATCTTAGATTTGTCCAGCATCTGTTAGAATTGTCATGTCATGTATGGTTCATTCATGTGTGTATTGAAATTGTTATGTTGTCTTCATCTAGTCTACCCATGTGTCTGCTAAGACAGTGGTGTGTGATGTTGTCATGTTTGTGTGTCGTATCACAGTATTGTTATCTTATGTGGTTTAGTATATAATTATTTTATCTGGAGGCAGAATCTGATTTGAATATTTGTCTTTTGCCTGGGGTTCACCATTGATCAGGTTTGCATAGGGTCAAAATGTTATTTTCTCCTCAGAAAAATAAGCAAGGTGGACATAAGCTTGTTCTGGAATAGAAAAAGGAGCCATTATTTGTCAGAAACAGGTCCATAATTGTCATTTTGTTATGCTGTCTGTCAGGTGTGAGATTTTTTAAAGAATTATCGTTACTAATTTACAGGCTGGGGAACTCTTCAGATCATTGTATTTCTGTGATTTCCAACTTGGCTTCAGTGGGAGGGAATGTAAAATCCAAATGAAAAAGAATTTCTGTGGAAAACATTTTGTAAAGTACTTGTTCAGTCCATGTTCAGTTTTTCCAATCCAGGTTTCCATACTACTCTCAGGGAATATGCTGCCCGGGACTGTGACAATGTACTCATTGCTTCTGTGTTCGTTAATCAGATCATTGCATTGGTGTATACATCTGTCAGTGCTCATGATTTTTGTCATCCATTTCTAAGAAGCATGAGGTCTGTCTGAAGCAGACAAAGAAAGGCTTGTGATTTCACAGTATAGTGCATGTCACACATTGTTAGTTGTGGTAAGATGTGTGAGATAGTCAGCCTGTCGTAACAGACAGTGAAATGGTCTTCAGAAGTTCTCAAATTCAGTTTCAGTTGTTTTGTTTGGAAAGGGTGTGTGTGTGGGTGGGGGGGGGGGGGTTCACCCTCCCAGGCCCCATTCCAGGGCACTGTCCCTAAACTCCACCAGGGCCTGAAATTTTGGCCCCTGGACCCCAGCCTATCTTTAAAGATTATTTAAGTCAGCTGTTCTCTAGCCTGAATTTAGCTTGACTGTAAGTGGAGTTGCTTTTGAGGTAAATTTAAAAGTTGTGAGGAAACTTGGGGGAAGTTTTTTTTTTCTTTGTCTCGTCTTTTTCTGCCTATTCAAAGGTTCTGTTTATGAATATAGATCCGTGATTCATCCATACTTGTATTTTTCATTTCAGGCATCAAACACATTAAAGTCTGCATCAGTTTATTTTCCATCCTTACATGTTACTCAGATTGATTTTGTGAATTGTGGTGTAAACTGTGACTTTTGTATACACCTGCAGCGTATGAGTATAAAATCATCAAAAAGAATAAATTGAAAAGATGAGTAGGTATCAGTTTATGTCAAATATATCATCCAACTTGTGAGCTCTGTTGGTAGTTTGTTGGTGGTGTTTTTTTTTGGTTTTTTTTAAGATTCCAGATTTGTCCCTTCTGAAGCCTACCACTCAAACCATTACCTTTTGATTCTGTGGACTCAGGATCCCCACTTTTGTCCTTTCCATCTTTAAGTTTATTTTGTCAGATTTATTTGTTGTATTTAGATTTGATTTATTGTTATATTCTGCTCTATATATGTCTGTTCATAGAGATGTTGAGGAGACGATTATAGTCTGCATGTCTTATGGTCTTACGGAGTTAAATGTTGAGGAGACGATTGTTGTCTACATGTCTTATGGGGTTAAAGTTTATAAGATCGACAGCATTGACAGTATCAAGGGTTTTATTTTCTAAAGGGTAGACAAGGAAAATGGCATCAAATGGAGGAATTTTGATAAGAAGTCAGGAAGGAAGAAATTAGCTGGCCTGAATACAGTTTTTTGCTTATTTTGGACTATTCCACAATTCCTTAGGCATTGTCTGCCCCTGATGGTGTGTTTCTGTTTTCTGACCATCCTTTTTGTCCCCTTTGTCTGCCCCATTTTGGTTTCATTGTTGTCTTGGTGGAGGTTGTGTGTGTTTTGTGGGATGGGTGGAGTATTATTCATTTTAATGCCTGTAAAACTAGAGTTTTCATTTGATTCTGATTAAATTAAATTAAATGGTAATCATTACAGGTACAGAGAGATGTAAACTGAGGATTTGTTTCTTTTCATTTGATCCTAACTTTGTCTTGTCTTGCTTTGTCTAGTTCATGCCTAGTTATTTGCTTGACAAAGGCACTTGCGCTCAAACAGTGTTTGGTTTATTGTGGGTCTAAATTCTTATTTTAATACAACTTTTAATTTTTGCTTATAAAGAACAGGGGGAGGGTTTGTATGTTTTCTTTTTATGTCATTTAGGTAGTGCTTTTTCATCGCTACTGAAGTTCATAGTGTAGGTCATCGTCATCCTATAGCTGTTGTGTCTTTTTCTGTCCCATTTTCCAAACTGCTTGAGTGGCGTTACCGTCAGACTGTTCATTTCAGCTCCCCAATACATCAAACCCAGTTCACCCATTTACATTCCAGCACTAGGTTTTCTGCAAGTTAAGTCGCAGTAAAGTCAACCACCAGAAATGAATCTGTGTTGCTCACAGGCCACTTCAGCTAAGTTCAGTGGGTCCAAGTCTGATGCAGTTGACTCAGGATATCAGCCTCTGTTACCTCCCAGCATACTTGGGCCTGAAATGAAAAGATTAAGAAACCACAGCTTTTGACTGTGTTGTCTAAACTGTTCTGTCAGCAGTTCATGCACTGTAATTCTAGGATTGACCCATGAATGAGGGTGAAATGCGGTTTTAGATTTTAATTAGTTTTAACTGTGTAAGCTGTCATTATTCATTGTTTACATTACACTGAAAATTGTTCTCACCTCTCTGTGCTGCATAAAGGAGTTGAAGAATCTAGATAAAAACAGCGTTCTGCTACCCACTCATAGAGATGAAAAAAAAAATTGTATGTTTTGTTAGACAAAAAATAATATTTTGTTGCTGTGGTGTTGATGGTAAACCTTGGAAAGACCAATAGTTTTTGATCATATATGTGTGGTGAGCTTTGATTGCTTTGTAGTCATGGTTTATTAGATCGCACATATGCTTTCTACATGTCATTGTCCAGTTTTTCTTTACCTCTAAGTGTTACCTCACCTTTCATTTGTGGTCATAATGTGTGTATTTATCAGTGTGAATATTAGAGAACTTAGACAGCTGTGGTCTGTTTTGTGGTGAATTCTATAAAGGTAGCTTGTACTATCACTCAGTATTAGTAGTGGAATTGGGGGCTTTAAATGGTGCAGTACTTTTGTCATTTAAAACCAAGTTAGTGTGCAGCTGCTTGTTCACTTTGCACTCAGTCCAGTCTTTTTCTATTGTGTTTTGTTTTGTTTTGTTTTTTGCTATTTTGTTCAGGCACTCTGAGGTAGAAACAGCATTTCATAGGAATAGTATAGTCATGCTTTATCATATCTGGACTCCCTGGCCTTCAGTCAGTTTGATCCTGTTTCCATCTTTTTACTGGGATTTTAATAATTCTGAACAGTTGGTCAGTTCATTGTTTTGTATGTCTGGTACACTTCTTTCGGTGATGTAGTAAACTGAAGAATGGTAAAACAGAATCTTATAAACTGGTGAAAGATTGCACATGATTATTTTACTTTATTACTGTATGTTTGAAAACTTAATTACTGTATGTTTGAAGCATTCATTTCTTTTTTAAAACAAGTTTAGTCTTTTCAGTTCAGTATGCTCATTGTCACTGTTTTCTTCTCTGAGAAATATTGTGTAAAAGTGCAGATGAAATATATACACATAATGTTTTTGTTTATTTTTTGTAATAAAAAAATGCAACATGCATAATTTTTACTGCAAAATATGGAAGCATTGTTTGTTGTTTTAGAGTCCTGTATGTGTCATGTTTTGTTTGACTATCTTCTCCGATTTAAATTGACTTTCAAATTTAATTTGAGTGTGAGTGTGTGTGTGTGTGTGTGTGTGTGTGTGTGTGTGTGTGTGTGTGTGTGTGTGTGTGTGTGTGTGTGTGTGTGTGTGTGTGTGTGTGTGTGTGTGTGATGTACCTGCATGCATCTTGTTAGTAGCAGTATTGTTATTAATTCATCAACAACAACAAAATGTTCATTTCATTTTCTTTCATCATATTCGCATACTTTGTTATATTGTTACAGAATTTGACAGCTTTTTGATGGAGAGAGCTTCAGCAGCAGAAGGTGTACCAACCATTTCAGCACAGACCGGTCAGCAACCGGCAGCAGGCCGCAGTTCAAGACAGCTGAAAAAAGATGAAGAAGAGAATCCACTGTTTGCATTATGAGCGAATGTATCTGATCTGTGGTGTGTTGATATAAATGGGTGGTTGTTTCTGTACATAAAATACTTCAGAATTGTAAAGAAAGTGATCAGCTGTGCTTGTGAAATGTTGAGAATTGGATTATGCTTTCTTGTTTTTGTTGTTGCTTGGAGGTTTTTGTGTTTTTTTGTGTGTTTGTCTGTACATATTTTTAAGCATCCAGAACTTGTGTTGCTAGTGTAAAATTGTTTGTGTTTGTCTGTGCATATTTTTAAGCATCCAGAATTTGTGTTGCTATTGTAAAATTGTTTTGAGGGGTAAAATGTCTACTTTATTTCATTTTGATCCAGTATGCTTGTGATTGTTTATTTTATCAGCTGCTAAATATTGATAGTGTTTCATTCATATTGTTAAGTGTAGTAATTGCCTCTGCATTATTTTTCAACTGACTTTTTATAGTTGTCATATTTTCTGGTCTTGGTTTCCTTGGTTTTGGTTTTGAGAATGAAGTGGTTTGGGTTTTAGGATTTGTGTGCTTGAAATAGATCTTATCTTATCTAGGGATTCATGCTTAGAAGTTGAGGGTTTCCTGGTTACGCTTACTTTGTTGTTGCATATATACAAGTTCACTGAGGGTTGCATGTTCTGGTTCACTGTTTCTTTTTTATACTGTGATACACATGTATGATAACTCTCTCTTATACTTTCTTTTTTGCAAAGAATGTTCTTTCAAATAAGCCATAGTGTACATTTGTAATTAATAAGAACACAATTAATATCAGTCATTCATAGGCACAGGTTCTATACAATATCAAAATCAACATTATGAGCAATGACAACTAGTAGGCATTCTTAGACATGCAAAATTTTAAGCAGTTAGCTAGATTACAGTGTGAAAACAAACCCCAGCACCATGCATGCATTGACCCACACACACATGCACACACGTACGCAAAAACAACCTGCTGAGGTGCTATTTGCATTTGTAAGCATATACAGACATATGAACTAAAAAAAAGACTGGTCATAATTTCTTTGGCTATTACTGATACCTTGATATTGCATTTTTTTTATGTCTGCTTTTACTTGAGTAGTGAGTAAGCCATAAACCTTCATGTATTTTCCTTGAAATCTTGATGAATGAAATTAAAACATTAAATTTGAAAAAGAAAGGGGTGAGTGTGATTGTTTCCTTGCCCAGTTTATAATTTGATATGGTGCTGACATTTCAACAGAGGCTGCCACTCTATTAATGTCTGTGTGTGGGTGGGTGTGTATGTGTGTGTTTGGGTCGACAGTCACTTATTTGGAACTTTTTAATTGCATGTATTTGATTTTTTTTCATGCTGTAATATCAGATCAACACAAGTTGTTTCTTTTTTTTAATCTAACTTTTCTGCTATAGAGAATCCATTAGTGTATTTGAAATTCAAAAATCATGCAGTTCTGCTTTAAGCACCTGAGTTTTATCAATAGAAAATGGTGCAGTTACACAGTAGGTCTGTTTTCTTGTGACATTTATATTTTTCACCACTTTGTGATCGGAAATATTCTGTGACCCATAGTTTAAACTTGTAGTCTGAGTCTTTTATATGACTATGATCTGAATTTGATAAGGTGCATCCAAAAAAAAAAGTGAAGCAAAACAAATCAAAAATGAAATTAAATTGAATGAGATTGAATTAAATTGAATGAAATCAAATAGATAAAATAATAGAATAAAGTTGAATTAAATTAGATAAAACAAAGCAAAGTAAAACTAAAATATGAATGAAATAAGATGAAATGAAATAAAGCAAAACAAAACAAAACAAAAAATAAAAACAGGGAATTCTTTGATAGTTCCTTTCTTATTTGCCTTAGAGTGAATTAAGAATTGAAGTATGCCCTCAGAGACAGGTACTCTGTATATCTAACCAGTATCATCTTCCAAAAACAGCAGAAATCATTTGCTGATAGTGTGATATTGTGATCTGCTTGATTGGTCACTGACCTCTGGACAGTGGGTCATACCTGGATAAATGCTTGCTTTTTTAACATCACATTGCTGTAGATGTTTACCCCAGAGTTACAAATCTGTGAAGAAAAGAAAAGAGTCTGCCTGTAGTCGGATGAATTAAAAAGATTCTGTGACCATTTTTGCGTTTTTTGTGCTCCTGTGAACTTCAAAATAGGCCGTTCTTATTTAGATTTATTCATCTGTGTCCTTTGAAAATTTCAGTGAACATGTAATCAAATGGTGTGTGTCGGTTTTTTTTGTGTTTTTGTTGTTGTTTTTTTTAATTTTGAAGGCCACGTGAGTCTCAAATGACTCCAGTTTTGCAAACATAGTTTTATGATCGTTTTGATGTGGAAATATTCCAAGGATTGTGGCTGTTTCTAGCTGGTTTGAGTACAAGTGGTCACATAATTGTTGGTTGGTTCTGGTCATTTTGAATGCAAAAGGGTTATATGCAAAAGATCTTGATGGATTGTGAACAACTCTTTAAATTGTACCCTATTCTGCTCAGTCCTTGCAATCTATAAAAATGGCAGTGTTTTGCTAAAAATGTAATTTGTTGTATGTAAAAGAGTTGAAACATATATTAGTATTCAAACATTATTAAAAGTATTCCATTTTGGGATGAAAGAAATAAAGTGAAATTTGTTGAAGGTACACAGTGACTTAAGGTATTTTGAATTAAATAGGTTTTTATCTACAGTGCTGCAGTCCTCCCTTTTTTAAAATGTTCGTGTGTGTGTGTGTTTGCAAATATCTTTGTACACTTACTTGAAACAGTGAAGTTCTGTTGTGAAGTTACAAGGCATGGTGCCATGGAGAGAAATTTGTCTTTCATTGTTCCCTTACTCTTGTTTATTTTTTGTCTTGTAATATATTTTGTGATACATTTGTTGAGTTGAAGGAGTTTTGCTCATAGACCTTTTTGAGTCATTTGAATTGAGAGAGATTTTCTTTTTTTGGCATTTGTAATAAGCTTGCACAAACATCTGAAGAGCAAGTAGGATTTCATTATAAAATCAAATGTTTAATACAATAATGAAATATGATATGAAAAGGATATGATTTTTGTGGTCTGTCTCTCAAAAGAGCATTATTGTTAACCTTTTCTAATTGATTCTTTTTCCTGTGATTAAAAAAAAACTACCATGGTTGAGAAAAGAAACTTTATTCCCACCTTCTGTGTGTGTTGACATTAGGAGACTTTGGTTTTGGTGGAATGATGGTATGTTTTTCTAAAGTGTGTTGAGGTCTCTTGACATCAGGAGAACATGTAAAAAAGTCATAGTGTAAGCTCTGTGTATGCTACTGCAGTACAGTTTAATGACAAATAAAAAGATATCTTTGATTTGCTTCAGCTGAAGGTACTGTGTAGCTCATGAAGCTTGTACCAATATTTTGTGATAATTGTTGAACCTGACTTTGAGTAACAAGTTTTGGAAATCATGAAAAGTTCCCCAGATTTATTTTTGAAGGTGCACACCCAGATAACTTACCTCTTTTTAATGTGAAGGTCACAAACACATTAAAAGTACATTTTCTTTTGGTGTACTTAAATATATTATCAGTATTAGGCACAGGCTAAAAATAATACAGGTTACTGTACTCAAACTTAGCTTTGAATTTTCAACCATGCCCAGATTGTCTCATCTTTCTAACTTCTGATTTTCCCCTTACACCGCTGGTGTGGCATTAATACAACCCTAGGCTCAGTGCCAATATTTTATTAATATAACATACAACAAGCTTGGTAATGATTTAACACTCCTGTAAGATCAGTTTGTCTGCTTCATGCAAAAGTTTTTTTGATGTTCAGCCCTGAAAGTTGTGTTATTACCAACTAGCCTGTGGCCAGTTCTTTGGATTTTTAATCAGCCAGTTTGAAAAATTTGCCAGCCAAAATATGAGACCAGCCACAGAATTACAAAGTGCTACTATAGGACAGAACTGACCCAAGAGCTGTAGCTTTATCACAGAGAAGCATGTAGTGCAAGGTTGCTGTTTACCAGTATTTGGTAAAGTTGGATTGGAAAACGTGTGTAACAGTATGAGCTTAATCACAGTACACAGACAGATTGAAATCATTGTGTACTTGCCATTGGCGAATGATATTTTAGTTTTACTCATGCAAGTATTTTTTCTACTAGCCGCTTTCAGGGCTGATTTTTCACAAAATTTTTGGGATTGTATTGCAGTGCCATGACATCATCAAGTTCAGGGAAGATGCTGTGACATTCAGTGGATTATATGGATTACTGTGGCATGCTGGTTGTACCAAGTTTGGATAGCGTGTTTATCTACTGAGTAGCCATGCTGAATTGTTTTCATATTTTTTGTTTGTTTTGTATGGTGTAAATGGTTATGTGTATTATAACTGTTTATTCAGAAAAAACATTTTCACACAACATATTCATTTCACAGGTCTTACTGGCAAAAAACATGCTTTTTACACACATCTGAAGGAACATTCAAAGCATTATTGAACACAAAAGGTAGATTTGAATTGAGCTTGTAATTCAGCTTTTAAATACATTGTATGCAGTCTTATTTTTAAGTCTTGGATAACAAGCGCTGGCACTGTTTGCAAATTGGACAACTGTAACGAAGGAATCAATTTTTGAATGCTCTGTCATGAACATCTGTCACTTGAATTGCTTCATTTTCACTTTGAGTTTTTTGAGAAGAATAAGCCTTTGAATTTTTCTTCTGGTTTGAAACCTTGGTGGTTGTGACCCTTTTAAAATGTACTTTTGTGTGGAATTTTGAATTTGTTTTAATATAATGAGATTGTTTGTTTCATTTTTTCATATTCTGTTCATTTTTTTCTCATAGAATATATATGAAGGTATTAAAGATCATGAAATTGAGATCTAGGATATCTTGTGAAATTTTCATTGTACTCTGTTGACAGAGAGGTACAAGTTGTTAATTTATTTGTTTTGTTTTTTTCACTGCAGCTGTTTATCAGTGATGTTAACAGTAAAGACCTACATCTTTAAGCTGGTGGTGTGCAGGTATCTTTTTTTTCTTTCTTTCTTAGTTTCTTCACCCTTTTCAAAAAATAGAGATTGGTTTAGTAGTAACTGCATGTATGTCGACAGAATTGTTTTGATGAAGATTTTCATATCTGTACTAATCAGATTGATATCATGGGTCTAACGCAGTGGGAATTTATCATTGCCCAAGTTTGTGTGGACATTCTTTGGAGTAAATTTATTGCAAATGTCAAAAGCACTGCTGTAGCAGTTGTGACAGATTTTGTCTAAATGAATGAAAATTGCATGTTTGGCTCAGCTGGAAGGCAAGTTTGACTAAGATGGTCAGTTTTCAAGCTTACAATTTGACAACTTCCTGAAGGTACAGCAAAAAGGAAAATGAAGACTGAAGTGTGTGAGGTTTATGCGAAAGCTTATGGCATCTTCCATGTTGGTTTCATGAATAAACTCAACTGAGAATTATTAGTGTAGCTTCCTGGATTGGATGGTTCTTTGATAGAGCCATGGACTCAAGGTCTGATATCTCAAGTTCAATCCCAGTCTGCATTATATGGTTATAGCCCTGATATGGCTCTACACAGTCGGCTGGGCTTTAACTCTTTGAAGACGTAATATAGTTGCCTTGCACAACCACTGTGGACGCGATCAACGGGACCTGCCACAACCCTTGGAGACGCACGATTTTGGGGGGTTTTCAAAAAATTCTCAAAAATACAGATTTTACAGCACAAGAACATATTTTATATCAAAATAAAATTCAATTTACGCTCTTTGAGCTGAAGCTACATACAAGGACAATGCATCTATTCTATTACCTTCCTAGAAGGTGAAATGAGGTAGGGTTTTGGCTCTGGGAAAGAAGTTTTTGATTGACAGTAATCCAACACATAAAGTCAGTAAAACACCCATTCTTGACCAGGTAATCCAGAAATCTAGGTAATCACAAGTCCTTGGTATGACCAGAAGATATAAAAGAACAAACACAGCTTTGTTTTCACACAGGTGAAGCAGCAAAGTGATTATGACGATCCTTTGAAGAAGAAGAAGAAGGACTAAATGTCGCCATTTTGGTGCAAGGACAGTCACTCCGGTTGGTTTGGATAAAGGCAAAAACTGTAACTAATTGCGATAAAATCGATGCAAGGAAAGTAACAAACACTTAGAAGATACCAAAGAGTGTTCCTATATGTGTAGTTAGTTCCCCTAGATCAGCGACCGGCTTGCATCTATTTTAAAAAACCGCAGCGAAATATCCGCTATCACGTCTCTAATGGTTTGGCCAGCTGCAACGGAATGTCCGCTGTCACGTCTCTAATGGTATGGCCAGCTGCAGCGGAATATCCGCTGTTACGTCTCCGAAGAGACGTAACAAACAATAACAGTAACAAACTCTTGCCTATTTGCTGCCCATAATTCTGGTGATGTCAGCTTAGTGTTTCATAGGTATCTTCTCTGCCCCTCCCCATTGCAAGATCTTGCCAGTGTGTAGAGTTGTGTGCAGGCTCAGGGAGTCTGCCGGATAAATGCTGCAGATGTGGGTGGAGCACATACAGAATTGTCCATGTGCAATGAATCCCACTTAAACAAATCCCAAACATCACTTTTTTTTTACACTTATTCCATTTTACAAACGAGTTGATATGAGCGTTTTGTTTTTGTGTTTGAATTGTTAAATATGCATGCTTGACAAAGGCAATTTTAATGCAAACATACTCATTTTTTGTCCTGTGAAATTTTAAGATTGTTTTTAACTTCTATACACCAAATCAGAAACTGTTGCTAATCTGACCAGATTAACTTTCTGTCATTGGCCATAGTTAATGAAGCTATCCAAAGCTCTCATGTGACTTGCATGTGATCCCCCTTGACCAATCAGTGGCTTTCCTGCTTGGAGAGTGCCAAATATTAACTTTGTTATTCATTAGTCTGGCCAGTGGTTGTGGGTTCGAATCCCAGGGTGCGCTACATTAAACTGGCTTTCTCACTGTCCCATCTTAACATCATTGCTGTTCTGGTGGTGTCAGTATAGGATTAGATAGGTTCCCCCTTTCCCCACTTCCCTGGGATGGTTATCCCCGTTGGCCATATCACCTGAGATGGGTGTCAATGTAAAAACAACCAAATCAATCAAAAGTCTGGCCAAAGATCAACAAGAAGAGAGAGCGACTGTTTCCAGATGTTTGCCCCTCTGGGTTTGGATGGGATGGAAGGGCCTCTGTCTGTGGGCTAGGATATGATCATTCTCCTGAAGTTTGAGCCTCAACTACATCTTCAGCCTTTGCTCACACCACTTCAGCACTGATGGCACTCAGAGAACTCCTTCTTCAGTCACTATCTCAGGGATATCTCTCACAGTAAAGCAGACACTCCTTCGGGGTATCCTTTGTAGCAGCAAACATTGACCTTTCCATCTGCTGCTATGCAGATTGAACCAGAGGGATGATATGCCCCTCCACTGTTATTTAAATTCAGCTGCAGAATTTCATTTGGTGTTTACAAAGGTAAAATGAGCAGTGGGAAGGATACTAATTGATCAGTGGACAGCTTCACTATTGTGGCCGATGACTGAGAACTATGTTTGTCAGGTTAGCGACAGTTTTTGATTTAAGTACACTATTTTAACAGGGATTAAAGAAAAAAATCCTGATTTTCTTGTGAAACATGATTGTGTTCCTTTTCTTCCGTGAAATATTGAATTGTATTTAGTGAAATAACATTTACTTTGTGAAATTTTTGTATTGTTTTTCTCTTGTGAAATATGAAAGTACATCCTCTTCGTCTTGTAAAATATTGAACTGTGTTTACTTTGTCTTGAAAAATATTGAAAAGTAAGATGTGATTAAGATGTGTTCTGAGTTCAAAGGTCCAGGAAGCAGATGCTAATTTACATTGCATACTGGTGTGTTTACTTGTATCTTGCATCTGATATGATTGTGAAAACACAGATTGCTGTGTAAGTGTATGCTTTTATGTCTTCATCAGTGTCAACTTAAAGCCTTTTAAATATTATCCTGGTGAGTCTTTTGATCGATTGTGAAGGTGAGTGGGGATATGGAATGAGATTTGGGTGCATGCACGGATTGCACTAATTTTTTCTTGTGTTGTTTTGGGAGCTAATTAAATGGACATGCAATATCTTACGCAGATATATACTGTTCTCTCATGTTGTTGTTTGTAAAAGAGTGAATGGTATTGATTTTTGTGCACATATATATAAAGTTCTTCATTTACTCAAGATGCCTCTTCTTGTAGTTGGTCTGAGTGAAATGTGTACTTTGTGTCTTGGTCCTTCGTCTTGAAATCTGTGCCCCTTTTTTATGTCGACTTATGAAATAATTTTGGAAAAAAAAGTGTGTAATTCATAATTTAGTTTTGAGAGTAAACAACCAACTTAAAACAAAGCCACATAGCTGTATAAACGACATATTTTTGTCGTCTTCTTCCTTAACTCTGTGAAAAGTCATTGGGGTGCCACATTAAAGAAATGTTCATGAGATTTATGCAGTTCTGTCAGTTGGTGCCAGCATGGGTGTCTGTAAATGATTCCTCTGTGTATTCTGCATTATTGTCAGGCCATTGTTTGTTTGTTTTTCTATCTTCCCCTCTGTCTGCTTCCCTCAACAGTTCAGTTCCCTGGAGGATTGATTTCACAAAGCCATTGGATCTTATTAAAAGGCCATACCAACCTAGCTTCCTGATGTTAAATGAAGTCAGCAGATCTTTATATGGTCCATTGTGCAGCTTCATGGTTTGGCGCTTGATGATATGATTGGTGTATCTGATGTTTAATATTTGCAATAACACCTCAGTACCTTTGTTTTGATTTGTCTTTCCAAATCCACTGTGAGGGTTCATGTTTTGCATGCATACAGGAAGATGGAATATACCTGTGCACAGAAGAGTATGATCTTGTGCTTCATGGAGTTGTTCTTGTCCTTCTGTACAGGCCATCTAGTCTTTTAACTCTTTCCAGCCACAGAGTTTGGGAGGCGGCTGAACCCCTGTGATGCACGTTTTGGGGCATTTTTTTAAAAAATAGAAAAATTCAGACATATCAGGAAAACAAACTTCATATCAAACAAAAATTTAAATCTTATGAGTTTCGGAAAACATGCCCAATCATGTACACAGATCATGCATCTTATCTCAGCAGACGAGGAAAAAATGTATCTGAGCAGCTCAAAACAAAAAGTCCTGGCAGCACGGTGGTCAGGTATCCAATACAATACACAGACAATCCAGCTGGAATATACATCAGTCCAGAGTCAGATCCTCCCTGGAATGTCCAGCAGAAAAGTGAGAATGAATTCCACAGTAGTATGAAGCATAGAAAATTCTCAACATGCGGCAAGGCTACGCGTCAGCAGATATTCCGCTGACAAGTCCGGAAAGTGTTACAGGCTTAGCAAGTTCTTATCTACTACCTGCCAGACTATCAGTGTCAACTCAGAGAGAAGGTTCATGATGGTTATTCCTCCCTGCTTAGCCAGTTCTTATCTACTGCCTGCCAAACTGTCAGTGTCATCTCAGAGAGAAGGTTCATGATAGTCCTCCCTGCTTAGCCAGTTCTTATCTACTGCCTGCCAGACCATCAGTGTCATCTCCGAGTGAAGGTTCATGATGGTTATTCCTCCCTGCTGACCATGCTGATATGATCTTAAGTTGCGTCAGTCATGATGCGTTCCAGGGTATGTTGAAAAGTATAGGTGATGGAAGGAAGCCTTGATGAACTGAAACTGAAGTACTGAACTTCTCCAAAAGCACCTTTTGTAAGTACCGTACTGGTTGCATTCAAGCATTACCTGTGAAAGAGCTTACGAGGGTCATCCAATGAATAGTAAATGTCTATATATATTTGTTAAAAATAGGATAATGATCAGTAATTTTCTGTATTTCTTCAGTATAACATCTATTCGGAAGGGTCCGAAATGCCTGTTGCTTGGTCACCTCCACTTCAAGTAATCTAAGTCATAGAAATACACTCCAAGAAGGGATTTTTCAACTTGGGGGAACAGGACAAAGTCTAGGGGACTCGTATCTAGAGTAAGAAGACTAGGATAGTGTCCCATTGATGTGACATCATAAATGACATAGTCCTCTCTGTTTTGTGGCAAGGTGCATTGTCATGAAATGTCAGTGGTAAATCATTTAACAGTGTTTACATTTGTTTCAGATTGCAGGTCATCAGAAACATACTGTAGACTAAGTAGTCTGGATTTACAGTTTTGTCCCATTTGAACATGATATACGCCCTTGTTATCATAGGTATGTATCACCATTGTCTTTGATTTTCCTTACTTTCTTCTGAATTCGATGGGTCTTGGAAAGGTGGGAGAATGTTGCTCTGATGATTTGTTTCTTTATAAAAGGCTGACAGCTTCTAACCCAGTTTCATCAATGGTGATAATCCAATATAGTAACGCTGTTGCCCTCATTTTTGTACCTGTTTAACCAAGTCTCTGCAACAGTGATGCGTGCCTGTTTTTGATCTTCAGTAAGGCAGTGGCCAGACCCACCATGCTGCAAATGTACCTGTTAAAATGGCATGATACACAACTACCCTATAAACTGCAGTCTGTAAAAGAGCTTGTGTCCCCACACTCACTTTGTAATGATTTTGATGTATCAGTGCCAGAACTTACTTCATAAAATTCAGTTTTAATGTAAGTGCATTGTTCTTCAATGCTAAACATGGCCAAGACACTTGGAATGACTGTACCCAATATAATATCGGAATAGATGTCAGGTTAGATTATCTGTATGTATTGTCATAGTTAGATCACATAATAATTACATCAGGTTTGTGTGAATTGTCAAAGTGCTGGACAATTATTTCTTCTGTTATTAGGTCACATCATTGCTTATTGGACGAAGTGCCATGCTATTGCTACTTTATTTTTCCATCATGTGGCATTTGTGGTGTAGTGCATATTGAATTATCT
Organism: Monoplex corrugatus; assembly: GCA_030674185.1. Taxonomy (NCBI): domain Eukaryota; kingdom Metazoa; phylum Mollusca; class Gastropoda; order Littorinimorpha; family Ranellidae; genus Monoplex; species Monoplex corrugatus. The sequence goes on along the minus strand of CM060305.1, from coordinate 39,642,495 downwards.
ATGCACCTTCATACTTTCTTGCCAAACATTTAAATGGAATTCTGTAGAATTGGAGATCGTCACTGATCAAATGGAAGAAAAATGTTTTACAGTGTTCATTTCATCTTGTATTTTCTGCCTGCTTGTTTGCTTTCAGGCTGGTATTGGTATAGACTTAAAAAGTGAAGATTTTACTTTTGTTTTGTGACTTTCTTTCTGTCATCCTGTCCAACAACTTCCTGCAGAAAGCTGGTGGGTAGGATGATGGAGCAAAAGGTGAATACTTTTTTTTTCAAAGATGATATGGTTGGTCTACATGTTCAAGTGTAGAAAGTGAAGTCATCCTTTGATTGTTGCAAAGACCATAGTCCACCTAGAAGTCTTAAGTTAACGTGCACATACTGTCTGTGATCAGCGAGTGTGCAATATACAAAGACCTAAGGGACTACAGGATTTACATGTACATGGGCTTGTATGCAGGTTGTTTGTGAGCATTGGACAAATTGTCATACTATCTTTCTGTGAAGGAGAAAAGTGTTATCACTTTATTTGTCTCTTGTAAAGAAGGGTGTGACATAGCACCCCTTCAGTTTGCCATGGTACTTGCTACCAGCGTCTTGGTTTCTCAGATTATACCTTCTTCAAAAATACACAGTTTTGTGTGTTTGTGTGCATGAAGCTGGTGCTTGGTTTGTCTTCATTCAGCTCTCCTTTTCAAACCATTTTATAGCATGCTTATACAGTACAAAGCAAATGAGCTGAAAATACGTGCATAAATGGTGTGAATGTAGCTCATTGGCAAGTCATCAGTTTACACATACGCTCAGTAAACAGCAGGTAAACGACGCCCACATCATAGCAAAATATTCATCATCTAAAAGTTGGATACATCTTATTAGGACAACTTCTCTTTTGTTTGGTCTTGAGACATTTGCTGCTAGTTTTTTTTTTTACAAATCTTGGCCACAATGGATATTTTATTACAAGGAGCACTCGTTAAGTTTCGCAACCTGATCTCCAGGAACACTTACAGCTAGTCTGACTGTTCAGGTTTTTCAATGTACCCCCCTTTACGAAAGGTCAACACTGTTGCAAGGAGCCCTATCATCCTTACCACACATATTTTCGAATAGAACTGAAACAATTCCGCAGAATCTAATGAATTCTTAATTACAATATTTATATAGCGCAAAATCT
>CM060305.1:39606240-39641219 GCA_030674185.1 Monoplex corrugatus | reverse complement strand
AAAGTAGAACAAGAGAAAAGGAAAGTAACAAGATGATGCAAGAACATTCAATGCAAGAGATTCAGGTTCAAAAGCACAGAAAGACCAAGGAAGAGATGGCTGGATGGTATGAAGGAGGAGTTACAACAACACAACCTCTCAACAGTGGAAGCTACACATCTAGCGCAGACCCATCACTGCATCTTCCCTTGACACCTACAGGTTTTTCAAGGTGAAACTATTTGTACACCATTTGTAACAATATAACTACATGAATTTTGTATTATAAAATGGTTCACTTACTATGCAACAAAGTTGCACAGTAAATTTGTTATGATTCATAATACAGCTGCCAAAGTAAAGGACTAGCTTGAAAGATTACTTATGCATATTAGTAAAAGTCTATCAATACTATCATGACAACCTCAATGAGTGTTATGAATTAATAAGTTAGTTTTTGTATCACTCTGAAAACCAACACACTGATGTTTATCAATAAAACCTCACTACGGATCTGTCTTGTCTTTTAAAAACTAAAATCTTACACATCTTTTTTTTTTTTTTGGAGGGGGGGGGGGGTTCTCTCTCAAAATTGATTCCATCACATACTTCTATGAAAAAGTAAATTAGTCACATGTCAAATTGAATTTTTGATAGGCACACAAGAAATGTTTGTGTGAAAAAAAACACTTTGTAAAAAAATTAAAATACTGCATACTTACAAACAAGTAAAAAATCATTTTTTTAAATCTAACTTCTCTCTCTCTCACATGCACACACATACATATACATGTTAAGACTTATGGGCACATTAAATATTGTATGAAAGCATAAGGACATAATTTTGAGTAATCCAATTCAAATAAGAGAATAATTCAAAATTATTTTGAAATGTCAATTTCATATAAAAGCATAATTTACAAACACATGTAATCACAATATCAAAGATCAGGTCAAATTAATTCATTACAGTTATCTCTTGGTACATAGCCAGAGCAAACTTGAACGGACGTCACTCTCAACATCTGAACCACAAGTCACCTTCAGTGACAAGACTGTCTCAGATGATGTAATCTTACTGTCTGGTGTCAACATGACTGGTCCCCTTGTCAATAAAATCACATCATTACAGCACAGTGTGGCCAGCATTAGCATACCTGCCAACCAGTATGATTTTTGCATATTTTATACATATCTTTGATCATACACAACACTGGAAAATGTATTCTAAACAATTTTCTTGCACAACAAAACTTCAAAAGCTGATCCATACTCTTATTTTGTTCAAGTTTTACCCACCTGAATTCTGGTAAGCTACGAAAAGACCAAGACGTTGAAACAGTCAACTTCACTAGGATCAAAGTAAAAAGGCAAAGAAGCTGACACTTTTTCTTTTCCTCCAGAAATATAAAAATGAGCTAGTAAATATTAAATTGGCACATGAAAATGTAAGTGTATTGCAAGTACTGCAAATTTGTGACTCTGGGATGCATGACATTCAAAGACCACATCAAGAGAAAAAAAAACGTGCCTAGGGTTGAGTAGGGCTGCAACCACAGTTGCAACAATTAGCGATCTTATTTTTATTCCCTCCAAGAGTCTGTCACAGTCACAGCAGGTAACAAAGACAGCTGAGGCAATGCTTTTAGAACTTAATGCATGTGACGTTAGTCATATTTCAAAAGGTAGGCCTACTTTATTTTGTGATAATTAGGCGGAGGATATTTTTTTCCTTTCAAGTATACAGATTTAATTTGTTTTAGACATTCTAGGGAATATTATTTAGAGATTCCAGGGAAAACAGACCTATTAGTTTTATACTGCTTCCACCGTTTTCCTGCCTTTGTGTTTTGTCTCAGTTTTTTTTTAAACTGATGTACCTGCAAACCTGTCGACTACTACACTGTACAAAATACAAACAACAATGAAATGGGAATAATGACGGACCAGTACCTTATCCATATTATGTAAAGTGGTCCAAAGTCAATTTTAAGCAGAAGCTGTCATGGTATCAGCAGCACTGCAAACAATATTCTATATCATCTACATGAAGCACATACACAATATACAAACCTGAAACTGCTAATTTAACATCTGTTTTAAGATACACAATCAGCTGACAGATTTTCTCTCTTACATTTATAATATTCTCATTAATACATTTGTCCCGTTATATGAGCAAATGCAGGAAGACACTGAAGTTGCACAGCAACTGTCTCTCAACCACATCTGAAGTTTAGATAAAGGCCAGAAGTGCCAATCCCCTTACCACCACAAACCTACCAGTTGTCTAAATCTTTTGCTGTAACGCAAAACTCAGTTTAAAAAATCTCAGTCTCTTAAAGAAAGGAAATGTTTCTTTCCCACTGTTATGAAGTGCTGTGTTTCTTTCATGTCATGTAAAGAGAAAATATGACACATTGTTGAGGCCATTGAGCAAAATATCAAAGTCCAGATCACAAACAGTGCAACTAGCATGTATTGCACTGACTGATGACGGCTGGATGGATCTTTTTTCTTCTAACTGTCCGCTTGTACCATCATGGCTGTTGTACAGTGGATGCTTTTGTGAATACATGTGCTTGGTGAATTTTTTAAAACCGTTTCTGTCTTCGTTGCAGTCTTGGACTTGAAAATTCTTATAATATGAAGGCTGTCGTCAGCTAGCCATTATAATTTCAATGTCAGTGTGTGAATGAACTAATAATTTAGTGCCAACTTCAGAGCAACAGCTAATTACATGGCTGCTCTGCAACTTTTGACTGCTCTCCACACAACATAATACAAATATTTCCATGGTAGCTTGCCTCCTTCCAATGAAACTGTAGCATCTCATACGTGAAAGCCCGTCTGCTATAACTCAGCGGTTACTCATGGGATTCTACTTCAGAAAATTGTTTAGGGAACAATCTTTAGAGCGTAAGCATAAGGTGTGGCATCTGTACATACTAATTAAAAGTCAACTGAACATTCAAACAGTTCATACAAATGTAAAATACACTTTCATTCTGGGACATATTTCATTAATACAAGATGTACAATGATTATGTAGTATATGCTTATACATTTCATTAATACAAGATGTACAATGATTATATAGTATATGCTTATACATTTCATTAATACAAGATGTACAATGATTATATAATATATACTTATCTACATTTCAAAGTTAAATGTTTTTAAATTGTGGATGGAAAATTTTCCACTGACGGACAGAGTAATATTGCACATGTCTTTGCATAGAATTTTGAGGAGGAAATATGTGGTTTAATAAGTTAGTGGTTTTGTATCAAAAAATGAAAATCATGTGTAGCAAGCAACAATTAAATGGAAATTTACTACCAATAAGCTGTTATCTATTCTAACATTTCCAACATCATACTACCTGTTGTATACAATTCAGCACTTCTAGGACACCTTTAGCATTACAGACATGCACTTTGCAAGTAATTATTCTAATCACAGTTCTTGGTATTATTATACTTTCATCATGATTACTCTTATCATCTTGCATACAGAATAGCTAGTGTGTTAGTCTATTATAAACAGAACAACTGTACTAAACCCAAAGAAACACATAAACAAGCGGTTACAACCATGACAGTCAGTCTGAACGATTCTAGATATGCAATAATATCAACAACATCACCCGTCAAATATATGCCAATAATGAATATGTAGCACAGTAAATTTCAAAATGACTGGTTTTTCTACAAAATATTAATAGACAATATACAGTTTCATGACTTGTTAGAAATCATTGTTTCGTTTCAATCATATGCCTTTTATATATTATTGAATAAAGATGTGTAAGTTCTAAAACCATATAAATAACAGGATAAGATGCTTGATGATATTGACATATTATATATTATATATATAAAATCTCTTTTCAAAATATCAAAAGAAGGATTAGACAAGGATGTGTTCTGTCACCAGATCTGTTTTCACTTTACAGTGAAATCATCACAAGAAACCTACAAGAATGCCCTGGGATAAAAGTTGAAGGAAAAATAATAAACAGTCTTCATTATGCAGATGACATCATTCTCATTGCAGAAAAAAGACCTACAAAATCTTGTAAACATAATAGAAATAGAAAGCTGAAATACAGAAAGCAGAAGTAAAGGGCTGGAGCTAAATAGTAAGAAGACTGAAGTCAATTAATCAGTAAAAAACAAGAAATCTCCCATGTAAAATAACAGCAGATGGCACAATACTGAGACAAGTTGGTAAGTTTAAATATCTGGGAACAGTCATCTCATCAGATGTCAGGTGCACAGATGCACATTAAGAAATATCAAGCAGAACTGGCTAAGCTAAAACAGTGTTCAAGAATATGAAAAACACTCTTACCAACAAATGCCTATCAATTGATATCGGGAAGAGAGCTTCGTTTTCCAATGTTACTTAGAATACTGTTGTATGGATGTGAGGCCTGGACAATCAACAAGCACCTCTGGACTGTAAATAAACCATTGTGATGTAACAACCAGGGGTGGGAACTGCTGAAAAAAAAGAGAAGAGGAAATCTATGGGGTCCAAGAGCATGCTCGACTCCCAACAAATGCAATCTTGCACATTTTCAGGCATCAAACCAAACACAGAGTGTTTACGAGAGGTATTTCCTGAGCTATCTGATTTCTACACGTGCACATATTATATCACAAATCATAGTCATTATATTTACTCTACTGTGAAAAAAGTAAGCTTGCTACGGATTTTCCGAGGAAAGTGCCCATGTAATCCGATGAAACCGATCCTTTCTGCCACAGAAATCTGCAGATCTGAGGAGAATTCCCATCTCTGAATAGCAATATAAATTTCTATGGACAGCACAGACGACTGTTTTAACCACACACAAGTATACAAGACACTTCTGGACAGTATATAAACCATTGCAACACCAGATACACACTGCTCTGCTCAAACCTCTGATGATAACACTGCGATGTAAGAACATCATACATACATTACTCTACTTGCACCTCTGAACGATATATAAACCACTGTGATCAAACAACACTGTACATGCATTACTCTACTTGCACCTCTGAACGATACATAAACCACTGTGATCAAACAACACTGTACATGCATTATTCTACTTGCACCTCTGAACGATACATAAACCACTGTGATCAAACAACACTGTACATGCATTACTCCACTCGCACCTCTGAACGATACATAAACCACTGTGATCAAACAACACTGTACATGCATTACTCTACTTGCACCTCTGAACGATACATAAACCACTGTGATCTAACAACACTGTACATGCATTACTCTACTTGCACCTCTGAACGATACATAAACCACTGTGATCAAACAACACTGTGCATGCATTACTCTACTTGCACCACTGAACAATACATAAACCACTGTAATCTAACAATAAACATATTACTCTATTCACACCTCTAGACGGTACATAAAACCATTGTGATCTTAAAACACTGTACACATTCCATACCACTGGACAGCATAAAGCATTGTGCTTTCAAACAGTATGTACATTACATATATCTGAATGGTATAAAACACTATGGTCTAACAATACTGTACATATATTACATACTACTGGGCAACATAAATGACTATGATAAAACAACACTGTACAGATCTGACATGGTTCATAAAGAACTGAATCATTCAACTGTGTTGCAGATGACTGGGTGTGTCGGCTGTCTGCTGACTTGGCACATATGGAAAAAGTTCAAATAAATCAAGTGAACAATCTGAAGTGGGAAGTACACAGAAAGGAAAAAACTTCAACGAACAACACACACAATGAAAACTGCATATCAAACCAAAAACAAAATTACAAATCATGTTTACATTCTATCATCAATCATACCATAACTCAGAAAAAAAGTTTGATCACCAATTTCTTAGTCAACATACAGATCTCCATGTCATTAACACACACACACACACACACACACACACACACACACACACACACACACACACACACACACACACACACACATACACACACACACACACACATTGCTCTGACACACACATACATACACGCATTTTTAAAGAGCTTCTTTACCTCCATCACAAATAGTAAATCAAGTTTAAAAAATATCAAGATCTCAGACTCTCATTTAGACCACTGCAAATGTCTTTGAAATGGAGGTCATGGCCATTACACAAACAATAGTGTTAAACTTATTTCCACACATACAGTATTCTGGTGATGGTGGAATCAAAAAGCAACAAAATCTGCCAGGCTTTTATATCTTCACATCAGCATTAACACAGTCAGCTTGTTAAGAAGTTTAAAATAAACAAAAAACTCTGAGGCCACAAAGAGATGTTGGTAAAGACCACATCTTTGATTGAGACCATCTTACTATGAGATGTGACCATGCTCAAACACATAAGAAACACACAAAAAAAGCAAAACATTATCTGCAAAATTGCCATGTGCAATGTCTGTGCAGTGACAGCCAGTTTTCTGCACCTTAAGGCCATTTAAGAACATTTGTAATTCTACTACTACAACATGCCCTTCTACAAATATGATGACACATGTTCCTAACTTCTGACACTACTATCATCATACTAATAACGTGGAAATGAAACTTTACTAAATCATTTATATTCTTTATGAATAGTAGTCAATCTAAACACTCCTTCACCCTCTGACATCCCTTGGCCAGTGTATACACTTCTTCATTCTCTAACATATCTTGGCCAGTCTCAACACTCCTTTAACCTCATATGTTTTGGTAAGTCTCAATATTCCATCAGCTTCTCACATGTCTTAGCCAATCTGTGAACTCTTTCATTCTCTGTCATGGGCAGTCTCAATGCTCATTCACACTCTCACATGTATTGACCAGACTCAATACTCTTTCACCTTTAACATTTTAAAGTTCTTGAAATACAAAACACACGTTCACCCTAGAAGTGCAAAAGAATGTATCATTTATCAAAGTCACAGAAAGAAATGAACCATTTTCACGGGATTATGTGACCTTGAATAAATTTCAAGGATTTGTTAAAAGAGATGGTCAAATACAGAGCTCAGTAAACAAAATCATACTAAATTTAAGGTATTTCCAATAGTCTTTTTATAGCATTCAACATGTAACATTTTGAGCCATACTATGCATACTGCATACCCAATGGATTCGCAAAAACATATCCCACTGAGTTCAACAATAAAACAGTGCCATGCACATTCAGACTTGCATGAGATTCTTAACTGTGGAGTTAGTATCGCCACTGGAGCTGCGTCGCGACAGTCCTTTGTGTGCGTAGCTAGCTTCCTGTTCCTTAATGTCTGTTGCTCTCTTGTAGTATCTTGCTGCAGTCTCATAGTCTTTCTGCAATTTTATACATGCTATACTAAGTTTGTGTCTTCTGTGGAAAAAATATAAAACAGACAAACAAAACATGACCTGAACTTCATTCATGAAAATTTAAATAAAAATTTACATTTTGAAAACCTGAAATATTACTGCAATTATAATGCATGAAGTGTGGGAATGCATGCATGTGCATGTCATGTCAGGACTGTCAAAAAATATTTGCCTGTCATAGATCCTAATAACTTGTTGCATGCACAGTCACTTGTTGTTAGTGGGATAAGGCCAGAAAGGAGGGTGAGGGAAATATTTAACCTCTTCTCTGCTTGGTACGAGTAACGCTCGTAGTAAAATCGAAATTCACCACGCCCGTATACGAGTGCCACTCGTAGTAAACTCGTCACGGAAAGCGAGCAAATCTACACAAGAAATGACTGCGCAAAATGTTTCCAACTCTGTTGCTGATATCAGCGAAGAGCCCCATATCCTTCACGTCACCAGTAACTGACCACAGGATATGCAAATCGCGAGTTGAGAGGTTAGAGTGATTAGCGAATTCAAGATGGCAGCGAGACCTAGTACGTCGTCGGCTCGACCTGTTTTCAAGCGGTACACTGCGCTTGATGTGTTGGACGAGATATTCAACGATCAAGACAGTGGAGAAGAAGACATGGGAGGATCGGATCCTGACATCAGTGATGAGGAGGAGACGGATGGGAACCAGCACCATCCACTTTTATCGGAGATAGGTGCTGGTGATGACGTGGATCCTTCGTTCGCTCCCAGTGAAAGCAGTGGGGAAACCAGTGCTAGCGAGGGTGAAGAAGAGGAAATGGGGGATCCTCTACCATCAACAAGCACTGCACCCCCTCCTGTCAGGAGGGGACGGGGTCGTGGACGTGGTAGGGGGTCTGGACGACGGCGAGGGCCCCGTGGAAGCGGCAGGGGGCGTGGCGTGAGGCGTGGTCAGCAACAGCTAGTGAGAGAATGGCGAGAAGCTGATGCACAGCACCCCAACCCTGGTGTAGTTTTCACTGGAAATCCGGGGTTGAAGGTCAGCTGTGCTAATTTTAGGCCGGTTGACTATTTGGAATTATTTTTTTCTGACCTAGTCAACCATCTCGTCATTCAGACAAACCTGTATGCTGACCAGTTTCTCGAGGCACACCCCAATCTTCCACAGTTTTCCAGGGCCAACAAGTGGGAGAAAGTCGACTGTGCAGAAATGAGGAAGTTTCTGGGCCTGGTTCTGCTGATGGGCATTGTGCGGCTACCTTCAATTGAACTGTACTGGTCTAAGAAGGTGCTGTACAGAATTCCAGTCTTCAGCTCCATCATGACAAGAAACCGGTTCCAGGCAAGTAGCTCTATTTTTTTTTCTTTTCTTTTTTTCACTACTTGATTCTTCATCCCTCCACTATTCATTTTGTGTGTGTGTGTGTGTGTGTGTGTGTGTGTGTGTGTGTGTGTGTGTGTGTGTGTGTGTGTGTGTGTGTGTGTGTGTGTGTGTGTGTGTGTGTGTGTGTGTGGTTTTATATATTCAAGTGTGTGTGATACTGTCAGTGTGTGCTTGTGTAAATGTGTGTGTGTGTGTGTGTGTGTGTGTGTGTATGTGTAGGCTGTGTGTGTGTGTGTGCGTGTGTGTGTGTGTGTGTGTGTGTGTGCATGTGCGTGTGTGTGTGTGAGTGCACATGTGTACATACGCATTATTTATTTCTGTTTGCAAGTTTTCCATACAAGTTTGCTGATTTTGTAAAACACAAAAGCACTTTTTTGGTACACCAGTGTGGTGTTTTTATATTCATGTGTGTGTGATACTGTCAGTGTGTGCTTGTGTGAATGTGTGTGTGTGTGTGTATGTGTGTGTGTGTGTGTGTGTGTGTGTGTGTGTGTGTGTGTGTGTGTGTGTGTGTGTGTGTGTGTGTGTGTGTGTGTGTGTGTGTGTGTGTGTGTGTGTGTGTGTGTGTGTGTGTGTGTGTGTGTGTGTGTGTGTGCGCGCGCGCGTGTGTGCATAAGCATTATTTATTTTCTGTGTGTAAGTTTTCCATGCAAGTTTGTTCATTTTGTAAAAGACAAAAGCACTTTTTTATACCAGTGTGGTGTTTTTATATATTCAAGTGTGTGTGATACTGTCAGTGTGTGCTTGTGTAGTGGGTGTGTGTGTAGGCTGTGTGTGTGTAGGCTGTGTGTGTGTGTGTGTATGTGTATGTGTGTGTGTGTGTGTGTGGTGTGGTGTGTGTGTGTGTGTGTGTGTGTGTGTGTGTGTGTGTGTGTGTGTGTGTGTGTGTGTGTGTGTGTGTGTGTGTGTGTGTGTGTGTGTGTGTGTGTGTGTGTGTGTGCCCAGTTGTGGGTCTGCTTACTTATCTTGAAAGTTTACTCTGTATTTCAGATTCTTCTTCAGTTTCTGCACTTCAACAACAATGCAGCCATGCCAGTGCCAGGTGATCCAGCGTACGACCGGCTCTACAAGATCCGTCCTATTCTGGATCATCTGCATGAGAGGTTCCAGGAGGTGTATGAGCCCCGGCAAGCGGTATGTGTTGATGAAAGTCTACTTCTTTGGAAGGGTAGACTGATATTTCGTCAATACATACCGTTGAAACGTGCCCGGTTTGGCATCAAAATATACCTGTGCTGTGAGTCTGACGGCGGTGTCAAGGGAAGTGGTGGCTACTGCTACCGCTTCAAGGTGTATGCTGGAAAGGAGGACCCCGTCAATGAGGTGCAGCCTGTCCTAGAGTCCGTAAATGCAGACAACCCAACTCTCTCGGCCAGCGAGAAGATGGTGCTGTACTTGGTAGCCCCTCTCCTGGAAAAGGGCTACCATGTCTACACGGACAACTGGTACAGTAGTCTGCGGCTGTACCTCTACCTCCTGGAAAGGAACACCTTGGCCTGCGGCACCGTCCGGGAGAACCGGGGTATTCCAGAGGAGCTACGTGGAGTGAAGCTGGACCCCGGATCATCAGCTGCTCTTTGTGGTGACAACAAGATCGTCGCCACAAAGTACCACAGCACAAAAGTGGTGCACCTGCTGTCCTCTGTGCATGGCCACACTGAGGCACCCATTCCACACCGGGGACGACGGGGTGTCAACATGCGTCCGTCTGTTTCATCGAATTACAACAGGAATATGGGTGGAGTTGACAAACAAGATCAGCTGCTTCACCCATATGACTGCTCACGTAAGTCGATGAAATGGACAAAAAAACTGTTTTTTCCATTTTCTGCAGGTTGCAGCCTGCAATGCATTCATCTTGCAAAAGTCAAGAGGTGATGACTCCTGTAACACTTTCCTAAGTTTTTTGGAGAGTGTCATCACCTCTTGGATTTGGCCAGATCAGGTGCCAGCTGTGGAAGAGGGAAAAACAGATGACGAGGTGAGGGTGGGTGCACACCACTTTTTATTTCCACTGCCACCGACACCAAACAAGTCTAACCCCACCAAGCCGTGTCGGGTCTGCACGAAGAAAATAAAAGTGCGGAAGGAATCCCGCTACTACTGCCCCTCCTGCCCATCCAAGCCTGGATTGTGCTTAGGCCAATGCTTCAAGGACTACCACACCAAGTTTGCGTATTGGCAGTAGGGTGTTCTGTGTTAGTTTTTTTTTCCCCTCAGACTACGACGGGGTGTCAACATGCGTCCGTCTGTTTCATCGAATTACAACAGGAATATGGGTGGAGTTGACAAACAAGATCAGCTGCTTCACCCATATGACTGCTCACGTAAGTCGATGAAATGGACAAAAAAACTGTTTTTTCCATTTCATTTTCTTCTGCTTTTTTGTGCTTTTGTTTTTGTGTTCTTAGTTTTCCATTCTACAGTGCGTTTTTTTTTCTTCACCTGTGTGTGTGTTCACCGTTTTGTGAACGCTGTGACAAGACTGAGTGCCATCAGTGAAAGAAGACCAAGTGGAGTATAGAATGAATCCCCTTGTGTGTTTCTTTGAACCACAATTTGGACAGACAAAAAAATGAACACCATCCCCCAAAGTTATGAAGTAACGAATGCAGACAACCTGAGGATTATGTCCAAGCACAAGTGCTGGATTCCTTTAGAACAGTATGGCAGTAATGTGAGTACAATATGTTCAGAAACACTCACACAGTTCCCACAGTGTTTTGTGTGATAACAAATGGATACCATGTGTGTGTGTATGTGGGGGGAGGGTCTTTCTTTTTGAACAGACAATTGTTTATTTTTTTCTTCAGACTTTTTTTTCCCATAGTTGTCATTTTGAACATTTACCAATATGTATAATATTATACTATAACAATTTGGACCATACTGTGTACTTACAGTGATGTTGAGTAAACACTAACAGAAGTTTTTGTCAGTGTTTTACAGGTTTTATGTGTTGTAACATGTGTATGTTTTTAGAAACTTTTATTTTCTGTAAAACCACCATCCGTTATATCCCTGGCCATCTTCCCAATGGCTAACAAAATTACACTATTGTTATATAGCATTATAACTTGGGGTAAAATGAAAGAGAAGCCATAAAATCTAAGTCATATGTCAACAAATGAATAAGCAGTGATTGCGGTACTGAACCTACCCCAAATAGTAAAATTATGCCCCTTTCCAGTAGAATTGGGGTACCCCCAGTAACATACAGATTGTTACACAGAGGGACATTTATTGACATCAGTTTGAATCCCAGGTGTTTGTAATATTGCTGAGCAAACACCAAAAGGTATTTTGCTTTGTTCAGTGGGCTTTTATGTGCTGAATTGTACTAAAACTCTCAAATTGAAAACAAAACAAAAACTGATTTATCACATGTTATTAGTGTGAACCATCATCATTACCAACAAAATCAAATTAGAATGATGTGAAATTGTAAACAAGGGTATAAGGAAGAAGTCCACAAAAAATCTAACAAATAACTCAATAAGTGGATGAGTAATGTACATGTTAGTGAACATACTGCAAAAAGCATGATTATGCCCCTTTTTTCCTAAAAAATAGTACTCCCAATTATGAGCAGATTATGATCAAGAGCAACATTCCTTGGGATTTATATGACTGTCATGTGTTAGTGCTGATGTTGAATAAATAGTAAAACCACTTTTCCAATGTTCTGACTCATTTTGTGTGGCACAGTGTATTTGTGTATACTCGAAAGCTGTTATTTTTTGGTAATTTTTTGTAGTTATGTCAGTTTCTGCTATACTAATTATCAACATAATCAAGTTATTTTGACAGGACATTGTAGACCAATGCATAACAACAAAACATGCAAAACATCTGAGAGATCTGTCAAGAAATAAATGAGCAGTAACCATTTTATTGAACCTACCCTAAAAAGCTAAATTTTACCCTGGCAAGCTGTTATTCGAAAGTGCTATTATACTGAGCATTTAAGGGGTTAAATTAAACATCACAGTTTGTCACAAAATCTGTCTGCCATGTCACAAAAAAATGTGACAAATGAGACAAGCGCCCCTAGCCCTGTGTGAGTATGTGCATGTGTGGTCATTTTTTTCAGTTTACAAATTCTATACAGGTACTGTGTCATTTTCACATTAATCTGCTTTGTACTGAGTTGATTACTGATAACTTTGTATGGTGTCATTATGCCTAAATAGGATTAAAAAAATAAAAGAAAAAAACCCACCTTCAAATAAACAAGCACTACAGATCACACATTGTTTTAAGAAAAGAACTTTGGCACAGATCCAATGTATATGAAGTATGTTAAAGAAAGTAATGGTACAGTGATGATGTGAAGTACCAGAAAGCCCCATTTGAAGTAAAATGACAACCCAAATGTCGCTTGAAGCAAAACTTCAAACAAGCACAATTCTGAATTATACATCTTATATATGAGCAACCTCCCCTACCATTACTAACTCAGCACAAATACACAATTTTGCCATCCCAGTCACTGAAATAATTTAACAACCAACAAAAATGCAACTGACCTGTTCATACTTGAGTACAGCCAAGTTGCGTAGGGTCTCTGCTACCCTTGGGTGGTGAGGTCCAAAGCTGTCTTCATACACCCTCAGTGCTCTTTCATACAGTGGTTCTGCTTCTGAGTGTTTATTCTGAATAACAATCAGTATACAAGTCTTCCTTCTGAATACCAATCAATATGTTCAAGTCAACTATTTTAAAGCAATAATAGTTTCACATACCTGAGTATAGGATTATAAGGAAAAAAATCAACTAAAGAACATAAAAAATGATGAAGAACTGTTTGTTCATTCTCTCTTCAAATCTGAGTGCTCCACTATATAAAAAGCAAGCTCTTATCAGTATGTGATATGCCATTTCAATCAAGATAATTTCATCTTAATCCTACCAGGGGATTAACACACTCAAATTCAGGAAGCACTGTCCAATCTTGTCCAAATCACTCTTTTTCCCACACAGCGTATTCTATTCTCATATGTCTTTAATGAATTTAGTTATTTATTGTTTTTATCATTTGTTTCTTTGTTTTTGTCACAACGGATATTACCATGTGAAATTCATGCTGTGCTCTTCTTCCCAGGAAGAACATATCACCCCAATGCAGCACCACCACCCTTTTTTTCTCTTTTATTCTGTATCCACATGTTTCTATTTTCCTGTAAAAGTACATTTTACTACAGAATTTAACCAGGGACAAGTCCTTTGTGGCTGTGGCATCTTAAGTGTGCACTAAATGGGAGCTGCACACAGGACCTCATTTTACTGTCTCATCCACTAGTACCCACCTAAACCCCCATTTAATATCGGTAGAAAGGAGGAAACAATCCCTGTCTGATTTGTAATTTGAACTTAGGCCACTCACTTCCTATAAAGGTGCATTAACCACTAGGCCACACAGTCCACCATCTATATACCTGCTGAGAGTAGAGCACAGCCAAGCTGACAAGAGCAGTGGCCACTGAAGGGTGGTGAGGACCAAATGCTTTCTCACGGATCTCCACCGCCTGGATATACAGCGGTTCTGCCTTGTCCAGTTTTCCCTGTCAACAGCCACATTACTGTCTTCAGTAACAAGGAAGAGACACAGGACACAGAAATTTTATAGTAAACTGACCATCCTTCCAACAAGGAGCACACATAAGGGGGAAGTAACTGAAATAAACTATGTCAAAAACACAAATGGAACATTAAAACACTACGATGCATGCCACAGATGCTGTATAATGATGTTATGGAAGATTCAGTGTTATCATGACAAGTTTTTGACAATTTTCCCTATGTCTTCAGTGCATAAAATATACCCTAATCTTTTGACAGCAGTATTTCTCATTGCTCAGCATGCATATGAACATCTGCTTATGAAAATCTCTGCAATAAAAGAGAGAGAGAGAGAGAGAGAGAGAGAGAGAGAGAGAGAATGAAGAGTGACAAACAGACATACAGAGGTGGGGAGAGGAAGAGAGAGAGAGAGAGAGAGAAGACACACACACACACACACACACACACACAGATAAAGAGACTGAGAAAGAGAGAGAAGTAGAGGCAGACAGAGAGAGTGAGAGCAGGAGAGAAAGTAAAGGTGAAAGACATAGGTGCATTGCTGTCCTGTACAAAACAGCTGCACAGTCATGCAAAATTTACACAGAAAAGATGTGTGAGTCTCCATTACATTAACCTGCTTAGCATGATGAGCCATGATCAAGATTTAAACATCCAAACACAATGAGCCATAATCGTGGCTTTATCATCCAAACACAATGTGCCATGATTGTGGCTTCATTCATAACTCCCACTCAATACTGTATGATCCATAAAGCAAATACAAATTGACCAATCAGAAGGCTTCTTTTGATTTGCCTCTGCCCTCTTCCTTTCACACAGTTGCCATTTTGCTGTTCTTTGATTGATTTCTACAAATGTTTGCACAAAAATGAGTGAGATTGGGGTGCTGACCGTGAGGTTGACAAGTTGGGACTCTTGTTGACAGTAACTCTGGCAATGATTATGAGGTAATCATGGCTTTGTTTTTGGTTTCAAATGAACAAGAGGTTTGAGCACATGATGAAGGGTATTTGTGTGTGTGTGTGTGTGTGCACGCTTGCGTGCGTGTGTGCGTGTGTGTGTGTGTGTGTGTGTGGTGTGTGTGTGTGTGTGTGCGCGGTGTGTGTGTGTGCGTGTGTGTGTGTTAAGAGTGTATTTGTGTGTGTGTGTGTAAGTGTGTGTGTGTGTGTGTGTGTGTGTGTGTGTGTTGTGTGTGTGTGTGTTGTGTGTGTGTGTGTGTGTGTGTGTGTGTGTGTGTGTGCGTGTGTGTTAAGGTATTTGTGTGTGTGTAAGTGTGTGTAAGCGTGTGTGTGTAAGGTGTGTGTGTGTGTGTGTGTGTGTGTGTGGTGTGTGTGTGTGTGTTAGAGTGTATTGTGTGTGTGTGTGTGTGTGTGTGTGTGTGTGTGTGTGTGTGTGTGTGTGTGTGTGTGTGTGCCCATACTAGTTCAGATTTACAATCAATATGTAAAACAAATCCTAACTTACCTGTTTCTTATACAGCATAGCCAGATGTTTGATGACAGCTGCTACTCCAGGACTATCAGGGTTTGAATGCTGCATAAAGCAAGACATCACAAAGTATGAACCACAACACTGTTTTACATATATCTGAAGAATAATATGGTGGGACTTCTTGTTGGTGTTGTTACTGCGATTTTTTTTTAAGAACATTTTTCCATTTTAACAATGCTCATATATAAGTAAATAAAACATACAGATCTGATTTGAAGAAAACAAGCTGTATTTATTTATTTATTTACTATTTTTCCAATAATGTTTAGAGACAAATAAAGCAAGCTACATATGTATGGATATCTAACACCATTATTTCTTCTTTTGACAACATACAAATATACTGTACTTCGGATTAAAAAAAAATAAAAAGATAAAGGTTGTCCCATAATCCTGAAGTCCTAAGTGAGTAAGATGATAGAGACCTCAACTTTTCTCTGGGCCAGCATTATGAGGGCGGTGTCCATCTCCTCTCTCTTGCTGCTTTACCCCTCCTTAACTTTGAAGAGAGTCAAGTACTCATTCACAGCTGGGTAGACAGCATACATATATAAAAAGCCACAGGTGTGATTTACACCTGTGCAAACTCATACAAGCAGACTGGGAGGTGAGTGCTCTACCTCTGTGTCAACCATATTTATGAACTCAAAAAACTAATACATCCCTTGTCAGACAGCTCACAAACTCTACAAATTGAATGATGTATGAAAAAGCAATACTTCCTAAGTAAAGCCCCTACTTGGTACATTTTCCATATACACATACAATTTCCATTATTTATACAAGCATATAATCATATGCAGTTTCCATTTCACACATGTGCACATTAAGATGATGATGATGATGATGATGATGATGATGACGACGATGATGATGTAGTCTCCCACAGATCCCATGTGTTTCCCATCAATCCCATGGGATCCGTGGCTGACGCTAACAACATGACACCGTTGCATGGTGACTTATACTCAGGGTATCTGTGACTACCCATTAAAATTGTCCCTTTTAAGGTGGAAAACTTGTAAAAGGGTTGGAGTACATAGTTTCTGCATTTTGAGAGGGGCTTCCCACCTACATGCTGATGCAATTAATTTCAGCAGAGACATCCAAGGGTTCTTGCTATGGATACACATGACCACTTCTGCCATAGTGAGCCTGCTCACTGTGTGTTCAGAAAGCACAGTTAGGCATAGCAAAGATTCTTGAATCCTGTTGCAAAAAATTTAAAGCTTGGAGGGGGTGTGCAATCCTCTCCCCACTCTCTTGTCTACTGACACTCAAAGTCCCACAAGTGCAGTGACTGCCACATCTCAAACGCCTCAGCAGGAGCAGTTTTGTTTTCAGAATATTTGTCTCCCAGCTTTTAGCTCAAAAATCTTACTCGGAAACACAAAGCTTTTACACAAGGCAAAGGCACTTCATGGATTTGAAATCAAAAGCTGTTCTTCTTGTAGATGGACTGCCTTCACAGGGCAAACAAGCTCCATTTGAGTCTGATTTTAACCCTTTCATTAAGCTTATTCCAAACTTGGTGGCACATATCTCCTTTCCAAATAATCTGAAACTGTGCCCAGACCATAACCATAGGTCTGGTGGAAAGGGAGATACTCAAAATCACGACTGCTCACACATGCAAACACAGACACACATCATTCACACACACACACACACACACACACACACACACACACACACACACACACACACACACACACACACACACACACGCACACCCCTTGCAGCATTAAACACACTCACACACACGCACACACACACACCTTGCTGCGTATTTTCAAGGCTCTCTCATACAGTGGTTCAGCTTTATCATACTGCTTGCGGTCGTTGTAGAGAGCAGCCAGGTTGTTGAGGGACTGTGCTATGTCAGGATGGTCAGGACCCAGCACAGACTCCCTCATTTCTAGAGACCGCTTGAAAAATGACTCTGCAGTTCTGTAAATATAATACTGATTTAAACAGCAAAACCATATATATATGTGTGTGTTATCTTTGTAAAAACATCATTTCTTACACTCTTCTTCCCTCCTCCTCACCCTCGTGTCCCTTTAAAAACAGATTTCTCATATTCTTCTTCCACCCCCTCCCAGTTTTTGTCTCTTCATAACAAATGGAAATGCTCTGTCACCGATGTTCTGGATGTGATGTGTTGGCTTAGATGGATTATAAAACACCATGACGATAATGCTAGGCCACAGGTTCAACCCTCCAGCTGGCTATTGTTTGTTTGTTTGTTTGTTTGTTTGTTTGTTTATATTTATGTATGCCTCTCATTGCCAAACAATGCCATGGCCTTGTTCAGGGATCACTGCATCCCATCCTATCAATATTGAAAACAAGATAATTTTCTCCATTTGTTTTCCTTTAGGCCCTAACAAAATATGTAGCCTACTCTTGTAGAATTTTGAGAATTATTTGAATTTTCATGATTTTTTGTGAGGTTGATTTTGTGTGTGTGTGTACAAAAATAACAAATAATTCTGAAGACAAAATGCTTTGACTCCTTGAGATAACAAGCTTCCTGCATTATCAACCATGATACTAAAGCATTTCATTTCCCCACCCTATCCAGCAGCTTCCTCAAACAAAAGTTTACCATCAGATAGCCTCGTACACAGAAATCATTTCAGGAAGTATTTCACCAGGACAAGGTTACAACAGGGCTATCTCACTGTATTCTAAGCATAGTTTATCAAGTTAGTGAACTGAATGGATACAAGTTATCATGCCTCACAGAAACATGACATCACTATCTGAAGCACAATTTGGTACATAAGAGTGTAAATACCATGGGTTGTCATGACTGCTGTCACAGTATGAAACAAAAACACAAAAGCACACAAGACTCTAATAACTGCAGTAACCAAGACTATAATAACTGCAAAACCATCAAGAACTCACTCCACATTGTTCTGTAGGTAGTACAGCACACCCAGTTCATTCAAAGTGCGGGCCAGGTCAGCAGAGTCAGGTCCCATGGCAAGTTCTTCCAGCTGCAGAGCACGCCTCTGGAGAGGATCAATCTTGTGGTGACCCTGAATTTAACAAATCAACCTTCAGCATCTTTGCTAAAGATCAGTCTTTTATGACTGAATTGTGATGACCTTGATTCTGTCACATTCAGTCAACTTTATAATGCAATAATCTTATGATACTCTCAATTCAATCAGGCTCATTTGTAATATTTCTCCAAACATCCTAAAACATTCTACAATCATTTATCACTATCACAATTCCTCAAGATTAACAGGTTACCTGGAAAAATGTTTTTCTCATACTCTGAAAATATTTGCAAGTTTGTGCCCATTGAACTTATCTACACCTTTAGTTTTTTGCTGAATCATGATATCCTAAAGTCACATCTGCTGCCAGGTTGACATGATACATGCAATCTCTAGGTGTCAAAGTGACATGCACAAATTCACACACACAAATATTCATACATATTCATATTCATTTTCCTATTCATTTCTTTTGTCACAAAGGATTTACCATGTGAAACTCGGGCTGCTCTCCCCTTTGAGAATGTCACCGCAGTGCAGCACCACCCCTTTTTCCTTTTTTTTTTTTTATTTGGACCAAGATTTCAGAAGGGCAAGAAAGCTAACTGGCCTTCAAAGAGAGGGATCTGGGAAACTGATCTATCTCTCCAATGTTTTATACCATGGCAGTTGAGCAAATGCCCTGCTCTTCTGCTGTGAGATCTTTAGCAGAGCCGTGGACTTAAAATCTGATATCTTGAGTTCAGTCACAGCCTGCAACATTAAAAGACCAGCCCATTCATTCGCTGCCTATCTTCGTGTTTTCATCATTCCGGTCGTGTCAGTGTAATATTTCATAGGTCCCCCTTCCTCCCCTCCTCCTCCACATTTCAAGACCTTGTCAGCACAAAGGGCTTTGTGCAGGTTCAGGTTCAGGGAGTCTATCAGATAGGTGCTGGCAGATTTGGGTGGAGCACATACGAAATTAAGTGATGTCTTTTCAAACCAAGCAGTTACCAAGTGGAGAAATGACAAGATTTCTACATTATTTGATGATGTTCCCTATAATGTAAACAATAAGGTTCAAACTAAGTATTCAAACTATTAATGTTACAACAGATCACTAGCATAATCATGTAAAAATAATCTCAGATGAAAACAAAACTCAAGTGGTTAGGACCCCAGATTCCAATTAGAAAATCAAGGTTCGAATCTGCCTGGGTACAACCTGGTGGTTAATGGTACGAGTTTCTATGATTTCCCACATCAACATATATATAGATCTTCAAGTGTCTTGAACCTCTTTTGTGTGCATTTGCACAAAGTACATCAAAAAAGCACACTAAAGACCCCATAGGCTATGTTTTTGTTTGGTGCCTTATGGAAACACAAAAAATCATCTAGTATGCATACCCAGAATATGCAGACTATGCAGCAACATAATTCCTGCACAATCTGGGCCAAACAATGTTCATGCATGCTCCCAAGAAAGAGAAAATCACCATTACTTAGATCAAAAGAAAGAAAAAATCCCAAATGTGTCCTTCAATCCTGTCCCAGACCTATTCTCCATAGTAAGTTTTCATTCATGATGTGTAAACAGCAATGTTTCTGGGATTTTTGCATCAAGTAATTTTATTAAGTGTGGGTGTGCTGTTTGTGGTGTGTTCAAGCTGACTGTGTGTGTTTTGTGTGTGTGTGTGTGTGTGTGTGGTGTGTGTGTGTGTGTGTGTGTGTGTGTGCGTGTGCGTGTGCGTGTGCGTGTGTGTGTGTGTGTGTGTGTGCATGCATGCATGCGTGTGTGTGTGTGAGAGAGAGACAGAGAATGTAAGCATGTGCATGTAACAACTTATACGGTCTTGAGCTCAACTTCCCAACATAGACATACACGTACAGAATTCATAGTAACCATCAAAATCATCAGCATTATGGTCATGACCTTATCATTATTATTATCATTATTGTTGTTGTTGTTGTTACTACTATATTCTTCTTCTTATCATTATTATCACTATTATCACCATCATCATCACTATAATCATTACTATCATTTATGATAACATTGTTATTTAATGTTATGATCAAAACTGTTATCATTGGTACTATTATCTATCATAACACTACCTTACTTTAGAGTCAATAAGGCCATGATATAACTGAGTTGCATCATAAATAGGAAAAGAAAACACACTTAACACAGAAACATATACACAACACAGAAACAACTTGACAAAGAAACAAAAGATTAGCAAAGAAAGATTTGCAAACACCAAATATCACACACATACACTCACACACACACACACACACACACACACACACACACACACTTAACTCACTCAGCTCTAACATCCTGATATCAGGACAAGCTAGGCGAAGTGCTTCCTTACTAAGGGCTTGATATGCGGATATGACCTTCAAAAATTTCCACTGGTGACAGAGTGCTGTGTAGTGGAAATTGAAGTGGGTCATGCTAAAGCCTCATTACCACAGAGTAACATTTGACCATTGCACGTGGCGAGTGACCTATGACTGGTCAGCCACAGAGCTATCTTTGTGCTGACCCCTTTCCTGTTTACCACGAGAGAGCAATGGCGTCTCAGCTGCAAAAGAGTTGCGCTCACAGCGGTCGAACAAGACGTGTTTGCACTTTATGTCGGGCAAAAAAGTCATTCTTACCGAGGGGTCTGACTCTGAAGATGCAGAACAGTATGAAGAAAGTGGTTTTAGCCCATCAGAAGGGATGGAATTGATGAAAATGTGTCCGACAGAGAAGGTGAAAGGAAGAGAGGGGTGGGTGTGGTGAGTGACACAGTGTGTACCCGTGGCCTTCGTAGCGCGGTACTTATGCAAATAGCCCACTAGCTGATCTGACAGAGGTTGGTTTTGTTGTTTCGTGATGAATGTCTGCTTGAAGATTTTATGTGTGTGTGTGTTTTCCTTTCAGTTATTCCTCCATACACAGACAGCAAAACACATAGGCTAAACTTGTATGGCATTACAGACCACGCCCCCATTCATTTTTTGACCAAATATTCAGTGACCTGATTATGAAGCACAAGGTTGATGAAACAAAGAGATTCAGTGATCAAAGCTTTCAGGCATAAGGGGAACTAGCAAAATAGTTTGAAAATGGAACAGCAGTGAATGAAATGCATATGTGTGTGTGTGTGTGTGTGTGTGTGTGTGTGTGTGTGTGTGGTGTGTGTGGTGTGTGTATATGTGTTTGTGTGTTGTGTGTGTGTGTGTGTGTGTGTGTGTGTGTGTGTGTGTGTGTGTGTGTGTGTGTGTGTGTGTGTGTGTGATGTGGATAAGTGTGTGATGTGTGTGTGTGTGTGTGTGTGTGTATACATCTGCACTTTTATGTGCATGTGGATGTTTGTACTGTGTGTGGATGTTTGTACTGTGTGTGTGCACTCTGTGTATGTGTTGTGTGTGTGTGTTGTGTGTGTGTGTGTGTGTGTGTGTGTGTGTATGAATGTGTTTGTATGGTGTGTGTATGGATGTGGGTGTCTGGGTGTGTCTGGGTGTGTGTGTCTGTGTGTTGAGGTTATAGTTTGTTTTGAAACCTTGTGCTGTGCTTATTTAGTCAAACAATAATCATATGTTACTGTTTCAAGAATGTGTACTTTGTTAATATTTTTCATGAATTTTCCAATTCCATTCAAGCACTTGGTATGCTGAAGCTGACTACAAATCGCCAAGTAGTCAGCAGCATTTTGCTGACTTTAGCTGAATTGTATAAAGTAGAAATCTCAGGTAGCCATTATTCACTCTCTACTGGGATTTTCAATGTGATTTATGTGGAAAAACTGTCCACTTTTCAGGAGCAGTGTGAACTTTACCACTATCCAATTGCAGCCACCCTCAATTTTGTTGTCACAAAAACATATTTTCTCTCATCACCACCTACAAAAAGAGAACTGTAAAAGTTACAACTTTGAAACTCTGTAATATACTTATTCAATCAAACAATAATCATGTGTGGAAATTTCAAGAGTGTGTGTTTCCTCATTATTTTTTATGATTTTTTAAACACCTGTACAAACCGCCTGTATACAGGAGAATGTGAAATGACAAATCGACAAGTTATCAGTAGTAAGTTATTGATTTTAGTTTATTTGTAGAGAGAAGAAACTCTCAATTAGTTATTGTTTACTCTCTACTGGTATTTCCAATGTGATTTATGTGAAAAACAGTCCTCTTTTCAAGAACAGTGAAAACTTCCCTTATATGCTCTTTTTTTACAACTGGCAACAAAAGAGTATCATAAAGGTTACAGCTTTGAAACTTTGGAAAATGCTTCTTCAATATGATGATAATCATGTGTCAAAATTAAAAGAATATGTGTATAGCCGTTATTTTTTAATGATTTTTTTAAAAACCTATACAAACGCCCAGTATACAGAGGAATGTTAAATTCCAAATCGCCTAGTAAGGAGTGAGTTAAACAGCACAGCAATATAACACTCCTGTCACAATGAAGACAACCATAGGCACACATGAAAAAGCACAGCAGAAATTCAGTTTCTGTAAAGGGAGCTTTTAGGGAAAACACACTGGAATTTAAGAAGTATTCCAAATAGCATACACACAAACAGGAAACAGAACAAAACAAAACAAAATAATCATGAAAAACAAAAGTAAAGACAAGAAAACAGCATCAGCAGATTAACTGCATGAAAAACAAAAGTAAAGACAAGAAAACAGCATCAGCAGATTAATTGCTAAGTAATTCTGAAATTGCTTCTTCCATTGAAAAGTATGTTCAGTATTTGTTTATTCAAAAGCTCTTTTTCTCTTTTTGTGCAAAACAATCTTCTGCATCACAAGCATCTTATTACATAAAGAAATAAACTGAATATATGACTCAAACAGAGCGAAGCCCTTTTAAACGTTATTCACTTGTCAATGGCATTTGAGCTGAATCAAGATCTTCCAAAACTGATAACATCCAGTCCACCTGCAACACTGTTTCAAAGAAAAATTGACTGAGAGAGAAAAAAATGAGAGAGAGAGAGAAGAAGGGTGGAAAGAGACATGGAGGAAGATTGAAAGAGTGAAAGAGAGAGAAGAACGACAAAGAAAGAGAACATAAGAAAAGAGCAGAAATGTTCCACAGTTTTCCCAAAATATACTTACCAACAGAGACATGTTTTTGTTCTTTTCATATTAATTTCAGCACAAATGGTTTGAGGGTTTCAATTTTAACAAGGGAAACAGAAAGAGGATAAAACTGCGCATCAGGTAATTCACAAAACCTGCACCAGCCTAAATAACTCAGTATCACTGTCTTCACTGAAGTTGGATGCTAGTTCTGACCAAACTTCAGCCTGTGGAAGCAGCATGCAATGAAAAATTAATCAAAACAGAATATATCAAATACACCACAAATTTAAGATCTGTAAAAAGATCCATTCAAGGGAAGGAATTTTTTTTAAACCTCTGAGACAATATTCTTGGTTTATTGAGAATTTCCAACTTTACTCGCAGCAGAATTCTCAACTTATTGGGGATTGACACTAGAAGAGTATCCCATTTTTGTTGTGGAGCTCAGGCCAGGAGACAACTTAGCTCCCTTGAGTCAAGGCTGACAGGATCTAAGTCTATAAATTGGACTGATGTGCTTAAACTTTTTGCATACCTGTTTCATAACCATTATATTAGCTAATGGGAGTGAGGTGGTAAAGATCTCAATGCTCTGGCTGGCTTCACAAAGACAGTGCTCATCCTCTCTCCCTGCTTTACCTTCCCCAAATGTGAACAAAGTCAGACACTAATTCATGGCCTGGTGAACTAAATTTGCAGGTAAAAAAAATTGTGCTCACACTACAAGACATGCTCAAATATGAACAGTTAGACTGGACAGCCAGTATTCTGTCTCTGTAATGCTATTCAGGTCTTAATATTAATATATCACAGGAAAAAGATATCCAAATAAAAGAAAATACTCACAGCTGGTCCTCTTGGTGTGCGTATTTTCTTTTTGATAGACAATGCCCTCTTCTTCAAAGGATCTGCAGCATCATGCCTGAAACAATGTGCCCAAGCATATACAGACATTAACCAGCGATGGTACCAAGTCACATATCATGACTATCACAAATGCAAAAAAAGAGCATAAGTTACAACTTGAAAACCAACATAGGGACAAAGTATAATTACTAGTAATAAAACAATAAAACATGACACCAGAGTTATCCCTAATCACTTGTGATAGAGCACACCACAGAATCTACATTATTCTTCATTACCCTAACCTTTCCCCACACCTACATTAATTACCTTAATTAAGTCTTATAACTCATTTTTTTCACTATACACTGAGGTTTATCACACATTCACTTATCCTGTTCCATACACATTAAGGACTGACACTCACTAACTTATTCTGTTACCAAAATTAAACTCTGACACTCATTCATTCTACTACACAGAGATCTTGCAGTTCATTCTTATCCTGTTACAGCTATTAGGCTTTCACAGTCACTCACTTATCCTGCTTCTGATACAGTACAGCCAGGGCATCCAGCTCTTTGGCCACTAGGTGATGATCTGACCCAAAGGCATCCTCAAAGATGTCCAGGGCCTGCCGATACAGGAGTTCGGCTGTGCTGAATTTGCCCCACTGGGCATGAAGACCAGCCAGCTGATGCAGGGAGCGAGCGACGATGGGGTGATCAGGGTCCACAGCTGTCTCACGCAACTCTAGGGCCCTCTGTAGGGCTGGCAATGCCTGACAGTATGGTTCACAAAGTCAAATCAATTTTAAATGTAATAGTACGATTCACAATGTCAAATCAATTTTAAACATAACAGTATGGTTCACAATGTAATGTCAACTATAAATGTAACAGTATCATTCACAATGTCAGATCAACTTTACATGTAACAGCATCGTTCACAATGTCAAATCAACTTTAAATGTAACAGTATGGTTCACAATGTCAAATCAATGTTAAACGTATATTTTCACAGAGTAACGCATGTGCACATTACTAAATATACTTAAAAAATTCAATCTAACAAGATACCAAATATATTGCTGGGCTATTTTTCTGGCAGGAGTAGCATTTGGTTCCTTTCTTCCCTACTTAGAAACAAAATGTGTGATAAACAGTCTCACTAGTCGTAGCACCAGTGGTAACAGGCAAATCATATTTTATGTGGGAAGAGGAAAAATAAATAGGGTGAGCAGGAGGCATGGTGGGAGGGGGGGGGGGGATGACCCAGTCAAGCTTTTCTGTGTACTTGTGATAGGTTCTATTTTTAGCACAGCAATCTGTGGTCAGCCCATAACTGGTCATTTTCAGTCTGTGAACACTTTTTGTTTCTATGCTGAGCACTTGATATTTTTGGGGGGGGGGGGGGGGGGGGGGGGGGGGGGTTGGGGGAATATTCATAAAATATTATAAATATCTAGCAATTTCAAGAAAATACCTATACATTATCTGAAAGCAGACCTTGTTATACCTAATGCATCATTCTGTGTAATTTTGTGCACAGATTCCCACAAATTTAGAAGCTACAATAGTTTTAGTGCACATGGTAATGTCATAATTATTTTCCTCGACACATGCAAAACACCTGACCCTAAAAGTGTCAGCAGTCAAGAGGTTGACTTCAATCTGTTATACTTTTCTATGGAAAAAAACACAAATACTACAAACAGATACCTGTATGGAAAAAACAATAAATACTTCAAACAGATACCCATAAAACAAGGATGAGTTCATATACAACCCATTATCGATGACTTAATGCATCATGGCAGGAGATGATTATTCATTCTGAACACTTGAGCAATAATACCTAGGAGTATTACTATGTCAGCAACACAAAGTTTATACAATTAATAACTGCAACCAACTGACCTGGCTCAGCAGCCCCAGATCCTTCAAGAAACGACCCAAAATCTCATACATGTCAGCCACCCTGGGCAATGCAATCTGCCCATCTGAAAGGCAAAATGATGTTCAAAATTCAAAAACACATACACACACATATACACATGATAAACATATCCAGACGGCTGTGATTTACCTGTCTTTCCTACACATGTCAAAAATGTCAATCAAGGCAAAAAGCTATTTCTGTGCTAAAATCTTCAGAAATATTTTGCGCAACAGCCCCAGCTAAAAGCTAAAGAGAATGTAAGCATTCAGTAAAAAAATAATTTACCACACACTTGACCCAAGATATTATTCTTTCCTTGTTTTCCTCCAAAATAGTTCATAATATTCATGTAAATTCTTGTCTTTGTGATATGAAAAAAACATTTAAGAAAGACTGGAAATCTGTTGGCTTTCATTTTAAATATTTACAACAGCAAAGAAGCAAATGACATTTATTTATTTTTTGTTAATTTGTTGGTTATGACAAATGCCTTGTCAATTATTTCTCTTGACTTTGTGCTGAAGATATAGTTTGAAAGACGTATGTGTACTGGGTGTACCTTCTTCCATTTTCTTAGTGGCACTGAAATAAGCCTCTGCCATACTGGGCTTGTCTGCACCAATATACTGCCAGTACTGTATCAGTTCTGCACACCTTCCTCTGCAACAGGTGTAAAATGAAATCTTGAGATAATAATGAACTGCTGGGTACTTTTGATTGCATATTTTATCAGTAAACTGCAATGAATGCTTAAAACATGATACAGTACATACTTCTGATAAAGCATACCAAAACCCATGAGATTTGTTGTTTCTGATTAAACTGGACATGGTAACTGTTCTGAAATTAAACAAATTTATCATACTAAAATATGCATAAAGTGCATCAAGTTCATACATTCAACCAGCACTAGTTCTCCTTCCACTAGAATCTCATTTCTCTTTTGATGACTGATATGTCCCTGTTAGTAATCGATGAGCTGTTGTTTCATGCACAATGGCTGGGTTGTGTATTGTGTCATTTCGTAGTAATATTATTCTGACGATACAGAATTTATAATACATGAAGAAACAGTTATCTTATTTTTGCTGTATGGCTTGGCAGCAGACTGAATTCACCAGTTATCTACATGCTACATCTAGAATGGATTCTGTTTAAATTTAACCTCTTGAATTTGGTTTTGGTTGGTTGGTTTTAGCTGAACTCACTTGGCATACATGTGCTGAAAGATGCAGAGACTGAGAATACAGGACTGCAGTGCATCTTTCCTTCCTTGCTGCTTGATGAGCCAAGGCAGTTCTTCAGACACACGTGTGGTCACCTGTCCACCCCTGACAAACACAAGTCACAATAACAGATTACAATACATCAGTTTTCTTGATGTACAACCTTACCAGATTTCTACCACATAATTCCCACCTGCAGTGTCTTCTTGTCACCTGAAAATAACACTAACACCACCTGCTGATGAGAATGATTTTACTCTGTAAATGGCAAGGTCAGGACACAATATTCATGCTTTCAACTTGGTCTTGCTCAATCATGGATAGCTGTTGAAAATGATAAGAAGCAAACATGTTTATACAAACACACTATATACAAAAAGACAAAATTATTAAAATAAAACAACCGCAAAGATCTGCTCTATTTATGAAAGAAAGTTAAACTTTATGAATTCAGAAAAAACATCATGCCAAAGAAATAGAAAAAATATCATAAAGCAGGTACTGTTTATTTAAACAAAGCATTCTATGCAGACACTGAGTTGAAACACAAAACTACCAGAAATGGAAATGACTCCGGTAATGTCAGTAACCATGCCTCTCAAGAAAAATGTAAATGAATGATTCACTATTCATTATGTTTTCAGCATAATGTGCAGAATAGCCAAGTTGGTTAGGATGCAGGTCTTCGATCAGGAAGGTCTGAGTTAATCTTACCTGGTAGCACATGGTGGTTAAAGTGTGGAAGGTTTCCAATCTGACAGGTCAACATAAACACAGACCTGATAGTGCCTGAATCCCCTCTGTGTGTATACGCATACAGAATATCAAATATGTTACAAGATCCTGTAAACCATGTCACTGTCCAGTGGCTTTTGGCAAAAGAAAAATATCCAGCATTCACACTTTATTTTCCCTTCACTAGTTCTGAACTGTACTGGATTGGCCTCATCTTGGTTCATACTAGCAGCACAGGAAGACAAAGCCTGCTACAGGGATAACAGCAAGTTATCCACATCAGTATGTCAAGTCCTGGAAACAGTGATCTGACAGCACAATTCTACAGGAAGCCAATCATCTCTTCAGCCCATACACTGATCAGCAGGATCACAGAAGCACTAAAACTTTCAGAAAGAATGATACAAACAACTCACTGCAAAAGTTTGCTGAAGTAGTCAACTAATTCTTGCCTGACACTGCCCACTGATGATCCATCATCATGACCAAAGCAATACTCATGGACAGCATTCTGAGCCTGTAAACCACACACAGCTTGATTATTTCGATTATTTATGTGGGCACATATAAACATTTACACACACACACATATATTCACTCAAAAACATGCACTTACATTATTTTTACAAAAATGTATGATTATCGAGTAGCTTTGGGAACCTGGGAGGAGATTGTTCAGACAGTGATGAGGCACTGGTGTTCTAAATCCTATCCACAACTTTGAGTGATTCTTGTTAACTTGTTCTCTCTCTCTCTCTCTCTCTCCCCATTCCATTTCTCCCTCCCTCCATCCTCCCTCTTTCTCTCTCTCTCTCTCTCTCACAAATACACACACACATACACACACCACTCACTCACTCATTCATCATCACTCACTCACCCACTACACACACTACACACACACACACACCACACACACACACACACACAAAACAATCAGAGTTCATTTCATCTTACACACACACACACACACACACACACACACAACACACACACAACACACACAACACACACACACAACAACACACACACACACACAACACAACACAACTCACTCACTCATTCACATCTCATTCACACTCACACACACACACACACACACACACACACACACACACACACACACACACACACACACACACACACACACACACACACACACACACACCACACACCACATGCACATGCAGAGGTCACTTTTCATTTTCAAAAATCTGAAAAGGAAGGAACAGATGAAGACTCAGTACGACAGCATGTAAGGAACTTCAAAAACATCTCTACCCTATTTACTGCTATGAAGAAGTATGAACAGGAAGCCATATTATTCATATTTCAAGGTGTGTGAAGGAGTAAAGATGGCATGAGTCATTTGTCTGTGAGGTGTATTTTTATTGTTCAACACCACTGTGTATGGCAGGGAGACCATTTACTGCATCAATGTCTTACATGTCATTACCTGCTGATGTGCAAAGGTAAGCAATCCTCCTTGGTACTTGAGGATGAGGTGTGTGGAGAGGAAGTGAAAGACATAGCACAGGTGAATACTGCTCAGACCTGGCATCAGCTCCAGAAGTTCGTTTTCATGCATGCCACAGCGACTAGCACATAGGTAGCGCAACATCTGAAAACATATGCACCATGTCAAACTTTTTCATAATCTAATATTCGTAAATTTTAACAGTTTAACTTACCTAGGTGCTGTTTTGCAGATTTCAACTGTTTAACATTATCAATGTGCTGTTGTATATCATGAAAATTATGTCCTTGTCCTTTCATATACAGATACTTTCTCTGATCAATTGTGTGTGCTTTGAAAATCATGTAGCACAAAAGATAACACTGTTGTAATAATTAGGTATAAAATTCACACCAGTAATACACTAATTTAGACTATTGAGCATGCTGGAGGAATCGGAAGACAATATCGTGAGATCAGTTCAGCCAAAGCTGAGAACTGGCAGAAAATGGAAAGTCCAAGAGGCTGTAAACAATGCCAAGAGAAACCTCAGCATCAAAGAAATAATTGGACACACGCAAACCAACAGACAGGGACTGGGAGCAACAAAAATGCAGTGGTGGTCCAAAGCCAAAAGGAAGGAAAAAAGAGACATGATCATACAGGAGTTGAGGAAAGAAGAAGATGTCAAAAGAGTGCAGAAGGCAGTCCAGCAAGGTCAACAGGGGCAATGGACAACATGGGACAGTGCACTCCAAAGAAGTCTCAGCTGGAACGATATGTGGCACATGGCTCCTCTAAGGATAAGCTTCCTCCTCAGATCTGTATATGACCTGCTCCCCTCGAATGCAAACTTAGTGAAATGGGGGAAATCAGATGACCCAGCATGTCCGCTCTGTCAGAAGAAACAAACAGTGGAACATGTCCTAAGCTCTTGCAAAGTAGCGCTAGCCCAAGGAAGGTATACATGGAGGCACAACCAAGTTCTGAAAGTGATCACAGACGTGGTTAGCGAAAAAACCATGACCCCAAACGCACCAATTGCTATGACAACGTTCTACAAAGCAGGAGCGAAACAGGTCTGGCCCGAAATTGCTATGACAACCAGCACATTGCCAAAGGGTCTTCTGGATGGAGCAGTCGACTGGGAGTGTACAGCAGACCTCCCAGAGTGGAGAAATTACCCAGATGTCATCAGCAAGACAGCTAGAGACCAGACATCGCTCTCCACTCTGACTCCTCGAAACAAGTGATTCTGATAGAACTCACTGTGCCATACGAAAGCAGAATGGAAGAAGCACATATCTACAAGACCGAAAAATACGCGGTCTTGCCAGCACCCTGAAGAAAGCAGGTCTGCGGGTCAAAATCTTCGCCATAGAGGTCGGGCAAGAGGGTTTGTGGGCACCTCCGCTTATGATCTCATGAAACAACTCGCCATTTCTGGGAAGAAGAGGACTAGAGCCCTTAAAGCGATGCAGAGGCAGCAGAAAGGAGCTCAAGCTGGATCTGGGCAAGGAGGAACTAAAAATGAACTTCATAAGGATTAAATTCCCTACAGATGATGTGTGCCCCGTTAGCACATTGGTAAAACCGCGTACCGCAGTTCTGAAGCGCAGAATCGCCCAGGTTCGCTCCCCGGCGTGGGGAAAAAAAAAAAAAAAATAGACAACAGCAGAAGGGCATCCAGGAGTCATGACCTGGATGTGGCCCGGCCCCCCGAGAGTGTAAGGAGTTCAGGGCCGAAACACTTGTCTAAAGGGGGGTTACTTCTCTGAAGACCTTCTGTTGTCTAGCTCTCCCTAGAGTTTCTTTCTACCTAATTTTACTCATTGACTGCCCACATTTGTGTTGACATCTGGTGTCTTCCATATGCCGAAGAAAAACATTGCATCACTATCCTGTGCACTAAAACAACTGTTGCTTTCATATTTGTGTGAATCTATGCATAAAATTTCACATAATGATACTTAAGCATGACAAAATGTATTTTCAGATGATCGCCATTTTCCTGAAAACCAGTTTCAATTTTCAGAAAAATGAAAACCAATTTGGTGAGAGCTGCATAGGTCAACAAGTCATATACGGGCAGCCAATCACTTTTATGAACCTTTTCTGAGACTGACAACATCAGTCAGCACATCCCACTCATTTACATTAGGCTGAAATGTGTGTCAAACAACCTCCATTAAGTTTATGTTAGTGTGCATCACAAAAGACTTTGAGAGCTCCACAATTTTTACATTGCTGGCAGTCAGTCACTGCCAGTACTGTTTTGTAAAAGAGTTATATATTTGTCATCAATGCACTTAAAAACCCATGAAGAGACAGTCATTAAATTCATCCTTTACAAAAAAAATAAAAATGGAAACATGAAGAAGACAAAAATAAAATCAAAAAAACAACTCCAGCAACAGCACTGTATTCCATGCTATTTTCTTTGTAACATTTACAACAATTACTTTCAGCCAGGTAACTGCCTGTATTCTGTCCAGCCTCTGTGTGACAAAAAATTAATTGAACCTTTCATCTATATCCATTGAGCACAACCAAACAATAGCAGCAGTAGTAGTAGTAGTAGTGATGGTGGTGGTGGTAATAGAAGTAGTAGTAGTAGTAGTGGTGGTGGTAGCAGTAGTGGTAGTAGTAGTGGTAGTAGTAGTAGTAATAATAACCAACACAAACACAAACTCACTTCTTCATGCAGACATATTCATACCTGCTGAAACTGGCCCTTGTTTTCAGGAGTATCCAGATGTCCCCCTACCAGCTCCAACACATAGCAGTACAGACTGTGGATATCCGTCGAGTTCAACAAGTAGGTCAGATGTTTATTCACTTCCTGTTTCCCAATGCTGTACAAATGAGTGAAAAGAAAACATGCTACATAAAATGGCTGAACGGACAGACATACTCAACATCCACTATCACATAAGAAATAAAGCTAATATGAAGGCTGATCTGAAAGAATTGCCACTTACTTCGCGAAACAAAAATGGGATGTCTAATGTATGTGAAATTTTCAGTCCTTAAAAATACTCTCCTCCTCTCTCCTTAGCAAAGAGTCAACTGCTTTTTGATAACCTGATTGAGATATGGTAGCAGGCTGTGATTTCATTGCTTGCCCCTAGTCCTGGGTTCTTGAATACTTCCTGCCTGCCAAGTTTTGCTTTAGAAAGGGAAACAACCAAAAGTTGCATAAGGCTAAGTCAGGACTAGATGGTGGGTGAGGGAGAACTTGAATGAATTGCTCTTGTGTTGTAGATAGGTCATAGCGACCTTGGTTTTTGAGGCACTTGCATTGTCATACAGAAAGAGCATTTTGCTTGTTTCCACATTTGGACACTGCTAATGGATGGATGTCCTACTCTGTGCAAAACACTTTCTAAACAATATCTAGCAAGAGTACTTTTTAGGAAAATATCAACCTTTACAGAGCCTTGGGAATTCAACAAAATTGAGAAAAGCTTCTTCCAGCTTTCAAAAATAAGTCTCAGTACACCTGGAGTCTTTAATCATTTGCACCCACCAACATTTGACTGGACCATTTGTTCAGGATGCATGTGTAAGCTCAAGCAGAAAATCAAATATGCATGTTAAAGATCCTGTAAGTCATGCCAGTGGCAGGCTTATGGAAACAAAACAAAAAACACTCAGCATGCACACCTACCTAAGATGCAGACTGTGCAACAACATAGTAGAGTGTGGTCAACTCACCTATCATCTTGATTTTTCCATGCTCAACTAAAGTTTGATTATGTGTACCATGCAGTGAGTCCAAATGAGTATGGCGAATAGTGCTAAACAACAATGATTTACAATTCTAAATACAATAAAGAAGTTATCAGTACATGATGTTTACATTGTCAGGTCAGATACAATGTAAATCATCATTTTCAAAAATTTCTATTATACTATTCAAACTTAAGGACTCTGAAGAGGAGTGTAGACCAACCAAATTACCAACTACAAAAGAAAGGAGAATGAATACAAAATCCATACAACAAAAAACAGAATGAAATATCCATAACACAGATTTCATAACAAATGAATAAACTGTTAAAAACAAAATCAATTTAAAAAAAACATAACACATATTTTAAATACATTTATAAATAACCTAACAAAATGATTTACCTTGCCAAGTGCCTTGCCAGCAACATGATGTACAAAGGACAAGAAGTAGGCAGTGTACGACAGTGGGTCAAGATACGTGACTCAGACTCTGCATCCAGCCAGGAATCTAGCATAGCAAGCTCTGCTCGCAGCAATTCTCGTACATTCTTGGTTCCTAAGCAACCCAGGTTGACTGTGGGCCAAGACCGCCAGGCCTGAGGACAAGTGGTCTCTCTAACTGACACGATGACGCGGGCATCTACAGGCAATGGGTCCAACAGCCATTTCAGGTGAACATCTGCTTGCTGTCAATATAGAATGTGATATGTAGCTTAGCATAAAATGACACCATCTACAAACACACAGTACTCTTTAACAGTTATATCATATAAAAAACAAAGCTACTCACAGAATCTACCTCAGTTTTCTGCTGACTTTAATAATAATAATAATAATAATAATTACAATATTTATATAGCGCAAAATCTTGATAAAATCAAATAGTGTGTGGTTGTTCCTTGTATCTATTAACTCTTCGGAGACATAACAGCGGATATTCCGCTGCATCAGGTCAAACCATTAGAGACGTGACAATGGACATTCCGCTGCAGCTGGCCAAACCATTAGAGACGTGATAGCGGATATTCCGCTGCGGTTTTTAAAAATAGATACAAGCCGGTCACTGGTCTAGGGGAACTAACTACACATATAGGAACACTCTTTGGTATCTTCTGAAGTGTTTGTTACTTCCCTTGCATCGATTTT
>CM060305.1:39576529-39597969 GCA_030674185.1 Monoplex corrugatus | reverse complement strand
GCTTTTGGTACAATTTATTTATATTAAGAACAATCTGAAATAAGACCACATGTGCAAAACAAATGCATAGAACATATGAGCCATAATACAAAATACCTGCACAAATCACACCGTTTGACAATGATTAATCAATACAAAATATATCATTTAACAATAAGTACTGTTATGTACTAACAATTTTGTTTTTGTACTAATCACACACAAAAAACTAAACAAATAAAGAAATATACCAATAAATACAAGAATGAATAAAAGTAGAAATATACAGATTTATTTCTAGTAAAAATACAGATTTATTTCTAATGTTTTTCTCCTGTTATGCTCAACATAATTGAAGTCAGATTTAAAGCAAAAATAGTAAATCATATGTTAACAATCCAATGAGCTGGATCTGATTCTAAGTGCCACAACCAGTTGCCATGGTACTTACTTTGAAGCTATGGAGTGGGGATAGGGGAGTGTTAATAAGACAGACATACAGACAGAGAGAGAGACAGAGAGAGACTCAGAGAGAGACAGAAAGGTGAGGAGGCTTAGGCAGAGAGCTATATGGGTGTGCAGATGAGAGAGAGAGAGAGAGAGAGAGAGAGAGAGAGAGAGAGAGAGAGAGAGAGAGAGAGAGAGAGAGAGAGAGAGAGAGAGAGAGAGAGAGAGAGAGTGAGAGTGAGCGAGCAAGAGTAAGAGAGAGAGAAATGAGCACTGTGCAAGCAGTCTGTGTGTCACATGCCCTTACTGGTTTCAACAACTGACAATGTGAACGATACATACGGACAAGCCCACTCCAAAAGGCATCAAAATCTGTATCATGTTTATCATTTACACTGATATATACATTTGATGAAGTTAGCAGAACATGGCACTGCAGACAAATATTTAATCTAGAATATTTTCTAGTTTCTGATAGTTGGGAGAAAGGCCTCCCCTCCCTCCCACTCATTAACTAGAAACACCATGAGGGTGTAGATGAAGTGCAGAGCACCAACGCCTCACCACTTTCCTGACGATCACCTCCCGAATTCCCGATGCCACTTGATAGTCATTTCATCAAGCAAAGGGGGGCTGTCTATGTGTTGCATTCTATGACCCATTTGAATCCAGTCATCAATTACCTTATTTACAAACAGAATGGCAAAGTGGGGAGATGACAAACTCTGGGACATTGCCACACAACATGCACCAAACAGCTCCAGCCCAGCTACCGGACCAGGAGAGAATAGAAGAGCCCTCTGGCGCCCCACTTTGGGTCTTCAGCTCTCTTTCGGGCAGCCCACTCTGCCACCAGCTCGCATAACTGCCAGCTCCTTTCCACTTAGTCTCGACACATAGCGGTCGGAATCTCAGAACGTTGCCTTATAGGGGTTGAAGTAAGGCAACCTTGAAATAAGGCAATGTTGTACTGAATTTTACACATTTCACGACAATGGCCTCTGAGGCGGACTGATTCTTGGTTAGAAATCCAACAACTGTCAGGAGAATCTCATGCCTTAAAATTTACAGTGCTTTCAAATTTAATATATGAAATGTTACAATATAGAAGTTGCTTCATCATCATTACTATTTAAATAGGTATTCCAAAGTGCTCTTCGCGGGCGGCGAAAAGTACGGCAAAGTGCGATTTTTCACTGGTTTTCAACTTGCTCGTTCTCAACAAAATGCAGTGTCAGAAATAAAAAACATAGATCATGTTGATCTGTGATCCTTTAAGCTTTGTTTAAAGTCAAAATAAATCAATAAGTGTAACATTTACAGTTTGAAATATGCTTTTGATGATGGGTACTAAATTGCGATTTTGCTGCAACTGGAACGACGAAATCGGAACGCGGTTTTGACACCTACCTTGAAAACTCGCCTCGCGGAGATAAGCTGGGTCAGATATCAACAAACCATTTACACAGTCAAAAAGACGACTAAACTTGCTTTCATCCGATGTAAAAAGTGAACTGATAGGCTTCCATTTAGTCGGTCGTTTCGTGCGTTAAAAACTTCCGTCGATGATTTCGCAACCTTACTCAAAACCAATCTCGCGATATTTTCCACTGTGCAAAAGGTCAAGGTTTCAACTTTCAACTTCTGCTAGTTGCATACGGATTCAACCACTGGCTGTCTTCCGCGAGGACTGAGAAAAAGCAACATATTTTCGCTTTCTCTTAGCGTCTGACGCGCAATGGCGGATACGCGCGAAGAACATTCGGGCGAGCACATGGACGTCGAAGTTTACGTCGACCGCTCCAGCCACGACGAATCAAGCGATCCAACTTATCTAGAGGGTAAGTGAAATATCTTGCAGTTTGTTTACTATTACTTTTCGACATTTTGTTTCCTGATTTTAGAATATAATTGTTTGGAAAGCGCACAGCTGCAGCACCCACAGTATCATGAATATGTTAGAAGGTAGGGGTAGGTGACGGTTTGGGGTGCGGTAATTTTACAGAGAGTGAGATCAGGTATATGATTAAAGGAAAATGTTTACAAAAGATTTTTTTAATAATCCATGCCTTTATTATATTTATTTATAATGATGTTAATGAGAGATTAGCGATTTATTGTGGTCACGTGATCAACGCTTTGATTGATCGATAGTCGAATCGGCCGAGTGCCCTCCTTGACTTCACTCGATCTGGTTCAGTGTCGTTCAATAATTTCACAATGTTACACATTTTTCTTTTCTGCCTTTGTGTAAACTTCCTGAATGGTACCATTGAAACAAATTTGCATGTTTATCAATCCTATTATTTTTAGGCCCAATATTATTATCACCTAGTTCAACAGCTTTAAAAGTTTATTATTATTATTAATATTATCATATTTTTGTTATTGTTATTATTTTACTATCATTATTCATTATTATTTATCATTATTATTATTATCATTATTTCATTATTAGTTTACTATCATTCATTACTATTTATTATCATTACTAATATTGTCATCAAAAATAATATTTAAAGTAAACAAAATAAAGTAGGCCTACCAGGTTAATGGGTTGGACACTATGAACCTTCCTAACTAGGCCTATAGTGTTTATGAGATAAATTTTGTTGTGCTGATTTGAGTAGGCCTAAATATATGGGACATTTTACTTTGCCCACTGCTTTGTGAGTTAGGGTAAGGTATTATAATTTTATTTTCAAAGCTGACAATATACTGGTAGGCTTCTTACAGCTCCACACCAATCTCTCTCTCTCTTGATCCTTTCTCTCTTTGACAGGCAGGGAAGTTAATTGAGCAGGGGTACAAAAGTCCTTGTGTTCCTGCATGTTTTATGTTCTTGTTTTTTGGATTTGTTTTTGTTTTGGTCAGTATTTGCCTCTTGCTCTGTA
Organism: Monoplex corrugatus; assembly: GCA_030674185.1. Classification (NCBI taxonomy): domain Eukaryota; kingdom Metazoa; phylum Mollusca; class Gastropoda; order Littorinimorpha; family Ranellidae; genus Monoplex; species Monoplex corrugatus. The sequence goes on along the minus strand of CM060305.1, from coordinate 39,594,649 downwards.
TGTATAGGCCTGTTTGTCCCTACAAATGGGATTTTCACATTACGCTACAGGATAGAACAGATAGATGTACTAATACTTTCCCTCTACACTATTTTTCTCACAGATGATCTCTTCATGAGGATGAAGGAGCGATTTCTTAAGACTGGCAGAGGGTGGAGACCTAGTCTTTTGGACAACTTTGACAGCAATGATGATGAACTGCATCTTATTCTTAACATGTTTTAATTTCCTGTCACTTGTGAAGGGGAATCACTGATCATAGACACTGACAAGTATTTTTTTACATTTCATTACATGTTTTTTGTAAAAAGAGATGATTTCTATCTTTTGTGCTTCCAGTTTAAGTTGAAGGCCAGGACAGTTATCTACTGTGATTAAGCAACAGTGAAAGGTCAAGACAATGATGTGGAAGCTTTTGATAATGTTCTACACACAGTTAAGGAACAGTTAAAGGTCAAGACATGTTTTAATCATTGTTTAATGATAAAAAAACAACAAATTAGCATGTAAAAACTATGAAGATGACTTCTTTGAATGAATGTTGTTGATGTAAATGTCTTGTTTGATTCGATATGTAAACAAAACGCATTATTTGTTACAATTATCAGCTGACATTTGTTATAATTTTGTCATCTAATTTTTGTTTACAGAAAGATTGAAACCTAATGTCTTGTTTGTTATACTGACAGATCATAAAAAACTGATCATTTTGGTATATGGTACTTTGCAGTAGGATGAATGTGACAGAAGTTACGGAGTCTTGCAAAAAGCTAAAATACACATTTTTTTCAAAATAGGTATTTTATCCTTACCCAAATATGGTTTGATTAAACATACAGATGTCTGGGGTTGTTTTACATTGAAAGAGTTTGTCATGCTGAGCAATTTGATATCAAAACCATTTTTGTAACTTTAAAGTGAAAAAAGTTATGGTGCACCAAATATGTGTAAAATTCGCCATTTTTTTCACTGTGACAAATCGGCATATTTCGCATTTTTGACATCTGATATCTTTTCAACCAGGTTTCAGATGAAGCTGGAAAAAATTAGGGTTAAATTCCTTAATATGTTTATCATATATGATTCATTTCAGTGTCACTGTATTGTATTTCTTAAAGATAATGGAGTTTGAAATGAATGAAAATGGGTCCCTTGCCCAGTTGTTTGGAACGGCGGCGTCCAATTTTGCTATTTTTTGTCATTTTCATAGGTCTGTATTTTTACTGATATGCATTTCTGTCCATATGTCCAAAAACAAAGGAAAAAATCATTAAAAATTTTTTTTTTATCCTACATTAAAAAATAAAGTATGTATGTGTTCAGAATGAAAATCTCTATTTTCCCAGCTGATTTTTATACAGATAAGTTCAAATTTGAAAATCACTTTGGAATACCTAATTTAAATGCACTGGCTACGATGTATACAGACAAAGAATAAAGTAAAGACAGAGACCAAGAAAGTAGTATATTTGTGAAAGCAGTTTGTATACAGTCCTTACTTGAACAAGTTCATGGTTTCGTCTTTTTCCATATGCTCTTTAGTCTGGACAGCTGCAAGCCGTGCCAAGTCTGATGCTCGATAGTCTTCCTGATCCCGACTGAATTGTTGGAAAAACTGAAAAGCTGGGGAAGGAAAGAAAATTTTAAGAAACATGATCATGCATACCAAGCATAGCATTTAATGCTTTCAGGAGTACTACTAATCACGCAGCTTCTCCTGCTACATTTTTCATTCAACTGCATGCATCACTACTTAGATTCATATGCCAAGTAAAAATGTCGTATCAAATCAGTAAATGTCATATGTGAGTATGTTGTCTGGTTCTTTGCCTGTGTTTGTTATTTCTGTTGTATGATTGCTCAACTATAAATTCAACACACATACACTAAATAGAAGAAGAAAGACACAAATTCTACAATCTGATTGGATGAAGGAATTTTCAAAACGGCCAAACTCCACACTCAGGAATGGTGCAAAATCTGGATGAAATAAGAGAATGGAAATGCAAACGCAACACAATTATTCAAGTCAAATGGACATAATTTAATACACACTTCAATACAGAATTTCTAATGAGCTTTGCCTGAGCTGCTACTCACCATACTGTCCATGCCCATTGTAGATAAGCTCCAGGTACATGTGGATGAAGACTGGATACAAAATCATAGACAGTTCCACCTATAGAGTAGATGAAAAGAAACAATTGTAAAATACCAACACAGCAGTCAGCTAATGAATGACTTCAGTCATTAAAAGTCAGTTCATGACACTCTAGGAAGTACAATAATGCTGTTATACATACATATAAAATGAACTTGAGGTGAACAGGATGTGAGATCACACATGAACTGGAGGAGGCAAATTTGAAAGATGCAGCCTAGTCAAAGAAGAAAAAAGACACCACTATGATTCAAATTATCATTATTTCTTGGAATGCAAGGAAATAGGCCTACCTACTGGTCCAAATTTCATATACAACTTTGGCATAACTGGTGGGGTAAAGAGACTGAACGTTGTTTTTGTTATTTGTTTGATTTAGTTTTGAACAATTTTTTTCATCCTGACAGAACTTCATAGTACATACACAATAACACCCACATACACAAACTGCAGTGAGGATGGTGGCATGTTGGGCAAATAAAGGACAAAGGAAACAAAGTTTTTAGTAAACATGAACTGACGAAGATCTAGACATACGCACTTAAGCAAGTCCTACCATGATATAAAAAATGAGATCTGTGGAGAGAGAGAGAGAGAGAGAGCAAGCACAGAGCTCAGAATTCTTAACTCAGAATGGTTTCATATTCATAGAGCTTAGGCTACAATACAAAACATGGGGACTGAGTGGGGCGTTGGGATCCAGGTTTTGATGACTCCATACAAATTTTTATACACACAAACACACATATGTATGGTAAACAAATCTGGACAACTGTAATCTGTGGTAAGCATTTATTGCTTCGAGTAATGTACTGAGTAGTATTCTAGCTCACTCATTTAAGAATTTTACACTAAGATCTGTGTACATATTATACAGGATATTCATATATAAAATGGTGCTTCTTTGAAACTTGCAAAATGGGCATGCTCTTTTGTGAGCACACTCAAGTGGGGGTGGGGGAGGGAGGGAGAGACAGACAGAGATTGCCTTCAGATTGGGAATTCTTTTTTCAATAGAAATTGATAAATAAATCTGCAATATACATTCCATACCTTATGTACATCCAAACAGGTATCAATGAACGCTTTCAGGTCAGCATACATATCCCCGTAAATTCTTGGATCATCTGAACTGTTACAAAAAATATACATATATATAAAAACTGTAATTACACCAGCCTTAGTTTTCAAAACTCCGAATGAATATGGAAAACAAACAAGATTTTTACAAAAAAGAAAAAAAAAGTGGAGGTGCCATGCAATCTAAATCTTTTTATTCATATAATAAGGACAAGCGCAAGAAACAAAGAAAACAAAAATATCGAGGCAAGTAGTAAAATGTGACAATTACTAGTGTAGTGACATTCTGTTGTCTTAACAGACTCAAAAGTTATATATATACAACTTCAAGAACTTTCTGAAAAAAAATGTAAAATGCTTTCAGAAGAAAAAATATTTCAACCAAAAGTCTTTATGTCGCTGCAAATATACTTGATAAAAAGCATATCTTCATAGTTTACAGACAGGTTTCTCCAGTAATGTCTTCATGCCTGGAACTGTGAGAAAATAAATACAAGAACTAATAAATAAATCAAGAATGATATAACGTATGAATTGTAGAATAGTGTCAGTCAAAATCAACTAATGCTTTGACATATTTCAAGATCTTTATGCAAAATGAAAGCATTTTCAAAAAGTAGGCCTACAATACTTTAAAAATGATTTGTTGCTATGCTGTTCTGTAAGTGCACACATCATTATGTAAGGGTACAGAATGTGTATTTGTCACTGTGACACTCATTGAACTGAACTGAATTGTGCTAAGGGCTGTGTGTACACTCTGAAGGGACATGTGTAATTCAAATACACTATATATAGGCCTACAGGGGTTGGGGGTTCAATCTTTGGGTGGGCCATATTTTTTTTCACAGCAGGCTGGTACGTCAGTTGGCTCTGTAACAGAGCCATGGAATCAACATCTCATATCACAAGTTCAATACCAGCCCACAACGTAAAAATCGGCCGGTTCCTTTGTGTTTTATAACTTTTGTCCCTTCCCCCCTTCCTTTCCCTTCCCCTCCCACCCCCACTTCCATTTCAAGACCTTACCAGCACATCCAGTTTTGTGCAAGCTCAAGCAGTCTGTCATATAACAGATGGCATATAGGGTGAAGCATATAATACTGTCAGAACACGTTGACTCCCTCTCGAATAACCTCTAACCTCTACACTACACATTTTTATATATAAACTAAATTAATGCAAGCACAAAAAAAATTAGACACATGCAGTATGATGCACATGCATAATGAATCATACATAACTAGTTACCTCTTGTATGCAGCCAAGGCATGCGACACAGCAGATGAGGCCTGTGATTTCTCTGCAGACTTTGACCGCTCATTAGAACTCAATTTGGCTTCTTTTTTTAATAAAGCTTCTGTCTCCTGCATAAAACATAAGTTGTAGTTAAAACACAAGCCAAAATCATGAGACTTGAGAGAATATCATGATATGTACAGTATAGTAACATAATCTATCCTTCTTAAACAGGACAATCTCAAACATCCACAGCCTGTCTGTGTCAATTTCAAGTTACACTGATTTCTGAAATATGATACAAAAATCATATCTATGGTGAAACTGGGAGAAAATAAAGAAAGCAAACCAGAGACTACCAGGAGCCACCTGAAAGCCTAGCAGGGTGCAGGCCCAATGCCCAGCTTTGGGAAGAGGGTGTGTGTGTGTTTTGTTTTTGTTTTTGCCCTCTCTCCTCTAACAATAACGATAATCATTATCATATTTATAGTATTAATAGTAATCATACTGGATGATGATGACAACAACAACAACAATGACAATAATGGCTACTTGCATACCATCTCATCTCGGATATGGTTCATAAGTGCTTCACAAAAGCACAAGTGATAGGGGCAGACACACCTAAAGCAAACATGTCAACGCCTACCACTATGAAAAAAACAGATAAACATACAATGTTACCTGGTATTAAAGAAGCAATAAAAATAATGATAATAACGTATCTACTTTGCCATGTCAAATTGGTCATGAAACAATGGGGGAAGAACCCACTGAATACATCCTCTCTCCCCTCTCTCTCACACACACACACACACACACACACACACACACACACACACACACACACACACACACACACACCCCACACACACACACACAACACATGCTTGAGAACACACACCAAAGAAACACATAGGTACTTGCATGTGCATACGCATAAACATGCAAACTGATAGACTTGCTCATTAGACACAGACAAACAAATTTAAACAGCCTGAGTGTCACAGACCTATACACCTATGTAGTATGTACACAAATACTGATAAACACACAGATTACTGTTGGAAAAAATGTGTTTTTTAGGCAAAATACAGTTTGGATAGAAAAGTAATAGGATGCACAGATGCTATTTACGCACTTCCCCAACTTTGCAAGAAAGCATATGAATATCAACAATGATCTACTTCATATGTGAGGATCAGGAAAAGGCTTTCAATCATACAATCAGATCAAACTTCGTGAGAATACAAGATGTGTTTCATGGATTGATTCTCCTGTTATCATGCAAAACATGGTTAGAGAACATTTTGTGCTGAGACATACATTAACAGGACAACCAGTTTCCTAAACTGCTTCATGCACACCATCATTGCTATCTAGCACACATTTCTTGTCATTAATCAACAAGTGATCAAAAACCAAAGTGGTTTTCTTCCTGTCAGCTCTGCTTTTTTCAAATGAGAGGACAGTTTTTCCTGGATATCTTGAAACCGTTAAGAGAAGTCCTTACAAAAAAAGATACTGCTTCTCCATCATTTCTGTTTTGCCCTTGAGGATTCTTCCTTCATCTTTACAGAATGTGCATGCAGCAATAGCCACTGCATTCTGCTTGCTGCCCATCTGGTGCATTTGGTTAAAAAGCACCTACCAAGTATCACTGTCTTTTTTCAGTAAGTCACAGAGGAGAATGTTATTTCTTCATGATCTTTACTCTACATCATCTGTCTTGCGTTCATATTTTCATACCTTGTTTTGCAAGGCTTCATTAGATAACAGAGCATCTTCAATTTCTTGTCTGAGCCTGGGCAGATCTGATACTACTTCTTTAAGGTTAATGAAAGAGTCACTCATGTCATTATGCCGTCAAAATTAGGCCCTATAAATTTTTTTCTTATTTCAGAAAGCCCCAACTTTAATCAAACTAAATAAAAAAAACTCTACCATTGTAAAGTGTTTTTTCTTCTCTCAGTTTCAATGATGTTAATTAAACCTATGGCCTTAACAGAGTGAGGCATCATTTCTCTACAGTTTAAAAGACTTTTACATGCAATGCAAGAAGTGTGCAAGACTATACAATAATTTTTATATGATTAGGTTATTTTAAAAAAAAAAATTTTTTGGTCACAAACCTACCTATAACCTAATAATTTATCTGTCATATCATCATAGATCATAAAACCTACTCTGCTGTCTCAAGGCCGAGCCTTGCTGTAAGCCAGTCAAGTCACCAGCGAAGCCAAAGCCGGCAAAGGTGACAGTGTGAAATATACAGATCATAAAACCTATTCTAGCTAAAGGTCTTAATACGATGTTACATAACATACTCACTTGCAGGTTGTGTTCCCGAAGATACTGCAAAACCTGCTGAAGTGATGGTACCATGTCTGAAGTCGATTCCTCTGATTTGATAGAATTGCAATTCACTTTGTGTTCTGATGTGTCCGCCATATTTGTTGTCCGTTTATTCACTTGTTCACTGAGGTTCAAAGTCCTACCACACAAAGTGTATATGAGGACTAGCATGTAAAATATTCTGAATATGCTTTAAAACAATATCTCAAAAATGATATAATTAATAAACAAACAGATAAATACCCCCCCCCCCCCCAACACACACAATTTACATAAATAAACAATTGATAGTAATAGTAACCAAAATGACATCTTATTATACAGAGGTTCTGCTCCATCTTATTATACAGAGGTCACTGATTTTCTTTGTCAGAGACACAAACTGACAAAGTAACATGTTACTACTTTAAATGGTCATTACAACAAGAAGAATACATACTTATCTTTTTAAAAGAACAAATAGATAAAAATGTTTCCAGAGCCACAAACAAAAGAAAACACACCTACAAAGGAAGTGATGCAGAAAAGAAGAAATACACTGAGTTCTACATAAAGTCATAAACAATGATTTTACACTCATGGATTAAAATAAGCTTTTGGAAAAACTGTAACACTTATAAGTTATAAACACCAGCCAAGAGTGATGGAAAAGGGAGTACACACATTAAATTCTATCTTTATACAGAGATTTTACTCTTCCATACCAGTACCAAAAAAAAAAAAGGCCTTCAATGGTAAATATGAATGCCAGAATGGTATATACCAAACCCAACAATAGTACTAATAACAGTCCGCCTAAAGGAAATTTATGACACCAGAAAAATCCCTAAAGATAGGTCAGTCAATTTTCATTGCACTTCCAAAGAAAGTAAGGGCTACAGAATACGAACTCCACTGTACAATCAGCTTGACGAGTCAAGTGACTAAACTTCTATGAAGAATAATCATGATGAGGACAAAGAATACAATCAAACCAGAAATGGCAGAAGAGTGCAAAGCTCATTTTCTTAGAATCAAACATCAGTCAAAACATGTACCAAATTATCAATCATATGAGAAAGTTTTAAGTATCAATCATAAGAGAAAAGTATGTAATTGTAAAGCGTTATGGAACACATACGGGTGAATGGACCAGCAAGGCAGAAAATGATAGGAAGAGATGTCTGATAGCAAAGAAGGAAGGAAGAAACAAAGGGAGTGACAGAAAAAAGGAAATTTCTAGCACAGAATTTCCAGAAGATGGGGATACTATTTATACTAAAAGAGCCCCCAGCATCCCAGTGGGATAGATCAATCAACTGGAAAAGCTCAATTATACTGATGGAAAAGATCTAAGAATAATAATGAATAATCTGGGAACAAGTAACAGCACTGACAGTAGAAAATGATATTTAGTCTTTTCAGAATATCAAAAGAGGGGTTAGACAGAAATGTACTCTGTCACCAGATTTGTTTTCATTTACAGCAAAACTATAATGAGAAACCTAGAAGAATGCCCTGGGATAAAGCTGGAGGAAAAAAAGCTGGTAACCAGGCAGATCCAGGGAGAAAATATTAGACAGTTTTGCAGAGTGGATGGGGGCATCAACAGAAACAATAGAAGAAATACTTGCAGCAACAAAAGAGAGATTCATATGGATGGCCAAATTCACCAACGCTATGCGGCATGGCACATGACAACGATGATGATGATATTTACACCTATAACTGACACTCACTGTGAAATCATATATACACCCATTCTTGACACTAATTGGTAAATCAAGATTACCCAAAGTTACTTGGACTCAGGTACCGGTAAGCAAAAACGAAGAAGGGTTGTGGGGACTTGACAAGTCTAAGCTATCTTCAAAATCTTTAAATACATGGATATCCATACAATTTTCTTTAACCTGCCAAACTACCATCCATATTAACATGTTTTAGGTTAAGATCTGGCTACTGTTGTAGTAATTAACTGAACCATTTCCATACCTTGGATTTGTTAATACAAATCAAGAGCAGGGACTACCAAAGCCATTCGACTGGAATGGGTGAAGCAACAGGCAGCAGTCAAAAGAGACAAACTGAATACTGGACCACACAGGAGTTATGCTACATTTCTTCACATCATGATAAAGCATGCTTGTCTGTAGGTGTGCATGCACGTCTGTTTTCTCCCCCTCCTTTTTTCTTTTGGGTACTCCCAGCTGGTCATTGGTATTCCTGGTATTTTCTCCACCTCTAAGGGAGAGTCCTGAGGCTAGAAACTTTATACTTAAAATTTTATTGAAATAATGGGAACAAGTGGAATGGAGGTCAGTTGTTGTCCACCCCTTTCCTCTGCAGACATGGGGGTTGAATATATACAGCTATCTCACATTTATGAATGAGGGTGGCAGCCTCAATAGCAAGCCCCCTGCCTGTATCATCATGAGGTTAGGCTATTGTATCTAATGACTGATTAAGACCTAAGGAACTGATTTAAACTGTTAACAGTATAAAATGTGCATCCAGCTTAGGGCAGTTGAACATAATGTGACATGGGGAGATAAACTATAAAGGCTTCACATAGACATGGTTTTGAAATAAACATGATTTTCCAGACTCTTGCTTGGACTCTACATCTTATAAAAAAAATAAAATTATGGGCAAGGTACGTGGATACTGAGAGGAGAAGCATTCCAGCTCTTATGGGAACAACAGGATCATTACATCCAAGTTTATGTGCTTTTGCCAAGAATTCCTTTACTAGCCAGACATACCAGTACACAAAAATGGAAGTAGAATGCATATTTGATATAACAAAACAAGACAGGAGCAAATTTTCAGCAAACTGGCTTTTGTCAAGCATATGCAAAAGACAAAAAAGAATAAATGCAAAACACTAAGCACACACAGACACAAAACAACAACAAAACACGAAAAAATGTAGCATCCAGCAGGAGAAAATGGCAGATATGTAAATAATAACTGGAGAAAATGGCAAGTAAGTATTACACATCTGCTGTTTTCTCTAGCTGGACGCTACATTTGGGAAGCTGATACACATCTGCTATTTTCTCCTGCCAGACGCTATGTTTGGGAAGTTGTCTATTTTTTTTTTTTCATTCTTTTTTGTCTTTTGAATATACATTTGACAAAGGACTGGTTTTTTTTTTTCTCGTCTCTTGTATAGATTTGACAAAGGACAGCTGGCTTAAACTTGTGCCCATCTTGTTTTGTTATATTAAATAAACATTTGACTGCTATTTTGATGTTTTTCTGGTTCATATTTGCTTGAATGCTGGCAGTCACTTTGATTTACTAATCAAACCATCTAGACGCTGGACATGGCACAGCCCAGGAGAAAAATACCACAGTCAGATCGACTACATCATGGTTAAAAGATGCTTCCAGTCAAGTGTTAACATCGCAAAGACCAGGAGCTTTCCAGGAGCCGACATTGGAAGCGATCATGAGCTTGTAATGATGACCTTCAAACTCCGCCTCCAGAGGATGAAGAAACAGGGCAACATAAGAATTAAGTTCAATCTTGAGAAGCTCAAAGACCCCAACATAGTTGAAAACTTCCAAGCAACGATAGGAGGGAAGTTTGCTCCTCTCCTCGTCCTTGACAATGTGGACACCGAAGTAGACACTCTGATCAACAACTTCAACACTGCCGTGACCGAAGCAGCCAACGACATCCTTGGAAAACATCAACCAACAAAGATGCCCTGGGTCACGGAAGAAGTACTAAAGCTGAGCGACAACGCAGAGAACTAAAGCAAAAGAAGAGTACGGATGAAGGTGCTAAACTATACAGAAAAGCCAACCAACAAGTTAAAGAAGGCATGAGGAAAGCAAAGGAAACATGGATCGAAGAACAATGCCAAGATATCGAAGCAAACCTGCAGAAAAATAACAGCAAGAAAGCCTACCAGCATGTGAAAGGACTAGCAAGCTCAAAACAAGGCAGAACCACTACCATACAGAACAAAGCAGGGAAATGTCTCACAGAAGATCAAGAGATTCTGCAGAGGTGGACAGAGTACTGCTCCGAATTATACACACACACAACAACAGGAGATCCCAAGGTGCTAGACGTTCCTCCACCAACCAACAACGACAGCTACCCCATCGTGCGAGAAGAAGTTGAAGCTGCAGTAAAATCATTGAAGAAAGGCAAGTCGGCAGGAGTGGACAACATTCCCTCAGAACTGGTCCAGGCAGGAGGAGAGGCCATGATAGATATGTTACTCATCATCTGCAATAAGATCTGGCGACAGGTGAGTGCCAACACCTTGGACCCAGTCCCTGATCATCACTCTCCCGAAGAAAGGCAATTTACAACTATGCCAAAACTACTGTACCATCAGCCTGATCAGCCATCCAAGTAAGGTCATGCTAAAAATCCTTCTGAGTAGACTGAAGCCACAAGCTGAGGAGATAATAAATGAAGAGCAGGCAGGTTTCAGACCAGGAAGAAGTACCACAGAGCAAATTTTCAACCTCAGATTGCTCTGTGAGAAATACCTGCAACACCAGCAAGGCCTTTACCACGTCTTCGTGGACTTCAAGAAGGCATTCGACAGAGTTTGGCACGCAGCCTTGTGGGCAACCATGAGGCTGTACAACATCAATGCCAACCTGATCAGAACCATAGAACGCCTCTACGAAAAGGCGACCAGTGCAGTCTACCATGACAACAACATAGGAGAATGGTTCCGAACCACAGTTGGAGTACGCCAAGGATGCCTGCTCTCCCCCACTCTCTTTAACATCTTCTTAGAGAGAATAATGGCTGACGCACTTGAAGACCACGAGGGAACAGTCAGCATCGGAGATAGAACAATCACAAACTTGCGTTTTGCCGACGACATTGACGGACTAGCTGGGCAAGAGTAAGAGCTAGTCAGCTTGATAAAACATCTTGATGAGGCCTCCACAGCATATGGCATGCAGATCAGTGCAGAGAAAACCCAGTTGATGACAAATAATACCAATGGCATCAGCACTGATATTACCATAGACAACAAGAAACTTGAGACCGTCCATAGATTTAAATATCTGGGAGCTATAGTATCAGATGAAGGATCAAAGCCCGAAGTACTTTCCAGGATTGCCCAGACCACAGCTGCAATGACCAAGCTAAAAGTCATCTGGAACGACAAGAATATCGCAATCGGCTCCAAGATCAGACTGATGCGTTCCCTGGTCACGTCAATATTTTTGTATGCATGCGAAACATGGACCATAACAGCAGACATTGAAAGAAGGATACAGACAATGGAGATGAGATGCTTCCGCAAACTCCTTGGTATCTCGTACAAAGATCATATAACCAATAAGGAAGTGAAAACCCGAATCGAAAACGCCATCGGGCCGTATGAAGACCTCCTGACCTCAGTGAAAAGACGCAAACTGAGGTGGTATGGGCACATCACACAATCATCTGGACTGGCCAAGACCGTCTTGCAGGGAACAGTTCAGGGAGGGAGACGAAGAGGCAGACAAAGAAAAAGATGGGAAGACAATATCAGAGAGTGGACTGGCCTTGAATGGAATATCATTCTGCGGAAAGCTGAGGACCGTGAGGAGTAGAGGAAGTTGGTTGCAAAATCTTCAGTGGTGCCCCAACGGTCAACCAGACTACGGGACTGATGATGATGATGATGATGATATGATACCACACAGAACCAAGGTTATGTCTATTGGAAGAATTCCCTTTTGTTTAACAGCTAGTTTAATATCCTTATCAGCAAACTCGTTGCCTGCAATGTTTATATAGGCTGGGACCTACTGCAGAAGTACACTGCAGCCTTTCGTTATGAACTGATGAATGATGGACAGTACATCTATCACAACATCCTCTCTGTAAGATCTGCCTAGACATTTGATGATAGTCAATGCTGAAGGAGTCAGAAAATACAGCTATAGCCTGGTGTGGGCTATCAAATTGTTAAAGAATATTACGGTCATGTAAATGGCCACTGACTCCACTATCAAAATATTTAATTTAGGCAACTTGAATTTTCTGCCCATGTTGAAAGCTGGGATACAGGTTGCCCCTCATTTCCTTATCATTTACAGCCCATCTGTTTATACATACAGGAAAGCCTGAAAATCATTGGAGATGTATTCCCTGGCTACCATCTGTATGTACATAGGATTATCAGTTTTACAGAGTCTGGCCATGTCCAGCTCTCTCCATCATCCAAGGGGGATAAAGACAGATGGGCCTAATGCTACCTTACTACCCTCTGATATCCTCAACACAGTTATGGAGAGGGACACAGAAACAGACCTGAGCAGGACCCTAAATTCTATTGTGAGTTCCTGTGTCATAGAATTCAGCAGTTTGTGCTCTGGCAATGAACCTGGCACAGGGCAGTTTGATGGTAGGCCTACATTTTAGCTGGAGCAAGCCTGTATCCTTGGGAGGTCTAACCACCGAATTTTTATTACTAGACCCACCACCGCACAGCATCAGCATTGATCCAACTGAAGCCACCATGCCTCCATCTCGTGTAGGCCTACCACAGCTCCCACTCCCAGTGTGCTAAACCACTGTGGTGTAATTTACTGTAAATAATGCAAGCATTTGCATTCATTTTTACATACTCTCTCTTGTCCAAATAGTATAAGTTTATAACTACACACACACATACACACACACATTTGCGCGCAACACACACACAAGAGCGGGACAGAAAGTAAGGAAAAGCTTTGTGTGTGTGTATGTGAGAGAGTGTGTGTGTGTTGTGTGTGCACATGTGTATGAGAGAGAGAGAGAGAGAAAGGGAGAGAAAGACGGGGTGAGAGAGAGAGACGGGAAGACAGACAGAGACAGAGACAGAGAGACAGAGAGAAGAGAGAACAGAGAGAGAGAGAGAGAGAGAGAGAGAGAGAGAGAGAGAGAGAGAGAGAGAGAGAGAGAGAGAGAGAGAGAGAGAGAGAGAGGTTGACTGGCCCAAGGTACACGGGACAGTAAGTGAGTAACTTAATCATAGATCCAAAACAAGTACGACTGCCCGCGTCCAAGCAAACAGGAACCAGAAGAACAAGTAAACCGAAGGGACAGGGGCTACATGATTGAAACCTACAAGTTCACACACGAGTTGTACAACGTGAAGAGTCCTCTTGTCCTGGAAAACAGTGCTAAGCAGACCAGTGGGCACAGTCTAAAGCTCAAGAAAGGGAGTTGCAATAGTTCACTGCGCCAGCACTTTTTCTTCTAATGAGTGGTGAATTCCTGGAACGAGCTCCCAGAAAAAGTGGTCAACGCACCATCTCTCGACAGCTTCAAGGCCAGTCTGGTTCGCCATTGCCGCATTGGGCAGACCGCATGTATTTGATTAGGTAGACTTTCAGACGGTTGCACCATCAATACCCACGCAAGAAGTTTTTCAACTGTATGAATGACCTTTTTTTTTTCGTGAAAAAGACCAGACTAAAGGCTGAATAGCCTAAACCAGTCTGCAGCGGTATGGTATGGTACGATAAACCAAAAAGAACGCGTGTTCAATACAACAAGACAAGACAAGTGCAAATTTTCTGCCAACCGGCCTTTGTCTTCTTCTTCTTCAGTGTTGAGGGCCCACAATCAAACCTGATTATTCTGGCGCCTATATAACTGGGGGGTTTGCAGCAGATAAATCTGGAGCAGTGGACATGTCTTAAGAGTTCAGTTTTAATCATGATGATGGTGGGGTGGGGGGTGGGGGGAATGAGGAGGTAGGAGGGGGAAGGGGGGTGAAGAGGGCAAGAGGGGTGGGGTGGGTGAAGAGGGCAGCAAGGTGGGTGGGGCAGGGCTCTGAGTGGAAGTGGGGGGGAGGGAAGAGGGGTCGGTCTGGTCTGGGATTTTGGAGATCCTTGACACGAATGTGTCAAGTGTTGTGGCCTCAACTGTTCCTTGTTGGAGACTGTTCCAGTTCTTGATAGTTCTTGGCAGAAATGAAGCAGCTCTATATTGGGTCCTTGATGTGATCAAGTGGAACTGTCTGTCATGGCCACGTCGCTTACGGTCAGGTAGAGGGACTAGTTTTGCTTGTAGGCTGGGACAGTGAACAAGGCCTTGGTGCACTTTGAACAGCATAGAGAGTCTTGCTACTTGCCGTCGTTTCTCCAATGAGGGCCAGCCCAGTGTGACCAGCATGCTGCTAACACTAGAAGTGTTCCTATATATCTGTTGAGGACGAGGCGTGCAGCTCGTCTTTGAACCTCTTCTATTTTAGTTATGTTTTTCTCTGTATGGGGGTCCCAGACGGAAGATGCGTACTCCAGATGGGGGCGAACTAGTGCTTTGTACTATTGTAGGCTAGTTCCTTGATCTCTGAGGAGCTGATTTTCAGATTTCGTCGGAGGAATTTGAGCATTCTGTTTCCTTTGGAACACAGTTTGTTTATGTGTTCGTCCCAACTCATGTCTTTGGCCACGGTGACACCAAGGTATTTTGTAGATGTTACGGTGTCGAGGGTATGTCCGTGAAGGGAATAGTCGTAGTGAAGTGGGGACCTACTCCTTGTGACACGAAGGGTTTGGCATTTCGCAGGGTGGAACTCCATATCCCAGCTCCTCTCCCAATCGGCAAGGCGTTGGAGATCTTCTTGGAACTGTTCTTGGTCTTGGCTGTTGGCTATCATCCTGGATACTGCTGTGTCATCGGCGAACATCCGTGCCTTTGCTAAGAGCTTCTCAGGGAGGTCGCTAATATATACTAGGAACAAGCATGGACCTAGCACAGACCCCTGAGGTACACCAGATTTGACGCTCACTGCGGAGGAGGACGCTCCACCCACTACTACTGCTTGCTGCCGATCCTTGAGAAAGTTGAGATCCATGCTCCTGTAGT
The DNA here is from genome assembly GCA_030674185.1 of Monoplex corrugatus. Lineage (NCBI taxonomy): Eukaryota > Metazoa > Mollusca > Gastropoda > Littorinimorpha > Ranellidae > Monoplex > Monoplex corrugatus. The sequence goes on along the minus strand of CM060305.1, from coordinate 39,578,999 downwards.
TCCTCTGATGCCGTATCTCTGGAGTTTATTCTTTAGCAAAGAGTGATTGACCCGGTCAAATGCCTTTGAAAAGTCCATTATGAGGACATCGGTCTGTTTGCCTCTTTCCAGGTTTGCAGTCAGCTCTTCGGTGAACTCAAGACTCAAGGAGTTGGGTCTCACATGATCTAGGTATGTTACAAAAAATTTCAAATATGAATATCTGGTGGCTCTCAAGCGCGAATGCACGATCACAGACACCAAACAACGGATAATAACAAAAAGACTAAAACTTCCCTGTCCAGTGGATAAAAAGAGATTCTTCTGGTAACTTTTTTTATAATCAGTTTAAGAGCGCTACTCATAAGCACTCTACTTACCTCGTTTTACAATCGCACGACCACCATGTTCTATCTTTTATCCGCTATCTGTCCAATAATATAATTTTGAGTCGAAAAACTCATTCCATTTGACTAAAATAAAAAATAAAACAACAACAAAAACACGAGTTCATGCAAGAGAAACTGACTCTATAGATAGCCCACTTTGCAGAAATTGAAAACTTTTATGAAAAACAACAACAGACAAACAAATGAAAAAGAACAGTAACAACAACCAAACGGTAAAATACTTTGTTTGTGCAGTGTTTGGGAAAAAGTTATTAATTTTAATTTTTTTTAAAGAAACATATTTTTACATTCTTGAACATTCTAAACATGATTTACTTACAGCTACTTGATTTGTATATAACTTAAATTCATAACTAAATAACAAAAGCATTCATACAAAAATTCTGCTTGGAGACTTCCGTTTTGTCTCTTCCGGCGATTGTACACGCCTGACAGGTGAGGGATGGATGAATGCGTTTTGATTTATATCTAATGTAAAATCGGATTTTTGCTTTACATCCACAGGCTTCATATAACAAATTTAATTCCTTTTTGTTGTTTGTTGCAGCTGATTGAAGGATGAGGGCCAAGGTACGTATTAAGCAATTATTTTGTGTTTTTCTTTTTGACGGGTTGGGTCACATGTTTGCACTTACAGTGTTGCTGACATTTTGACTATATATAGTAATATACCTCTCGTTTTGACACGAGCTGTTCCCTGTTGGCTTTTTTGTCATGCCTTACTCAAGTTACTGATTTCCTCCGCTTTTGTTTATGTGTGCGTGTGTGTGTATTATATTACTATTATTAGTATTACTACTATAGGCCTACTAGCTACGTTCAAAAAGTATTTAAAAGTATCTGTTTAATCGGCCTATGATGGCCCTATGTATTGACCACCATAATTGTTGCACAGAGAGAGATTAGAATAATAGAAAGAAAACAAAACACGAAAAGCAAGCATTGAATTTGAAGCAAACAAGTGACTGGGTCTTTGCCCTGATCATGTAATTAGTAGCTTAATTGATTGCTTAAATGACCTGAACGAAAATGAACTGGATCTGGATAATTACGCTGCAGGAGCCTTTTCAGGCTATCGTCGCAGCGGGTGGTAGGAGCGCATGGCTTGATTTGAATAAGTAGTCCTCATTTATTTTGTTATTTTTTGACTATAATAACTTAATTTTTCTTATTTATTTATTTATGAGTGAAAATAACTAATTTAAGTGGTGTTTCAACTACAGTTTCTCTTGAGTTTTTAGAACATGATGTTTAGTTTCTTTGCTGTGTCCGACTGGGTGGGGTGGGTGTAGGGGGGGGAACTACTGCCCCAACGGACACCCCGAGTTCAACTCAAAGATGTCCTGTTGCGGCGCTGCATCTCCCTAGTCGGGTGGGGGAGGGGGGGGCTGGAGGAGGGGGGGGGCTGATTTATTTATGGGAGGCAGCTGAGGCCGCTCTGCCCAGTGCTGCAGAAAATGTGGCGACGGAGCGTGCCTGCACTACCTCCTCCTCCAGCTTGTTCCAGTCTTCAACAGTCCTTGTGAAGAAAGAGCATCCATACTGCTCTGTCCTTGTCTGGGGGACTTTGTAGCCACGGCTGTTGTTACATGCGTGTTTGGCGATGATGTTTGTTGCCACGTGGTCTGCATAGGTCTTCATTTTGATTTTCCTTTTGGTCTTATCCACTGGGGTCAGGTATTTTTCTGGTGGTAGGGCTGGAACCTGACCTTCTGTTATTTTATATAGTGTTACCAGCCTTTGGTGTGTCCTTCGCTGCTGCAGAGAGGGCAGACCAAGCTCTTGGAACATCCTGGTGACGCACCCTGGTTTTTGGGACTTGTAGTCTTGCTTTATGAAGCGTGCTGCCCTTCTCTGTACTCTCTCCAGTCTATCCTGATCTTTTGCCAAGTACAGGTCCCATACAGTGGCTCCGTACTCCAGGGCAGACCGCACTAGAGAGATGTAGGCTGTATGGCGGCACTCTTGGGGACAGCTGCCCAAGTTACGATGGAGGAATCCTAGTGTAGTGTTTGCCCTCTTGCAGATGTTTGTTATGTGCGTGGACCACTTTAAATCTGCCGATATTTGTACTCCCAGGT
>CM060305.1:39562085-39566444 GCA_030674185.1 Monoplex corrugatus | reverse complement strand
TTACAAGCTTTATTACTAAACTATACAAGTTATCCAAAATCTGGTATGACACAAGCTAGCTGTTAGTATGATAAAGCTTTGTGCCAAAATTCATGCAGATTGGTTAATATTTGTACGCACTAGGAACGCAAAACGACAAAAAAAAGGTCAATTTTGACAAACGTTGATTTTCAGGAGATTTTTGGGTCACCCCAGCCTTACTAAAAAAATTCCTGAAGCAAATCTGTTTGTTTTTCAGCAAAATGCTTTGAGGATATAGTGTAGAAATGATTTTTCTGTGTTAAAAAAAATATAGGAAGTAGTAATTCCAAAAAGTCAAATTTCTCATCTCCCCCACTGTACCTGCTACCTTAATGCTGACTTCAGTTCTGGGTATGTAAAGCGGTCAAGCACTGTAATAATAATGATGATGATGAATTTCATAAGGTGCCAAATCCTGATACAGGCTTCAATATAGGCCTACATACTGTTGCAGAGCTGAGAGTCAGCAAAGAATTATACTCGATATTGTGCTGACAGATTACACTTGCATGTTGTGAGGTGAAGAGAACTGGCCCAAGTACAGAGCTTTGGGGGACCTCATTTGTAAGTTTAACAGGTTGGGCCTTGGATTTCATGTAGGCCCTACTATTAAACTGACTGAAAGTGGTCAGACAGGTGTGACAAAAACCAAGAAAGAGCATTACCGGTAGGCCTACCATACCTTTGATTCCAATTGAACTCTCAAGTCGAGAGATATAAGCAGACACACATAAAGGTAATATGCCTACATGGCAACCCTTAACTAATCAAAAACCAATGAAAATAGTGATATCATAAACATTGATGATTTAGTAACTTTATTGTAAAGTAAAACTGAGTAGGTCTATATATAGGACTACCGGGGTATATGTAACTAGGCCATTTAGGCTACTGAAACGTATTCCGATACTGGTCATCAGAATAAAGACTAATAATCAGATAAATTGAAATAAAGGCTTAAGGTAAGCTGATTTTTTTCTTTCCTTTCGGCATTAACTTAATCTCAACTGGTAGCCAATGGTTTTGAAAGGGAGTGTAAGTAGGCCTAAATTGCACAGCCAGGGAGTGTAAGTAGGCCTAATTTGTACAATATCCAAAATCACAGATTTAAAATGGTAGGCCTATTCACTATAGCTACCGGTATCACCATTATTGTTGGAAGTCAGTCCCGAAACTGGCAGAGCTCTTACGAAGAATTTATTTGAGTGATTCATATACATACACTGTAAAATCTCATACTCTGCATCATGGTTTATCAGCTGCCATTTTGAAACTCTCATCATTTATCATTTGCAGAAGTTCCAGAGAAAGCGCAGTAAACACACCTTCCTGGGAAAGTGTTATTTTAGGTAGGCCCCTACTTTTTGGTCAGTATGTGTGACCTTCTCCTTTCAGACTTACCTTTCACTTCTTCTCGAAGGTCCACACCAGTGACTCAAATTTGGTAAAGATCCATAAAGACCCAAGAAACTCAAATCTACACATTTTTGTTACACTACAGACAAGACAGACAGATAGGCAGACAGACAGACCCCCCCCCCCCCTTCCTCTGTTTGATATCAAATAATCAAAAAATCAACAGTATTAATATTTTCAGGTGTTATTTTATGTTGAATTTTAGATGGGCAAAAGTTTTGACACACATCTTTGACCGTTTGCCTGTTTTGTTCATGATTGGCAATGCCTTTGGGAAAGCAAAGATAAGAAGCTCGGTGTGACTTGTTCTGCCCAGGGCAATGAAGGAGATAAACCATGTTCGAGGAGCTAAGGCGTGGAAAAGTGGGTTTAGGATATAGTTTACAGATAATACCCTTTGACCCGATTACTATTTGAACCCAAAGAATGTCATGCATGGAGTCATTGGGTAACCAAGTGATTGAGACTGGTAACTTAGTGAAACGCACTGGACTTGTCAATCATCATGAGGCTTTTCAGTGTTTTTCTCTACTTAATGTGTGTTTGCTTAGTTCAAACAAATGGTGAGTACAAATTCCTCACATGCTTGATTTTCTTTTCCTTGATGTCTGGCTTTTTCTTTGTCATACTGGTTTCCTAGTTCGGAAAATATGCAGATGAACTAGCTTTTTACAAGCGATTATCATGAAAGTGATGAGATGGGAAGCTAGACAGAGAGACTAGAGTCCAGGAAGCAAGCTCAGTCATTTATCATCTAGCGCGCCTCCTGAAACACCCTAGTATACCTATGGAAACCAAAGCCAGACTGAGCAACACACTACGTTCTCATCATCATCAGTGTGCCAGACCTGGAGTCTTAACATAGCCCTGGATCCAAAACTCTTAACTTGAGAGAAGAAGTGTCCCTGGCGACCAACTGGCAAAACCAGAAGGGACAGGGTCAGAAACGATAACATCAGACGATGAGTGCTACATCTCTGGAAGATTCTCATCTCATAAGGAGTAGGCCTATCAGCTAAACTGGTTTCTACCATTGAGAAGATCTAAGACAACTCTAGTTGCTGGGTGTGCATTAAAGATGGCTCAGCAGCTGGTTCTGGGTCCTCACTGGTGTACGACAGGTTTGTGTCCTCTTTCCTCTCCTTTTGCTGTTGTGATTGATTGGGTGGTATGGTCTGCAATAAAAGATCGAGGCTTTGCATGGACTGAAGACAAACATCTTTCTAACCTCGACTGTGCTGATGACATAGGCCTTGGCAGACAACAGTCATGCCTTACGAGATCCAGTCAGCTCGGTCAGTGATGGTGCAGGAAGACCTGGCTTTATCATCAATGCCAAGTAAAGAAAACAAAAGTAAACAAAACAAAAACATGTTGGTAGGCAACTATTACTCAAACATTCTATTAGAAGACTGACGACAGAGAGTTCACTTACCCTGGAAGTTCCATCTACCACGAAGAGGATATGGACCAGCCATAAACTCAGTTGTAACGCTGCGGATAAATGTCAGCAGTATACAACGAGGTGGGGAAAAAGTGGAGCAACAGCAAATTTTCTCGAAGACTTGAACTTTGCTTTTACAGCTCAAATGTACTGTCAACATTGCTTTCCTGTTGTGAGATATGATACCTAAAATCCAGCCATGAAAAAAAAAAAACTTGACGCAACTGATATAAGATGCCGACACAAAATCCTTGGCATATGCTGGAATGACTTTGTTCATAACAAACGAATTAAACAGCAGTCAAGACAGTCCCCAGTACCTGGTAACGTCTACGATCTGCAGACGATACTTGAGCTGGTTTGGCCATGCACTGAGGCTTCCTCAGTCAAGACTCTCCATCCTTGTTCTGAACTGGTAGCAGAACACTGGCCAGGACCTACGACTGATAAACTGCTGAAGGAGCGATGTGTCTGTCCTTTCCATGAACAGATGTGACTGGCATCCTGTCTGCCTCATACGTTTTCAGACGTGGCAATCACGAAGTAAGTAAGTGCAACATGCACCAGAATGACATAATGATAGGTACGATAATCAAGCTGGTCGAACATTGGCCTTACAGTCAAACAATCCATGTTTGACTGATCCTACCTGGCAGCACCTATTGGATAAAGGGTACAGATTTCTTCGCTCTTCCAAGTCAACATATGCGCAGACCTGTTTGTATCTGAACCCTATCATGTGCATACACAATAACTAAAGAGGAAAGAATGCTCGGAGTTGGAAAAACACCCACCCACTAACTCAACCAAACACAAACCCCCGCCCTCCTCAAACCGTCTAGTGAACAGAAATAAGAAACACATGGATATTCAACTCACTTTTGTACCATTACTCCTCCTTCACTCTGAGACAAGAGAGCGCCAACTCTCCTTTCATGATGATTACACTATGACTTGATGTATGTCACTGTGCTCTTTGTGTAGTATTCCGATTAAACGGGATGTTTACTGATGATGAAGATCGTTGACAACAATGACTCAAAGTAAATGACACAAAGGTAAAATCGGAAGCACACAAAACAGTTACATAAAGTTATTTGTGAAGAACAAGTAGGCCCTATTAGGACAATTTTCCCGCCTTGAAGAAACTGTCACCACACTGAACAATAAAGAGATTGTTATAACCGAGTGGAACACTTAATTGCAGGAGATGAAATACATTCTTCCACCTTGAAGAATGTATTACCACCCATAACGATTAGGCGCTTTTGATACAAGAGTGGAACGGCGGACTGTACGAGAACTGGCTTCAGGAGGTTCAAAAATCAGATCTGAGACTGATGACTACAATCTGCATTTTTTCTCAATGGTCTCCATCTTCACCGTGAAGTCCATCTTCACTGTTGAGTTCCTATTTTTTAATCTCTCTCTTCTGAAGTTCGTGGACACGGTGTCAAATCCTTTGAGAGAAACATCAT
>CM060305.1:39552085-39559585 GCA_030674185.1 Monoplex corrugatus | reverse complement strand
GTGCTGTGTTCAGGTGTAGTATGTGCTGTGTTCAGATGTAGTATGTGCTGTGTTCAGATGTAATGTGTACTGTGTTCAGGTATAGTATGTGTTGTGTTCAGGTGTAGTATGTGCTGTGTTCAGATGTAGTATGTGCTGTGTTCAAGTGTAGTATGTGCTTTGTTCAGGTGTAGTATGTGCTGTGTTCAGGTATAACATATAGCCTACGGTGTTCAGGTATCGTATTAGTTGTATTTAGGTGTGATATGTACTGTGTTCAGGTGTAATATGTGCTGTGTTCAGGTGTAGTATGTACTGTGTACGGGTATAGTATTTGCTGTGTTCAGGTTTACAATTGCATTCAGGCGTGGTGTATGTAGGCCCTACTGTGTGCATGTGCAATATGTGCTGTGTTCAGATGTAGTATGTGCTGTCTTCAGGTGTAGTACTTGCTGTCTTCAGGTGTAGTACTTGCTGTCTTCAGGTATAGTATGTGCTGTGTTCAGGTGTAGTATGCACTGTGTTCAGGTGTAGTACTTGCTGTCTTCAGGTATAGTATGTGCTGTGTTCAGGTGTAGTATGCACTGTGTTCAGGTGTAGTACTTGCTGTCTTCAGGTATAGTATGTGATGTGTTCAGGTGTAGTATGCACTATGTTCAGGTGTAGTACTTGCTGTGCTCAAGTATAGCACGTGATGCAGCATGGTGTAGTGTATGTTGTGTTCAGATGTGGTATTTGCTGTGATACATATAGCATGTGCTGTGTTCAGGTGTAGAATATACTGTGTTCATGTATAGTGTATGTTGTGTTCAGGTGTAGTATGTGCAATGTTTTGGTGGTAGGCCTAAATGTTTTTGCTGAGTTCGGGTTTTGCATGTGGTTTATTCATGTGTAGTAGGCCTACGTGCTGTCTTCAGGTGTCTCTGCGGTCCTACATTAACCATGGCCATCATGTGTGTGGAGGCGTGCTGATCAGTGACAAGTGGATCCTCACCGCTGCACACTGCTTTCAAACGTCGGTACTAATAGACGGATAATGGAACCATCGTAGTAGCTGTGGTGATGTGGTGATGTTCATTGGCCTACTAATAGTAGTAATAGCAGCAGTAGCTGAAGCAGCAGCAATAACTGTAGAAATAGTAACAGCAGTAATAAAAACCAGAATTACTTAACTTAACAGCAGACTCCTGGACACCTAACTAATAGCAGATCAAACAATTGCACGAAAGCAGCAATAACAACTGTTTGTGCCATGAGATATAAGTCGTTATGATTAAAAAAAACAACACCATAGCACACTGTAATAGTAGTAAGTAGTAGCCATAGACGGAACAGTAGTATTGTAGTAGGTCAGTGGTTACAGAAGTAGTGGTAGCAATAATAATAGTATCGTAGTTATAGAAGTAGCAGTAATAGCAGGGTAATAGTTACAGAAGTAGCAGTAGCAATAGTAGAAGGATAATTTGGAAATTGTGGTTGTTGTTATCGTAATCATCGTCGTCGCCGAAGTAGTGGGCCTAGTAGTAGTTGTAAGCATACTAAGCTCGATGCCAGAAGCAATATTAGCAATGACAGCAGCAATAGTAGTGGTAGAATAGTTAAAGAAGTAATGATGGTTGCAGTTATTGTTGTGGTGTTCTTCAGTTATTCACTCTTGCCTTTGTATAAGAGGGCGAGTGAATCATATCCACCGGAAGGATACTTTGTGTATACATGTATAGGGTGTATGTGTGTGTGTATGTGTGTGTGCGCGCGCGCGTGCGTGCGTGTGTGTGCGCGCGTGCGTGTGTATATGTGTGTGTGTGCGTGAATTTGTGTGTTTGGAGAGAGAGAGAGAGAGAGAGAGAGGGGGGGGGGGTAAAGAATCAATGAACTCATTGATCTGGTCCAACCCAATTGCAACTGATAAAGAATCAGAAGTATAGTAGGCCTATGTGTGCGTGCGCGTGTGTGTATGTGTGTGTGTATGTATGTATGTGTGTGTTGTGTGTTGTGTGTGTGTGTGTGTGTGTGTGTTGTGTGTGTTGTGTGTGTTGTGTGTGTGTGTGTGTGTGTGTGTGTGTGTGTGTGTGTGTGTGTGTGTGTATGTGTGTGTGTGTGTGTGTGTTATTTTACAACTGATGGACGACTGGTCCCGGGCCACTGTAACAGCAACAAGAACCCATTCGCGTGGAACGGGATTCTAGGGGAATATGACCGGGGTGTGGTAGACGGACATGAAAAGCTGGTCAAAGTGGACACTCTGATCGTCCACAGAGACTTTAACGCGGTAAGATCTCAATAGATTAAGTACTCATCCTCGCTTTTTTATATTGTTATCATCATTATTCTTATTAGGTTTCCTGTATATTTAGGGGGAAGCTGTGTGCATGTGTGTTGCTTTGCCGACACTATTAGGTGTTATGTTACTGAGCGGTCTGCATACTACATCTTGGATGAGAATACGTATTGGGCATAAACCGCAGGACATTGATATGACTTACAGGTTCGTAAACGTGCATATTTGATGTTATGCATGAGCACGCACTCGAATGAGATCAGACTGAGGCTCAGCCAATCACATGACGCTATATACTAATCATACCATGTGACTTCCTGAACAAGTACACTTTTGTGACCCCAACTTCAAGAGAGTTAAAGTGGGGGTTGTCTTCCATTCAGTAGTTGGAACATATCAGTAGTTTCTCAAGATGGCTTCTCCGTGCTCGGAATGAAGCCGATATGCACTGACACAACAGATGGCATATAATGGAGAAGATCCAACATGATCATGGCATTAGTCAAGACTGCAAATTCCGTTCTGTTTAGAACAAAACAACGCAATACAATAAAATACAATGAATAATACTGGAATGCAATGCTGTACAGCACAATACAGTAAACACACACATACACAAACACACACATACACACACACACACACACACACACACACACACACACACACACACACACACACACACACACACACACACACACACACACACACACAATACACAGAGAATTAGACAGACAAAATCATTTGGCAATGTGACTTCATCAGTAAATGTCTGTGTGTGGCTGTAGGATTTACAGAACGACGTGGCCATGCTCCGTATCGCCACCAGCAACGTGTCCATGTACTCACGCTACATACGACCTGTCTGTTTGCCCAACAAGACTGAGTCCTTCCAGCACTACACCTGCACCATCACTGGATGGGGGGCATCACACACTGGTCAGTCACAGTTACATGTAATAGTGTAGCCTAGTCGTGGTATATAAACAGGAATGGATAAAAGTAATAGATTTGGTGAAGATTTTTGGGGTTCAAATTCGTCTTTAAAGAAAACGTAAACGCATTGTTGTTTCATAAAACGTTGTTTTTTTTCTGTATCGAAATAGCACAACGAGATGATTTAAAATGTACATTTTTTTCATTATCTTCATCGCCATCATCAACATCTCCATCAGCATCATCAGTCGTTGTCATCGTCATCGTCATCATCATCGTCGTCGTCGTCGTCGTCGTCATCATCATCATCATCATCATCGTCATCGTCATCGTCATCGTCATCGTCATCTATAACCGTAATTATTGTGGTGGTTGGGCTTCGGGGTTTGGGATTGGAAGTGATGGGATGCAGCATCACACGATCAACGATCTGTGACTCGGAGGCATGACAACAACCAGCCCCTACGGTTAGACATGCAGAGGTTGGTACAGTCTTTGATAATTGCTACCCAGCTCTTCCTCCGTCGACCTTGGCAACGGCCTCCTTGCAGGAACCCTTGAACGGTAATCTTGGACCGTGTTTACTGTTACTAATGCGAGTGACGTGACTAGCCCAGACATGCTTACATCACATCATTGTTTCCCGTCTTTTTATTTCATCCTCAAGTCAGATGGCGTGCAGAAAGTCTGGGGATAAACTGCACCTTCTGCCCTCACTGTCATGCTGCTATCTCCGACAGGACAAGGCGTGAACACCCATCCCCATGCAGCCAATATTGTTGGAACCCATCTTCACCTGGGTAGCTCCAGGTCTTTTTCTGGTCAGATATGTGTGAGCATGGGCATGTCCGGATTGAGCTGCAACAAAGACTTCAGCACCAGCCCTAAGTATTCCCGATCTTGCAGGAGCTGACCTTTGTTTAAGAGTGAAAAGTCATGTTGACTGCTACTTGAGAAAGACTGAAGATTTGTAGCAGTCTGCGATATACCAAGAGAAAATGAATTAAACCTATACATTGTTGATATCAACGGAAGTTTAGTTCGTGAAGACTGTACATATCATGTTTCAGGTGGTTACGGAACACGTTACATGTACAAGGCCAGTATCCCCTTGCTGTCCAACGAGGTGTGTTCCTATCTGATGGACCGTCACATCGATGATGGCGAGCTGTGTGCTGGAGAAAAGATGGGTGGCGTGGATGCTTGCCAGGTCAGGTTGAGTGTGGTCAGACATGGGCAGTTCGTTTTAGAAGAGCCTTTCGTCCGTTTAACTTTTCTCATTAAAAATAGTCATTCAGTGCTGACAGAATTTAAACAAGAATTTGTTTAGGTGGGATTCATCACACTTGAGCATTTCCATACGTGCTCCACTGAAAACAGTTTGCTTGCAGATTTGGATGGAGTGCATAGTGAATTGTTGGAGTGCTATGAATTCATCTGGAAAAAAATCCAAAACTCCAAACTCTGCCCCAACCTGCCAATAATTATCCAGCAGACTCCTTCAGCTTGCGCAAAACCCTATGGTTTTGCCAAGTCTTGAAATTGTGGAGAGGGTATGGGGGAAACCATGAAACACTAATCTGACGCCACTAGAATCGTAGGCACAATTCAAATTGACAACAGACAAGTCAACATGCTGACGTCTGTGCGTTTGTGTGCAAGTGTTTTAATGAAAACGTTGGCAGTTGTTCGACTTTACCAAATACAAGTCACAGATATTGTCCGGTGGCTTGTCATGAACACAATTTGGTTGATACTGCAGTTTATTGAACGGGACATATGGCATCTCATTCATGCACAAGTTTGTCTGTTAACGTCTGCATTAAGGATCAGCGCCAGTGGAACCGGAAGTTGGACTGCATTGATTTGTATCTTTAAAAAAAAAGTTCAATTTCAGCGCTTCCATTCAACTTCTTTCTTGCCAGGAACTTGGAATTCGCGCACATTTCAGATTCCATCACCACTGCATTCTTTTTTCTAAAATGTGCACTGTATGTCAGTTGCATCCTACGTTTCGTGCTGTGACGTACCTGGAAGTATGTCAGCACTTTCGCATAAAGGCCTACTTCCGATGTGACGTAGAAGAAAGATAACTCTGGAATATAGAACTGGATTCATTTTGGCATAGTTTCCCCCTGTAACCATGATCTCAACAAGTATGCTGTAATTTGTGGGATGCTTCGGAGCGATTTTCAAAATGGCGTCATGAAGATTGCAGTGTTTGGCATACACTTTCTTTCGAAAAGAGCTCTTGAACTGACAATATAGGCATGTTCTGAAGAAGTATATATTCTGTAACTCCTGTATGAATATTCCTCTATGTATTTTCACTCTGATGGTACAAGAGAGAACATAATGTGTGACATTGGACTCAGCGACAAGACGTTTTACCTCTGTTCCGCTGTGACTCGCTTTTTTTATATATTTTTTTTATTTGTCAAGAACAACGTATTAACGGCTTTATCATTAGAAAATGATCAAAGTACAGACATGACTCTTTCCAATTTTTTTGTTTCGTAGCATTTGTTGTTGATTTCAGGATTGAAAAAAATTTCACCCCAAACTGAATTCTGTTATTTCAGATCAGGGGATATCATATCCCCAAGCTGTGCGGCTCATTTGAGTTAATGCAGTGAGAAAAGTCGGTTCATCATCAAGTCAAGCATAACAGCAGACATTGACAAGACACATCATCAAAAATCTGAAATAGGTGTCAGATAGAATAGACTAATAACGAGTTCAAGAGGATAAATGGATGTTTTTCACACACAAACATATGCGTATAACGACAGGGGGTGTCACATTATTCGGCAATTAGATGATCCCGTAGAAAAATGACCCGTAGAATGTTCATGGATATGGAATAGGGAGATAGGCAACCAGCTGTGTCACACTATGTGATGTGACCACCTCGCTATTAATATTCCATTGGGCTTTTGACAGGGCGGCTAAATAATGTTATTGTGTCATTTAACTTTTTTCAGTATACCTTTGTGCTAAATTTCTGTTCTTACAAAAATAGAAGATGAGAACCAGTCAAATGATAGACTATTCTGTTGGTACCAACTATTTTCAGAACGATTTGTTCTTTCTGTTCAGCCAGCAACAAAAGAAACTGTAAAAATATGACTGTTAACTCAGTACACAAATCATGCGCTCTTGATTCACTGCCAGCATCTCTCTTTTTTTGACTGTTTCGATGTACTGCTTCTATATATCATTATGTTCATAATATTGTTCTTGTCTAGTGGTGTTTTCCCCACAGATTACAAAATAGCCATTATCCGTCCTTTGTTTAAAGGTAAGAAAGCCTCATATGACCCAAATCAGCTCAAAAACCACTGCCAGTTTCCAGTCTTTTTTCAGTCTCAAAAGTGACCGAAAAACTCATTCTCTGTCAGCTTCTTGACTATCTTAGTTCCAATGTTTCTCTCGATCTACACGAGTCTGCAAACGGACCTGGTCATAGCACAGAAACAACTTTAGTTAGTAACAGTTAATTCAATAACAAACCACCAACACTGGATGAAGTGAAGAACGTAGTAAAGAAAGCCAGAGCCAAGTCAGCACCTGGACCAAACGGAATACCATACCTGCTCTACAAGAAATGTCCAAAAGTGCTCGAGTGGCTCCACAAGATGATTCGATCAGCATGGAGGAACCAGAAGATCAGCGACCAATGGATGAGAGCTGAAGGAATGTACATTCCGAAGGAGCAGAACTCCAGCAGCATCAACCAGTTCAGGCCAATATCACTTCTGAACGTCGAGGGAAAATCTTCTTCTCTGTTATGGCAGCAAGATTGACAAAATACCTGACTGAAAACAAGTATCTGGATATGTCAGTCCAAAAGGGAGGCATACCAGGAATGCCTGGATGCTTGGAACATGCCACGTTGATTTGGGATGCCATCCAAAAAGCAAGAACAGAGAAGAGAGACATTGACGTAGTTTGGCTTGATCTGGCGAATGCATAATATGGATCAGTTCCACACGATATGATCCAGCTGGCTCTTGAAATGTATCACATCCCAGAAAACATCCGAACAATGCTGAGGAAGTATTTCCAAGGGTTCTCAATGCGGTTCTCTACCAAAGAATACACCACGGAATGGATAGACCTAGAGGTGGGCATTGCAATGGGCTGTGCAATCTCTCCCATACTGTTCGTGTTGGCAATGGAAGTCATCTTGAAAGCTGCAATGAAGAGTTCAGGTCCAATGAATCTGGGAGATGGATGCCAGATGCCTCCTCTGAAAGCTTTCATGGATGACACAACAGTCTTGTCCACGGATGAGGAAGAGACAC
>CM060305.1:39544585-39547085 GCA_030674185.1 Monoplex corrugatus | reverse complement strand
TGTGTGTGTGTGTGTGTGTGTGTGTGTGTGTGTGTGTGTGCGCGCGCGTGAGTGAGTGAGTGGTACATATATATATATATGTATATACATATGTGTGTGTGTGTACGCGTGTGTGTGTGCGTGCGTGTGTGTGTATGTGTATGTGTGTGTGTACATATGTGATGCATGTCTGTCTGTCTGTCTGTCTGTTTGTATGTATGTATGTATGTATGTATGTATGTGTGTGTATGTATGTATGGTATGTATGTATGTGTGTGTATATATGTAGGCATATGCGTGTGTGTTCGTTCTTTCATTTAACGTCCTTTCAATCTTAGTGATATTATACTATTGTGTGTGTGCGAGCGTGCGCGCGCGTGTGTGTATGAATGTGTATAAACGAGTCAGTAGCTCCACAACCGTGACATTATAAATCTGACAATAAAGAAAACGCCAGGCAGTACGAGTCCCATTATACCAAGGCAGCCAGTCACAAGAAACACTATTCATCGTAGGCTTCATTTCCCACGTTCAGGAGCGAATGAGTCTCTATAATCTAAGTTTCTCGGCCTATACAGACTCACGAATTCTTGATCAAGGTTACTAGGTCGTTTTGAAGATCACGAAGTGATCGCATGTTTGAATTTCAACCCGCTTGGTTTCTTGGAAGGTCACAGTGAATGCAAAGCGTGGCATAGGAAGTAAAATGTTCGCATCATTATATGTTCCTTATGAAAAGACAGGAGGCGTTCCGTTCACTTTGCTGCTCACTCAGCTATAACACTAAAATGAGATACGATGTCATTTGGATATCTCTGAAGGAAAATTATATGCACGTTTACAAGAAAAAAACTTCTGAAAAAAAAGACGTAACATGAATAAGCAAAGGCGTTGAATTGTGAGGAAAAGAACAAAATATGAAGAAAAAACGGATTCCGCGATATAGTCGCGAACAAATATTTCATAATATGGATCTGCGATGGCACGGAATAATCAGTATCAATTTAATAAAGGCTCGAGAGAGAGCTTCTCTCTCTGTGTCTCTGTCTCTCTCTGTCTCTCTTTGTCTCTCTCCCTCTCTCTCTCTCTTTGTCTCTCTCTCTCTCTCATTCTGTCTCTCTCTTTTTTTCTCTCTCTCTCTTTCGCTGTCACATACACGCGCGCGCGCACACATATACACAAACGCACGCACACACGCACACAACACATACACACAGACACAAACGCACACACGCGCACACGCACACTAATGCTGATTTAATCCATGGATCTTTTCCAATGATTTCGAGAGTAACCCTATTCTGTTGTCATAAACATTGTTTGTTAGACCATCTTAGCGTGAATATTTATTCTCTCGGACATAAGATCCTATTTGCAAACATGACAATAAAACGACACGTTTGTTACGTTTGGTTGCGCTAGGAAGGCTAGTTTTGTTTTCTTCGCCTGTTTCTTTTTCGGAATTTGCTTTAAATGTCGCTGTTCTGATCAGTCGCTGGGAGGCTTGGGGACCCCGTCGTCATTGCAACAAACATACTTTTTTTCTGTATTTCTTTCTTTTCAGTATACATTTTGCATTTAGTTATTTGTCTACTTAAGGACAATGCCCCCGTTGGGACCCAACACTCAGTAGCGCAGTGGCTGCACAAAATGTTCTTATGTATCTCCACAGGGGGTGATCTTCCCCTCCACCTTTCCCAGATTAAGTGAGCAGGGACGGGTAGTGTGTGATATTAAACACAGGCTTTTAATACGAAAGACCAGACACCAGTGATTTAGATGGGGGTGGAAGTTGTATACGTGGCATGTTTACACATCTCAGGGGGTTGGTGTTGTGGAGGGGTTCTTGTTTCACCTCACGCTGTTCAAACATTGCATGGCTAAAACACACATAGAGACATATAGACGTGAAGGTCGGCGACTTGATAAATGTTTTCTAAATGTTCATGCCTGGTACTTCAGAACGCCTACTACAGCTTTTGTGTGGGAGTTGGTGAAGGCTTGGCAAGTTACTTTGTGCCACTGATTTCTACGTTCCTGTGCCCCGCCCCACCCCACCCCACCCCACCCTCAACACACACACACACATGCATACACAAACACGCACATGCACACACACACACACACACATACACACACACACACACACACACACATAACACACACACACGCACACACACACACCACGCACGCACACACGCACACACACATCAGCCTTTTAATTAATCAAGATTTTTTTTCTGCTTTCGAGGCCCACATGTGTGTAGAAAATTATAAGGATAAAAGAAGACATAAATCCAAACCAAACACTAAACCTAAGCAAACAATGTAAACCCAAACCAAAGTAGACGCGGCTGAACAAAACAATTAGCCGACATACTGCATGACTGCCAGTCTGAGCCGACAGCCCAACTACTAACCACTGATGTTAAACATGTGTAGACAAGGCACACAACAACGACGACAACAACAAAGCAAGCAAATAACCGTAGCAGCAATAACACTACCATCAATATTTCTC
>CM060305.1:39527085-39542085 GCA_030674185.1 Monoplex corrugatus | reverse complement strand
TATGTGTGCACCGACTTCCGACATTCCAACTCACTTAACGGAAGGAGAAATCGATATAGCGGCAATGGATTAGTCTGATCGATTGGTGAATGGTCAGTCCTGCTTTCTTTCAATACACAGTTGTTATCTTCATCAAGAACACAGCTCAGCATGGAGCACGTTGTCAAACGATGTTGTTTACTTACTGTGCATTTTGTGAACAACGACGCTAGTTCACCCTTTTTTTTCTTACATTTTGATTTTTTCTAGGAAATTATTTCACAAAGACCAAAGGAACTTTCTGTCTGTCTGTCTGTCCGTATGTGTGTGTGTCGGTCTATCTGTCTCTATCTCTCTGTCTGTCTGTCTCTCTCTCTTTCTCTTCCCCCTCTCTCTCTTTCTCTCTTTCCCTCTCTCCTCTCTTTCTTCTCTTTCCCTCTCTCTCTTTCTCTCTCTATCCCTAAATAAAGATCCTACAGGAATCATGTAACATGTTGGCAACAGAATATGTTATCAGTCCTTCTTTCATTGTCAAATCATCTCAAATTTAACAAGCACATCTTATTACGTAAATTCATTCACAATAAAACTCCTTCAAATCTAAAATAGGCGATAAGTCAAACTCCAGAAAGGATACTCCGTTGCTGCTAAAGACAAGACTGTGTGTTTATTAATCTAGTTCAGCATAAAGGTCCGCTTTCAGTGAAACGTTTGAAAGTACAAACTAAATCATTTCTACGTACCTACATCCATGACTGATATGTTTGCCGCTTTAATACGTGTTTTATTTGTAATTTTCCCTGTTCAGTTTACGAATATATTCCAGCTGTATACGTTATTGTAGACGCTGATGTTGTTGGCTTCTGTAACAATACAGTATCTGTAGCTTGAAATCGGTGATTGAACCAGGCACAATAAAATTGGCGAAACGTCCACGAAAGGGAGTAATTATCCACATGAAGTTGCCTAGCAACGCCATGTCATCACTTATGCCTAATCAATTATCAACCATGCAAATTTGACCATTTTCTGGATCATTATTACCTAATCTATACATTAAAACTTGCATATGTCGCTGACATACAAAAGGTGTATGTTTATATGAAAATGAAATGCCTGTCTATCTGTCTCCTAATTAAGCCCCTTATCTTGGCGGGTGCGGGCCCTTCTTGGTGTGAAATGCTGTTCGAATTCAAATAGATTGGCCAATTTTTAAGTCGCTATCGTGCAATAAGTATGCATGGCTGTGAAAGCAGGCTGATTCTTTTAAATTCTAGAGATTCTGCCCGGATAGTTGTTCACAAATGTGTCAAAATAGGAACCTGTAGGCGTTATCTAATCAGCCGGTCTTCTTTATCAATCTTTCTGTGTGTCAGAAAGAAAATACAACAACAACGAAAACAAAAAACGAAAAGAGAGGCTACGAGTGCAAACCAAGTATGTAAAAAAGGGTGCTTGGGTTGGATGATTCTTCGCCAGTTTAAACGATCACAGGTCCACTTCAGTGAGAAGTCACGAAATCTTAAGTTTCAATGGGCACAACGCATTATTTAGCCCACAGCGCCGCTCTTTTGGTGTTGTGCTCCTTGAAGAGTCACCCCTCAACGGGCAAATTAACATGTAAAATCTGCAGATGACGACCACCTCTTAAGCTCAACTACGACTGACTGGACAGAAGAGATCACTGAGGAAAACCCAATGACCAAGGGCGGACAGTACTGAAAAAAAAAAAAGAAGAAGAAAAAAAAACAACAACCCCAGAACGGGCTAGAGAAGTCAAACAAGAAACGGTCATCTTAACCTGCCAATGCAAAACTCGACGAAAACCCAGGACGAAGATCTCAGCACCTGTGCGTGTTCAAATAGAGACTATATCGGAATGTTTCTGTTTGGGGCAAACCGGCACATGCAGTTTGTCCACAAATGGCAGTGCTCATTTTACGCTTAAAAAGAGGGACCACGCGATCGGTAATGTGAAAAACATGTTTGAACAGGAATATCTTCCCCATGTATGGAAGGATCTTATCCAGTTTTCAATCGCTAGTTTTCAATCAGCTTTTTAGATCGTGACTAAATAAGATTGAGAGACTGAAAGTGGCACTCAGGGCGCTGTGAACAGAGAAGTTGTCTGCTGGGGAGAGAGAGAGAGAGGGGGGGGGGGGGGGGTTTCGAAAATCTCGTCCATTCATGTGTCTGACAGGGGGATCAGCAACACGTTGTCAGCCATCTAGAACTAGCAACTTGAAGCCCGCAAACACAACCTTCCCAACCACTACTTTGTAAAAAGACAACTTTCACAGATTTTTTTTAATATAAAGACTTTCGCTTCGATCTGATGTGTGTGTGTGTGTGTGTGTGTGTGTGTGTGTGTGTGTGTGTGTGTGTGTGTGTGTGTGTGTGTGTGTGTGTGTGTGTGTGTATGTGTGTGTGCGCGCGCGCGCGTGTGTGTGTTTGTGAGTGAGTGAGAGAAAAGAGAGAGAGAGAGAGAGAGAGAGAAGAGAGAGAGAGAAAGAAATTGTGTCAAAAGGATTTCTCAATTGTTTTTGAAAGAATCTTGATGAAATTTTCATGAAAGACCTCGTCGACAGTCACAAATAATGGAATCTAAATGAACAGAAAAATTAGATGACACCAACCGGAAATTCACAGAATTATTTAATTATATGTATCATCTACTTATGGACGGATTTTACCTTGTGGCAGTCCGTAGTATCATTCAATACAACGCAGATGTCTACACAGTCATCTACATCTGAGGAGAATGGCGCTCGCTCATTGAGGTCCCCTCAGTGGCTTAGCGCCAGGTCCTGTACCTCAGCAGGATCAAATGGAGCATCAGAAGACATGGCCGACTACAAGTTACAACTCTTTGATCACCAAGTTCCATGGCAGCCCTCAAAAACTGGAAAAAATGGTCACAGTCACTGCCAGATGTGGCCTGACCATGTAGAAACCAAGTAAAAGAAGGAGAATAGACGGGTTTTAACCCTCTGACTTCCGCACCCTGTCCGCCAGCATTCTGCGTCGTCAGTCATGCTAGCGAAGGAAGCTAGTGGATAGGGTGAGGGAGACAAAGTTTTTGCAGTTGGTGGATGGGGTGTGGAGACTCAAAGGGTTAATCATATGACCGTGATTTAAAAAGTTTGGTCCAGCATTTGGCCAACAAGGAAATCACCACTGTTCAGAGTTTACTTAGCCTGGTCAGTTTTCAGATTTAGCTTTTTAACACCACAGTTACTACACAAAACATGTCTGTAAGTGCGAGGAAAAGAGGAACACTAGTATGACTATTCATCTTGTTTATTGTTTGTTTGAAATGAAGAGGTGGCATGGAAACTCCCCCTTTTATATGTTGTTAGAGTGTTGGCCTGTATGTGTGTTTGGAAGGTATGACGATACCACCCCCTTTTTTGCTGTGTAGTGGGTGTGTGTGACAGTGTGTGAAAAGGGGGGATATCGAACTCGACAGAAACGCCCTGGCAACGATAGGATACTTTCTATCTAAAGGCAATTAAACGAAACGCTTACGTCGTAGTTAAACCCACGATTTAACTGTGACTGGGTCAAAAAGTATACACGGTTTGCATCGAAATAAGTTGGTGGAAGGGCCAGCCTAACGATCAAAGGGCCTGCTGAATTGCCCTATCAGTAAGATCTTTGGCTCAATGTAGCTGTGCTACTGAACAAGTCAACGCTCGGGTCTTGCAGAAACGTGCATGGAAGAGTATTGAATCTGAAAGGAAAAAGATCGCGTGGCAGGGGAGCGCTTTAATAGTGGCTGTGACAGGAATGTAGAATATCCCCACTCTGCGAGTCGGTTCGCTGCTTGTGGGACAGAGCGAGTTTTGCTGGGTTACTCACTCATTCAGTGTCCGGAGAGAAAGTTGTACAATGGGTACGTTGTGAGTGCACGCTTGGCGTGGTTCTTACTGGCTTTTTCCGTTCTGCCGACGGGTGAGTATGTTTTTGTGACAGCATCTTTATTATTTTGTTTGGGGGTTGGAGATGTTGATATACTGGTGGGCGTGTAAGTTTCGTGACGGTATATGCATATTTGTGTTTACGTTGTAAATGTTAGTATGTTGACTAGTGTAGGCTTTGTGACAGTATCTTTATATTGTTTTGTATTGACGTTGGAGTTATTAATATGTTGACAGGCGGGTGAGTAAATTTCGTGACGGTATATGCATGTTTGTATTTACGTTGTAGATGTAAATATGTTGACTGGGTTTGACAGAAAACGTTGAATTACTGCTCGAAGTGACTAGCACGACTACTACAAGGGCGTGCATTTTCATATATGCGCGGACATACTGCATGCGCACGCGCACCGCGCGAGCACGCGCGCGCGCACACACACACACACACACACACACACACACACACACACACACACACACACACACACACACACACACACACACACACACACACACACACACACACAACACACACGATATGTAGTAAACTTAAAATACATTCATTTTCACTCACGAAGACACTAACTCATTATGGAAGTCTACATTCGGAACCTGAATTTCTCTCTTGTTAACAACAACAACAACATCATCAACAACAACAAAAGCCCGTCTTCTTTTGTCATATTGTTAAACTTACTGCACTTGAAAGCGTTCAGGGCGCTCTGTATGGCATTCACTGACGTCACAGGCCCTACATTTTCCCAAAGACATTTAAATTGGTGAGAATCCAACACGTCAGGGTATTCAGACTGAGCCTTTGATATTCATTTATATGAATTTCACGAAAGATCAAAGTGTGCCTATTGATTCTACGTGAATCTCATGATAGGCCAAAGTTCGTCTCCCCACAAAGCCGTTTGTGTTGCACAGTAGATCTGCATAAGTACATATAGATTATAGCGTAGCAAACTTACAGATTACATTTCATAAGAAAGCGTCTCCCCTTTGAATAAATTCATGATGCTGTGACGCCACACATACCAAGCAATAGAGAAGATCCAAAATGATCATAGCATAAGCTACATGTATAAGTCTGCACATAAGCCCCAAGCGCTGACAGGGTCAAGATCCTATCTAGCGTACTGGTTCTATTCTGTCTTTTGATAAAACTGTCATTGAAAAATTTAAGGCTATTGCGGTAAAACAATAAAGTGGAAATAGCAGAGTAGTGTGGTGTAGAGTACACTGTAATAAACGATTATACATGAGACCTGTTTGGCGTATGTCTGAATTCCTTTACATGGTACACACACAGACATACACACACGCACACACACACATATGCATTACACACACCACAAACACACACACACACACACACACACACACACACACACACACACACACACACACCGTCTAATGTCACTCATAGTGAAACGTTGTTAAATCAAAGAACGAACGAACACACACACACACTCACACCACACACACACACACACACACACACACACACACACACACACACACACACACACACACACACACGCACCGCACGCACGCACACACGCACGCGCGCGCACACACCACACACACACACACACACATACACTCACTCACTCACACGCGCGCACACACACTTCTTAAGACTGTGCGAAAGACAAAGAACAGGACAATTCCCGCAATAACTTTAACTTCTACGGAATTCCATAAAAGTTGGCTTGTTCGCTTTTCATTTCAAGGTTCCAATCGTTCTGGTGCTATCAGTCCCACCCTCCTCTTTCAAGACCTTGCCAGCGCATAGGGATACAGTGCAGGATCAAGCAGTTTGTCTGATGACTACTGGCAGATTTTGATGGAGCACATATGGAATTGTGCGAGTGCGATGAATCCTTCTTAAACAAACTCCAAACTCCTGCCTTCTAGTGTGATTGCATGGGTCCAGGTCTGTGTGGATAAAACTTTGTACTTGTCATCTGCAGTCCATGACAGGTATAAAGACAATCTTCTCGAGTCCATTAAACTGTATCTGTGATTCCCATCCCTCTGTAAGTGGATAACTAAACCTCTTCAGGGTTTGGGAAGATAAAACAGCCAGAGCGTGCGGTGGGACAACCGGAGAATATTAAAGGTCTCTACCACCCAACTCTCTAGCGACCCTGATGTAGAGTGGAGTAGAGTAGAGTAGAGGAGAGTAGAGTAGGGGAGAGTAGAGGAGAGTACAAGAGAGGAGAATGGAGTGGGTGGTGTGTGATGTATGTAATGTATGTAATGTAGTGTAAGTGTAGTGTAGTGAGTTAGTGCAGTGAGTGCAGTGAGTAGTGATGTAGTGTAGTGTATGTAGTGTAGTGTAGTGTAGTGTAGTGTATGTAGTGTAGTATAGTGTAGTGTAGTGAGTGTAGTGACAGTCCTCTTTCCTTGATCAAATAACTATCGAGTAGTGTCGGGAACTAGGGAGATGATTGTCCGGAGAGGGATGAAGCGTTGGTGCTATGGGTCTCGCCCAGCATTGTCGGGTGTTTCTTGTTAAATAACATAGCTTAGCACAGCACAGTACTGAAAAGTACACAACATAGTATAGTGTGGTGTAGTATGATACACTATAGTGTAGTGTCGATTTTAACTGTTGAATTGCTTTGTCCTTTACACCGAGTATTGCATTGTACACTTGTATTGTCATATCGTATCGTATCACGTTGCGTACTTGTTGAATTAGGTTGCTGTATATCCTCACACTGCAATCCCCCACCTTCTGTAATATTTGGGCTGCTGTCAATAAGGAAAGTGCGTCACTGATCATGTGCGGCATATTTTGCTTTGTTTCGCTGTTGTTGTTGTTCCCTTGTTGTTTAGAACAATAACTGATCAACGAACTTCCATGATTTAAAGTTTCCATGGGATTAAATTAGTTTCGACGCAACAGTCAGGCTAACGCGCTAACACAGCCAGAAAAGAAACATTGTGAGTTTTACAAATGACAAAGGCCTCACAAAGTTTCCGAAAAGTTACATATATATATATACGATCTTTGTTTCAAAACGAACAAATCTTATGGTCAATAACAGACAAGGACGATACAGTAAAGCTTTGTAGACCCTGCAAATGTTAGGTTTTGGATTTCATGTTTTCTTTTTTTTTTATTATTAATTGTTGCCTGTTGATGTTTAGTAGCTGTAATAGTCTTTAGCTGATATCACACACACACACACACACACACACACACACACACACACACACACACACACACACACACACACACACACACACACACACACACACACACACACACGCATGCACATACACACATACACACACACACACCAAACCTCACACACGCACGCAGTTTGCATTTTGACGTATAATTGAAAACTGAACGTATAATTGAAAACTGAAAGTGTGTAACGATTTCCTAAAAACATGTTTTTAACAGAGATAAATGATGAGTTCAGATCATTTGTACATTTGTATCGTTGACACGGTCAAAAGTAATTTGATTGAACTGTACATAAGACTATCATCTAACCTTTCCCAATTATGGTCTGTTTGGATAACTAATGAATTGGCTGTATGTGAGTTCGTAGCAGTGTGGCTGTGTGGGAATTTGTAGCAGTCTTTGTTGTGTCAGTTTATGTTAAATGTTTGTGTGTGTGTGCACGCATGCACGTATGTGTGCGTGCATCTGGCACGCGGGCGATAGTTTGTCTGGATTTAAATCAGATTGTGTTCATGCTTGTGCAACTGTTGAAAGGGATAAGGGTAAACTGGTTAATTATGAATCAGTGTCAATGACAGAGTGTTTGGTGTTTGTTTTGCTTTATAAACAGTTAAACAATGTCAGCAATGCCGGAATTGCATGGGGGAAAGGGGGGGGGGGGAGAAAAAAGACAGTTTTTTCAAAGTATCTATTTTTCATATTGAAATGGATTTCAAAAGAATTTTTACTAAGTACCAGTAGTTTGTTGTCACGGGTTATTTTACGTGAAGTCAGTGCATAAACACATTAGAACTTTGTTTATTGTCTGACCGTACCAGCCCACAGGCACCACTTACAGCATTTGTCCAATACAAGAATGGAGGCTATGACATATCCCTCTGAAGTCAGAATTCTATCATCGAGCCTTTTTTCTTTTACTTTCTTTCTTTCTTTCTTTTCTTTTCTTTTTGTTTGTTTGTTTGCTTGTTATTACACATCATACAGTTTAACACATTTTACCAACAATGACGCCATGTTGGCATATTTTTTTGGTTATTTGAGATGGGTAATGTATCTATTAAAATTTATTTTTTCCTTGTGCGTCTTTGCGCCTGTCTCTGCCTCTCTCTCTCTCTTTCTCTCTCTCTCTCTCTCTCTGTGTGTGGAATGTGCACGCGCGCGCGCGTGTGTGTGTTATGTGTGTGCGTGCGCGCGCGTGTGTATATATGCATGTATGTGTGTTTGTGTTTATGTCTGTCTGTCTGTCTGTCTCTCACTCACGCTCACACATGCGCACGCATGATAGGAAAGAATCGAGAGGAAATTAAGAAAAGTACAGACGTTAACTTCTTTATGAGATTCTCTTGTCTGTTGAAAGTGTGTTATGATGGCCCTTTAAAGACGCGAAGCCCAACATCATCAACTGGCCCATCCATTCCCCCACACAACCTTTCAGGCTTCTCTGAAAAAATAAAACTGGACTACGATGAGTAACACTGCCGTGTGGAGTGAACTTATTTTCTATTAAATCAACTAGCCATTAGAAATGGGAGATACTGATATTGATCAGTGCCGTCTGTATCTTGTCTGTCTGTCTGTCTGTCTGTTTCCCTGTGTTTGTTACTGTGTCTGTGAAGGGGGAAAAAGGGAGGGTTGGAATGTCAACAAAGTTTATAATCATCAGCTCTTTATGCATAAATGCATGGGTGGGTTCTTAAGACTTTTGGAGCAAACAGACTGAAGTGTCAGCAAAAAATTATTCACTCTTTGTGC
The DNA here is from genome assembly GCA_030674185.1 of Monoplex corrugatus. Taxonomy (NCBI): domain Eukaryota; kingdom Metazoa; phylum Mollusca; class Gastropoda; order Littorinimorpha; family Ranellidae; genus Monoplex; species Monoplex corrugatus. The sequence goes on along the minus strand of CM060305.1, from coordinate 39,533,223 downwards.
ATGGGTAAGTTTGCCTCAATTGTGGAACACGTGTGTAAATTATGAAGCGTCAGCAATGATTCCTCTGCTGTACAGATGCATGGGTGAAAAATTTATTCTATTGATTTTGGAGTCTTGGGACAATTGTCTCGGATAATTCCATATGAGCTCCACCCAGATCTGCCTGCAATTGTTTGGCAGACAAATTGAATCTACGCAAAACTACATGTGCTAAGATCAGTGGCCCATCTGAGGAACGAAACACAATCCCTGCGTTGTCAGCATATTGCTCTACCCAACTGAGCTGATCGGCTACTTAAAACCAAAACCAGCCAGCCAACCAACCAACCAACCAAGCATCCAGCCATCCATCCAGCCAACCAGCCAACCAACAACCAACCAACCAACCACCCACCCACCACCCACCCAATTAACTAACCAACTAACCAACCAACCAACCAACCAACCAACCAACCAACCAACAAACCAACCAACCAACCATCCAACCACCCACCAACTAATCAACCAACCAACCAACCAATTAAGACCAACCAAAACCAACCAACCAACCAACCACGCACCCATCCACCCACCAACCAACCAACCAAACAAACAAGCAACCGACGAACCAACCAACCAACCAACCAACTGTTGCCCGCCTGAGAGTGGAACCCACGAATCTTGCGTTATCAACATGGCACTGTGACAAGTAAACTGATGGGGCCAAGTGACGTAGGCCAACTCCAGCGCAATGCAATCGCCGGTGAAAACGCTTGAATAGGTATGGTCCGTGGTTTGGGAAAGAACGACCGCAAGGGTAACTTTAAAACGTTCACCAATACTTTCTGGGCTTGCTTTATGAGTTTAATCAAGCATCATTCGTAATCGGACACAAGAAACAGTCAGGACGCTGGGACACTGTGGAGGGTGGGGGATGGCTGTATTGTTAAGAAAACAGATTTAGACGGACAGACGGACAGACAGACAGACAGACATACAGACGAAAGAAAGAAAGTTAATGGATAATCAATGTTTTCCCTGCCGGTTATGTGATAAGCTTGATTTCTATCTCCTACCTTGACGATAAGGGACAATGTTTTTTAAGGGGTAGATGGGGTTGATATGGCAGAAGATTTATGGATCTTGACTAACTGAAACCGACGAGGACTCAAGACTACGGGCTGCAGGAGGCTCTTTATAGGATCTGAACGAATATAAATCGGTTTATGGTTGTTGTCGTTCAGTCCTACAGTAGTAAGTAGGACAAATCTTGAAGTTTATGGGCAATCTAAAGTAAGTAGGGCTTATACATGTAAGCAATATGACGGAGACAAAAAAAAAAGTAATCGAAACTCACGGAAAGTGACGAGAAGGCAGGAATAACATGAGAAATCTGGCAAAACAATGGTAAAACATGGGAAGTGACAGGGCTTCATGGAAATGATGTAAGACCAGGGAGGCAATGCATACACGGAAAAGAAGAATCGTTGCAATGATGAGAGGTCTCGGATGGTCAGGTACACAATAGAACGTAAGGGGAACTTAAGGAACATATCATTGAAACTGACATTGGGAGGTTAGGGACGTATTGGGAAGTTAGGGACATATTGGGAAGCCAGGGACATACTGGGAAATTGGAAACACGATGAAAAGTTAGCGACATAATGAAAACATGGGGATATCATCATCATCATCATCATCATCATCATCATCATCATGTGCCGCCTGCGGCACGGAGCTGGCTATCATGGTCTTCCTTACGAATTTATCTTTTGTCGTTGCGAGTATGTCTCCTACCCCCTTTGTCCCCACCCACTCTGCAAAATTGTCTAATATTTTCTCCCTTGTCTACCCGATTCTCTTTTTCCTTCAAGCTTTCCTGTTGTGACTAGTGCTCATTTTCTTGTCTCTTAACATGTCTTATAAATGTTGCTTGTCTTTTCCTAATCTTCTTCATTAATGTTCTTTTTGTGTTTGCTTCTTTCAAGACTGTCTCGTTAATTTTCTTTGCTGTCCATGGAACTCTTAACAATCTTCTTCAACATATCCACATCGTTCTTTTGCTTGTTCTGTTTTGATTCTATTCCTTGTCCTCATCATGGTTATTCTTACTAGAATCTTTGTTGCATGGCTCATCACGTTGATTGTACGATGGAATTTGCATTCTGCAGCCCCTGCTTACTTTGGAAGAGTTTATCTGTGTGGATTTTTCCTGTGTCATAGACATCATTTAGGAGAACTGTTACTTTTTCAACACTAAATTCAATTAGAGCATCTATCATTTTTGAAGTAATATTGTCTGGCCCAGGGGATTGTCCCTGTTTCATGTTTTTCATCGCCGCTCTGATTTCATCTTTCATCATTGGTGGTCCTTCGAAATTTTTTCTGATGTGTTCCTCCCTCTGCCATTGTCAAAAACGTCTTCAGTGTACTCTCCTAATCTATCTAATATTTTGTCTTTTTCCATGGTAATTGTACCATCTTTTGATTTTATACACCATTTGATGTGCATGCCATTTTCCTGTGAAGCAATTTCTTTAATATTTCTATACATAAACTTAGGGTCTGTTTTCTTTCGGTCTGTCTTCTGTTTCTTTGTACTTTGTGTCTAGCCAAGCTTCCTCAGCTTCATTGAGATACGCTAAATATTGCACCTGATTCACCTGTTCTTAAGAGTTGATTCACCTGTTCATAAGAGTCCAAGAGTTAGTTTGATTTGTCATTTTTGGTTTAGTTTTCTTCTCTTTAGTTTCAGCCTAAATATTCCCATTTTCCCTGCAATGGGGAATTAATTAGAAGTTAAAACTAGAAACTTGGGCACATGTTTGGGAATGATCTACATAATGGGAAAGAAGGGAAATAATAATGGGAAATCAGCACATGGCCGGCCATATGGATGAAAAGTGTTGTCCCATCCTGCAGATAGAAACTCTTGACCGTAGTGAAAATCCCGTCTGTGCACAAGTCAAACCAAAAACAAGGGTCCATTTTGAAGAGGTCGGTGATCCTTTCCTGCAGAAAGCTGATGGAAACTGGTGAAAGCTAAGGAGTCAAAAAAGTTTAGCAAAACCTATGTATAGGAGAGTGTTGTTGTGGCTTGACTCTCTGTGTAATATTGTATGGCTGTTTGCTAGGCAGCCTGTATGGGAAGTGTCAAAAGTTTTCCGTTGTTGACTCGGCTCAAACCGGCCACCATGCAATTATGGGAACAGTTTCTTTGGGTAAAATTTTTCTTTTTCTTTTCGTATTAGTGAGTGTGTGCAGGGATGTGTGTGTCTGTGTGTGTGCGCGCGCGCGCACACGTGTGTGTGTACGCGTGCGCGCGTGTATGTGCGTGTATGTATGTGTACCACAGTGTGTGTGTGTGTTAAAACGACACAAACAAACAAACACAGAGACAAAAACACAAACAAATAAACGACTGAACCTAGAGATGAGTGTTTGTGTGTATCTGTGACATTGCAACAATATCTGAGAGACGAGAAAATACTGGGAAAAACACTATAATACTGAGAAAGTAAGAAAATGAATACAAAGTAAAAATCAAAACACACACACACACACGCATACACATGTGCACACACACACGCAAACACAAAACAACAACAGCAACAGCCATGACAAAACACCTGATTTTTTTTAAGAAGAAAGGAGAAAAGATGGAAGCGAAAACTAGGAAAATAAACAGAAGGAAAGAAAATGACAGAAAGGTCGAAAGAATAATGTAAAGCCAGGGTGGTGATGGTGGTGGTGGTGGGGTGGCAGGCAATAATTCAAAAGTAATGGAAATGATGGGGAACGAAAACTGAAGAGTTCTACCGTTAGTCTGTAGCGCCGATCAGTTGAGACAGTAACCTGCTGTGTATGTTGTTATGGTGGAACGGTATTCAACCTGATTTATTGTCCTGTGTCCTGACTACTTTACAGCCTGGTTGGAATGAAGCATAAAACACACTGTCTTGTAGTTTGTGTGTGTGTGTGTTTTCAGCCCAAATTCTCTCTCTCCTCTCTCTCTTCTCTCTCCTCTCTCTCCTTCTCTCTCCTCTCTCTTCTCTCTGTCTCTGTCTTCTATTTATGTCTGTCTGTCTGTCTTCGTCTCTCTCTCTCTCTCTCTCTCTCTCTCCTCTCTTTCTCTCTGTCTCTCTGTCTTCTATTTAGTGTCTGTCTGTCTGTCTGTCTCTCTCTCTCTCTCTCTCTCTCTCCTCTCTCTTTCTTTCTTTCTCTCTCTCTCTTTCTCTCGTCTTCTATTTATGTCTGTCTGTCTGTCCTGTCTGTCTCTGTCTCTCTCTCTCTCTTTCTCTCCTCCCTCTTTCTTTCTCTTTCTCTCTTCTCTCTTCTCTCTCTTGTTTATGTCTGTCTACCTGTCTGTCTGTCTCTGTCTGTCTGTCTCTCTCTCTCTGTCTCTCTCTATTTCTCTCTCTCTCTTTCTCCCTGTGTTCTGTGTTTGTGTCTGTCTGTCTGTTTATCTCTCCTCCCTCTCTCTCTCTGCTGTAGAGAGTGAGAGAGGGAGTGTGTGTGTGTGTGTGCTAATGCTAGAGAGAGAGCGAGGGGCGGGGGGGGGGGGGGGCGGAGAGTACACAACAAAACTCTGAGACACAGAGAGATCGAGAAATATGTCATGAGTACTTTTTTGTTTGTCATCCCAAATATCGCGCGCACACACACACATGCAAACATACACATATACACAAACACACACGCGCGCGCGCGCGCAAGTAAACAGACATGACCAGGTAAAACGAGTGTATGTGCATGGGCATGCCTGTACGCTTGTGCGAGATCTCTCTCTCTCGCTCGCTCTCTCTCTCTCTCTCTCTCTCTCTCTCGCCTCTCTCTCTCGCGCCGCTCTCTCGCTCTCTCTCTCTCTCTCTCTCTCTCTTGCACAGATCTGTGCACTAATTGAATGATTTGTTTGTCTGATAGCAATTATTGTAAAATTGACAGTTGGATGAATGATAGAATGCGGTTAATGACAAATATTCTTAGCTGGCCAGTTAAGGAATATGGACTAGAATACAAATGAAAGGACTACTGTAAATGCAAAGATGAATGCATCCCAGCTTATGTGACGGTAAACGATAGAAGGGACAATTTGACAGAGTTCACTGCAGTTTGATAGTATAACTTGTATGAATGTATAAGAAAACATGATCCCCTCCCCTCCCCTTCCCCATACATGTATTGTGGCCTAAGGCCGATGTACAATAAACATTTTCTGAGTTTTGAGTTCTCTGTCTGTCTGTGTGTGTGTGTGGATGTATTTTTCACAGGTGAATGGAAAACGTGATATGGCTACCTATTAATAGGTACAACCTTTAAAGTATCAACGCCAAATCGCATGGGTCCAACTTGTTTGAATACCTTCAAATAAAACTAATTAATAAGCATCGACGTCTAGTTCTGTTTGTGCCGCTGCCTGTGGCATATAGCATGTCTGGTAAAAATAATATCTTCACAGGCAAAACACACACGCACGTGCGCACGGACACACACATACACACACAAACATATACACACATACACACACAGGCCCCCAGACACAGACATATACGCACAGACACACAGACACACAGACACACACACAGACACAGACACACACACACACCACACACACACACACACACACACACACACACACACACACACACACACACACACACCCGACACACATACAAAACAGCGCTTAGATTTGATTTTTATCGAGATTTTGCGCTATATAAATATTGTAATTATTATTAATTATTATTATTATTAAAACAGACGGACACCGAGACACCCAGACGTACAGACACATACACACACAGACACACAAACGCAGACCACACACAGTGACGCACACACATACATACACGCACGCACACATACACGCACACACACATACATACACACACTCACACACACTTACACACTCACACACGTAACATGCTATGAGACCGAACACCCGTTTTTCATGTGTTTTAGAGCGTGTCATTTATTCTTTCGATCCCCCCCCCCTCCCTTCACAAACACACACTCACACGCACACACACACACACATACACACACACACACACACACACACACACACACACACACACACCACACAGACGCGCGCGCACACACACACACACACACACACGCAGACTAAACACAAACCGCTGCTTGCTTCAAACTCTCATT
>CM060305.1:39519585-39522085 GCA_030674185.1 Monoplex corrugatus | reverse complement strand
ATTATTATTATTAAAACATTTTACATAACCACACAGGAAAAGTAATGCAGTCCCTGCTTCAGTGCATTGAAATAAAAGAAAACTTGTTCTTGTCCTACATGTTGATTTAATGTTGTTGTTTTACAGTATATCTATTCTATTTATTTACTTCTTAAATTTATATTTCATATGAAAATATAAAGGGCCGGGATGTTTTACAATGATTTTTTTAAAGCGATCTGCTCTATTGTTTTGCATAGATGTCAGAAGATATGATATTTCAAATACAAATATACGCATTAACAAGTGTGAAAAAAAAAAGCGACACGTATTCCTCACTTCACTATCCCTACCCCACCACCCCACACACACACTTTTTTTTAAAAATGATGCGCAGATCTTCTTCATGGATCAGTACTGTGAATGCTCGAAGTATAAAAAAAATTCATAAAAGCTCCATTTTCTAAACTTAATTGGATCCAATCCGAGTGTCAAAGCAGTCCTATGTAACTACAGTCTGTCAAAGCAGTGGCCTGTGGTGCTTCGTTTAATACAGGCCTACTTATCTATAGAATAGAGGACCCCTCTTCTCCGTCCATGTAAATTGTACAAAGATTACATTCATATGCCCCATAAGGAGTATCTCGTCTAATGTTTACATAATACTCGTATGTAAGACATTTTATATGATCGAAAGCATACAATTCCTTATATATATATATATATATATATATATATATTATATATATAATATATATATATATATATATATATAATCTGTTATTGCGATTAAGCCTACGTACACCGGTTAGGCCACACAAACAACTTCTATCATTACAGTTCAAAGGGTTGCGTTGAGACATACGAAGAAAACAAAATTACAGGTCTTCTGCGGACAGGAACTAAAACTGTGAAAATATCAAGTAAATGTGGTCCCTATGATGAAAGCTTTTAAAGTGAAATGTGTACATATCAATAGTTCAACACTGTTTGTATCATACGGTTTACGATAAAGCGGGAATGGACGGGGAAGAATTGACTGAACTTGTTGGCTGATCTAAGTACAAGGCTCCGTGCTCATACTGTCTCCAGTCATTGTGTTCAACCACAATGAAAAAAACAAAACAAATAAAACTAAAACAAGCAAACAAACAAACAGACAAACAAACAGACAAACGAACAAACAAACAAACAAACAAACAAACAAACAAACAAACAACAAACAAGACTACATTAATTCCCGTGTTTACTGCCACAAGCATGCATCCATTTAAATTAGACCTAGTGGGCTAAATACCGAACTACTAATAAGTATATGAATACGGAGATGGTAAAACAGATGCAGATGGATTATAATGGAATTATGCTCAAACAGATGGACATGGATTATAGTGAATTATGCTAAAACAGATGTACATGGATTATGATGGAAATATGCTAAAACAAATGCACATGAATTACAATGGAATTATGCTCAAACATGTACATGGATTTTAATGGAATTATGCTCAAACATATGTACATGGATTAAAGTGGAATTATGCCAAAACAGATATGCAGGGATTATAATGGAATTATGCTAAAACAGATGTACAGGGATTAAAATGGAATTATGCTCAAATAGATGTACATAGATTAAAATGGAAGTATGCTAAAACAGATTTACAGGGATTAAAATGGAATTATGCTAAAACAGTTGTACAGGGATTAAATGGAATTATGTTCAAACAGATGTACATGGATTAAAATGGAATTATGTTCAAACATATGTACATGGATCATAATGGAATTATGTTCAAACAGATGTACATGGATTAAAATGGAATTATGCTCAAACATATGTACATGGATCATAATGGAATTATGCTCAAACAGATGTACATGGATTAAAATGGAATTATGTCAAACATATGTACATGGATTAAAATGGAATTATGCTCAAAACAGATTACATGAATTATAATGGAATTATGTCTAAAACTGATGTACAGGGATTAAAATGGAATTATGTTCAAACAGATGTGCGTGGATTAAAATGGAATTATGTTAAAACAGATGTACATGGATTATAATGGAATTATGCTCAAAAAAGATGTACAGGATTATAATGGAATTATGCTAACATGGATTATAATGGAATTATGCTAAAACAGATGTACATGGATTATAATGGAATTATGCTAAAACAGATGTACAGGGATTATAATGGAATTATGCTAACATGGATTATAATGGAATTATGCTAAAACAGATGTACATGGATTATAATGGAATTATGCTAAAACAATTACAGGGATTATAATGGAATTATGTTCAAACAGATGTACAGGGATTATAATGGAATTATGCTAACATGGATTATAATGGAATTATGCTAAAACAGATGTACATGGATTATAATGGAATTATGCTAAAACAGATGTATAGGATTATAATGGAATTATGCTAAAACAGATGTACATGGATTATAATGGAATTATGCTAAAACAGATGTAAGGATTATAATGGAATTATGCTAAAA
>CM060305.1:39489585-39514585 GCA_030674185.1 Monoplex corrugatus | reverse complement strand
AAAACAAGCCTTCATATCGATGGGCTGTCACAATGACGTCAGTGTGTTATGTAATCGTCACCCTCTTCATCTTAGGTCTGATGTTTGCACAGTCTATCTCCTTGTCATTACTATCATTAATGAAATTGTGGCCCTGTTGATGGAATGTTTTGCACAAACATTTTTTAGTATCCCTGCCGCTACCCTGCCGCTATCAATTTTTTTATCAACGTCGTAAATACATATACGTGTAATAAAGAGATCACACTGGCGATCAGTATTGTCAAGGGGAAAAAACACGTCAACAGAAACAAACCTGCGTACATTCCTTAAGGTCATCGTAAATTTTGCACTTCAACAAAGCTGGTTTCAAAAGATGAAACCGCATCTTTGAAGTGTCAGTTTTGAGGGAATCAAGAATTACAACGAATGCAGTTATAACAGAGCATGCGTGTAAGTGGATTAAAACTAGAAACAATTTGATTTAGAAAACAGCAAACAGAATCAGGTTTTAATTCTTTTTTTTAAAAAAAACAACACTGTTAGCAAAAGTATGAAACTCATAGAAAAGTATAAACATGTCAAACATTTCATTTGTTGTCATCAACTATAATCCTATCAATTCCGATTGTTTTGCTGACATTTATTAATCGTGTGTGTGTGTGTGTGTGTGTGTGTGTGTGTGTGTGTGTGTTGTGTGTGTTGTGTGTGTGTGTGTGTGTGTGTGTGTGTGTGTGTGTGTGTGTGTGTGTGTGGTGTGTGTGTGTGTTGTGTGTGTGGTGTGTTGTGAGTTTGTGTGGGGTGCATTCGTGTGAGTGTGAGTGTGTGTGTGTTTGGTGTTTGTATTGTGCCGTCGCGTTTGTTGAGTGTGGTGCGTGTGTGTGTGTGAATGTGTGTGGTGTGTGATGTGAATGTGTGTGTGTGTGTGTTGTGTGTGTTGTGTGTACGCACGCGCATGTATAATATGTTCAATGTATCAGGCGGTTAGAAACAAAAAAGAAATCAACGTTTGTGAGGAAGGACTCGGCCAGTGGCTCAGCCAATGATGTCAGTACGCGCTGGACACCTAGAATGGTGCCCTCTGGAATGCCCGTGTACAGCGTGCCCACAGAGCCCGTAATGTATGCCGTGCCCGCTTCCCACTACTATCTGGGGTATTACGCGCCCAAGTTCTTGGATGCTGAGACACTGGAGGTACATGACTTGTTTATTGATGCTCTGGTGCTTATTCTTCTTTTTACCAATTGGTTGGTTGGTTGTTGGTTGGTTGGTTGGTTGGTTGGTTGGTTGGTTGGTTGGTTGGTTGGCTGCTTGCTTGCTTGCTTCTTTGGTTGGTTGGTTGGTTGGTTAGTTGGTTGGTTGGCTGCTTGCTTGCTTGCTTTTTGGTTGGTTGGTTGGTTGGTGGTTGGTTGGTTGGTGTTAGCTGTTATTTTCTTCGTGAATTCTTGAAACATCACTCAGAACAATTTGTTTTATATACGTCTGTGACTGTCAGTTTGAATGATTGCGAACATAAATGCAAGATACCTGGGATTCAGTCACGTACAAGCTCTCGTGTATTCAAGGGGCTGACCGGTTCATTGGATAGAGGCATCAACTCTGACAAGACCCAGTCCTAGTTTAACCCTTTGACTCTCGCACCCTGTCCGCCAACTGCAAAAATTTAACCCTTTGACTCCCTAACCCTATAGGGTTAAGTTTTTGCTTTGCTAACATGGTTGACAAAAGGGTTAATCTCAGTCTGAAACATAAACAGCGGCCTGTTCGTTGTCCAGTTTGTTGTAGAGGTGTCAACTCAGAGTGTTACTCATAGGTCCCAGTCGTCACTGTCCTCATGGCCACCTCCTCTTCCATTTCAAGACGTTGCCAGCACAGAGGCTTTCTTTGCAGGTTTATGGTGCTTGTCAATTGTTGTTGGCAAATTTGGACTGAAAGCACATGGAGCTATTATCCACATGCACTGACTTCCTCTTAACCCTTTGACTCCCGCACCCTATCCACCAAGCACAAAAACTTAACCCTTTGACTCCCGCACCCTATCCACCAAGCACAAAAACTTAACCCTTTGACTCCCTCACAGGAAGCTGGTGGGCAGAGTGAGAGAGTCAAAGGGTTAAGCCTTTGCTTTGCCAGCGTGGTTGACAATGCAGGATGTTGTAGACAGGGTGCGGGATTTAAAGGATTAAATAAATTGCTCAGTCTGAATTTAGAAAATGATACAGTTCTGTGTATAAGTAAAAACAATGGTAAAGGTTGTTCCACAGTTCTGTGTATAAGTAAAAACAATGGTAAAGGTTGTTCCACAGTTCTGTGTATAAGTAAAAACAATGTAAAGGTTGTTCCACAGTTCTGTGTATAAGTAAAAAACAATGGTAAAGGTTGTTCCACAGTTCTGTGTATAAGTAAAAACAATGGTAAAGGTTGTTCCACAGTTCTGTGTATAAGTAAAAACAATGGTAAAGGTTGTTCCACAGTTCTGTGTATAGTAAAAACAATGGTAAAGGTTGTTCCACAGTTCTGTGTATAGGTAAAAACAATGGTAAAGGTTGTTCCACAGTTCTGTGTATAGGTAAAAACAATGGTAAAGGTTGTTCCACAGTTCTGTGTATAGTAAAAACAATGGTAAAGGTTGTTCCACAGTTCTGTGTATAGTAAAAACAATGGTAAAGGTTGTTCCACAGTTCTGTGTATAGTTGTAAATACATGGTAACAGGTTGTTCCACAGTTCTGTGTATAGTAAAAACAATGGTAAAGGTTGTTCCACATTCTGTGTATAGGAAAAACAATGGTAAAGGTTGTTCCATATCTCTAAACTGGTAGGGTGTGGTGACAAAAACATCAACTGTTTTCGGGGCCAGTACTATGAGGTCAGTGCCCATCTTCTCTCCCACGTTGCTTTACCTTTCCCCAACTTTGAAGTAAATTGTGTTTCCATTCACAGCTGCGTGGACTGAGGCTGCACACACCTGTAAAATTCCACGGCGTAAGCCACACCCCTGATAACTCATACAGGCACATTGGAAGGCCAATGTTCAACCGCTGCACTAACCAGGATGTGTAGACAAGTGTATAATTATTGCTGAGAGAGAGAGAGAGAGAGAAAGTGAGATAGAGAGAGAGAGAGAGGGAGGGGGAGACATATAGATAGAGAGAGCGGGGGGGGGGGGCGGGGGGCGGGGGAAGAGATGAAATGAAATAAAATAAAACTTACAACGTCATACATATAAGTACGAAGGCAACTTACATATCTGACGTTGCTTATCGACCTAGACCAATAATAAACAACAGAAAATGGAATACGGCAAGAGAATTAAAATGTGAACAGAGAAGATTCCCAGAGATGAACTAGGAGCTTTGATCGTGAATACAGAGGAGGCAAAGAGAAAGAGAGAGAGAGGGGGGGGAGTAATAAACTTAATACTACTATGATATTCTAGCTGACATAGTAGTAGGGCTCCCACCTTTCATCGTGCTGCAGTCTGGCCCTAGGAAAAAAAGAGATAAGATAAAGACAATTACATATCCATCTTCGACCCCTGTTCATGATTGGGAATAAAATAGTAAAGCAGCAAAAGAGAGGAAGTGAACATTGTTTCATAATCTGGTGCCGGAATGAAAGTGTGTACGATGTCAGATTCAATTTTAGTTTCAGACTTGTCTGTTTTGTTGTTGTTGTTTTCTTTTCAAGACAGTGACTTCATGCTTGGAACACATGACGTCCGTATACACACTGCAAATGTAGATGTAATAAACAGTTAGACTATGAGAAAGCCTTCTTTTTTTTTTTTTTTAGTACATGCGACAGCAGGAAACGTCGAGCCAAAAGATGGCGGAAGACGGAGAGGAGCAGCACGTGAGGCGTAGTGAGCACGTGACTCGAGAAGAACGGCAAGTGACGGTGGAAGGACAGACACCTGGTATCGTGCAAGTGGAGACTACTACGTCACAACCCAACGGTCACGTGCTGCAGGATTTCTCAGCCTCCAGCGTTAACTACAAAGGTGTGTTCACTCGCGCGCGCGCGTGTGTGTGTGTGTGTGTGTGTGTGTGTGTGTGTGTGAGGCGCCACTTGCAAAATAATTGTTCCGTTGATACTTACTGTTTCTTCAGTATGCCATGATACAAGCATTAAAAGAAAAATTGACATCGGAATAAGGAAAATCGTGGTTTTGTATGCATACTCCCGGGATGGTTTGTTCTTTTGATAAAGCCCGTAGATTCAAGGTGTGATATCTTGAGTTCGATCCCGGCCCAGAACATTAAAACCGGCATGTTCGGTGCCCACCATATGTTTCTGTTGTTCTGGTTGTGTCAGCTAAATGTTTTATAGGCCACCCTCCTCATTGCAAGATCTTGCCAGCGCATAGGGTTTCGCCTAGGCTCAGGGAGTCTGCCACTAAGATAATTGCCAGTGGATTTGGGTAAGGTGCATATGGCATTGGCCGAGTGCGATGAATCCGTGTTGAACAAACTCCAAACGCCAAACTTCACTTAAATGTAATGTTTGCAAAAATGATGAATGCTAAAACAACAACAATAGTAGCAACAACAAAGCAAAACAACCATGCAAACAAGGAAACAAACAAACACACAAACAAACGAAACCCACCAACCTGGTTGATTTCTTGCACTTTACGTTTGAATGAGGTCACTAAAGTTTGTTGTTGTTGTTTTTTGCTGTTGTTGTTGTTGTTGTTGTTGTTTTTTCATTACAGTGTTTATGCAATTGTTGTGAACGAAAGTCTATGCATATACGAGGAAAAATTTACTCGAATGCGTAAAACGAAACGTGGTGCTTCCACAAATAAAATATAGCTTTCGGGAATGCTTTTTTTTAAACAATGACGACCCGTGTGATAACTGTCAGACTGTTTGTGTTCGTCTTTGGTAAATGGAATAAACAATACAGTTATATTAACAATGAAAATTTTTGTCGTATTTACATGTTACATAGCTGATGGGAAAAGTGAAGAGACGAACCCTGAACAAGAAGCCAAAGAAGAAACATCATAGTCTCATTAACAGCGGTAAACATGTGAAGTTTCCAATGTTGTGCTTGTGCTGGTTTGATGATTTTGTCCTGCACAGTTCGCATACTTTGTCTAGAATATTGTGTGTGTGTGTGTGTGTGTGTGTGTGTGTGTGTGTGTGTGTGTGTGTGTGTGTGTGTGTGTAGTGTGTGTGTGTGTGTGTGGTGTGTGTGTGGTGTGTGTGTGAATAGTTTTCTTCTGTTGTGAAATGTGCTTAATTTTTATTTTTACATGTTATTTCCTCCACTGCTTGCCGTTCTCTCCCTCTGTCTCTTTATATATGTAATATACATATATAGGCCTATATGTATATATATCCCCACCTTTCTCTTTTTCCCCTTCTCTCTCACCTTCCGTCTGTTTCTGCATCTCTTTCTCTGTCGTCTGTTTCGTTCTGTTTTTCTCTCTCGCTTTCTCTGTTTTTAAAAGGCATGTGTTCGTTTGGAACGTGTATGCGTGCGCGTGTGTGCGTGGGTGTGTTTGTATGTGTGTGTGCACGTGCGCGTGTTTGTATGTGTGTGTGTGTTACATGTGTCTCATGGATATGGATATTTTCATGAATAGGTCTTTTTTCTTTTAACTTTGGGTCATATGTTAGGGCCAAAGAGAAATTGGACAGGTGCGCGAGTTTGACTAGCATTGCATGTCTCGTTTTTCGGGGTCCCTCCCACTGTAAAAAGTAAACACATCCTGGGGCCCACTTATCGGAAAAGTATTCTGGCTTCTTGTCCTTCGTACCAAACGCGTAACTTAGTATTATAATTAGCTCCCGTGTGTCAAGATTTGTTTGTTTGTTTGTTTTGTTTTGTTCGCAAAAAGGGAATGAGATGGCTTCCTTTTTTCTGACAGGGTTTATTTCTCTCCTCTCTCTCTCTCTCTCTCTCTCTCTCTCTCTCTCTCTCTCTCTCTCCTCTCTCTCTCTCTCTCTTTCTCTCTCTCTCTCTCTCTCTCTCTCTCTCCTCTCTCTCTCTCTCTCTCTCAATTAATAACAAAATTGCCCTCAGAATTTCTTTTTTTGAAGATCCCATCTATTTCTATTTTCTATTCCCTCTTCTGTCCCTCCCTTGCGCTCCCTCTCTGATGCACATTGTGTATCTGTTTGTTTATTCACTCACTCCTTCTGTCCACATGCTCGTCCTCCCTCTCTGAAGAAAAAGTTTGTTTATCTAGACATTAATTTACTTACCTTTTATCAACTTTGTATCGTGCCGTTTTTGAATGTGATATTAGGGATTACGTTCCTGTGAACGATTGTTTTTCTTCCTTGTCATAATTGTATATCTACGTGAGACTGAAAACCAGCGTTGCATTCCTTCCATCCCTAAAACTTGCTATGCATTAAAATCGGGAAAATCCTTTTAGCAATTGATTAAAAGTAATTCATCGTATCAAAACAAATAAAACGGATACACAAACGAACAAGTGAGTGCGTGCAAGGTGAGTGAATGTGTTGTTTTTTTCTGCATAGAATACAAATTTTCTACATAATTAATTAAACGTTTATGGAAACCGAAGGGCAACAACATTGACTTAACCGTACATTGCACTGACTTAACCGTACATTGCACTGACTTAACCGTACATTGCACTGACTTAACCGCACATTGCATTGACTTAACTGTACATTACATTTGACTTAACCGTACATGACATTGACTTAACCGTACATGACATTGGTTTAACCGTACATGACATTGGCTTAACCGTACATGACATTGGCTTAACCGTACATGACATTGACTTAACCGTACATGACATTGACTTAACCGTACATGACATTGACTTAACCGTACATGACATTGACTTAACCGTACATTGCATTGACTTAGCCGTACATTGCATTGACTTTACCGTACATGACATTGGCTTAACCGTAAACATGACATTGGCTTAACCGTACATGACATTGGCTTAACCGTACATTGACATTGACTTAACCGTACATGACATTGACTTTACCGTACATGACATTGACTTAACCGTACATGACATTGGCTTAACCGTACATGACATTGACTTAACCGTACATTGCATTGACTTAGCCGTACATTGCATTGACTTTACCGTACATGACATTGACTTAACCGTACATGACATTGACTTAACCGTACATGACATTGGCTTAACCGTACATGACATTGACTTAACCGTACATTGCATTGACTTAGCCGTACATTGCATTGACTTTACCGTACATGACATTGACTTAACCGTACATG
Source organism: Monoplex corrugatus (assembly GCA_030674185.1). Lineage (NCBI taxonomy): Eukaryota > Metazoa > Mollusca > Gastropoda > Littorinimorpha > Ranellidae > Monoplex > Monoplex corrugatus. The sequence continues at coordinate 39,507,357 of CM060305.1, read as the reverse complement.
ACATTGGCTTAACCGTACATGACATTGACTTAACCGTACATGACATTGGCTTAACCGTACATGACATTGGCTTAACCGTACATGACATTGACTTAACCGTACATGACATTGGCTTAACCGTACATGACATTGACTTAACCGTACATTGCATTGACTTAGCCGTACAAGACATTGACTTTACCGTATATGACATTGGCTTAACCGCACATGACACTGGCTTAACCGTACATGACATTGACTTAACCGTGCATCACATTGACTTAACCGTACATGACATTGACTTAACCGTACATGACATTGACTTAACCGTACATGACACTGACTTAACCGTACATTGCATTGGCTTAACCGTACATGACATTGACTTAATCGTACATGACACAGACTTAACCGTACATGACATTGACTTAACCGTACATGACATTGACTTAATCGTACATGACACTGACTTAACCGTACATGACATTGACTTAATCGTACATGACACTGACTTAACCGTACATGACATTGACTTAACCGTGCATGACACTGACTTAACCGTACGAGTCTTCTCTTGCCTGTATGTGCTTTGCACGCGTGCCATAGTATGACTGTATGCTGTGTGAGTATGTGTGTGTGTGTGTATGTGTATGGTGTGTGTGTGTGTGTGTGTGTGTGTGTGTGTGTGTGTGTGTGTGTGTGTGTGTGTGTGTGTGGGTGTGTCTCTCTCTGTTTGTGTTGTGTGTGTGCTGTGGATGGGTGTGTGTGTGTGTGTGTGGTTTTTGATTTAATGTCTTTTCACTAAAGTGATTTTAGACACAATGTGTATGTGTGTGTGTTGTGAATGTGTGTGTGTGTGTGTGTGTGTGTGTTGTGTGTGTGTGTGTGTGTGTGTGTGTGTGTGTGTGTGTGTGTGTGTGTGTGTGTGTGTGTTGCCTGTCGATTATGCTGTTTTTATTCGTTGTTGTTTTTTGTGTGTGGTTTTTATTTCGTTGTTGTTGTTTTTTTGTGTGTGTGTTTGTGTATTTGTTTTTTAACCAATGTTACAAATGCTTGGATGCAGTCAGCCCAGAGCACGTTGTTGTAGTTGATGATTATTATGTTGTTTATGTTTCTAAATGACCATATTTGGGTCTGTAGACGTGACTGCTATCATTTTGTTCATAGAGCTGTTGTCGCTTGGTGTGTTTCAGTTATCCGCAAACAGCACAAGCATGAGAAGATGCCAGAATGGTCAGTGTTGTTGCCTGCTTTTCCTTCTTTCTTTTGTAGTTGTCTCCCTACCTGTGCATTTTATCCCTCCCCCCCCCCCCTCCCCATATATGCGTGTGCACATGTTTGATGTATTAGTGCTTCTCCATGTGCTGCACTCTGTGTCTTGTAAAATGTGTAATGTGCAGTGAATCCCAGGGGGTTGGAGAACACTGCTGTATAAGAACTATTTACTGTCAAAATCGTCACATTTTTTGTTGATGAGATTTGTTTTTTCTCTACTTTTTCCCTCTTTGTTCTTTTTGTGCCAAGCGGTTTTTTTTTTCTTGCTCTCTCTTTCCGTAATTACTCCCCGCCCTGAACCTTTTTTTTCATTGTTTTATGTGACTGTGCGCTTTGAAGTTTTTGCCTTACCCAGGAATGTTTACATTTAAATTACACAATAAATAATGATTGAGTACAAACCGTGTTTTAAACGAGTGATAGCTTAGTCAAGCAATCTTTAATGGTCCCTTTGTGGTCTTTTAACTGATTGTGACTTGAATGTATTGTTTTTTTTTCTTTTCTCTTCTTTCTTTTTCTCTTAATTAAGAATATTATGTTTATGTGTGTGTGAACAGAAAATTCATGTTCTGATTTGATTCATTATTCTATTTTGTTTTGGTCATGTATGATTTGTTGTTCTAGGAAACGTACATGATGAAGGATTCATTTTGACTACGAAGTAACAATAGGGAAACAGATGTTGTATTGTTTGATTTTTGTTGTTGTTGTTATAAGATATCATTTTACAGTAGTAAGCAAAGTCAAAACAAACTTGAGGCAACTGAAATGTGGTTTCTGAGAAGAATATTGAGAGTTTCATGGACTGCAAAGAAAACAAACGAGACAGTCTTGAAAGAGGCAAGCACAAGAAGATCATTAATAAAGAAGAGTAGAAAAAGACAAGCAACATTTATAGGACATTTTATGAGGATAAAGAAATTAGAGCACCTGGTCACAACAGGAAAGCTAGAGGGAAAGAGAACACAAGGTTGACCCAAAGAGAAAATATTGGACGGACTTGCAGATGGCTCGTGACGGAGGGGTGGAAGATGTACTTGCAGCGACAAGAACAAATTTGTATAGAAGGCCATGATCAACAACGCCATGCGGCAGGGCACATGATGATGATGATGATGAAGCCTATACATCCGACTAAATATAGGAACAGTCTTAAAAATAATATTAAAATCATTACATATCAACATGTCAAGAGAAAACGTCGTTGAACTGTTTATTTTTCGGATAATTCAAAGTTAATGTCATTTGTCTTGGACATAAAACATGATAGCGATGGAGAAATAATGTTTCTTAACTGTCACATGTCCTAGATTTGAATTTCATGGTTATGGACTATCTCTAATATATTCTGGGATTTACAAGCTTCACTTGTTGATATGTCAAACACCACTTTATGATTTGGGAAATATCCATACACTCAATTGTAGAATCTTAAGTCAAAATAAAACAAGGCCATATAAAGAAATGGTTAGAGTGTTTATGTGTAATGATGTATCGCACCTATTTTCAAATCAGTGTTTCAAATTATTTGAAAAAAACTGCTTAATTTTCTTTGCAGGTTAAGGAAAAGCTACGACGAAAATGTAAGTACGCTGTTGTTTTTCCCCTGTCTTTATCTGGTAAAGAAAAACTAGTCCGTTACTTGGCCGACCATCTTAATGTGTCAATCAGTTCGAGTGGTGTCAGTTTAATTAACTTAGTGACATAGCGTCCCTTCTGTGCCCCATTTTCATCACCTTGTCATCAAATAGAAGGTTGGAATTTGTTCAAGAGGGATTAACCTATACTCAGACAATTCCATATGCGCTTCACTCAAGTCAGCCAGTAATTTTCTGGCAGATTTTTTTAGCCTGCACAAAACCCTATGCGCCGACAAGATCTCGAAATAGGCATTGAAGATGGGTGGGGGTTGGGGTGGGGTGGGTGGCGATGTAAGGAGAACATGATTTACGAAACACTGATCTGACACTACCAGAATAATTAAAGCCATAGGATGGACAGCGAACAAGTCAGTTTTGATGTTGTAAGGGGGGGGGGGGGGGATTGAACTCAAATCCACGACTCTATCATCAGAACAATACTGTGGGCCGCCAGGGGGTGGGGTGGGGAAGATGAGGCTGACGCTGGCAGTATGCCGGGAGAGCTCAGTGAATTAGCAAGTCTCCTAAATGGACACTGGGCCACCTCATCTTACATCGAGTAGGGTTTTATGCAGGCTTAAGGAATCTTTCAAATCATTATACGAGAAGATAGGCCTACAGGTATAGATTTTATGTTTATGATATGGTCGAACGCATATGGAATTATCCAAATGTGATATATACCCTTAGAAAATGTTGGACGGATTTGCGCAGTGGATGAAGACAGAAAGGCTGGGATATGTACTTGCAGCGACAAAAGATAGATTCGTATGGAGGGCCATGATTGCCAACACCATGCGGCAGGACACATGATGATGATGATGAGCTTTCTGTCCTGAGCGATCTCTGTCGACTTCTTCCAGGTCTTTTACTGCTGAATCTGAGACGGCCCTCGTTTGATGAATCAGTGGTTGATTTGTGAAACTGATAACAAGTAAATATTTTCAATAGGTAACAAACAGAAAATAGCCGGCCCACCACCGTTCAACTCTGCTTCAGGTGGAAAAATGTTGCCATATATTTGTACGAAAGATGGAAGTTTGATTACTTGGCTTGTTAAAGGTGTATGTAAGAAATTAATTATTACTGCCAGCGAGAGGGAAAAGGAGAAACAGAGAGAGTGAAAGAAGAGAGAGTATGTTAAGTGCGGAGCAAAGAAAATATGACTAAATGTGGTCGCATAGGGGAGGGGAAGAGAGCAACAAATCATAGCGAAACAAATAAGAAATAAAAAACAAAGAAAAACAAAAAGAAAAAAGCAAGGGAAAATATAGGACAAAGAAAGACAACAAACATAACAAATAAACAAATAAACCAATATTACAAAGCAGAATTGTACGAGACCAAGACAAATTCTGTAAACAGCTTAACAAATTGTTGAAACCTCGTTTTTGAAAACACAATTAACCGTGTTTTTGTCCTAATGAAAATGTCCCCCGCTGCTAGTGAAACTGCCGTGGCAAACATTGCGACAGGCGTGAAGAGAAAGCCTTTTCGTGTTGTCGAGTATTGGCAGTGTCACAAAAATCGAACACAGGCTACAAATCAATGGAGGCACGGTCAGAATTTCCACCTGACAACAATGTCAGTGTGTGTGCCGCATGGAACGGGATTCGGGGAGAAAAGGTGAGAGGAGGAAGAAAAGTGGTCTGGTTGGAAGACATGACCAAGTTATGATCGGACAGTTTTCGTTACAGACCCAGTATTTCTGACCCTGTTCTCATTCCCCCACCTCTCTGCCCTTATTGTGTGACCAGGCTAATCAGATCAGTAGAGTGTATCGCTAAACAGTTGATTACTTAATTTAGTCGATTGTTATCATAACCCACTTCGTTTTGCACCATGGATATTTAAAAAAATAAATAGAACAACGAGGGCCCCATATAAGTTGTGTGATTCTGATGAAACGACGACGATGATAATGATAACAATAATGATGATGACGATAATCATGACAAGGATGTTATGACCAATAACAATGATGCCAGGGAACGTAATAGCTGTATTGCTGTTAAAACTTTAATATAATCGTATGCAAGAGTGCTTAGCAGCTATGTTGTAGCGGTAATATTACACACGCAAAAACGTTTTAGCTTATAAGTTTTAGTCAGTGAGCTTACATGATGTAGTCTCTGGTTTAACTAAGGCACTGTTATGTAAAAGTCGCCAATTAAAGCAACGAGTTGTGAACTTAAAAATAAAATAAAGTAAAATAAAATAAAACAAAATGTAATACAATTTATTATAATAAAATGAACTGAAATGAACTATTAAAGAAAAAAATATGAAAGAAAAGAACCGAAATGAAATAAAACCAAAAAAATAAATAGATAAATAAAATCTTCGGTTTGCAAGCGCATAAAGAGGCTAAAACGTTCTTGTGAGCATCTTGACTGTAAGGACTGCTAAATTGGTCCTTCATGTCACCCGTTCACTATATACAATTACAAATATCATGTTTCATGGATATATCTTGTATTCCAATTTTTAAAGTATTAACGAACACTCGAGTTAACCTTTCATTGTTTTCTTAGCGAATGATTTTCTACAAAATATTTCTTTCAGATTTCAATAGTAGCATTAGGTTCTACTCACAATAATGTGCATGATTTTCACTTGTTCCCGGTTGTCAGTCACTTGATTCTCTATTTATTTATCTATTTGTTTATTTATTCATTTATTTCTTTATTTGTTTATCTATTTGTTCATTTATTTAATTATTTATTTGTGTTAACTTTTTTGTTCGCGGGAGGAAAATATATTTCAAAGGTGAAGTTTACGGTTGTGTGTTTTAAAACCAAAAACCAAAAACTTTTTCGATATAAAATACAACTAAAATTAATCACACGGGTGGGAAGATGCGTAATCAGCCTTTAACTTGTTGCTGTTATGTTTAATTACAATTTAATTCTTGTGTAGATATTTATAAATATTTCCAGCCTGAAATGAAGACAAGTGAATATTTCCAATTTCCAGATTTAAACTCGGATTTGAAGAGCATTGGGGATTTTTTGTTTTGTTTTGTTTTGTTTTTGGTTTTGGGGTTTGTTTGTTTTTTCGTCTTTATTCATAGCAAATAAATTTTACAAAATCCGGAACAGAGCACATATCCGAGCTGTAATGAATTCGTTTTGCAAGTAGGCTGTATACCTACACGCACTTCAGCAATACTTAATGTTAAGAGCAACAATAGTGGAGATTCAGACCGCCTGTCGACTCTTTGAGCAAAAAACGCTTACAAGACGGAAAAAGAACATGATCGTGAAATAAATCAGTGTAGTTGCTTAATCTTGGATGTCATTGTTAGACCCTACAAACACACGTTTACACATACAGAGATTCACACACACCAAAACCATAATATAACGAATTAGTATGATTTCTTAATTTTCCACGTCGTTTTTACGCCATAAACACGCACATACACACGCACACATGTATGTATGTGTACATATAAATATAAATAAACACAACACACACACACACACACATGCACTGGTCCTTGAATAAACACACACACACAACACACACACACACACACACACACACACACACACACACACACACACACACACACACACACACACACACACACACACACACACACACACACACACACACACACCAAAAGGAAGTGTTCCAGTGCCGGAAGCGTGGACTACGTAGCAATATTCATCATAATATACGTTATAAAAAATGATTAACTATTAATATTCGTTTAAATGTTGCACTTCGATTAAATAAATTTCACATGAACTTATTGCTAGTACAGTATCACTGGCTTGTTTGTTTGACAGTTGTCAGACCTCAAAGTCAAGCATTGCATTGTTTCTGTGCCATCATTTTACTCGGTCTTTACAGCGTCCTGTAGTTATATATTTGTACATGTATATACGTGTACACACACACACACACACACACACACACACACACACACACACACACACACACACAACACATATCTCTATCTATCTCTTTCTCTATATGTGCAATATATATATATACATATACATATACATATATAATATATATATATATATATATATATATATATATATATATATATGTATGTATGTATATACGTATATATATATGTGTGTGTATATATATAATATATATATATATATATGTATGTATGTATGTATGTATGTATGTATGTATGTATATATGTATGTATGTATGTATGTATGTATATTAGCGTTCCGATGTTTCTTTGCTGCGTTCATGCACGTTATTTTGTTCATTTGTTCACAGTGTGCAGACGATAAGTTGCCATACAGCCTGCATATTCCGTCTTAGGTAGGTGTGCATGCTGGGTGTTTTTATGTTTCTATATGCCAGTTACTGACATGGCTTACAGAATCTTTAACGTGCTTGATATTCTGTATGTGTATACACACAAAGGGAGTTTAGACACTGGCAGCAGGTCTGCAGCAAGCGGAGGTCTTCATGTGGATCGAACCAGGACATTCCGATATCAAAGTCCAATGTTTACTCTCTTGACTACCACACTAAAAGCATGATAACCAAAAATGTGTTGATCGTGTGTTAATAACAGGAGCAAAGCATGGATCTTGAAGGCGAAGGCAGCACTGCATCCTCAGTACGCTCCAGCAGTCAGCTGGTGACACCCCCCACCCCTGAACAGGCCGTGCGAGCACAGGTTTCAGCTTACAGTCACAACCAGGATTATGAAGACGTCATGGTCGTACCCAAAACCTACACCGTTGTTGACTTCGTCGACCCGGAAAGGCAAGAGAGGCCATCAAGCATTGTAGACAAGGATGAAGAACGCCAGGTCACCGCCACCACCGTTGTCTCCGCCTCCAACGGCCTCACTACCAATACCACCACCATCACCGAAACCATTGTCTCCTACAAGAGCCAGAACGAGGTGGTCGAAGAGCGCCAGACCAGTGAGGGCGTGCAGGTCCTGCCGGCTTCTACATCCACCCCCAGAGCTCAGCTGATGCGGGAGATTGAGATGGTCGGGGGGATTAGCATGGAGAGTTCTTCGCTGAAACACAACAGGATGAGAAAACCAGGACAAGGCTCGCTCACCGACTTGCCTCAGGCTGCGGCGGAAATAGACGTTCTGTTTTAACGCCATTCCTGTGTGGCATTAGGCATCACCCTCTCCCTTCCCTCCCCCCCCCCCCCCCAGTTATTTCTTAATGTAAACTTGGCCTAATGGGAGAACCCCTACCTTCAACTCTAACTGCTCAGATTCGAACCTGGATCCAGAAAAAAATTATGCGTGTAGCTTTCATCTCACCCAGCTGTGAATGGGTTCCTGACTCTTCTGAGGGTCGGGGAAGGTAAAACAGCGAAGGAGAAGAGTTTGGCAACGCCTGTATAAATCTAGCCCCGAGAAATCTCGAGATCTGTTTTATCTCTCTCTCTATGACGTCAGACTTATGGGGTTATCTTTGTTATAGTTTACCTTATCGTTCTTTCTAAAACCTTGTAGACTATTATCAGGTGCCAGTGTTGCAACGATGTTTACTCTTTTCATATTTATTTTGAGCGTATCAAAATCAAGACAAACTCAGTCTTGTCTCTAGATGTTTCTGATTAATTTGTTTGTCAATTTCGTTACTAGGCCTATGCCTAACGGTGTAAATTTCCTATGTCCTCAAGTTTTGACTTGTTCATTTGTTTGCCAGTGTATAGGGTTTATGCTCAAGCTTATGGCTCACGATGTAATCATTTTGTATTTTTCATGCCACCTGTGGTGCCATTGCGTATAGAACTTATTTTGAAGGCGGTGACATGATCTTGAGGAACTGAAACTGAAATTCCTTGCACATTTTAATTATTGATGGTGCTTTGCCTTTGTTTGAATAGGTTGTACATAAAACACGTGAAACGTTTTCTTGAATTTTTTCATGATCACAAAACAAAACACTTATATAATGCAAGAACATAGTCTCTGACTGTTTTTATTTCTTCAAAAGAAAAAAACGAAAACAAAACAAAACAAAAGATCAACAGTAATATAACTTTGATTGACCAATGCACGTTGGTAATCACTCATTCACGAAATATATAGTATGAATATTCACTCATTCACGAAATATATAGTATGAAGTATTCACTCATTCACGAAATATATGTATAAAGTATTCACTCATTCACGAAAGATATAGTATGAAGTATTCACTCATTCACGAAATATATAGTATGAAGTATTCACTCATTCACGAAATATATAGTATGAAGTATTCACTCATTCACGAAATACATAGTATACTCACTCGTGCAAGCGCGCAGACCACACACACACACACACACACACACACACACACACACACACACACACACACACACACACACACACACACACACACACACACACACACACACACACACACACACACACACACACACACACACACACACACACACACACACTACCGCCACCGCCACCACCACCACACGATAAAAAAAAACCACACAAATGCTTGTAGTTTAGTTTTTGGTCATTGTCTTTTTCTTTTTGGCTTGTTTGTTTCTTGTTTCCTGCCCCCCCCCCCCCCCCCACTCCTGTTTTCTCCGTCCCTTCCTCCCTCTCTCTTTCTCTTATCGATCACATCTATGTTACAAAAAACACAGTCACTATTAGAGTAAGAGGCTTTTTTTTTTTTTTTTTTTTTTGTGGGGGGGGTACATTCCCATTGACAGATTTGTTTGTAGCGTTCCCTAAAGTTCGTGTTTGTTGACAGCTTTGAACTGGTCGATATATCATCTGTCATCTAGCGTACATGATAAAAACAGAGGAAGAATTCTGCTTTCATTCAGTTGACAGCACAGTTCACCACAGTCTTTGCCAAAGTCCTTGGAGATTTTGCCACACTGAAATATCACAGTGAACTCTTAATTACCAGTAAATTAGCTTTACAAATAAAACAGTTTAAATCGTAAACGATAAGAAGAAAATAATTTCATTCTCTTGCAGCGACAAAACCAAGTTAATAATTTGAACAAGTGAATCCAAATTCAAAAATATAAATCATGTAGTATAATTAAGGAAAAAAAACCTAGATTTTAATATGAGTATGTCCTTTCAAAAAATGATTTGAGTGGGGGGGAACTCAAGAAACGTCACTACTCTATTCATTGCAATAATTCTTTACATTTTTATGAGACATCACAGTTTTGAAATGGTGAAAGAAAAGATGTGCGGCAGTCCTGCATATCTATCACAAAAACATGTATTATGGAAAGATGGCATCGTTGTAGAAAGGGGAGGATGTGAAGAATGATTGAGAGCAAGAGAGAGGTGGAAAAAATCACCAGCATGCTGTGTTCTCGCTCAGTAATGAAATGACACAGGGTAGCATCCTGCATCTTTCGGACTTTGATCCTTTAAAGGTAAACTGATATGAAACACAAGAAATGAAAAGAACAGAAAAGAAATCGATCGAATCAAAACAAAACAAGACAAAGTAATTCAAAAACAAAACTACAACAACAAATAAGGTAAATGAAAACACCTGGTATGCTAGAATCAAGCCAGAGATGTTTTTTTCGTCTTTCTTTATTGTTTTGTTGTTCTTCTTAAATAAACAAAGTAATGATTTTCATCATGAAAATGCTGCCATAAGAAAGTGCAAATAAATAAACAAATAAATAAATAGACAGATAAATGAATAAATACATAAGTAAATAAATACTAAAAACAAATAAATAAATACATAAATTGATAAATAGATAGATGAATAAATAATAGTACATAAGTAATTTACTGATAAATAAATATATACTGGTAAATATGTAAATAAAGGAATAGGATTCTGTCGGTTAAGTGCGTTGAGAGAGGGAGAGAAGAGAGACAGACAGACAGACAGACAGACAGAGACAGAGAGACAGACAGACAGAGTGAGAGAGAGAAAGGGAGAGAGAGAGTTTGATGCCGTTTCTTGAAGATGGTATGGGAAGACTAGGAACGATTCTGCTTTGAACAGCTCTTTGTCCTCTTGGCTGTTTTGAGATTATTGCAAAAATGCTGTGATGGAATCTGGCAAACTATATTGTCTAGTCTTTCATCATGGCCAGTTTAGTGACTTCAACATGGTGATTTTGTCTGAAAAGTTGCTTGCATAAGCATGTGTGTTTTCTTTGCGGCTGATTGTCAATGTATGTAGGCACTGGCGTCAGACGTTAAAACACATCATGTGCACTTGACCATGTCATCGTTTTGCAGACTGTGGCGTGGGTCCCGTACTGATGTGTAAAACTTACCTCCAGATCACGGATGGAAGACTTGAAATTGGCTGGTCATAATCTGAAAGGCTTTTCCTGATTTCTATTTCGTTATCAACGTTTGGTGTTAAAAAGAAGTAACATCCACGTACAATTCTGCTTTCAAGTTTACTTGTATGGGGTCATCAATAGGGAAGGAAGAGACAAAGATTGAGGACAAACAAACAAACAAACAAACAAACAAACAAACAAACAAACAAACAAACAGACTAAACAAACAAACAAACAAACTCCACACATTTGGTTATATGTGACAGCATCACTGATGACAGTCTATTGATGTCTGTAAAATTCATTCAGCGCACACTGTTTCTTTACGTGCGACACCGACACACATTGTGAAGGAGAGAGCTCTGACTATATCGTTGTGAAAAAGTCTTTGTTTTGTTTACAACGTGTGGCATACTATTTATGCGTTCTGTCTTCGTCTGGAGAGTCCAACGTAGATCTGTACTAGTTATCGTCTGGTAAAGAGGATCATTTTGTTTGTACATTTGTTTCTTAAAGAATACAGATGTGATGAAGTGACGCCATTGGACCAGAAGTCTTGTCATTGCTATCAGTGATATGCAACTGCAGGAGCAGCAGCAGCGCAGCAAATGAATTCAGTCATTTTCAGCATTTTACGTGTTTTGAAATTAGAAGACAGTAAGATACAACAGAAACAAGACACTCCCCCATGCTAATATAGCTTATAGTGCTAGGCTGCATGCCAGACTGCAAAGATGATCCAAGCTTATCACGATCTTAAAGGATCTTTCTCTCCTCACTCGTGACTGTGACATGATGATCCAAGAATTCCATTGTGCTGTGAAAGTAACGGGTCTCAGTAATAACAAAACACTCAGTGTGTTAGTTTATATTTCGGTTAATTCTATGTGATAGATCATTTCTCACTAAATTCTCTGTGATCGACAATTTCTGGGTAAAGTATATGTGAATTGTGATAGACCATTTCTCAGTATATTCTATGTGATGTTTAATTCGTGCATTAATGCTTCACGTGGCTTTAACATGTATTCGACTGACGCAAAATGTTTAATGATTCATTTTATTACACGATAAGTCATAGTTGATTTAGATGATTTACTACATAATAACATTTATGTGTATCTGAGACATACACGAGGCCAGTGTCATCTGTTACAATGTGGAAGTCAAGTATGCCCACACCAACTCTCAGTCTGTCGACAGCTGTTAATTCTTCAGTGACCAACATAAATGTTGTCTCAGTCCCTGAGGGTTGTGTGTTGAAACAGGTGTCCCAGTTTATTCCATGGGACAACGAAGACAACCTTGTACCCAAGCAAGTTGAAGACACCGTTAATATTCTGTTCACGGGAATTTTTCTGCCACTGTTGTTTTTCGTGTCATTCACGACAAACATATTGAACATGGTGGTGTTCTATAAACATTCATTGAAGGAAAGAATCAATATGTGTCTCTTTACTTTGTCTCTTCTGGACTGTGTGTATATCACCATAGCTTACGGTTACAGCATTGATGTTCTCTACATGTGTATCATAGGGAAGGGGGATGAGATCGGTGCCGCTTCTAAATTCTTCATCCGAAGCCATTTGATTGGTTTACACGGTTTGATATCTTCATCTCAAGCAGTATCCACTGTCATCGCTTTCGAGAGGTGTATGTGTATCACTCGGCCTTTGCTGGTGAAAAGTCTGATACCCACAAAGACGACAGCCGTGCTGCTGTGGACTTTGGTCCTAGTGATTCTAGGGGGGGTGTTTGTTTCTGTTGGACTGCGTTATGGCTTGATATGCATTTTTGATCCGGAAGACGGTAGTATTTTGGTCGCAATGTACCCTAGTGAGTTTTATCTCCAGAACAAGTTCATCATGGATTTTATGTATGGGATCGTGACTGGTTTGTTCTTCACTGCGCTATGCATTACATGTGTGACTGTTTGTACCGTTATCACTGTGATCAACATGAAGAAACAGTCACAATGGAGAGAGACGGTCTTGTCTGCTTCTCATTCGTTCACCTCACGAGACTTAGCGATAACTCGCATGATTGTTGGGAGTTCCGTCTTATTTATTGTATGCTTTATGCCAGGTTTTCTTATCAGTATCTCTTTCCTGGTTGTTCCTGATCTCACGCTCGGAGGACGATACCATAATTTGTATCTTGTCTGCGTCAGATGTTTTCAGTTAGGAACGACAGTTAACTGCACTTTCAACTTCTTTGTCTATTATATCTATGGAAGTAAATTTCGAGAAACCATGCGTCAAATGTGTTCATCGTGCATTTGTCATTCCGTAGAAGACATACCGTAAGGTGAACATGAAATAGATAATAATAGCAAGAGTCCATTCATTTCTGCACCCTTTCGTGTCTGACGGCATGCAAACACACAACCTGCCGTGGCTAAAGAGGCAATTCTGACAGCGTCTGTCTCTTTGCTGCATTTGGAGTATCTGAAGATGGAATGTTTCCCGCCCTTCTAGGCAACAAATACCTTCTATGCTGTTTGCACTAGCACTTACCCGCTTGTCTGTTCCTTCCTGATTTTGATTTCTTTGTGTTTGAATTCCACCTCCCCCATTTTGTGATCAGCGCCTGGCGTACAGAATAGAACAGTCATGAAAAACAGACGCAATACGTTATCGCTAAACCGAATATACAGCAAATAAAGACAGAATTAGAGAAACGAAACAAATGAACAAAAAGATAAACAAACACATCGTGTTGAGGGGTCCAGATTCTGTTTGTAGTTTCCTACCCAGTTGTGTCTTCAATAAGAAGTTCCGCGTCATTAAAATCAAAAGCGACAGTCACTTTCAAAATCCACAACAAAAGTATGTTATTGACAGGAATACAAAAACACCAACGGTCAGCTCAAAGTACGTACAAAGAGAATAGTTACTCGCCAGACAACAAGAATAGCAGCAAGCAAGCAAGCAAACAAGGAAGCTAGCGAGCGAGCAAACGAACGAACGAACGAACAATAACAATGTATAGTTATCGTTTCCAAGATCACAACCATCGCTTCAAATGGACACAGTCAGAGCGGTCTATTTTACACAAGATAAAAAAGAAAAACAAAAAACCACTTCCGTTTTAGATAATATCGCAGCAAACTTTCTACTTTACAAAAGATCACAAAAAACGCTTCGTTTTACACAAGATCACACACAGACACACACAGACACATACGCACACACGCGCGCGCCACACACACACACGCACACACACAAACACGCACAGACAAACACACACACTCACGCACACACATACACACGCGCGCACACACACACACACACACACACACACACACACACACACACACACACACATACACACACACACACACACACACACACACACACACAACAAATGTTCTGTTTCACACACTGGTGCTAAACCTTTCTTTTGGATATGAATGTCTCGGCTCAACAAGGTATTTCATGTGTATATAGCATTTACCAATTCATTCCATTTGAGTACATTAATTTTGTGCGATATATTTTTTGTTAATTTCTATTCCAGACACTGTGAGAATCTGAGTACTGTTTTCTATGAAATTTTGAAATGAGAAATTCTATGTAGATATACATTGTCCCCTTATGCAGTCTGTTTGTATAGAAAAATATTTTTCTGTTTCTATGCATACTTGGTTTTACTTTCGTACTGATATTATCTAGACATTGTTATTAGCTGAGTTTTGCTTGTTTGAATTATATTGTTCAGAAATTGAATTCCTGGTTCTTTATCTTGTGTATTCTCTTTCTATATACGTTTTTAAAACTCTTTGCATACTTAGTTACTATAATGATTCATCATTCTTATCTCTGGATGTTGCTAATCAGCACCGATATTTTGTTTCATTTCACATTTTGATATTGTTATGCATTATAAAATCATTTTATGTATATCGTGTTGGTGGTTACACACGTTCGTAACCCCATGCAGGATTATTGTACGCTTCATTGATTCAAAATACAGTTCTTTTAAGACGAACTGGTGACCCGCTCTTCCATGCTTATGTTTTATTAAAATCAAGTCCCCAATGTAATTTCTTGAAGCTGCACTACATAATGACCACCGACCCGTCTCTTTTGCAAATTGTTGTGTCATGATGCGTCTTATGATTGTATTGAAAAGCAGCACTGCATATATATATAATCTATCGCACTCATTGCATAGAAATATCAGTCATAAATGGAAAGCTTAGATGCATAATTAACCTAACGCACATAACGCTAACTTTTGTGTCATTGTAGTATCACTTACGGTATTCTTTAAGTGTTGTTTAATGTATAGCAAATGTACAGTCATATCAACTGTTGCTTCAGTAAAGTTGTGTGTAAAAATGAATAACATGTGCAAGTGTGTTAGGGAAACAAGTGAATTGTGACGAATTCAATTGTTTTTAGATATCATCAGTTCATTAAAATGACGGGGTGGCTGTGGGCTTGCGTTGGGTGGAACTGCTGATGAGGTGGGGCGTTTGTACACAATATACATTATGTTTAGAGACAGATTGATGTAAACACAAACAATAAGATTTCTGTTCTTACAATTTTACAGTCCAGCATGAATCAGATTTCGTATCACATGGCATCACATATTTCCACTGCTTTGGGACAAACACTCCTTTCTTCATAAAAAAATTGACGACAATGTGGAGTGGCTTTTTTTTTTTTTCTAGAACCTTTTTACCTTCGCCGTACATCGTGGGTATTATTGCACCCATACTCGTAGTTTCTAGGTATAACTTTTTCACTTTTTAAGGTACATTGATGAATATTCATGACCTTATCAATGAGATGTTGAAGTATCTATGTGTAAAAGTTTGCTTACTTTGAGCCATAAGTACATTACTAAATAAATAACAAACTTTGTTATCTTAGAGCATCGTAGGTGTTATTGCACCTATACCCTCAAAGAACGGAAAACTTGAACGATTGCATTCTGAATATTGTGAATGCTTTTACACCCATATTCATAAAGAGCCAAAAAAATCTGTCTACACTGCTCTGTTCTGTATGTTATGGGTGTATCTGCACCCACGCATTCCACGGGATTAGTTTTACGTCTGTATAGAAATGTTTTGGTTTTATGAAATGCAACCTGGCTTTTGTTTTTGCTTTGTTTGATACCATACGAGTTCTGTTTTTTTTGGTTGATTAGTCAGATGGTAAGTTTCGTGGACTGCTTCGATTTTGTTATGTTCTGTTCAACACCATTTTTAACTAGCATTCTTATATCTCACAACACTGAATGGGAAGCATTTGTTTACTGAAAACAATTGAAAATTTTGGAATGAAGATTGATAAAGGACTATGCCGTATTCTAAACAGCACTAACTTCAACAAAGACATGACCAACTACACAGCCGTGCATCTAGCCTAATGAGGGTATCGGGAGAGGTAAAACTTTGCCTGCTTGACGATAAATGGATCCCGGTGAAACTCAGTTCATGATAGTCACTTATAACGGTACCAAGATTAAAAAAACAAAAACAAAAACAAAACAACAACAACAACAGCAACAACAACAACGACAAAACAACAGATTCTATGGCTGCCCATAGAGTTTTCCAGAAAGATTTTCATGTGTGGCATGAAGCCCTTGTGTTGAAATCACACGAAACTGGAATCAAATGTGTTATGTGAGGAAATTAAAGTAGTTTTCTTTTTGTGAGGAAAATGCCACATTACATACCCCCCCCCCCCCCAAATTCACCCAGGTTGTCTTTCCATTTAGGTACTGTTAAAAACGGAGTACATCAGAGAAAGAAATTAAGCCGTTATAATACAATTTTTGATGATTTCAAAATTGATTGATTACTTGATGGTTCAGTTTGATTAGATAATGGATACGCCCGGTAGAGACATTAACTGGATGTGAACAGCGTCGGCTATGGCTATACAAGCTGAGTGTTGACTGGCAGTCCTTGGCACGGTGACTCACATGAAGGCTGATGGCTACAGCTGGGTACATGGTAGCTGCGCGCAGCTTTTCATGTCTTTATTCTGTCACAGTCGGGTTCATTTCTACTCTGCAATGTCAATGTCCACGCGTAAAACCTGTCGCCTGGCACAGGGATTAGTGGCTGTCTCTTCTCAATGCCCATGCTGTGATAGCGGGCCTACATTTGCAGACGTGCCTGTTTGGCAGGAGTGGGTGCCCTACGGGCTGGGGTCCTGTGGCAAGCTGTCCGTACAGGATACTGTGGGGATGTAGCCATCCTGCAAGCGGCAGACGTGCCCAAGTCGTTGCGGTGTGAAGAAGATATACATCTTGGCGGATGGACCTGTTCAGGACATATTTGGTACACTGTCCTTTCAGGGAATGCCTAGGATGTGGCGCAATCCCCACAAGTGGAACTGTTGAGATTATGCTCTTGGCGCATGCGGGTTGTCCAGCTGTCGCTGCCGTAGAAAAGAGTACTCGGTACGTAGGCTGTGTGCGCTCTGATCTTGGTGGCTGTGGTGACATTGTTATTTTTCCACACTGTCTTGGATATCTTGGCCACGGCAGCGGAAGCTTTCCCTATCCGCCTGTTGAGCTGTAAGATCAAGGGACCAGTCTTGAAGACTGTTGGTCCTAAGTGTTGAAGACTGTTGGTCCTAAGTAGATGAATTCA
>CM060305.1:39454585-39484585 GCA_030674185.1 Monoplex corrugatus | reverse complement strand
AGAGAGAGCTCCAGGTAGACCCAGGGGAAGACAGAGAGGGTGGAAGATATGCTTGTAACAACAAGGGATAGATACATATGGAGGACCATGTTCGCCAACGCCATGTGGCAAGGCACTTGATGATGATGATGACACGTAAAGAGATACAGAAACAGAGTAAAGAGATACATGTCAATCCCTAAAAACAAGAATGTGCATAACATAGAAATACTAACAATTGTTAACATAGAAGCATACGAGAAGAGGAAAGTGAAAGAACTATGAAGAACAAAAAAGGCAGGCTGGGGGAGATAATATGTCAACTCTAAAGCTGTGCGGTGAGTCATACAAAAGTAAAACAAATCATAGGTGGGGGGTGGGGAATCACATTAAATCAATAAGCAGGAAAGAGATGAAAGATTTAGTACTTTTGATATAGAGAGGTTTGTCATATTGGCAGATGTGATGCGTCTAGTGTGTCGGCTTCGGCTTTCACCGCTGGCTTGCACTGCTGTGCGAAAAGAAGAGCAAGGCGTAAGTCTCTTCCTGTCAGTACATAGCCTCTCCATCAGCAAGCCCTACGTTGTGCCTCCTCGTGGCGACAGGCGGTAACTGAGCACTTCACGGACTCAGGCTGAATCTCGTAGGACTCGGAGGAGGTCTGGCCCCCAGACGTGAGGCATGCAGGCCCACCGGCGTGTGGACACGCCCTGGTGCCCACGAACCAGATCCCCAAGCTATGGGTAAGTAGCTCCACTGCCTTGTGGACATCTCGGGAGAGAGTAAGGCTAAGGGAGTTAACCCTAAAAAATTAAAACGATGGAAGGCAAGGGGAAACCACCATCGTAGTTTTTCCCCAGGAAAACCATGGACAGGAAAGAAAAGAAGAAAATTAACAAAGTCAATAGGTGCTCCTGTGGAGCACCTTCGTCCGGTAGGGACTGTCATGCGGCGCAGGTGACACCAGACCGTCAGCCAGCTACTGCGACCAAAATTAAATTCAACACCAAAATAGCAACATGGAACATCAGAACAATGCTGCATAAAGGTAAATTAACAACTTCAAAATGGAGATGGAAAGGCTTAACATCAGTATTTTAGGACTAGGGGAAGTGAGATGGAAGGGGGCAGGCATGATAACATCAGGAGAATATACAGTGATATACTCTGGTGGTAATTCACATGAAAGAGGAGTAGGCATCATAATGGACAAAGACAAATCAAAAGCAGTTAAGGGATACTGGGCAGTGTCCGGCAGAGTTTTACTGGTCAAATTCGGAGGCAAACCTTTTGATATCAACATCATACAGGTGTATGCACCAACATCCGCAAGTACTCAGGAAGACATCGACAACTTCTACGAAGTTTTAGAGATGGCCAAGGTCCAATGTAAATCACAAGAAGTTACAGTCATAATGGGAGATTTCAATGCTAAAGTGGGACAGGATAGGGTGGAGGATATAGTTGGACCTCATGGCCTTGGTACACAAAATGAAAGAGGGGGAAGCTTGTAGAATGGGCACAGATGAATAAGTTCATAGTAGGAAACACCTGGTTTGAGCAACCTAACAGAAGAAAATGAACTTGGATGAGTCCAGGAGACAATACCAAAAATCAAATTGACTACATCCTGATCAACAAAAGATTTAGAAATTCTTGACTGTCAGCAAAAACACTACCAGACGCAGACTGCAACAGTGACCACAATCCTGTAGTGGGAAGGTTTAGGCTGAAATTGAGGGTATGTACAGACGAATTGAAGAAATTGTCCACAGGAAAAATACATGCACATCAACTGGTTGCTTAAAATCGAAAGATGGCACGGTTATCATGGAAAAAGACAAAATATTAGACAGATGGGGAGAGTACATTAAAGACCTTTTTGAGGATGACAGAAACGAAGAACACATTATAAAAAAGAACTTTGAAGGACCACCCATAATGAAAGATGAAGTTAGAGCAGCACTGAAAAAGATGAAACCAGGAAAACCCCAGGACCAGACAACATTACTACAGAGATGATTGAGCCCTGGAGGAATTTGGCATAGAAAAAATAACAGTCTTCCTAAATGAAATTTATGACACTGGAAAAATCCCCAAAGATATGTCAAAATCAATTTTCATTGCACTTCCAAAGAAGACAGGGGCTATAGAATGCGAACTCCATCGCACAATCAGTTTGATGAGTCATGTAACAAAAATCCTATTAAGAATAATCATGATGAGGACAAGGAATAGAATCAAAAGAGAAATAGCAGAAGAACAGTATGGATTTGTGGAACGGAAAGGAACTATTAATGCCATATACATTCTAAGAACTATCATAGAGAGGTCAATTGAGATGGATAAGGATTTGTATTTATGCTTTGTTGACTATACCAAGGCTTTCGATCGGGTACGACATGATGAATTAATCAACCAACTGGAGAGACTCAATGTCGATAGAAAAGATCTACGAATAATCATGAATTTGTACTGGGAACAAACAGCTGCAATGAGAATAGAAAACAATAAAAGCTCTTTTCAAAACATCAAAAGAGGAGTCAGACAGGGTTGTGTTTTGTCACCAGATCTGTTTTCACTATATAGCGAAAACATCATGAGAAACCTAGAAGAAGACCCTGGATTAAAGGCTGGAGGGAAAATGATAAACAACATTCGGTACGCAGATGACACCGTGGTAATTGCAGAAAGTGAAAGGGACCTACAAAACATTGTGAATATACCAGAAATAAAAAGCAAAGGTAAGGGGTTGGAACTAAACAGCAGGAAGTCATGGTGAGCAGTAAAAAACATGAAATCCCCTCATGCAAAATAACAGCAAATGGCACAACCTTGACACAGATTAATAAGTTCAAATACCTGGGAAAGTCATTTCATCAGACGGCAGATGCACATAGGAAATAGCTGGCAGAATCGGCCAAGCCAAAACAGCATTCAAGAAGATGACAAGCATTCTTACCAACAAATGCCTATCAATTAACATCAGAAAGAGAGTCCTTGAATGTTATATAGAACCAATACTGTTGTACGGATGCGAGGCGTGGACAGTCAGCAAGCAAAGCCAGAGCAGGATCGAGGCAGCCGAGATGTGGTTTCTCAGAAGAATGTTGAGAGTTCCATGGACAGCAAAGAAAACAAACGACACAGTCTTGATGGAGGCAGACACAAGTAGGAAGATTAGGAAAAGACAAGCAACATTTATAGGCAATTTTATGAGGAAGGGGGATTTGGAGCACCTGGTCACAACGGGAAAGCTGGAGGGAAAGAGAGCACCAGGTAGACCCAGGGAGAGAATGCTGGACGGACTTGCAGAGTAGCTGGGGATGAGGAGGGTGGGGGAGATGCTGGGGGCAACGAGAGATAGAGTGGTTGGAAGTCCATGGTCGCCAACGCCATGCAGCAGGGCACCTGATGATGATGATGATATAGAGAGACAGTAGAATTAAAGTGTGATAGAAATGGCTGACTAAATGTTTTATTAGCAAGTGTATGTAGATCTAGAAAAGGGATTTTAATTAGAATAATTATTTACGATATTTCAAGCAGACATTTGTGAAGCTTTCGTTTGAAGCTGTTAAGTGATGTGCATGGCTCGATGTGGAAGGGCAGTGTATTTCAGATATACGTACCCGAAAAGGATATGCCCCAACGCTACAGCTCCCAAACCTTTGTTGTTCTCTGGTTCAAGTGTGTTGTGAACTGACCAACCCACACACCAACCTGCAAATATCATCCTTTCCCGACTGGCTCGCAATAATGGACGCGTCCTTCATAAAACAAATTGGACTGACACTTCTCAAACACGGCAAGTGCTACCTCGGTGGAGACGTTTACCAGCGCATACGTGAGTTGGGGCTATGTCGTAAGCCCCGCACTGCGCGATCCTGTCGTGCTGGACGTCTCCACCGTCTTTGGCACAACCTGCCTCTAGCTGAACCAGTCCAACACCACACGACTCCACACACCACTGATTTGCCTGACTCACTGCCTCTTGACAACTGTCCATCTCAGCTGATGCCCATTGCTCTTAGCCTGGCTGTGTTGGCTGGTCTGGGTTGCCTGACTGCTCAAGTGCTGCTGCACCTTTCACTGCCCCAGTCTCTTCGTTCGCTGCCGTGCTTTCCTGATGCTCATGTGTCTGGGCTCCTCTCTACTCCCTGCACCCTGTCGCCACCGCTATGTCCCCCTCCACCGCCGCCACCTTCCTCCCCTCTGCCACCACTATCTTTGTCCCCACCACTGGTGACTTCGTCTTCTGCTTCATCGTCTCCTCCACTGCCCCTGCCCTCGACCTTGCTGCTGCAGACTTCGTCTTCTCCTCTGCCATCTTCGCCTTCGCCTTCTGTCCTGATGGTGCCTCCTACACTTCTGTCCTGATGGCGCCGCCTTCATCTTCTGTCCCGCTGGTGCCGCCATCATCTTCTGTCCCGTCGATGCTGCCCTCATCTTCTGTCCCGCTGGTGCTGCCTTCATCTTCTGCCCCGTCGGTGCTGCCTTCATCTTCTGCCCCGTCGGTGCCGCCTTCATCTCCACCTCGGCCACCGCCATGTGACTCTGACAAACTGAAAATATGCCTATTTAACGCTCAGTCAATATGCGAAGATGACAAAGCGGATGTCATTGCTGACTTCATCACAGATGAGCATATTGACATTACATTTATCACTGAAACATGGCTTAACCCCTTGGTCAAGAACCCATACATGCGAGTCTCACTCGGAGTGGTTACAGGCTTGCTTCTTTCCATCGCCCATCCCGAGGTGGCGGTATCGCCATCCTCTACAACGACTCACTCCATTCCCGCCTATCTTTCTCGCAGTCTCTGCCTTTCTCCCATCCTTCTTTTGAGCACATCGAAGTATCCTTCCAATCCACCCCTCACCCCATCACCTTCTCCTGTGTCTATCGACCTCCACCTAGCTCTGCCAACAAACTCACCACATCCACGTTTCTCTCTGACTTTGACCAATTACTTGACCACTACTGCCTCTTACCCGGAAATCTCATCATTCTAGGTGACATCAATGTCCACTATGACAACACTCACCGCTATGACACAAGACATATCATCAACTCGCTGTCCAATCACAATATGACTCAACACATTTCTGAACCAACCCATCAAAAAGGTCACACTCTTGACTGGATCATTTCTCGTGATCACCACAATTCAGCTACTGACAACTGCTTAGTTCTTTCTACCCGTCTAACTTCAGCCCTTTCATCTGACCACTCTGCAATTCTCTGTTCTCTTGACATTTCTCCTCCTTCCCGTACCACGCGCGTAGTGACTCGACGCAATCTCAAATCTATCGACCTCTCCACTTTTTCATCTGATGCCTCCCGTCTCCTTTCTGAAAAGTCACATAACCTTGCGGATGAATTCTATACACTCTCCACCATCTTCTGGACACTCATGCTCCAGCCACAACCCGTCTTTTACCTGACCGTCCCCCTACCCCCTGGCTCACTCATGAGATTGCCTGTGCAAAACGTGCTCGTCGCAGAGCAGAGCGCTGCTGGCGCAAATCTAAACTCACTGTTCATAGGCAACTTTTCCAAGCCTCTAAAACAGAAGTATCCACCCTCATTGCATCTGCAAAAACAAGCTTTTTTCCAAACCAAAATCCTGAATGCCTCTTCTTCAAAAGAACTCTTTACAACCATGAATCATCTCCTTGGCACACGAAAAGATTTACATCTCCCAACAAAACACACTAATAAAGAACTCCCATCTATATTCTCCAAGTATTTCACCATCAAAATACAAACTCTTCGTGACAAGCTTGACAGGACACCCTGTCAACCATGCCCACCTGACCCTTCCTTCTCTGGCACACCTCTTACTACTTTTACCCCAGTCTCACAAGAAGAAATTCTCAACACAATCAGATCCATGTCGTTCAAAACCTGCAAACTGGATCCTCTTCCAGGTTCTCTCTACTCCGACTGTCTCCCTACTCTCCTCCCATTCATCACTGACATCATCAACACTTCTCTTCAAACTGGAACTGTCCCAGATTCTTTCAAGTCTGCTATCGTTCACCCTCTCCTCAAGAAATACAATTTAGACCCAAATGAACTGAAAAACTACCGGCCTATCTCTAATCTATCTTTCTTGTCAAAACTCCTTTAAAAAGTTGTCCTCAATCAGCTGAACTCTCACCTGTCTGCCAACGATTTCCTCAATCCTTTCCAGTCAGCCTACCGCCAGTGCCATAGCACTGAAACTGCCCTACTACACATTCTCAACAATCTCCTCCTTGCAACTGATACCGGCAAAGTCTCTCTCCTCACACTCCTTGATCTGTCTGCAGCCTTTGATACCATTGATCATGGTATTCTCCTTTCTAGACTCCATCATACTTTTGGTATCTCTGACACTGCTCTCTCCTGGTTCACTTCATATCTATCAAACAGAAAACAAACTGTTCTCATCAATGGCACTTACTCTCAACCTGCATACCTGACCTGTGGTGTTCCACAAGGATCTGTCCTTGGCCCTGTTCTTTTCACTCTTTACACCTCCCCCCTGTCCACCATCATCAACTTCCACTCTATAAAACACCACTTCTATGGTGATGACACCCAACTTCAAGACAGTGACTCACCTGACAATGTACAGTACCTCTTGACTCGCACCACTGAGTGTTACTCGGACATTAAGAACTGGATGACATACAATAAACTTCAGCTTAACGACGACAAGACAGAAGCTATCCTTATTGACACCCGTCAGAAACTTTCTCAGCTGCCTCCATTTTCTCTCCCATTATGTAACACATCAGTCCCAATTTCTGATTCAGCTAAAAACCTTGGTGTCTGCCTTGACTCTACCCTCTCCATGAACAACTTTGTTTCTCAAACTGCCAGATCTTGCTACTATCACCTCCATCGTATAAGCCTGATCAGGAAGTATCTCTCTGTTGAAACAACAGCAAAACTTGTTCTCTCCTTCATAATGTCTCGCATTGACTATTGCAATTCACTCCTGTCTGGTCTTCCTGCCTCCACCATTCACATCCTACAGCGCATTCAAAACAATGCTGCACGTCTTGTACTCAAAAAGAAAAAAAGCTGACCACATATCTCCTCTCCTGGCACAACTTCACTGGCTCCCTGTATCAAAGCGCATACAGTACAAACTAGGCACCACGTGCTACAAAAGCCTCAATAACGCAGCCCCCGATTACCTGTCAAGCCTACTTGAGATCTATGTTCCCTCACGTACCCTCCGCTCTGCCTCCGATCCTCTGACTTTTCGCTTTCCACGCACTAAACTCAATACCTATGGTCCACGAGCCTTCTCTGTTTCTGGTCCACTCTCCTGGAACAAACTTCCTCTCTCAGTCCGTCAGCAACCTACTTTTGTCTCCTTCAAGTCCGCTCTCAAAACTCATCTTTTCTCCTCTGCATAAAATCCTGACCTCACTCAACCCACTCTGCAGCCTGTCTCCGCTCGGAGTGGAATCACATTGTAATATATATTTGTATATAATATGCTCTCTATAATTTTCCATTGCTTTTCTTCTTTTCCCCCATTTATAGCCGTGTGTGTGTGTGCGTGCGTGCGTGCGTGCGTGTGTGTGCGTGCGTGTGTGTGCGTGCGTGCGTATGTGTCTGTTCAGCGCTTAGATTTGATTTCTATCAAGATTTTGTGCTATATAAATATTGTAATTATTATTATTATTATTATGTGCTTGCTGTGAGTGTGTGTGTGTGTGTATGGCTGACTCGTATTTCCCAAGTGATTCATTAATAAATATATCGTCGGTTGGCAAGCTAAATGCACTATGTTTATGCTACTTTAGTGTTGTATGTTTTTGATCTCTTCTTTTCAAAAATTGTTGTAGGTTTACTTTCATCATTATGTAAAATTTAACAACAATCCATTTCTTTTTAAAATGCAGTTAATAATTTTTTTGTTTTTTTGTTTTTTGTGCACGATGTAAATGGAATATTACTATTATTATTACAATTACTATGGGGGAATTAATCGTGCAAATCAAATAAATTATTCTCACCAATGAAGAGTTGCGTACCTTGAAATTGATATTTCGAAATTGCTCAAAACTACACTTAGTGAAATTGACCAAAAGAAAGCTGCAAAATCTGACTATTCATTTTTCAGCAGTATGTCTATAGGAACACGCACGGTAGTGGTTCATTTGTTAAGCTGACTTGCACATTTTTATGATCGAGACCCAGTTTGGGATTCCGATCCATATATTTAATAATCTCCAGCTCCGAAACAGGATAGGCCAAACAACAACAACTTGAATATGGCGTCCAATCTCGCTAAACTTGTTCGATCAGGGCCTGGTCGTTTATTGTTGCCCATATTAGGGAAAAATATGACTCAACAGATCACGTCTGTTAGAACCAAAGTCTATTCTGAAACAGGTGCACTATTAGGAAAGCCAATTCGTGTTAAGTTTGGTCTTGTAAAAGTGGCCTGCACAGTCACCCCGTTTCTGTTGACAGGGGGTTATCTGAGTCGAGAATTTGCTGCGCTGCTGGAAGAACATGAGCTGTTTGTACCCGACGATGATGATGACGACTGATACTACTGCCGTCATCTTCCATGTGTGTAAGACTGAAATTTGAATGTTTCTTGATGTTAGAACCAGCTCCCTAAGTTAACAACTCGACTTCTGCTTTCAGTTGCAGTGGGCGTGGTTACCACCCCTCCACCTCCAGATCCATCCACCCTTAGTAGCCTTACCAGCATTAACACCGTCACCATCCACCCACCCACACCTTCACATATTATCCCCCTCATTCTTGTCTACTTTAATTTTTGTTTAAAATATAAAATACAGTTACAAGTCCCATCGTTGGAAGCTTCCTGTTGGTAAGTCGACTGTTAAACATGGACTTAGTGATACTAAGAATCAAGCTGTGTTTCATATATTGCAGTAGTTTCTGTTTATAGGTTGTGTTGTATAAGAAAATTTAGCTTTGTGCATTATTCTGGAGATGTATGCACCTTGGATTTGGGAGGTGCATTGTCCCAGAGAATTATCATATATGCCATTTGGATTTGGAAATTTTTCAGTAAGTGGAAGTAGGGAGAGAGAGAGAAGTGCAGGTGGATGGGTGGGGGTAGGGAGGCCAAAGTAACTGTAAAACAATATTTTGATGTCATTGTTACTTTCTTGAAGTGTTTTATGTGTTTCAGATGAAAGATTCCACTGTTCAAGCTGTATGCAACATGTTACTCTACAATCTCCTTTCCAGTCCCATTGTGAAGCCCTCCTCAAGAAAACAGACACTGTTTCATTTGGTCCAAATTTTAGAGCTATAGTTAACAGTAGCAGACACATCAAATTAACACTCTCTAACATTATCTGGTTATGCTGGGAAAACGTTTTGGTGTGAAGAACCTTACAAGTAATGCACAAAGTAGGCTATATGGTTTTCTGTATTGACATGTAAGATGGTGTACATTTTCTCAGTTCTGGCAATACTATCGGGTGCAAATTTTTATGTAATTTATGTGGGAACGATTCATTGGAAAACTAGTACTTGTATGTTTAGATATTTTGAAATTTGGATTGATTTCTTGGCAACAGTTTCTGAGTTTTCTTTTCTTTGAGTTATAGTGTGTGTGTGTGTTAAATTTATTAGATGAAAGTTTGTTGATTAATTTACAGGATATTTGTTTTAGACAACTTAGAGTTCAGTTTTTAATGTTCATATGATTACATTATAAGCTGAATAGGAAGTACTAGCTAGCTGTAAAATAAATCCACCAGGACCTGTTGCTGCTGAATATTAAAGTGGTTTCAAGTTAGCATGATGAACACCTGACACATGCATACATGTATGATTTACCAGCTTACACTCTGATTTGATCTGTGGTTGGTCAGCTAAGCTGTTAATTGGTCGATGCAAGCATTGCATGCCCGCGCACACACACACACACACACACACACACACACACCACACACTCACACACCACACACACACACACACACACACAGAGGTACGACACACACACTCTTATAACAATTGAATTGTGCAGTCCAGAATTAAAATTTCAGAAGGTTCTTGGAAATACTGTAATGCCTTTTGTTGTTGTGTGGCCTTTTCTTAGCTTTTCTGTTTTATTTTCTTTGTATTAGCTTTTTTGTAGGCCTACTGTTTCTGAAATTTCCTTCTTTTCCAAATCCTTCTGTCTCTACCACCCTCTCCATTCTGATTCAGACAGTATGGCATTGGTTCATTGTTGTGGTGAGCTTTTAGAATAATTTAGGTAATCGGTTTAATTTTTTTTCCTGTTGGTTGGTTGGCTTGTTTGTCTTGAGCCAAGATGATCCATAGTTTCTTTATTTTATTATTTATAATATATTGGTATGAAAGCTAAATTGCATTGTTCATTTTCTAAAAATTGTAGCCTACTTCCAACTAACTTTTGCATCTTTTTCTTTCATTGCCCCACCTCCTGTGTCACATAAAGCCTAAGGTGACATTATTTGAAGTTTCAAATGTTATAAAAATATCTCCAGTGGCTGTCAGCGTGAGTTGATTCTTGGCTGGAATAGTCATTCCTGTTGACCATTTCACCTGAGGTGTGTGCTGACATGAAACATTACCAAGTGAATGAACGATTTTGAATTTTAATGAGACTGAGTATTTACTCGAACCAGTAGATCTTTGTAATCAGCTTGGTGGATTTACTGGAACCAGTAGATCTTTGTAATCAGCTTGGTGGTATTTCATCCTTTGCTATGATTTCGTTTCGGTCTAATCTTTGTGACATCCCATAGCACACTGTATCATATCACAAAAAAATAGAAAAATACCATACATATACACACACATAGAAAGAGAACATGGGGGGGGGGGGGACTATAAAGAAATGATAATTTAGCCATATAATGAATGATTAGAAACAAAATGAAGCCAGAATGTAACCTTTACTATTGTAGTTTAATGTTTAATTACATGCATACTACACTGCATGTGTAGTTATGTAAATGTTGAAAATCTGGTTCATAATTGCAGATTACATTCCTGTTCACAGTGAACACATTTATGTGGAATCTCAGAAATGTTTGTGGCAACTCAGTTTGTGAGAATCTCTTTAAACACCAAATTCTTAACAAACCTGCATTTGTCCATTTAAAGCAGGTATGTGCGCTTTGTGTGTGTGTGTGTGTGAAAAAGTGATTTTTTTTATTTCTTTGTACTGTCCATTCTGGTGGGTATAACTAGTTTCAGAAATGTTAAATTAAAATATTTCAGCAAGCATTTTTTGAGGATTGTCAAGGAATACATTTTTGCCAAATTGTGTTAAAATATTTAGCTATTTAGCTTAGCTAGGAAATATTTCAAACATATTATTGTTCTGAACTTCAATGAAACTGATGTGTGTTAAAAAATTTGCTTAGCAAGGAAATATTTCAAACATGTTATTATTATTTTAAACTTCAATGAAACTGATGTAGAGTGTGTGGCCTAATGGATAACATACCCACTGAAATGTGGGGAAGCCAGGTTTGATTCCAGATAAGATGAATTTTTTCTCCACCCTCCACTAGACCTTGAGTGGTGGTCTGGGTGTTGGCCTTTTGGAGGAGACTTAGGGCATGTTAAATATCCCATGGCCAAACAAGCATTGTCCCTTGCAAGATTCTGTAGAAAAATCCACTTTCATAGGTAAATAGACAAACAAAAATACACACAAAGAGGAAAAGAAAATTAAATTGGTGGCGCCTACTCTGGCAAACATGTTTTCAGGGGAGAAAGACATTTCATGAGGAAACATTTTGTTGTCACACTCACACACACACACACACACACACACACACACACACGCACGCACACGCATGCACGCTCGCACACACGCACGCACGCACACACATTCACATTCATACATACATACACGCATGCACACACAAATAGGAAAAAAGAAAAAGGACAGAAAGAAATGAAGCAAGTTCAAAGGCTTTTTCTAACCCAGCAGGAAGATGATGGATAAGGTGCAGGAATGAAAAGGTTTGGTATTACTAGTATGTATCGTAGAAGACACTACTTGAAAATTTTATGACTATTTTCCATTATCTTGTTTAGATTTCATAACTGATATTATATTTGCTAGCATTGTTATGCCTTTCTGTCCATCATATGTGTCTTAGAAAGATACTAGAGAAGGGTTTTGTTTCTTTTTTTGACTATCTTGTGTAGATTTCATGACAGAAGTGTATTATTATTGTTGTTACTTCTTTTTGTCCTTTATCTGTGTCTTAGAAAGGTACTAGACAAGGATGCTGCTTATGTTTTGATTATCTTACTCAGATTTCATGACAGATATTCATTTTTGTTACTGTTATCATGCCTTTTTGCCCATTATATCTGATAGTGATGGTGTTTTTCTGCTTTCCTGTTGCACCATTTTACCTCTAATATCTAATCGTAACAGTGTATGGTTTAGTTGTTACTGTTACTCTGTTTTATCTGTCAGACCTGATATAATATTTTTTCATCTTTCTATCTGTCATATCTAATCACAACAATGCCTATTTGTCTTGTTACTGTTATGCCCCTTTTAACCATGGTAACTGAGTATAACAGATGTTTTGGTTTTGTATTTGTTTTGTATAATGCCCTGTTACCCATCATCTGATCTCAGTGATAATCATTTTTGCTGTGGCTGTTTGCCTTTTTATGTCAGATCTGATTTTAGTTACAGAATGAGCTAGATTTTGTTGTTATTGTTGAAGTCAAGATTTTGTTTGAGCATAGAAGTATTAAAGTACGTTGTATGCATGGCTTTCAATTTCTTGTACAGCAAACTGACTTACATTGCAGAACACATTTAAAACTGTTTGTTGTTATTCGATTTTCATTTTATTTTGTGGATTGCACTTACATAATATCGGTATTTATATACAAGTTTATGATTAGGTGTGTGACAACACTCTGTCTTCTTTTTGTGCATTTTTTTTTCTTTATCTTTCCCTCCCCTCTGCCCCCTCTTTCTGTGTCTCTGTATTCATTCTGGTTTGTATGTAATATGGAATTCTTATTCATGGTTTCTTTTTTTAAACATCACTATGATGTTTTATTCATGTACACTTTTTATTGACACTTGATTAATATGTATGAATTAATGTAGGCTATCCCTTTAGCTGTAACTTTGACCTTTATTTCACAGTGGCGTTAGGGAGACTAGAGTATCAATTACATCGTCAGATATTGCAATTTTAGTGCTTTCTTTGTGATGACCAACAATGTTGAGTCTGTTGAACTTTGATTTTCCTATTTTGCTTGTATTTATTATCACCTTAAAAACTGTCTGTGACACATGTTAAGTACCAGTATTTTCCTTCTCACAAATATTTATTAAAGTTTCTGTCACTTTTCATTTTCATGATTTATAGGCCTACTGTTTATGCATGTGTAAGAGTTGTGTGTGTGTATGCTCTCTGTCTGTCTGTCTGTCTGTCTGTCTGTCTCTCTCTCTCTCTCTCTCTCTCTCTCTCTCTCTCTCTCTCTCTCTCTCTCTCTCTCTCTCTCTCTCTCTCTCTCTCTCTCTCTGTTTTTCCTGGTTTTTGAAACACATTCCAAAATCTTAAGAAACGGACAAAGCCCATGCAGACTTCATGAAGTATGTGAGCTGGCGGTAGCTAGATTAGATTGTAACCCAATCAATCACCTGGTGTCCTGTCAGGGTGATAGTAAAGTCAAATGGATGACAGTTTGATGGTAATAAGTGGCTGTCCATTAAAGTTCAAAAACTACTTGAGTTTATTTCATTGGTTGATAAAGTATCTGCCAAGGAAGGCGACAGTAGTAGGTAGTAAAAAAACACTGGGTTGGGGGGGGGGGGGGGGGGAGCCAGTCAGCAGAAGGTCCTTTCTCCTCTGAGGACCTTCTACTGTCTGGCTCTCCCCAGAGTTTCTTACTACCTACTACTGTAGCTTTCCATGGCAGATACTTTATCAGCCAATCAAATAAACTTTATCAGCCAATCGGTACTAGCATTATGTTTATAGTTTATTAGCTAATCGGTATGAGCAATACCTTCGTTGACTTATACAGGATTCAACTAGGCCTTGTGGTCAAAATTTCTATTTAACTCCTTGCACAAAATGGGTTTCAGACAATCTTGCTACCTTGTAACTTCTGGAAGGCTGATGGTTAGGCCATACAGTCCTTGTTTTCCTGGAGTTTATTTTGAATACTAATTCCCCACTGTGGCTGTGAAATCTGAGGGAGTTTTTTTCATTTGCTGGAAAATTTGCACAAAAACTGTTGCAATCAAATTTTTGAAGTGGTGTGAGGAATGTTTAGAAAGCCATACGAAAACCTGTATGCTTGCTTTTACTCTTTTAACCTTTTGACTCCCACACCCTGTCCACCAACATCCTGCATTGCCAATCATGCTATCAAAACTTGCAGGAAGCTGGTGGTAAGGGTGAGGGAGTCAAAGGGTCAAGTTTTTGCAGTTGGTGGATAGGGTGCAGGAGTCAAAGGGTTAATGTGTGACTTTATTTTTCTCTCTCTATAATGTTCTTAGACTAAAAAAAATTATTATAAAAGCCATATACAAACATGTCGTTTAGCTTATACAATACTGGCTTTCTCACCACTACTAAAGTTCTCGAGCGTTATGACTGAAGAAAAGAAAGGTTGTCACTTAGAAGAAACTCAAGCTGCTTGGAACACCTCTCTCGTTCTCTGTCCGTCTGTCTGTCTGTCTGCCTGTCTGACTGCCTGTCTATCTGTCTGTCTGTCTCTGTTTGCCCGTCTCTGTTTCTCCCTTTCTCTGTCAATGTCTCTGTCTCTCTGTTTTTGACTCTGTCTCTCTGTTTGCCCGTCTCTGTTTCTCCCTTTCTCTGTCAATGTCTCTGTCTCTCTGTTTTTGACTCTGTCTCTCTCCTCCTCCCCCCCTCTCTCTCTCTAGCTGTGCGTGCATGTGTCTCTGTCTCAAAGCAAACAAACAAGCGAACAAAACTAGAAAGAGACAACTGTTTGTTCACACTGCATCTATGCACTGGAAAAAAGCCTTTGACTTAATGATGAAAATAACTGAATTAAGATTTTGTGAACGTAGAAATAAGCCCATGCTGATAGAAACAGTTTCGTCAACGCTGGTATACAGAAAAGGATGGTAAAGCCTGACAAATAATCTAACAACTCGTCATTGTGACCAAAAATACAACAACAAAAAAACAACCCATGTTTGACAATGTGGCACAATGAGGCAGCAGTTCCCACCTCTCTTCTCCCACCCCCTCTTTTCCTCTCCCCCGACTCGGTTGTCTGCACATCTTTAACCTCTACAATCCCCCTTCATTCCAGTTATCTCCCCCCACCCCCACCAATGTTTCCTCGAACGTGTGTGTGTGTGCGATCAAAGAGGACAGACAGTATTCTCTTTGGTGCGATGTTCTAGTTCTTTGGTCCATGCTGAGCAGGCATTATGTTGGTACGGTACGTAGTTTGCATATCTGTCTTTGGCGGGAATCATAAAAATGATTTATGACATCCCACTGAGCCTGATAAACCTTTGCTAAAAGCTGGTCTTGGATTGCATGTTTCTGCGCACACACATCATCGTGCGCAACGCACATACACACACGCGCGCACACACACGCACGCACGCACACACACACATACACACACACGCGCTGAGATTGAAATTAATTGGGACGGGCAAATCCGATGTACGGATATAAGGCTACCACCATGGGGCTTATGAGTGCGTATTCGCAACTGTAAAGTTTTCCTTTAAAAAATAATGCATTTTTGAATTCAGCACTCCAAATTTGTCCTTTTCCAGAACATTGTTATAGTTAAGGTCTGACGAAAATTTATGACTGACTTGAAAGATGCGTTTGTTGGTTCGGTCCGTTCACGTCCTGCCCAGCATACACACACACTCTCTCTCTCTCTCTCTCTCTCTCTCTCTCTCTCTCTCTCTCTCTCTCTCTCTCTCTCTCTCTCTCTCTCTTCTCTTCTCTCTCTCTCACTGACTCATTCACACACAAACACACACACACACACACACGTACACATATGCACAGACATATAGGAACAACATAATTACTGTCACTCATCAGGCACGCAAAACCACACGTGCACAAGAGTTTTTGAGTTTGAACTTCTTCAAGAGGAATTTAACACATTCGGATAATTCAATATGCGCTCCCCCTATCTATGAATAATTTGATGGAATCGTTGGGACTGCAAAAAAAACCTATGCCTGTCAAGATACTGAAATGAAAACAAGCAATTTGGCAGGGGGACCAATAAAATACTAAGACAACATCACCAGAATGATTTTGAGCTTGAGACAGGCAGTGAACAGACAAGATTTTATGTTGAGGATTGACAATGAACTCGAGAAATCGGATCTAGAATCCATATCTCTGTCAGCAGTACCAGACAACCCACGAGAAATATGGTACCCAGACAGGATCGAACCCAGACCTTCCACTGAAAAATCCAGTGTCCCAGCCAATTAGTTTCAACAATTGAACAGATTCTTAAAGAGCTGCGTTCAGTCTTCGTGCTTTACTTGGAATTTAGTACGAGAACAAAGCTGAAATTGAATCAAAGTATCACAAACAATTTACGTTTGATCTCTACAGGAATCCACATAAGAAATTACCTAAATTTCGGGATCAGATTATGGCAGTGAAGATACCAATTACGTACGAATCTATCACAATCACTGACAGACCTGCATGGCACTTAGCCGAATCCTCTTAACCCTTTGACTCCTGCAGCCTGCCCAACAGCATCCTTCTTTGTCAACCATGCTGGAAGAGCAAAAACTTAACCCTTTGACTCCCTCACTCTATCCACCAGCTTCCTGCAGGAAGCTGGTGGATAGGGTGAGGGAGTCAAAGGGTTAAGTTTTTGCAGTTGGTAGATAGGGTGCAGGTGGCAAAGGGTTAATCATTGTCTCAGTAATCAGAAGAGCTATAACTTGAGGAAACATCCATCAGAGTTTGCAGCCTGTCTGAATCTACCACAAATAAAACAACTCAGTTTCCACCATCACGTTTAATGTGTCACTAATCATTCAAAATTTAGGTTAAAGCATTACCAGCATTGCTGTTGCTCGTAAAAGCAAGTCTGAAACTCAGAAGTTTAAAAATCATGTCTAACAAGCGACAACAGCCCAAATTAACTATCACTTAATAAAAGAATATATGAATGTCCCCGGGTAGTACTAGATGAAAGGGCACCTTCGTTGCCCGAGCGTTGATGAAGGATGTCTACAACTGGTCTCCTGCTACTCCCAAGCTGTCGTGGAATCCTCGGCAGCTTTAATTAGTCCACCTTCTGTGAAACCAAAGACGCATCAATTAATAAATAATAAATGCTACCATATGTACACCTGGTGCATGCACAGTCTGAATACAACCTTTACGTAGATGACAGTTTGCCAGATAGAGCTTACAAAAAAGTTGAGATCATGATATGTTTGAATAGATATGATGATGCTTCAAGAGCTCAGTGAGCCTACTCTATTTGAAGTCCCTTGCAGTTGATCATATCATCAACCAACCACAGCAATGAAATATGCTGTGCTAATCCTGATCTTCTCCATCGCATGACATCAGTAGCGTCGATTCATATGGAATTCATTCGGAGTGCAGAGACGTTATTTGACAAACTGAAACTGGGACACGCAATTAGCCATCCAGTTCACAGGGAAAGACCTTGCGCTGTTCATTTTCTTGAAATAGTAGGCCCTATAGTAAGACGGAATCCTAGTGACATATAAAACAAATACATATACAGGATGGTCGACTCATTCTAACAGTCTCCTTTTTCGTGTAAAAATTATATAAGGTAATCCAGATTTTGTACTTTTGAAGATCACTGTGATCTTGAAGAAGTTGCAGCTGAAATAAAACTTGACATGCATCGAGGACAATGGTAACCTGTCACAACAGTTAAAACAGTTTTTGAATATTGTCAGAAGTTACTGAAAGAGTGCTGTTTACATAATTCCTTCAAAAGAACTGATTTTGGCACTTCCATTGGTCTACGCGACCTTAAGGCTAGAACTTTACTTTCCAGACTTAGCCTTAAGTTTTCAAAATCAATTCAACGCTTTGACCAAAAATTGGTAAAGATCCAACCAAAAAGAGCTGAAACTTTTTGTTCTGGTTGTTCTCTCTCTCTCTCTCTCTCTCTCTCTCACACACACACACACACACACACACACACACACACACACACACACACACACACAAACACACACACACACACACACACACACAAACACACACACACACACACACACACAAACACACACACACACACACACACACACACAAACACACACATATATCCAGTCGATATGAAACGATCTCTTCCCCACCTCTTTTTTTGTTATTGTTGTTGTTGTTGTCTTTTTAACCCTTTTACTCCCACAGTTTGTCCATGAACTGCAAAAATTGAACTCTTTCACTCCCTCGCCCTATCCACCAGCTTCCTGCAGGAAGCTGGTCAATAGGGTGAGGGAGTGAAAAGGTTAAGTTTTTGCTTTGCTCTCATGGCTGACGATGCAGGATGCTGGCAGAAAGGGTGAGAGAGTTAATGGGTTAAAAGGAGACTTAGAAAAACGCAAAATGTATATTGGCATGATCCCTTTCATTCCCTTATCCTATCCACTTGGTTAACAAATACTTTTCTGGGCACTTACATGTACCAGCGTCTTGCTCTCTGTTGGACAGATATCCTATCCACTTGGCTAACAAACACTTTTCTGGGCACGTACCAGCGTCTTGCTCTCTGTTGGACAGATATCCTATCCACTTGGCTAACAAACACTTTTCTGGGCACGTACCAGCGTCTTGCTCTCTGTTGGACAGATATCCTATCCACTTGGCTAACAAACATTTTTCTGGGCACGTACCAGCGTCTTGCTCTCTGTTGGACAGATATCCTATCCACTTGGCTAACAAACACTTTTCTGGGCACGTACCAGCGTCTTGCTCTCTGTTGGACAGGTATCCTATCCACTTGGTTAACAAACATTTTTCTGGGCACGTACCAGCGTCTTGCTCTCTGTTGGACAGATATTCTATCCACTTGGTTAACAAACACTTTTCTGGGCACGTACCAGCGTCTTGCTCTCTGCTGGACAGATATTCTATCCACTTGGTTAACAAACACTTTTCTGAGCACGTACCAGCGTATTGCTCTCTGCTGGACAGAAACTGAGGAAGCCGCATAGTTGCTGTGGACTGATGAGCTTCTTCACGACCATGTTGACGATGATGGGTTCGTACTGATGCAGGAACGACTTGCACTCTACCTGTATCTGTGCCGGCAGTGCATAACAGGCAGGGCCCAAAAGGTGGGATAATCCTTCCTGACGAACAAGAAACAAATTGTATCACTGGTATGAACATTTGATGAGGACGGTAGTGATGATGATAATGGACTTTGCCATCTGTCCTAGGATGAATAGGCCAACTGGTCCTTTATCTCCTGGTATGGTGTCTTCATGTGTGATACAAGACCAAGTCTGAAGGCGCATATGGTCTTCCGCAGGCACTGCATGGGAAGGCTTCCTGTGGCCTTACACTCTACTGCCGCCGTCCTTCTTCTGTTGAATAGCACCGAAAGGTGCTGTTAAAAAGATACAGAGACAAAGTAAACAAATACACAAATAATTCGTAATTATGTGGTTTTCTATCTTTATTTGAAACTCCTATTAGGAAAAAAAACTAAATAAAGGATAACTGGGATTCATAAATAAATATAAGCAATCGCTACTGTATGTATGTATGTATGTATGTATGTATGTACACATATGTGTATATACACACATATACATATACATGTGTATATATATATATATATATTATATATATATATATAATATATATATATATATGTACGTCTGTGTGTCTGTCTGTGTACATGCGTGCATGCGTGTGTGCGCGTTTTTCTGCTCCTCCTATTAGAAAAAAAAACTAAATAAAGGATAACTGGGATTCATAAATAAATATAAACAATCGCTACTGTATGTATGTTTGTATGTATGTATGTACACATATGGCAACAGTCTGAAGAACACCAAGAACTTTAAATACCTTGGAAGTATCATCTCTGCAGACGGCTCCATCGATCAGGAAATTGATTCACGAATCAGCAAAGCCAGCCAGGCTCTCGGTAGGCTGAAAAACAAGGTACTAAACCAGCACAATGTCCGGCTGTCAACAAAAATCAAAGTGTACAATGCCGTTGTGCTCTCCTCCCTCCTCAACGGTTCGGAGACTTGGACACTCTACAGGAAGCACATCAACAAATTAGAGCAGTTCCACTAAAGGGCTCTCCGCAGCATACTTGGCATCCGGTGGCAAGACCGCATCACCAACATTGAGGTCCTCAACCGATCAAGCTCACAAAGCATAGAAAGCCTGCTTGTCAAAGCCCAACTGAGATGGATCGGCCATGTCATCCGCATGGAAGACCACCGAATGCCCAAACAACTGCTGTACGGCGAACTCACAAGTGGCAAAAGAAATCTCGGGAGGCCAAAAAAGCGTTTCAAGGACACGATAAAGGCAAACCTCCAGTTTGCACAGGTTACCCCCAAAGAACTCGAAGGAACTGCCCCGAAAGGAACGCCTGGCGCAGGGCCGTCCATCTTGCCAGCAGAAACAGCGATATCAACTACAGGGAGAAGCTGACTATCAGAAGAGAGAGGAGACATAATCCAACCACCCCAACCACGACATTCCAGTGTCCCCACTGCAACAGACACTGTACATCCAAGATCGGATTGCACAGCCACATGCGCGTCCACAGATGAGCTGCAGGATTTCATCGTCATCTTCGGCAACGAAGGACTACCATCATACATATATATATATATATATATATATATATATATATATATATATATATATATATACATATGTACGTCTGTGTGTCTGTCTGTGTACATGCGTGCATGCGTGTGTGCGCGTTTTTCTGTGTGTCTGTTTGTCTGTTTGTATGTCTGTCTGAAGTCCGTGTGCGTGCATACATATACTCCTAATCATAATTTAAGGGCCACTTCTTCCTTCCTCTCTAATTTTAAGTTGAAATAATTGACAATGTTTAGAATTGATTCTATGTTTTATTTCATCATTTCCACACCTGTTTTGGAAAAAGAAATTAGCACAATGACCCATTAGTGAACAGCACATGCATTTAAAGGAACATCCCCCCTTTTCAAAAAACAGAAAGTGTCAGATTTGGCCAATCTGTTTTCAATATCGCGTGTGTCCGCCCCGAGCCTGGATGCATGCTTCACAGCGCCGATGCATCGACCCCACAAGGGTACGGAGTGTGTCCTGAGGGATGGCCGCCCACTCGATCTGCAGGATGTCGACCAGCCTGGCCAGGGTGCCCGGTGGGGGGTGGTTGTCCCTGATGCGCCTCCCGAGCACATCCCAGAGGTGTTCAATTGGGTTCAGGTCAGGTGAGCACGCTGGCCAGGCCATACGGACGACTTCATGCTGCTCCAGGAAGTCGGTCACAAGGCGTGCTCGATGCGCAGGTGCATTGTCGTCCTGGAAGATGGCGCCTTGACCAAGGTCCACAAGCGCAGGCAGTGCCACGGCCGCCAGAACCTCGTCCCGGTACCGGACCCCGTTCAGGATGCCGTCAATGGGGAGCAGGGGGGTCCGGGTACCACGGCTCATGCCACCCCACACCATCACCGACCCGCCGCCGTACCGGTTATGCTCTTGGACAGTGGCGTCAGCGAACCTCTCCCCTTGACGTCGCCACACCCGAGCCCGGCCATCGTTAAAGGTCAGGGTGAACCTGGACTCATCCGAAAACAAGACCCGGGCCCACTGTTGCCTTGTCCAGGTCACGTGCTCCCTGGCCCAGGTCATGCGGCGCACTCTGTTGACCGGTGACAGCACGGGTCGGACGGCCGGTCTCCGTGACCTCAAGTTTGCCTCATGTAGCCGTCTTCTCACCGTGCTGCAGCTGATGTTAGCACCTGTTGCGTCCCTCAGCTGACCCCTCAAGGTCACCGCAGTGGATGCCCTTTCCCTCAGGACGGAGAGGGCAAGGTAGCGGTCTTGCTGTCTGTCGTTACTCTGGGTCGACCTGTGTGACGCCTTTCCTGGACTGCTCCAGTCTCATTGAAGCGCTCCAGCAGTCTCTGGATTGTGGAATGCGACACTTCAAGTCGTCTAGCAACTTCCCGCTGCGCTAGGCCTTCATCAAGCAGAGCGAGGGCTCTCCCCGCTGCTCATCCGTCATCCGTCGTCTTGCAAGCATGGTTAAAACGAACCAAGAACGGGTCCTTTTT
Organism: Monoplex corrugatus; assembly: GCA_030674185.1. Taxonomy (NCBI): domain Eukaryota; kingdom Metazoa; phylum Mollusca; class Gastropoda; order Littorinimorpha; family Ranellidae; genus Monoplex; species Monoplex corrugatus. The sequence goes on along the minus strand of CM060305.1, from coordinate 39,462,306 downwards.
ATCCTCGTCTGCGGGCAACTTTGGCTGGAGTAGTGTTCAAAAAGGGCTTGCCTTGCACGTGCAAAGCGAATTTTGTCGCTACCTTGCCTGCGTCGTCAGAGAGACCCTGCTGAAGATTCGACAATTTCGTGTGGAAATTGTCTTCCTTGGGCCGCCCATTGCAAATCGGCAAATCCCCAAACACGTGCCAAAAGGAAACTGCAATGTTGTCTGAGCTCTTATCCATTCAGTTACGGCAACGAATTGGAGAAAAGAGTAAGAGAAAATAGGTTATTTCTCCTTTCAAAAATTGACTCAAAAACGTTCCTGGCCCTTCAATAATGACGTGTAGTATATGTGTATACATGTGTGTATTTGTCTGTAGATGTCGTCTCCCCTATCTAGCTGTGCTGGTATGTGTGTGCATGCGGATACTTGGGCAACCAACAAAGTCTGTTAACCTCGGTGACATTGGACGTCATGGCAGACATGGTCAGTTTGGTGATCAACATACAGGCCTCACAGTACACATGACGGTCAGGGTGCTGCGCAGACTTGACCAGCATGGGAGAGCTGGCTACACCAGTGTCCTGCAGTCCAGTTACCATGGGATAGTCTTTAGGGTCCATGTGTTTGCACAGCCCAAAAATGTAGCAAAATACGGAGGGATCCTGCTCATCGAAAAGTATACGAAAAGATTAGACTAACGAAAACAAACACAAACGGACAACTGTATAGCAAAACACAAAGGGATTCTGCTGATCGGAAATATGGAAAGATCAGGTTAACAAATTCAACGTTTTACAACAGCACTTCAATTCGATATCTATTTATTGTCGAATTAACTGGTGTCGTACTTTGTTGTTTCACAAGAAGAACTTAAAATTTTGTGTTTTGGTTTGACACAAACCATTTATAAGCACCACATGAAGATAACTATCAGTATCAGCATTAAAACAAATTACACGTAATGTTAGCGACAGAGAAAATTCCAGATCTCAAAATGAACTAAAACATAAAACCATGATCATGAATGTGATTTGGTCTTCAGTTAAAATTTGTATAATATACAGCCATATCGATCAAAGTCCTTTGATCACTGAAATATTTGGTTGGTCCAAATGTATGAAGAAATTTACTTTCAAATATGTCGTTGGGTTGACGATAGCTTTGACTAAATTTAAGACGAATATGTGATTCTGGTAGGAAACCTTATTAAAGTAAGTTTTAGTAAGACTGGGCAAAAGTCAAGTTTATACAGTGCAGTGCAAGTTCTCAGTTGAATAAGGTCCAAGTAACTATGGTCCAACATTTGAACCACTGTGACTTAAGATTTAGCATAAAGAAAATCAAATAAGTTTACATGATCCCTGAAAACGGAGTATGAAAGTGTTGCAAAAAAAAACCCCGAGCAAACAAACGAACGAACACACACACACACACAAACACACACACACGCGCGCGCGCGCGCGTGCACACATACTCACACACTCACACACACACACACACACACACACACACACACACACACACACACACACAAACACACACACACAAACACACACACACACACAAACACACACACACAAACACACCACACACACACACACACACACACAAACACACACACACTCAACCCCACACTCACCACACACACCACACACACACAACACCACACACACACTCACACACTCACACATCACACACACACATCACACACAACACACACACATACACACAAACACACACACACAACAACACACACACAACACACACACACACACACACACACACACAACACACACACACACACACACACACACACACACACACACACACACACACACACACACACACACACACAACACACACACACACACACACACACACACACACACACCACACACACACACAAGCATAAAAAGGTCAGAAGAGAACAGAACAAAACAAAACAGAAAGACAACGGCAGTATACATCAAAAGGCGACTCATATATTCAAGTGTACGTTGGAGTTGCTGTCCACAAACAACAATAATATCGACAAAGTCAAATACCTATATCTTATCTATTCATGATCCAATTTTAAACAAACGCACGTATAATGTTAATCGAAGACTAGCTCCTGAAAGTACCGTTTTGGTCAGTTGCTTTTTAGATATAGAGTAAACATAGCACAAAACGTGTTAGAGTGTAAAAATAGAGACTAGTGGTCTTGTCTGACCATTGTGGTGTTATTTGATTGTTTGTTAATTTCTTTCTTTTCGTCAATCTAATTGTAGGAAGGCTTGAAAACACACGAAATTCATTGATAACTCACCAGATACTCAATGGCCTCGAACAGTTTGTTACCGTAGGTTGTCACGATATAGATACACTGCACAGATGACAACACATACATCCTTATGAGAACCATCAAAACCATATCTTATCGTCTACATCGTCATCTGAAAACTCAGTTCGTAACGTAGTAGCGCAAGACAGAGGTAAAGGTTGGCCCACGATTTTTCTTGAGCCAGAGTCAAGCTAGAGCTTCAGTTATAAAGTAACTGTCAAAATGGTGCTTGTGTATTTCATGTAGCGGTCAAAATGGTATCTGTTTATGTGATGTAGCGGTCAAAATGGTGTCTGTTTATGTGATGTCGCGGTCAAAATGATGTCTGTTTATGTGATGTTGCGGTCAAAATGGTGTCTGTTTATGTGACGTCGCGGTCAAAATGGTGTCTGTTTATGTGATGTCGTGGTCAAAATGGTGTCTGCCTATTTGACGTAGCAGTAAATGTGGTGTCTGCCTATTTGATGTAACAGTCTAAATGGTGTCATATGGTTTCATTTTCAAAACAAATGGCACATGGTGTAAGAGTCAAAATGAGCCTAATGAGTCATTTCCAGAACTAGATGTATGCTGTTACAGTCAAAACTATGTCTTAAGACATAAGAGTCATTTGCAAAACGAGTGCATGATGTAACCTTATCAAAATGATGTTTTAAGGCCCATTATGTCATGTACAGAATCTGGTGCATGACGGAACAGTCAAAATAGCGTATTAAGGCCTATTGTGTCATTTGCAAAACTCGATATATGATGTAACAATCATTTTGATGTCTTGTCACTTCATTGCAAAACTCAGGGCATGATGTGATAAGCAGAGTGGTTTATCTCAGTCTATTGCGTCATCTACAACACTCGACGCACGATGTAACTGTGTTTGCAAGTAGTCTGTTGAGGCTGGTGCTGGGTGTAACAGTCATTGTGGCGTCTCACTTTTATATTATCTGTGAATATTATTGCCACATCGAATGGTTAAGATGATGATTGTAGAGCATCGTCTGTTGAAACTCAAACAACAGTCAGAATTTTATTACCTCTGTGCTATTGTGCTAGCTGCAAAACTCAGTGCCAATGAACAGGAAGCAGCAACGTTAATGTTTAGCTGCAGGCACATGACATTCTTGTTTATCAATGAAACATCTGTCATTCCTCCATGGAATGCAGTGTGCAAAACTTAATGTCGGACTTGTCCCCTTTCGTATGCAAAAGAATAACAATTAGCAACTTCTTTTTCTCCCACCCAGTGTGTGCAGAAAAGCTAACATAAAGTTAACATAACTAAAAAGAAAGCGTTTTAGAGACTGTCAATATCTTGTCTGTTTTCAGCTGACATATTTATATCGTTTTGAGAGGAATAGGGATGCATGTGTATTTTAGTATGTGTAGATAGATTATTTGTCATTGTCTTGTATGTTTTGCTCAGGTTTTCTTGCTATGCTATTTTTGTTTTGTTTTGTTTTTTGTTAGTTTGTTTGACTAGAATGATAAACTACTTAAAATCGTAGGAGTCGACTGAAAACTGCTCTTCAAATCTGCATCAGTATTTCAAAGTCTCTTGCAACTGAGAGCAAAAAAGTAAAGCATTTTACACACATTTGACATTGTGTGTGCGTGTTCGTGATTGTGATTGTGAGTGTGAATGTGTGCATGTGTGTGTGTATGTGTGTGTGTGTGTGTGTGTGTGTGTGTGTGTGTGTGTGTGTGTGTGTGTGTGTGTTGTGTGTGTGTGCGTGCTCGCGTGCATGGTGTGTGTTTCTTTCTTATGTCATCCTTCGTATGTTGAAAGATGTACAAGTGCATCGTAAATTCAAACTAAAGTACACGTACAACAATGAAGAATAAGGTATGACCTAAAAATAACCTTTATATTTTGATGTCCTCACAAAACTCACGTCTTTTCCTTGTTTCCCGGGATACAGGGGACAAACTTTGGTTTTCAAAATGTACAGCAGTTTGTTCTGCAAAATAAAGATAACACAAGTGAGAATCTGACATGAACATTTGATCCTATTCATTTCAATAATTGTGAAATAACGACAAAACAGCTACGTAAGTTTAGTGATTCTGAAACAGCAACACAACAGCGGGTTGTGAAATTGGGAGTTTGTTCAAGAGGAATTCTTTGCACTCGGACAATGCAACATGCCCTCAGCCCACATCTACCAACAATTATCAGGCAGACTCCCTGAGCTTGAGCTTGCTCAGAATCCTTTGTGCTGGCAAGGTCTTGAATTATCAGGCAGACTCTCTGAGCCTGCGCAAAACCCTTTGCGCTGGAAAGGTCTTGAAATGGAGAAGGGGAAAGGGGTCTATGAAACGCTAAACTGACATCCTCAGAGTGATGGGAACATTAAAGGGAGATGGGGACGAACAGGCCAGTTTTTCTTGATGTTACGTGATGGAATGTGGGGACGAACAGGCCAGTTTTTCTTGATGTTACGTGATGGAATGTGGGGACGAACAGGCCAGTTTTTCTTGATGTTACGTGATGGAATGTGGGGACGAACAGGCCAGTTTTTCTTGATGTTACGTGATGGAATGTGGGGACGAACAGGCCAGTTTTTCTTGATGTTACGTGATGGAATGTGGGGGCGAACAGGCCAGTTTTTCTTGATGTTACGTGATGGAATGTGGGGACGAACAGGCCAGTTTTTCTTGATGTTACGTGATGGAATGTGGGGACGAACAGGCCAGTTTTTCTTGATGTTACGTGATGGAATGAAGGGACGAACAGGCCAGTTTTTCTTGATGTTACGTGATGGAATGAAGGGACGAACAGGCCAGTTTTTCTTGATGTTACGTGATGGAATGAAGGGACGAACAGGCCAGTTTTTCTTGATGTTACGTGATGGAATGAAGGGACGAACAGGCCAGTTTTTCTTGATGTTACGTGATGGAATGAAGGGACGAACAGGCCAGTTTTTCTTGATGTTACGTGATGGAATGTGGGGACGAACAGGCCAGTTTTTCTTGATGTTACGTGATGGAATGTGGGGACGAACAGGCCAGTTTTTCTTGATGTTACGTGATGGAATGAAGGGACGAACAGGCCAGTTTTTCTTGATGTTACGTGATGAAATGAGGGGACGAACAGGCCAGTTTTTCTTGATGTTACGTGATGGAATGAAGGGAAGAACAAGCCAGTTTGTTTGTTTTTTTTAATGTTGCGTGATAGAACTAAACTCAAGACATCAGATCTCGAGTCCTAAGCTCTATTAAAGGAACCTACCAGCACGCATAGAAAGGGTCATGATCAGAAGATTATTGTTAAGATTTGATCTTTTATACAATGGAGATAAAAAGAAAAGCCAACCTGCAACTGTGATTTCAACAGCGCTTTTTTCAGATCAGCCACAACATTAATGCACTGTGCACAAATGGGGTAAGCCTCAGGGCTCTGGCTTGTCCGATGAATGATGGTCACCTCATCCTGATGAGGCATACACTGACCTGCAGCAAGAAAACCATCCAATTAAAACTTGAAACTGAAAACTGGAAACCCACTTCCAATCCCCTACCTTCGTGAGGATATCGAGGCTCTTTCGGTCTAAATAATTAGTAGTCCCACTTTCCAGAAAATCTTGCTAGAAATTTCTCCCCTTTCTCTCTGCCTCGTCTAACTATTCCGCGTGCGGTTTCACTTTCTGTTTCCCTGTCTGACCGGTCCATTCACACGCAGTTTTGCAGTAAATTTTTGCACTTTTTCGTCCTTCTCTTTCTCCTCCCATCCGAACTGAAGTATGCAAACTGTGCATCAACATGTTTATCCCAGTCGAATCTGCCACGTATATATCAAGAGCAAGAAGATATAGGTCTATGTTACCTATCTCGTGTGGGCCGGCTCACTGGAACCACTTGCATAAACCTACACGTGTCTATGCCGCAGATGGATAATACAGAAGGTTTGAGGCGTACAGATGCTCGAACGTAGAAGAAATTTAGGTAGTCGGAAGTGTGTGTTGTGTGTGTGTGTGTGTGTGTGTGTGTGTGTGTGTGTGTGTGTGTGTGTGTGTGTGTGTGTGTGTGTGTGTGTGTGTGTGTGTGTGTGTGTGTGTGTGTGTGTGTGTGTGTGTGTGTGTGTGTGTTGTGGAATCCAAACAAATCATATCAAAACAAAACAAAATAAACAAAGCATCAAGGATGATAGTATCAGGTTGTATTGCTTTACTAAAAGCCCTTGCTATCCGACACATGTAAGTATACATTAAAAAGAAGCAGACTACATATTTCTATGGCCGCCCGTGTATAAATGCCTCATACAAAATAATAACTGATCAAAGCTATACACTGCTATATATAGATAGGTAGTATTGCAGCGATGCACTACTTTGATCTGTTTTTCTGTATTGATAATAACTGTATATCATAGGAATCATAACTGAATAATATATATCCAGATTTAGGCATTTCAGTCTTGGAATATAGCTGATATTCCTCTTTGTCTGTCTATCTGTCTGTTTCTGTCTATCTGTCTCTGTCTCTCTGTCTCTTTTCTCTGTCTGTCTGTCTGTCTGATTAGCCGATATTCCTCTTTGTCTCTCTGTCTGTCTGTCTGTCTGTCTGTCTGTCTGTTTGTTGTTTGTCTGTCTGTCTGTCTGTCTGTCTGTCTGATTAGCCGATATTCCTCTTTGTCTTCCGTCTGCTTGTCTGTCTATCTCTCTGTCTCTTTCTTTCTGTCTCTATCTCTGTCTCTGTTTCTTTTCTCTGTCTGTCTGTCTGTCTGTCTGTCTGTCTCTCTCTCTGTCTCTGTCTCTCTCTCTGCGCCTCTGTTTCTCTCTGTCTCTGTCTGTCTGTCTGTCTGTTTGTCTCTCTCTCTCTCTCTCTCTCTCTCTCTCTCCCTCTCCTCTCTCTCTCTTCTCTCTTCGTATCTCTCACCCCTGGGCTATGCTCCCTCCCCACTCTACCCGGATCCCAGTGTGTGGTGTACTGATTAACGTTAGATGTGCTGGAACAATTCTTCTTTCGTTTGCCGCGTACATGGTCAGGCCATAGCTGGCCATGGATGTGGCTGCAATGAGCGAGCACCGGTCTAATCTGAAGTAGACGAGCGTGCCGATATTCGCAATGTATTGCATGCAATGGAACCAGGGTTTGTAATACGGCACCTGCAGACCGGGGCTCCTCTGGCTTCAAACCTATAGTTTCAGTTTCAGTTTCAGTTTCAGTTTCAGTTTCTCAAGACGACGTCTCTGCGCTCGGAATGAATTCCATATGCACCAAAGTCACAGGTGCCATGTGATGGAGAAGATCCAGAGTGATCACGGCACAAGCCTTAAGCCTGCACACAGACCCACGAGCTCGCCAGGTCCTGAGGTCCTATCTAGATAGTTCCATAACTCTGGGGTCGTAGGGGAGTGAGGTGGCAGAGACCTCAACTTTTTCCGGGGCCAGCACCAAGAAGGCTGCGCCCATC